>OY751449.1:6909006-8159006 GCA_963565745.1 Phengaris arion | reverse complement strand
GCAGTTAGAATAAGTAGAAAGCGATACATTGGTAGGTATGGTAATCTTTATAACGTACTAAGTATATATATATATATATATATATATATATATATATATATATATATATATATATATATATATATATATATATATATATATATATATATATATATATATATATATATATATATATATATATATATATACTTAGTACGTTATAAAGATTACCATACCTACCAATGTATCGCTTTCTACTTATTGTAACTGCTATGGCAATAAAATTCCCGCGTAAACAATTAAACAATACAAAAGTGTTTCGGAAAATACCGGGCAGTAAAAACAACACGTCATAGAGTATACTAAACTGATAACATAAGCTGGTGCTATTAATTTATTCAGTGCTAATAATAGGTAAACATTAGCCCCCTTACTAATAAAAAGATTTACACAACGGATAACTTAAACAACGTTGCTGTCTTTGTCTGTCGAATGACTTTTCCAACGCATCAGACAAAGACAGCAACGTTATTTAAGTTATACGTTGTGTAAATCTTTTTATTAGTAAGGATGTTGACCAATAGGTTAATAAGCGTTTGCGTGCTTTGAATAGTAATGAAAAGACTGTACACACAGATTATTAGTGTAAATAGTGACTTTTTTCGAGATGCGTCCATTTTTAGAAAAACTATAGTGATTTCTGAAAGCTTTGGGCCATTGTTTAATTGTCATGTGAATTCCAGAAATCAGCGTTGTTGAACAGGTTATTGTGAGTACTGAAGCTACTTTATGAAATATGCTATCCATTGTTATGTAATTTAGTATATGTTTACCTTTGAACTTCAGCTACCAATAAACACTAACATTAATTTTGTTTGCCATTAAAATCTATTTTTAAATATAAAAAGCAAAGCTAATTGAGTGTTCAAGTATCGACGCACAGCCCTTAAGGCTAGAAATATGAAATTTTGCACACGTATTTCTCATATTACGTAATAAGGAAGGATTATTCAAAATTCAACCTCCAAGTCGGTGAAACAAAAAGATTGAATGAAACTTTTTATTCTTTGGACATAGTTGCATGATTTTTTTTAAATTAATTAAGAGTAAAATAGGGGATAAAAGTTTTAAATTATTATAAATATAGCGTTTAAAAACCCAATTTCACGCAGTCGAAGCTGCGGGCAAATGCTAGTTAATTAATATTTATTATTCGGGAATCAGGATACAATTTTCAATGAATATGAAGCTTTTTTTCGTATATATTGATTGTTGTTGTATAAACGTGTATAAGTTGTCGTAAAAACCTTTACCACCACTAATAATATTAAAAGCTCTCACACCGAGTTTGGTGACGGTGGCTGGATTCGTTGAAACCAGTCAGGTTACGCAGGAGTTATTTTATATGTGCTACACAAGAGCACTCTCTCTTCCTTTAATCTCGTAAGTCGTAACCCAGGACGGATGACCGACACGACTGGCGAGATATCAGGCGCAGGACCGACTTCCAACATACCCATCCGACGCATGGAACTTTCTTGCCAGACGTGATCAGCCTGAATTGTCCTAGCCAGACTTGAAAACAAATTTTTTTGTTACTCCAGCGCGGGAATCGCACCCACGACCCACGAGTCGAGAGCCGAGCTCTAAACCACTCGACCATGAAGGCATATTTCCATTTTCCACCACTGCCGCCATCCTAATTTGAGTCCGCTAGACCGCAGTATCCATATATATATATATATATATATATATATATATATATATATATATATATATATATATATATATATATATATATATATATATATTATCAAGGGCCTGTTTCAAAATTGCATTAAGTGTCGGTTAGCTTATTGGGTAGATTTGTCGCTGCTTTTTTATATCGAGTGGCAGAAACAAAACACGCAAATAAGCTATTTGATATATCAGTAGATTGTGAAACGGGCCCTAACTATAAAAAGGAAAGATTTGTTTGTATGTATGCTTGCATTGTATAGGCTCCGCAATTTCTGGACCGATTTTTATGAAATTTAGCACAGAAATAGAGTAGACCACGGGGAAGTACATAGGCTATTTTTATCGCGTTAAAATGTACGGTTGTTGCGGAGTTGCAACGTCTATTTGAAACAAACCAAGTTTTGAAGGGTATGAGGGTGTAATAAATCGTCACGAGGTTCACCGTGTCCTAATTGTAACGATTGCTCGAATAGCTTTATATAACCTTCCACATAAATACAGACCACCCGGTGTGTCTTAAAGGCAATCGTCGTAGTAGATGATTTTCGATGACATTCCAGAATTAAATCTCAAGGCATATAATATAATGATATCCCTATATTCCTTCCGTCGGAAACGTTGCTTGACAGAGAAGGACAAAACATTGCATAGCTTATCCATATTTTTATTAGTAAGGGGGTAAGTGTATAGTGTAGTGTAGTGCTCCCATATGTTTGTAAATAAAGATTTTTCTCCATTTTGTTTCCAATTTTCTCCATTTCTTAAATGGTTTACATTTCACCACACGCTATTTCATTGCATTGAAACTAGCCAAGTTGATGTTAGTTTGAGGTTAGTAGAACAAACGAACACTTGTGTATACGATGGCAAGTGACGGTAAATAACAAGTTTCTTAATACAATAGAGGGTAAAATCCCGTGGTTCGATAATGACTTCTAAAAGTTCAACTTTACCCATTATATACGAGTATTTAGGAAATCTTGCATTATGAGGTTTTAAGAACATTATTTTAGACTAGCTGCAGCTACCTGCAACTTCGTTTAGGAACCATTAACGGAAACGGAACCGGAACCCTATTTTTTAATGTAGCGCTAAGAGAAAAATAACCTAAGTTACCTACTCGTTATAACATCAGCTATCTGCCAGTGTGCCAGTGAAAGTCCGGTCAAAATCGGTCCGTTCGCTTCAGAGATTAGCCGGAATAAACAAACAGACGGACAGAAAGACAAAAAGTGAAGTATAAAGTAAATATACTAACATATTATGCATTTAGTGCGAAGCTGTTAATTTCAAATTACAAACAGACACATAAATTTTATTTGGTTATATAGATTATCCATTGCCTAGTTCTTTTACGCTGGTTTACCTGTCAGTTAGAACCTACATGAAATATTAAAATTCCTGTAAATTTTCCCTCGCTTAATTTGTAAATTTGATCTTATGTCTGTGTACAAAATTTATTACGTTATCAAAATATGCGAATGCTACATAGTTTCGATTGTTTGTAGAGATATATTTTCGGCGAAAACAAACAGCAGCGGACAAGACGTCCATTCGATACTGTATTCTTGGAATAGTTTACAATTTACATTGTTATATTTACAAGCTACGTGCGCTGTGTCAAGATCGGTTTGCTATGCGAATAACTATTTGTAAACGATTATTGTGTAAACATGTGAATCGGTGGCGTTAAATGATATCGAATCTAATGTTTTTAATGTAGAAGTCTATTTGTTTAAAGTTTTCATGAAGTCGTTGACCAGAATCAAAGAAAAGCATCAAATCTAATTGCAGCCTTAATATTGTATGAAAAATAACCAAACAATGTCCTAATGAATCCGCGATGCTTTGAGAATGACTGGTCGGATGCGATATCGCTGTGATAAACAAACGCCAGGCTTTCATTCAGCACATCTCACTCATTAATTTAGTTTATCGTATCCACAAAGCGCGATCACTGCATAATGGATGCATTTGCGATGGAATTATAATATTATGATGTTAACGTTAAGCAGTGTGACTACGTGGTGGATGGGTAACCGCTAAAGTTTTCTACACTATCACATATTATGGAAGCTTAGTTTTTTTTATGTTATTCAAACGTAACAAGAGTTTATTTTTAAGTTAAGACCGGAGTTTGCTATTTTACTTCTGTCCTTGGTGAGATGTAGGATAGGTATCGTAGTCACTGAAAAATAAAGGCCAACAAAATGATTATTTTCGGGCATTTTTACACCTATCTTATATTGATTTCTTAGGTTTACGCGAATATTGTTCATTGTTTTAAACACTTACGGATTGTGTCACGGTGCACTTTTCTTTTTCCGACGTTTCGACTACTTTCCTGCAGCCGTGGTCCTCCCGCGAATCCTTAAGTGTTTAAAACCTATATTATATTTATGATTTAAGTTTTTTCACCTAAATTCATGTTATGTATATCTTTTATAGAGTATACATAACATGAATTAAAGGACAATTTGACAAACCAAAAATTTGACAAAAATCCAGTGGTTTTTGCTTGAAAGAGTTAAAAAACATTTCACATTTTATTTATCACAGGTATATTAGCTAAGGTTATTTGAATTTTTACACAGCAATGTTTCCACACATAGATTTTTTAATTCGCCGCCATTTTTCAGGTTCCTATCTTCGTTTGCTAGACTCTACGCGTGTTATCTCGATATTTATGTTCGTATAGTACTAGTACATTAAATTGTTAAAATAATTGGCTGTTATCAATCACCAAATTCATGTTTACAGTTGTTTATCAAAAAACAGACGGTCCGCAGTACGTGTACGAGGAGGGGGGATAAGGTAGGTACGTATGAGTTTGAGCTGCGTGTTACTAAATCGTCGCTTAAATATACTTATAATTGAATTACTAGGGGGCGCCCTGTGGTCGAAATTCGTCCATAATAATTCATATAATTTTTAAGTTTGGACTTTATAAGCGTCTAATTGCCTCTTGGATAGAAAAAAACTGTAAATATTGTGAGTTGTGACTTATGACAGATCGACAAAAGTCAACGGGTAACAAAATTCTATGCATCAAACGCACGGCAGTGTGTGTTAATAATCTGAGGTGATGTGTTGTTAATTTTTATTTACGTGTTTCTTAGCATTATTTAAAAATATATTAGTTTTCTGCACACCTTCCTCCATATACACTTTAACTGTGCCAAATACTCCTCCGTTCGGACAATTCTCGTAAATCTAAAAATTTTTGCTTCTCGCATTAATTTTTGCTAAATATTTTTTTTTAAATATATTATTTTTAAGTTATTAAATATATTTTTCCTAATTCGTTTTTTTATTAAATTAAATGATCCTCTACACGTTGCTATCAAAAATGTTGTGTACACGCATTTGCGCACGAGTTGATAAGAATCCTTACCACAGATTACTAAATAGTTACTATGTCATCCTTGCTAATATAAATGTGAAAGTTTGTGAGGATGGATGGATCGATGGATGTTTGTTACTCTTTTACGCAAAAACTACTGAACGTATTTCGATGAAATTTGGTAGACGTATGGTAGTAGTTTAAGCTCTGGATTAACACATAGCATACTTTTTATCCCAAAAAGTACAGTGTTTATAATCTACACCGGATTCCCTCAATAGGTTGAAAGTTAGACTGTTCTAGATTTTCTAGATTTTTCTGATTAATTCTGATTAGAAATATATACTTTTTTTTTTGCTACGAATCGCGTAGCAAAAAAAAAAGTATATAAAACTTTTTTTTGATACCACAGAACCAGGTCATTGCTCATAAATAATAATCGATTGTTTAGAATCGATCACCCATCACAGAAACAGAAGTCAATTTAGTCTTAGAATGAATTCGCACCTTAAGGAAACGCGACGCGGCGTTGAATTTTTAAGGTAGCTATTAAAAATGTAACTTTATTAATTACACAAGAAGATAAACGTTTTATTGTAAGAGTTCGAATGTCAGGTGAATGCTGCCACATTAAACAAAATTTTAACACAATTCCCTGGAAACAATTATAGCCATAGGTAATAATTTTCACTAAAAATATGGCATATAAATCTGGCTTAACCCAGATCTGTGGGAAATGTTAATATCGTTAATGTCTCAATTGCGGTCGTTGGTCACCACACACAAGCCCTACTCCGAATTCGGTTGTGTGCTTACGAATTGGGCTAAATTTACCGTACATTGACTCCTTCACTCATCAGTATTGATGAAGACATTTACGGGTAGGGGAAAAATCCGATAATCGAATGATTTACACGAATATTGAGTCGTGTAAACATAAGAAATTGGGCATTGATTTTTTTGTGTATTTTTTCGTAGAGCATCTCGAAAATACCTAAGTAGTATAAGTAGTATAAACTCAGACTCATTTTTCATCCAATTCTCTCACACCTTTACAATACGTCACTTGTGCATCCTAATTTGACAAAACTAGTTTGAACCAATACTTGACCGTGAGCCGACTGCCGGCAATTAGGATGTCTAATCACAAATTTCCCACTCTCTACAAGCGCCAATTACTGGAGCCGCGCGCGTGATTCCTTCAGCCCTGGTAATTAAGTGATGAGGTTAAACAATGCTCATTAATCATGTATAATTACAACTTTAGATGATTGTATAAAAATATTGTCAAAAGTTCGTTAGATCCTAATTTTTATGAATAAATCTGACGGAAGGACGAAATTTTTATATTTGCTTTTTTGTTTTTTGACTTTTATATTATATATAAAAAAAAAATTAAAAGCTGTGGATGCTTAATTTGATTGTATGTAATATAGAGCAAACTACACTTTCCCAAAATACAAGTAAAAAAAAAAAAGAAAAAACTCCGACGACGACGGCTGACCGATATAGAGCAAGCATAGCGACGCGATGTAGAGCAAGGAGTAAGAACATATTTTTCAGCGCACGCGCAATGCGAATTAGGTAACGGTTGCCGCACTCAACTTGATGTAATTTGACATTTAGCAGCCATATTATGCAACTAATTTTAATAGCCGGTCGCTGCGCAAACGCAACTTCTCGGAAAGCTCGAGCGTCTGTTTCGGCGCTACGTCGACACATACACACCGAGCTTATGGTCGCATGGTTAGGCGCGGCTAATGAGAAAGTTTATCGAGCGTTTATTGCGTAGTTCAGCGGGAAGCTTCGCCGCGTCGCCGGAGGCGCTCCCGCCGCAGGTGTGCCCCCCCCTGCCCCGCGGCCTCACCCTCCCCCCGCCCCGCGCCGCAGCTTTCTTCGGTACACGCCACTTTACGCCAGTCGCCTATCAACCGTAGAGGTGGGTGGTCGTTTCGCCCGAACGCAAAAGTGCCGCGCCAACCGAGCACGACGCATTATCGGACAGTTTCCGCTCGCGAATAACCTCTAAATAGTGTCGTGTTGTGCCAAACCTACGGATTGTGATGTATGTAAACGTGGTGGCCGCTTGCCGGCGTCGATCAAAAAATGTGAAGTTCGAGCCGAGTTCCATTTAGCGAAATTGGTAGACACGGTAATGTAGATACACCAGCTGGCCGGTTCAGCGTCTTATCTAGCCGGTCGCGGCCGCCGGCGACACTCGCGCGGTGTCGCATTACCATGTGCGCAAATTATAAACTCCCAATTATCGCCGAACTGTACATTTGTGTCGGTTTTGTATCTCCATTCCACCGGGTACCGAGTTTATCTCGGAATGATATTTAAACTTTTCAAACATCACGATTTTGCCAATGATAATTTTTAATTGAATGTAACTAGCACAATGAACGCATTTGCCTAAACAGTGGAGTCATTGTCTTCTGTATTTAATTTCAATAACCTTATTTTTTTTATTTTAATATAAAGTAATAATTTAAAAAGTAACAACAGGTATTTGTCACAATAAAGTATAAAACACACCTAATTATTATAAAGAGCTCTATCATATGGATTAGTCCATTCATTTCAGTCCATAGTTTTAATTTCTGCTACCAGTTTATTCTGCTGCATTATATCTTACTTTACAAATAAATAAAATACATAATATATTAAAGTATGTTAATTATCTTTTTTAAGTTTAAAAATCGTATAACAAAAATATTCAAAACAGGCTATAAATGTTGACAGTTGACACACCTGCTTCCGAGATTTTTAAAAGTGTTTCAGATTGTTTTGTGACCGGATAATTACTGAGATTAACATCATAATTTATATGGCGATATGTTTTTATATCTCAAATATTTATCTCTCTAAACTTAGGCAAAGATAAACTGCCATGATACTAAAGACTTAACTAAACTTATGTGCTGTTAATGTAGAGCCGTTGTTATCAAAAATGCGACATACTTATTATAGACATTTAGGAACCATAGATTTCCCCGCGATTAAAAGTAGCCTATGTCCTTTCCTGTGGTCTATTCTATATCTAAGCCAAATTTCAACAAAATCGGTCCAGTAGTTTCGGAGCATATTCAATGTAAACAAACAAACATACAAACAAATCTTTCCTCTTAATAATATTAGTACAGATTTACCCAACATGAACAAAATCAATTATATTATCACGATGATATATAGTTTTTCATAACAACAGGTTAACAAACAATCTTTATAAAGAAATTTGCTATTTCAAATTCGGTATTAACATAACACTGTTTTGTAGGTCGTAGCGACTGCGAAACGAAACCTAATTCATACTTAATTTTACTTCTCTGTGAAAGTTATTATCTTTTATAACTTACCTATCTTTTATTACTAAGTATATATCGAACATTATTAGTGCTACCCAAAAGTAATTAACTATATCGTATATCTACAATTTTTCTTAATAAAATTAAATACTCTAGCAAACAATATCATCATAATTAGTACAATTACGAAAATTAAGTTACTAAGCAGAATTCATGAACGCTCGCACAAGAACTTTTTATGCACTTCTGAAATAAAGCAGTAATTTGAAAAGGCAAAAAAGCAATGTTTGAATAAGGTGAACTAGAAACTACATTCAAAGGGTTCATGCATTTGGAACCGTTGAACTTTGGCCTACGTCTACATATTATTATGTATTTCCATGTGAAAAGGACGGAAGGAAAAATAAAGCGCTTTGTATTCGTTCTAGATTTCTAGAACGTTGAATACTAGTGTGGTTGGTTCTCCATCTCTTGATTCTTAAAGATTCTCTTTTCTTTCAATCTTATACTGTAAACGAGCTAATCTTGTATATATAATCGGTTTCTCGAAAACGGCTGCAAGTATTGCCACGAAATTTTAAAATTCAGGGAGTTTTGGGGGAGAAAAATCGATGTAGCTAGGTCTTATCCCTGGGAACTGCATTTTTAATCTATACCTATAGGTATGGTTTTTTTCGTCATGCAACAATACCTATATCAATAATTTTGACTCTATTATAGTCAAGTCTGTGTGGCAGTTTGGTATGCTTATGTATAATTTTTGCTTTGTTCGAAAATTCGAAAGGGGGATCGGGTTCGAATCCCGGTCAGATAAATATTTTTGTAATTATTTTTAATTTATCAGAACTACGAGCAAAGCTCGGTTAACCCAGGTAGGCGAACTCTAACTTATGAGAGTGAATACTCAAACGCTTCTTAAAATAATTGGCTGAAAAGCCACATGCTGTCCTTGTCTGCCTGCCTAGCAGAGACGATGACAACCTGTGATTAAGGGGCCCCTAAAGCTTGAGATTTCGGTCGTTACTCGGTACACAAGTAAATAAACTTGATGTTATAGGTACATATTTGTAAACGTAATTGAAACATTCGTGATTCGTATCGTTATATCTTTATTGTCTTGGGAAATTAAAAGTGTTTCCAATTACGTCAGATGTCTGACTCGACTTTTGTAAGATTTTTCTTTGTTTATTCGTTACGTCGGTGATCATGATATTGTTCAAACTAATTAGGACGGTTTTGCTCATTTTTGCTATTTATAGAGTACAAGTCTAATGGTCAGTTCACACCGCGACGTTAAGTGACGCGGCGCTGCGTTTTTAAGATAGGTAATTAAAATTTAAGTTTATTTACTACACAAAAAGATACACGTTTTATATGACATCAGTCATATACTGCACATGCGCAGTGCAGCGCGGTGCAACCTGACATTCGAACGCTTACAATGAAACGTATCAATGCAGCGCTGCGTCGTGTACCGTTTCGTTTCTGTGTAAATTGACCCTACCAACAAAATAAGCTTCTATATTTTACAGACCCATGAATCGCGCTACATAAGTTTAATATACAGTAAACTAAGCTATCTTTATTCATCCTTCATAATCGAGCAAGCGCTAACAACTATTTTTGCAGCCTTTCTCTCGTTCAATTTAATGTGTTAACAGTTAACTGATCACTTGTAGATTATCTATGCTAATATGCGAATGGTAACAGAGTAAAAAGAGGTCTAACCGCTAACGTTTATCGCTAAGCCTACATTATACAATTAACCAAACAAGTAATCGCGCACAAAGTGAAATCTATTGCTGAAACGATAAATACTAACAAGCCGTTAATTTGCGCGGGAAACTGGTTCGAGATTATTAGATGAAATATGATTTGGTGATTGTTCCGAGTGTCGCGAGTGAAAGGCACTTTCTACAGCCCTGGGCCCTAGTAATTGCGCTCACTATTGCAGATTGCCCGTTATACTGATGACTAAACCGCTTTCGCAACGCAAATTTCATTTACACATTCGAAAAGTTGAAATTTTTGAAAACTCATGGGTTGAAATGCTCACTATCACTAGGTACTAGTTTACTACAATTTGTATGGCATCGAATTAGTTACGATTTTTTGCAACTAGGGGCGTTGTGTCGTTGCCATACAAATTGTAGTTAACTTCTTCACGGCGAGTAGGGACAAAAACTCGCACTACTCACGCAGAAGTAGGAACTCATTAGTTTTGAGCATTTCAACCAATGAGTTTTTATATATGAGGTAGATTTTTAATATGCTGATAACTGTATAGGCTTTCGTTTCGCAATGAATTATGAGTTTTGAGAATTTCAACCAATGAGTTTTTATATATGAGGTAGATGTCCAATATGCTGATAACTCTACCGGCTTTCGTTTCGCAATCAATTATGAGTTTTGAGCATTTCAACCAATGAGTTTTTATATATGAGGTAGATGTCTAATATTCTGATAACTACCGGCTTTCGTTTCGCAATGAATTAAGGGTTTTCAGCATTTCAACCAATGAGTTTTAATATATGAGGTAGATTTCCAATATGCTAATAACTCTACCGGCGTTCGTTTCGCAATGAATTATGAGTTTTGAGCATTTCAACCAATAAGTTTTTATATATGAGGTAGATGTCCATTGTCCAATATGCTGATAACTCCACCGGCTTTCGTTTCGCAATCAATTATGAGTTTTGAGCATTTCAACCAATGAGTTTTAATATATGAGGTAGATGTCCAATATGCTGATAACTCTACCGGCTTTCGTTTCGCAATCAATTATGAGTTTTGAGCATTTCAACCAATGAGTTTTAATATATGAGGTAGATGTCCAATATGCTGATAACTCTACCGGCTTTCGTTTCGCAATGAATTATGAGTTTTGAGCATTTCAACCAAAAAGTTTTTATATATGAGGTAGATGTCCATTGTCCAATATGCTGCTAACTCTACCGGCTTTTGTTTCGCAATCAATTATGAGTTTTGAGCACTTTAAGCAACGACTTTATCTATTTGAATTAACTTTTATAACAGAAACCCAAACCCCTGTTACACTTAGTATATTTGGAGTAATTATTTTAAAGCATTTCAAGCATTTAAACACTCATATAGCTCCACGTACAGGACGTTTACGAGTTTCATATTTTATATTTATCAATAAATATCGAGTACAGTAGTTAGTATTTCCGCTCAATTTCTATAAAACTTCCAAGTCACTCGCAATAAACTTATTCATTAGTGAATTACTAGACTCTCGTTTACTTGGTATCACGACTTAAGATGCATTTTCACCTATTTAGGTTAACTCGAAAATCCAAGTTTAGTTTTCGTGTAGGTTTATTATTTATTTAACTCGACTTATCTAGCAGAAGCGTGGGCTTCCTATAACTCCATTCCTATCAGCTTCACTTACCACCTACCTTTTGACGGACTCGTCCAAATCCCTATCTATTATACAGGCTAAGGCTTCTCGTCCCTAGTACCCACTAACTGCGCAGTATACTGTGTGCTGTGATTTTAAAATAGACATATTAGTAGACGTAGGATCCTTTAACAGAATACCTGACAGTCACACACAGTCAGTGACAGTCTCTAATCTGTAGTACGTAAATGCAAGTAGTAGTCACCCCAATTCATATTCTAATCCATCATTTCTCAAGCGAAGGGTCGAGTTTGTTTTTAAAGGGGGTCGCAGTCAGTTTAAAAATAGTAAATACAAACTACATATAGGTACAAAAGATTCGTTTTTGACACGAATATTTTATATCGAACGTCGAAAAAATCGTTCCAACCAGTGAAGGCTAGTATAACGTATAGCCGATAAAAATTGCGGGCTACGTACATATTGTTATAATTTTATAGTGAGGGTCGCAAGGCTTTTTACTTAACTTTTTGCTTTTTCGTGGGTCGCGACATAAAAATGGTTAAGAAACGATGGTCTAATCCAACCATTATTACTGTTATGCATAAATTCAATATTATTCGATTGAAAACAAAGTAAATAATAATAACAAGTAGCTAAAGTTTTAAAACAATTAGTAAAACTGTTGGTCTACAGATAAGTAGATATGAACATACCTACGGCCGACCGGCCGGCGAAGGCCGGTTCTCCGTCATAGGGAAGCCCTAGCCTGTATAATAGGTTAATTTGGATGAGGGTCTTGAAAAGGTAGGTGGTACGAGTAAGTGAGGCCGATAGGAATGGAGTTATAGTAACCCCATGCCACTGATCGCTAGATAAGTTACAATTGTCTATACTTCTATACTTCCTATAATATCATAAATGTGAATGTGACTTTGTTTGTTTGGTTGTCACGCTATCACGTGAAAACTACTTAACCTATCATCATGAAATTTGGCACAAATATAGAATGAATAGGCTCCGAAACTACTCGGCTGATTTTGATTAAATTTGGCACAGATACAGAGTAGACCACAGCGTTGAACATAGGCTTTTTATTCCGAAAGAGTAAGAAAGAAAGAGAGACGCGGGAACTTCTAGTCATTTATATTTCTCATACAATTTAACGCATATTTTTGTTAGTGTTAAGTCGACATTGATATTCATTGGCACTCTACAGGATATATTTAACAGTAAAATTCAGAGCAACATCGTTTGTTTCTGTTGAAACGAGAATTAGCAATTGTAATTAACTTCACAGGCTATTAGTTTTTACGAAGCAAATTTTCAACTTAGAAATAATATTTTCAACTTACATATTTTATGATATATCTTTATTATTCACACTGGTTTTAATAGGGTCAATATTAATTAAGGGTTAAGGTTAAAAATAATAGGTTAATTAGTGACAAATAATATGATCATTTCGAAAATAGTCTACCTAAGTAGTCATAAAATTATTATAAGCCTGCGACTTCATGCGCGCAAAAGAAAATCCCGCGGCCACCGTACATTTTTCCGTAATAAAAAGTAGCCTTTGTCCTTCCCTGTGGTCTACTCTATATAAGTGCAAAATTTCATGAAAATCGGTCCAGCAGTTTAAGATATTATTCAATGCAAACAAACAAATGTTTCCCCTCTACAATATTAGTATAGAATTAAAATTATACAGTCAGTAGGTAGGATACAACGAAACATAGAACAAATTAATTGACAATTATATTTTTTTCCCGAAACAAGTATTTGCGAAGACAAGCGGGAAAAACCAGTCTGGATGAAACGTCTTCACTCACATTACACAAGCGCGCCGCGCACCCAACGCGCACCGCCTGCATCCATCGCTGCAGTTTATTGCCTGTTTTATCGTCGAATTCTTCTCGTTAATACGTCTTCAAAGACGGCGAAGGTCGCGGGTACATCGTTTAACAATAATTATATTAACTTTACAGACTTTTGACGGTTGAGTAAGTGGCTAAGTAAGATCTAAAAGTGTTGTGGGTTTTCTATTACGAATTTTTGTACCTAAGCTGTGTTTTTTTTAGCAAAAATGTGAAATAGCTACAATTTTTATTAAAAAAAATGAATCCGAGTACACTTAAATATATCTAAGCCTATGTTACCCGTGCCATTATTTCGAATCTATTGACACCTTCTTTATTATAATCAGATCAGTAGTTTTGGCGCTACGGCGCAACATACATACATACATAGACTGCCAAAATCATTACCATTCCTTTTGGCTTCGCCGTAGTCGGGTAAAAAGTAGAGCGAATTTTAGATCTGCTCTACATATTGCCGAATTATAGCTTGTGCCTCATCACTCGTGAGTGAATCGCAGTCACAGAAAAAGTTGTATATTCTGATCATCTCGGCCCGTTATTTGGAGGTTTTACTTTTCCCCGGCCGACAGATGTAGGCCAGCACGGCTTCATTGTTCCTCATTGATTTGTGAATTGTTTCTATGCTTTCGAAAGTTGCTAAAAGAAAGGTTATGAAGAAAAATATGTGTCACCTTCGTGTCAGATTTTGAGTTTCGAATTGTTTAATATGTCACTATGCTAAAATTAATAAATAAATAAAATAAAAAAGCCGATAAGCCGAAAGAAGATACTTTTTTAAGATAGCTATTTAAAATTGAACTTTATTCAGTGCACAAGAAGGTACACGTTTCATTGTCAGAGTTTGAATGCAAAGTGGCACCACTCTGCAGTATATGACTCATGACCTATGTAACGTGTATCTTTTTGTGTAGTGAACAAAGTTCAATTTTGAATAGCTATCTTAAAAATGCAGCGCCGCGTGGCGTAACGGTGAGGTGTGAACTGACCCTAAAACTTTAGAAACATCGGAAAGTTTTTGTCAGTGCATTAAATAAATAAATACCTTCCTATATATATGATGATTATGATGAAAGGCCATGTTGAATATGATAATATAATATAGGTTATGTTATGACTACATAAGCTTGAAGCGTCTAAGCGGGGTTTACGTAAATATCGCTTATGTAAGCGGTTTGTCTTGTGCAAGCGAGCAGCAGCTTTTCGCGTACATTTTTGATATGAACGCAAATATCATTGGTTTAATTTAATTGTAAATTCATATTCTACAACACGTTTTCTCAGTGTATACAGCTATTTAAATATTTGTTGCACATAACCTTTTCTATTTGCAAATAACTTTAATTGTTTATAAAATCCTATTACGTAAATTTTATAGCCTATGTCATCCGAGCTTTTGGTACATACCTATTGACACCTTACGTCATTGACATCGGATCAGTAGTTAAGACGCCAAAGGGGCCCATACATGGTCCGGTCTGCCTTCAGTTCGGCCTGAACGGATGCAAAATCGTGTCGTGTGTGTGTGTCCGAATCCGTCCAGGCCGAACTAACGTCAGTTGGGTCGGATGCGATTTTTCCGTGTATGGGCTCGAATCCGTTCAGGCGTCAGTTCTAAGTGAAACGATCGGCCTCTCGTCTGTGGCTTCCTTCACATTATGTATGTTTGTTCCACCGTATCGTAGTACACATGGTACATAGTAAATACATAGACTGCCAAAATCATTACCCTTCCTTTTGACTTCGCCGTAGTCGGGTAATGAGTTACTTGAGTTTCCTTTATCGCTTTGTTGAAATTTATGCATGTTTGTTTTGTATAACATTTCAAGCTTATAAAAATTGGGATTAAACGTTATTAGTATTTTCAAACTTATGCCTTTTCATCCGTTATTGGATTATTTATACAGTATTCTCCGAACGAAGTAACCACTGTTGAAATACTGTAGTGCCTGGGACAGTTGGTTTTTAAATTTCGTATGGTTGCCCAAGCACATAGGCATAGGCATTCTCACAACATAGTCAGCCTACTCCAGAGGAATGACTGGTCAATACTTCTGGGGCCAACCATGTGCGGGTTTCCTCACGATGTTTTCCTTCACCGTTAGAGCGTCCGTATAATGTGTACTTGAGATCTGAAAAAGTCTCATTGGTACACGCCACGACCTGGGAATCGAACCTGCACTCTCTCGAGTGTAGGCACTCCTTTGGCATTTTCAATCACTATTCGTATCACCGTGGCGTAAACACCACAGAGCCTGGTATTACGTGGTCCCATCAGTATTGTCAGCTGACGGACAGATTTACACTCACTCACAGCAAATATAAAAGGGATATAATTAATCTCGCGAACAAAAAATACAGTTACGATCCAGTCTCGATATGTTAAAACTGCAAAATTGTATTCTCATAAACGTCAAACCAACGTCAAACCCGTTTTGATTGGTCCAAACTCCAAAAATCCGTTTCGGATATCAAGACAATTCATTTATAATTTAACTAGCTGGTGCCCGCAACTTTGTTTGCTTAGAACTAACGAAAACGGAACCCTAAAATAAAAGTAGCCTTAGTTACTTCTTATAATATTAGCTGAAAATATAGCGTGAAAATCGGTCTAGCCGATTCAGAGATTAGCTGGAACAAACAACAAACAGACAGACGGACAGACAAATATTTAAAAAAAAAAATTGATTGAAGTACATAAGTATATACTTTCACATGCGTTTAGTGAGAACCTGTTAATTATTTTTTTTAAACATAAAACTAAAACCGACTTCCAAAGTAAAAGTGCCCAAAAAAGTATGAAATAAAACTTATTTTCGAATTAATTTCCCTTTTTACTTTTAAATTTTTCTCTACTTAATCTTTCCGACCTCATGATTATGAAGATTAAATAGAGAAAAAATTAAATTTTAGCCATATTTAAAAGGGGAATTATTTAGAAGATGTAAAATAAGTAAAAGTGAACAAAAACCGCTAAAAAAAAACAAAGGCTTTTGGATCCGGGGTATACCTTGGTGCAAAATCTTACTTTTTGGTAGCATATGTTTGGGTTACTTCAAAAAAGCCAAAATCACTGTGTCCATATAAATTTCAAGGAGTTCTCTCGATTCCTTTTGGATCCCATCATCTGGTCACCACTTTGGTGACAACGGGACCTTAGTTTAGGTTTTGGTCACGTACTCAACAGCTTCTAGGAAAAGCGTTGATAAGCGGAGGAAAGCAACATTCGCAGTTGGCTATCGCCCGCGGCCCGTCGCAATGTTCTAATCGCTGATAATTCCGCTTCGCGATAAACGCTCTAGACGTAGTAACTATGTAGTAATCTGTGCCTCTAGCCTTAATATTGTTATCTAATTACGCTTTTTACCCGACAAGGACGAAGCCAAAAGAAAGAGTAGGTAATGATTTTGACAGTTTATATATGTATGTATGTTTGTTCCACCGTAGCGTCTAATTTACTGACCCGATTTCAATGAATGATGTATCAATAGATTCGAAATAATGACCTTGGTAACATAGGCTTTAATATTATAATTTGCGTAGTCGGGTTATAGTTTTGAACTTTTGATATTTTTTATAGATTAGATGTTGCCCGTGTATGCCAGGGTGACAAAAAGTAACCGTGGTCAATTGTATGTATGCACGAAATTTTATCAATATCGATTCAGTAGATCGGAGCCTATTCAATGCTAACAATCAAACATACAACTAAACAAAGCTGTTCTCTTTATCATATTATTATAAATAGCACGGGTTAAATGTTTCGCCTTGGTTAAATGCTTGCCTATTCATAAGATTAATAAAAACTATGGTTCATCTCTGAAGCTTGAAAGTCGAAACGTAAAAAATTAGGACTAAGCAATCCATCTACCACTAAACGGATTGCGCTAAAATTAAGCACACTGTTCACCATTTTGAGGTAGGCTTCCGCCAAAATAGTCCAAAATCCCCCTATGCGATAAAACCTATGGGTTTAAAGGTTACCTCAACTGAAAACGCATACAGAGCTATGAATAAACTGAAGATCGGCAAACTCAAGTCTCGAACATAGTAATATTGACAGACCTACTTTTTTAATATTGAGATCGTAAAAAGGATTTTTTACGCCGAACATCAATTGGAGCGAACCAATTCGTATCCTATGATCTGTGTCGATGGTAGACAAAGTTGGGCCCCCGCCAAATGCCTTGCCAATTGCATTGAAGGGTGTTCTGCCCTTTGTAAATAATATACATGAAATGACAAAGAACAACGAATAAATTAATCTATTAATATAACTGTGAATGAAATAGCCACCGGCTTGAATACATCGGCTCGACCTGAGAATGTAAGGTTAGCGTTCAGATGACACGCGCTCATGAGCGCTAAATCATTAAATGCCTAGACTTGAAATCGCGTTGCAAACGCGCAGAGTCAGCGTCGCGAACGCGCAGAGTCAGAGTAACAGTTGAAAGGTTGAGCACAATGGTCATAATTGGGTATATATGACCATTGTGTATCATTGAATACGGTTGAGTCTTTGCCGCTGAGATGGGGTGTGGAGGCGACGAGACCGCTGCTCGGACGCAGCGCAATCGCGACGCGTGCGCGACTCATACACGTGTATTTTATATAGAGGTATATTAAACTTTATATAACAAAAGATATGCAACAAATCCCGATGTTTCTAAGGACTATGACGCGACGCTATTCTATTATGAAGCGACGCGCCCGCTGTGCCGCGCTGAAAAAAAGGCGAACATTGGGGTGGGGTAGGGTTAAGGTAAGATCGACAACGCCTTTGTAACGCCTCTGGTGGGAATAAGCAGTGGTAATCGCTTACCACAGGGCGATCCGTCTGCTCGTATGCCGGTTATTTATTAGTTATAAAGAAAAGTGGATTTGTACAACCTTTAATAAAAAATGGTTGTCTGGTAAGTCGGTTTACGGACGATAATTTAACGTGATATCGTCATCACAAGCCGAACGCTTAGGCCGATCGTGCCTGACGATAGAGAGCAAGCGATAGCTTGTTCCGCGTTCTCACTTGCACGCTAGGCTCAGGCGGAACGTGACAATGCGGCGGAACGTGACAATTTTTCGTAGGTGCAGCCGGCGTTCATCGATTTATAAGAAGTTATCACGGCAAAAAAATGTAATTTTATCTGGCCGCGTTAAATTTTGTTAATTAATGTAAATTTTCAAATTTCTAGCCTTAAGGATTTGGTCTGTGCTTTATTTTTATATTTTATATATATATATATATATATATATACATATAGACCAAATCCTTAAGGCTAGAAATTTGAAAATTTGCATGATATTTCAGCGTTTTATAAAATTAAACCCCTAGGTGGGTAAAATAGGGATGAAAGTTTAAAACCCAATTTCACGCGGGAAACGCCGCGGCCAACGTCTAACATAGATTTAACAAAAAAAACTTAGGAATGCAAAATTAGTCGGAGGCATTAGGAAGTTATGTAGGTACGTACTTCCATACATGTTTCGACACATTTTATTATAATCTACTTACGGCCGAATTCCCAAAAGCTATTTAATGTTATGGGTCCCCTAAATCACATGCTGTCAGTGTGTCTGTTTAGCAGAAGAAGTACAGCATATTATGGCTTCTGACTTGAGTCTCTTAATTTAAGAGTTTCTGTATATCATCAAGTTAAATAAAATTGTTTCCTCTACAGAAACAGTCTGAATATTTTTATGTCACTTTCAATATTTTTGATCTATATATAAACAAATGCTTCATTAATTTACTAAATCAATCGTGACTCATCGGCTATTTTAGGCATCGAAAGAGATAGCTACAAAACAAATAACGGGACGGGATATTTTCGGCTAGGTTTGGGCTAAAAGTTCTTACTTTAAATTGCGCATTATGTGGTGACTAACTAATAGGTGTATGTGAGCATCTTTTGATAGTTTTACTAGCACCGGAAACTATAAAGAACAAGAAAAACACGATAAAGATCGGTTTAGTTCTACGAGACTCTGGGAGGACGC
Source organism: Phengaris arion (assembly GCA_963565745.1). NCBI lineage: Eukaryota > Metazoa > Arthropoda > Insecta > Lepidoptera > Lycaenidae > Phengaris > Phengaris arion. The sequence continues at coordinate 8,139,398 of OY751449.1, read as the reverse complement.
CAGGGAACTTTTGCCAAACATTTTCAGTAGTTTCGACATGAACATAATCACAATGCAATTAGACATACTTCGATAATGTCTGCATTTTTGTGACGTGCGTCGTTCGAGCTCGAATGCTCAAAATGGCGCCAAAATAATTGTTCAAATGTTTTCTCCAAGTGTTAAATGGGTAATAGTAATAGCTCCCACACCGATTTCGGTGACGGTGGCCTGTTTCATTGAAACCAGGCCAGCTACGCAGGAGTTATGTTATAGTGCCCAAGTGTGTGCGCAGTACACAAGAGCACTCTCTCCTCCTTTTTACTCTCGTAACCCAGTGGGACGGATAACCGACACGACTGGCGAGAGATTAGGCGCAGGTCCGACTTTTTACATGCCCATCCGACGCATGGATCATCTTTCTTGTCAGACAATCAGGTGATCAGCCTGAATTGTCCTAACCAAACTTGGAAACAAAATTTTTTTTGTTCTAATGCGGGAATCGAACCCGTCGTGGGTTCCTTCTCCAAGTCGAGAGCCAAGCTCTAACCACTAGACCACGGAGGCTGTTAAATGGGTATAAGATACGTAAACTGATCGATCCTTCTATTATTCTAAATGTGAAAGTTTGTGAGGATGTATGGATGTTTGTTACTCTATCACGCAAAAACTAATGGACGGATTTTGATGAAATTTGGTAACACTACTTCACTACCGAAAAAGTACAGTGTACCCGCAACTCCGCCTGCGTTATTACAGTATCTGTGGGATAATGTATTTACGCAGGCGGAGTTACGGGCAAAAGCTTGTGATAGATATATACGACCTAGCTAAATTTGTAGAATTCACAATTTTTTTTTGATAAAACTAATGCTTAACCATAAAATTATTTAAAAGCAAAATTACTCACAAGTAAGTATCAATAAAATAATCCGCATTTACTTTGGTAATAATTTACATAACGTACCTACTTTCGTGATTAATTTTCAAATTCTAATATTATCTGTAAAGAGACGCGCTTATCTTAAATAATATAATAATAATTAGATATTTACATTTATTGCAATATGTATCCTACTACGAGTTTTGAAATCTTTGCTATGACATCCAAATAATTTATTAGTTTTGTTTGTTTTAAATTATGTGTTTTTTATTGTACCTTGGCTATATTTAGATTTTTAAGGACCCCTAACTTTAAATCTGCAACTCGGTTACTTCATATGATTATTTTTTACGACTGTTATTATTACCTACTTACTTAAAGTAACGAGTAATTAAAGTCTTTATTATAAAAATATAATTAACCAAAAATAAGATAACGTAATGTAAATAATAAGATAATATATTTACGCAGGCGGAGTTGAGGGCAAAAGCTTGTGATAGATATATACGACCTAGCTAAGTTTGTAGAATTCACAAAATTTTTTGATTAAACCCTTTATTAGTTTAATCAAATCTCAAAATCAAATTCAAATTATAATATTATCTGTAAAGAGACACGCTTATCTTAAATAATATAATAATTATTAGATATTTACATTTATTGCAATATGTATCCTACTACAAGTTTTGAAATATTTGCTAATCTAAAAAACATCCAAATAATTTATTAGTTTAAATCTGCAACTCGGTTACTTCATATCATAATTTTTTACGACTATTATTATTACCTATTTACTTAAAGTAACGAGTAATTAAAGTGTTTATTATTAAAATATAATTAACCAAAAATAAGGCTACTTACACACTGAACGACATAATATAGTACGCATATTGCTCATAATAACCGACAAATTCATCCTGGAAAAAAATATGTATTTCTCTTATGCCCAGTTTCCAGGATGAATTTGTCGGTTCGTTAACGGGTTTCTGAACAAAAAAATGTCAGAAACATGATAATAAACTAAGTTTCAATTAACTGATCAATGACCATTTATAGATACAGGCGCTGGAGATGGCGCTGACACAAAAAAGAATTTAAAAAAAATCTGATAAATATTGTTTTCCCTAGTTAAAGTACGTAGTTTAAAGCTCCATTTCACTGCCAAAGAAACTGATATTTTTTTTTATAAAACTAGTTACATTGCCGAATTATAGCAAAACAAAGTAACTTTATCCTCGAATGAATAAGATTTATCTATTGACAACTAGATGACACTTTTGGGATTCAAATACTCTGCACCAGTTGAATTTTGTTTATCTACAGGTTATGTAGAGTTTATATGAAATGTTCAGAAACCGGGTACTTTGACACTTATGAGTCGATTGTGAAACAGATCCTAAATACCTAATCATAAAATCCTACTTGCTGTAGAGTAGGTAGCGCGCGTGTTCTTGCGCTCCTACTCTACATTATAATGTCAGTTGTCGCGGCATTTTGATGTTTTTCTGCAGAACTGATAGAGATATAAATGCCTCAACACGTACCACTTAATAAGTACTTTCACGTAGCCACACATACGACGAAGGCATCATAATAATATAAGCAATTAATATAATCTTTAATCAGAACCTCAAATCGTGTACTAAAACGTGTATATTTTTGTAAAGATAGCTAAAATTGAACTTTATTGACTAATAAAGTTCAATTTTAGCTATCTTAAAAATTCAGCGCCGCGTATCGTTGCTGTGTGAAGTTGTTAACTGGCCCTAACGTCCGAATACTGAAACCATAGCTAAACTAAGTGACGCTCAAGTCACATGCTGTCCTTGTCATTTCGGCTAGCAGAGACAGCGACGGCCTATGAATTTGAGGGCTCCTAATTTTGATTAGCGTTTCAGTATTCGGTCGTAACTTGATCAATATTAATAATCTAAGTTTAAGACTTATTAGATACATCTTATGTCATAAGATTGTAGTTTATCGCTCCATCGACGACCCTTAGCAGGTAGCGCGGGGGGTTCCGCCGACCAGCTGTCACGGCAGCTGTTCCAAATTCAAAATTCGATCGCACGTGCGTCTACACCTATTATTAATTTTTTTTCGAGAATTCGAGATGGTGGCAAAGACGTGCACCTTTTTCAACGGATTCTCAGTTGATGGGGTTTAGATTGTTGTTGTGATCGCCTTATAATTTCACGCAAATTGTTTGTGTGTGTTAATAAGTATAAAGAATGTGTTTCTATTGCTTCGCACAATGTTCAGACTGTTTACTTTTACGTCATCAGTCTAAATATAATGCCTCATTTTGCCTGCTATAATTTTTATCACGTGCAAATTTCCTCGTGCAATGTAAACAAATGTCAACACAATACACAATTCCTCACAAAACAGTTCGAAACAAGCTTCAAATGTAATTTTAAAAAGTTTTACACAATTTCGCAAGTAGGTATATTTATTTGTTGCATATTGCAAACCTTGATCAATTTTCCAGGGGTCAAGTCTTGCAGTAAAAACAATGACATAGTTAAATTTGACTTGACCTATACCAGTCAGTTCAGCATTGTCGTTGTTTAATGCCTAGCAGAGCTACTTGTTATTGATAAAAATATTTTACTTTAAAATTAAAAAAAAATAACTTCCGACTTTACAAGAAGTACTACACAGACACATTATTTCACTTCAACCATATTCGTTTCAATATACTATAATATCTATTGATTAGATCGAAATTAATGACATGCCAGCAAATTAATAAATAACCATAAGGGTCAAGGCGCAAACCGAGACGCAACGCGGCGCGGTCTTTTTATGACTCAAAATTGAACTTTATCCACTACACAAACAGATACAAATTTTATTGCAAGTGCGGCGCCGCACGGCGCAGCACGAAATTCAAGCTCTTGTAATGAAAGGGGTATCTTCTTGTGTGGTGAATAAAGTTTAATTTTAAATCGTTATCTTAAAAATACCGCGCCGCGTCGCGTCTCGACTCTCGGTGTGAACTGCGAGCGACGCCAACATTGTAAGTCGCCTGTAAGTTATTGTTACATAACTGAAAGCCACGTGACCGTCAAGGCCGCGCGTATTGCGACTTAAAATTAACACGATATGTGCGAATATTATAATATGTTATTACTTATCCTGTTTTTTTCCACCGCAATTAACTTTTATCTACAGTAAAACTAGTAAGGTATATTTAACTTATTTAAGTCTAGTTGGCCCGACAGACGTTGTTCTGTCTTAATTGTGTAGGTAATATATAAATAGCTACATCTACACCTACCTACACGTACCAACTGTTGACGCCCGATTTTTTTAAATAAACCAAACTGGTAAACTAAACGCACCTATAAATATTTGACTCTCAAGTGACAAATTGAACACGGTGAATAGTTAGTATGAGAAAATGTTATCATCGTTTTTAGTATTTTTACAATACTAATCCTTCCCTGAAGTTCCAGAACCATTTCAAGATCAAAATTAGGAAAATCGGTCCCGCCGTTCTTGAGTTTTTACGAGACATTGAAATTGCAATCCATTTTTATTTAATGTATATTATGTAACATACATTTGACTCCAAATAATTAAAGTGAATGGTTATCCTGTTGCGTCTAGTTGGAGATAAGATTTTCAGTTACGAATGAAATGGCCACATAAAGCCAACAGAAAATAACAAAACTGTTTAATGATTTAGCTACACGTCAAACCATAATTCCCAGATTTATTTACACATTAAAGCATTATTCCTGTAACATCAACCTGACAGTATATCTCCTTCCATTCCAAATAAATCAACAGAAAGCTTGCGGTCTGGATTTGAAAATGGAATTTCAGGTGCCATTTGTATTCTAGTGTCATCGTTACCGTAAATCTGTCAGTTTTAAATTCTGAGGTTTAAACTTCCCAACCCGTTTTCGTTGGATAGATTTCCACAATCGCGATCGATGGGTGTTCGATATCTTGATGTCAAACATTTATTGTCTGGGTTTCTTTAAGTGTTGAGCACAGAGTAAAAATATATACATACAGAGGAACAGCTTTCATAAACGATCCAAATTTTGTCAGGGTTGTCACAGAAAATGGGTGAAAAAAAAATAAACTATGTTTAGCGTAAGTAGACGGTTATTGTGAAAGTCTAATGTAGGTTCTCCAAATCTTGTTTTCGGAGATTCGTGGACACACCGTATACTTGTAGTAGTGCAATCAAATCGTGAGCTAACTATGTAGATGTTTATCTGTTCCTCTTTAATCTGTGGTGTTGAGTAAGTTTTCGATTTTCTTATGTTCTTGTAATATCTACTTAAATTGAAATTTATTGATTGCATTTTTTTGCAATCGATTACTGACAGTTTGTTGAGGATTGCTACGTCGAGGATTTTGTGTTCTATTTTAGTTAGGTTATAAATAATAACCCCTAAAACTTGAAGATGTAGAACGGAAGAACTAGCATTATACATTGTATCGTAGATCAAGATCCTATTTCTTACTTCCCTGTTAAGTTCTTAGCCTGAAACATTTATAACTCACGACCGAATACTGGAACGATAGTTAAATTAAGTGACGCTCAAAACGTGCTATCCTTGTCATTTCGGCTAGCAGAGACAGCGACAGCCTGTGAATAGGAGAGCTCTTAATTTTATAAAAATATGTCAGCTAAGAACAGGCTTGCTAACAGGCAGGCTAACAGGGGAGTAAGAAATAGGATCTTGATTGGGTCTACGATACAATGTATAATACTAGTTCTTCCGTTCTACATCTTCAAGTTTTAGGGGTTATTATTTATAACCTAACTAAAATAGAACACGAAATCCTCGACGTAGCAATCCTCAACAAACTGTCAGTAATCGATTGCCAAAAAATGCAATCAAAAAATTTCAATTGAAGTACACCATCAACAATCTGAATTCTGAAAGCTCTATCTATCGTGCACTAGTCTAGTTCACTGATTTTTCCAATGCGTAGTTTTGTCGCTTAAATATTTGAAAGCCATTACGATCGGCGTTGTTTACCGACGCGCCACAAGCAAGAGTATAATATAAATTGCCACAAGGTCGAGCTACGTCACGGCCGCGCCGTGCCGCCCGGCCGCGTGGTGCACTCGATAATGCTGTTTTGATAATACAGTGAACACTAACATGTACGCGATGGTTTGTCATCTAAATGTATACAACATGATGGGCCTTAAGTAGTTAGTACCTACACATATTATACCTACGTAGAACCCATATTAAAAAAAAATACGCCGCACGTTTATGATGTGGCGTTTGCGTTTCTGCTTAATTTTTACCAGACTACGGCGAACCCATAAGGGAGAATTTTGGCAGTCTATGTATGTATGTATGTTTGTTACTTCGTAGCGCCTTAACTAGATGCAATTGCGATGAACGAGGATTGAGATGTCCATAGATTCGTATTAATGTCCCGGCCCCCGGGTAACATGGGCTATATAATTTGCGTAGTCGGGTAGTTTTTAACTTCTGATTATGGAGTTGTACCTTTTTGGGTACATCATTCATATAACAGGAACTATCTCTTCCTAGAGAAGATCTTTATAGTATCTATACCGTATAACTACTTAACAAGTTTTGAGAAGATTCGTAACTTGAAAAATCCAGCCATTATATTATCGATATCAGTAAATAATGGACATTGTTCACGGAGAATGGAGAACTTGGAACTCGGCTCGCACTGCACAGACCTGCAATGCAGGCCACCACGCCGCAAATGTAGCCGCTCGTATTTATATTGTGTCCTATATACACAGAGAATATTTAAACGGTTAAATTAAAAGGAATAAAAGTAATATTATCAGGGATTGATTGAATTGTTGTCATCCACTTTATTCTTAATCGTTCTTTTAGTTATTAAAATTTGGCTCAATAGATAATAATGTTTGTGTTTATGGTAATAGTATAATCTTACAAATGTATTGCTGAATTATAAAATTTCTTTTGTCACATTTTGTTGAAAATGGGAATTAAATTTGAAATTTTTGGAGGCGTTAGGTTTCCTAGTTCATTGGAAATATTACAGACTCGGTAAATGCTAGCTGCTACGTTTGCTTAACTTTACCAATATTTTCAGTGAAACAAGCGGATGAGGGATCGTATGTAATACGGAGTAGCTTCGTGTGAACAGTGCTGTGATAACTTCTGTGATGTGAGGTCGGATATTTTTATATGTGATTTACCAGTGCCCAGTACAAACCGAGTACAAATATATTTACAAATATGAAGGAGGAATGCAAGTTGTGTAACGTGGGATGGTGCTCTCAAGGTACCACGGACTTCTCTATTAATTCCCTGATGAGGCCCGCCGTGGGCCACCCAGGGGTCACGGGTCCGGAGCTACGGCATGACGCTGTGCTACTGTCGGCGTACCTGCTCAAACTAGGTGACTATCCCTTGTATTCGCTTCACGATTACTACTTCGGTGAGTATCGTGTCCTTCGCAGAAGTTCAGGGTTTGGTGTAGGTAGCAGTGAGTATTGACGCCGTCGGCCACCCGGGGGTCACGGGTGCGGAGCTGCAGCGTGACGCTGTGCTGCTGTCGACCTACCTGCTGAAACTAGGTGACTATCCCTTAAATTCACTTCACAATTACTACTTCGGTGAGTTTGCAGAAATCAGGGTTTGGTGTAAGTGCTAACTACCTACTAACTACTATAAATGTAGTAGCTATTAATAGTACTTCCTGAAGAGGCCTTTGTGCACCACATAGGGGACACGGCTACGTGTACATAAAATCAAGGGTTAAGTAAGTGGTTGTGTAAGTGCTACCTACCTAACTATAACTCTTAAGGTGGGACCGCTCTAGGCGTAACTGCGCGGCAGCGGAACTACGCGATGCGACACGGTCAAATATTCTTTGTATGAAATTGTATGAGACATAACGCACTCCATTGTGGTATTATTAGTAGGGACGTGCCGGCTCGTGTTGCTCCGCTGACGCTTAGTGCGGTAAGACCTTTAATGCAGTAGCGACTAACTCCCTGATGAGGCCTGCAACTGTGCCACGTATGCGGGTCACGAGCTCGAAATCCAGGCGGGTATCGTGCATTTCCACACCTTGCAATGATTTTGGCAATTAATGGTAAATACTAACTCCTAATTTGTGTATAGATCAATAGATGTAGATAATAAAGTTCAATTTCATTTAATTTTTGAAGCAAGATTTCTTGTCCTTGCAAGGACATAAGTATTGAATAATAATATAGATAAAACTGCACAACCCAATGTCCTTTACCGCGCTAAACTATATTGTTATTAGTTGTTATACCAATTTATCTCGCAGGATATTACGTTACTTGACAGTTAGAATGCTTATTCCCTTGCATTTTCCTCTAAAGGTCACAATTTGTTTCTCTGTTACTTGGCAACTAGAATTCGTACCCGATACCCAGTGATTAAACTGTGGCCGGAACTCTATAAAATTAATGAAAAATTTCGGAAGTGTTTGACGTAGCTCCTGCGTTAGTGTATGCTTTTTGTACCCCGGCTGTTGTTGTAAACATTATTACGTCGAAGGCAGCATTATTTTTGCATTCGTATATACAAATGTATTATGGAGGTATAGCTATTGGCTACTTACCAATTAGAGTAAAGTTGACAACTAAGTTATAAATATATTTATATACATTGTTCTTTGTACAAATTATGTGTTCGGAAAATGTTTTAAGAGTTGACAGCGGCCTTATTTTTGCAGAGTGGCAAAGAATATATTAAATTACTAATTATTAGTAGTTCATCCGATAGACTAACACGATTGACAGCTCGCAGTTATGTGTGCGTGACTAGACGTATGCGGGAGGTGCGCGTGGCGAGCGAGGCGTGAGTTTTTTCCAGCCAGGACTTTCGTTTATGGGGCTGGCCGCTGGTCGCTTCGTGCTTTGAGATAATTGACAATATAATTTCATAATATTTATGATAAATTTGTCGGACGCGCCGTTTAAAATTATTTCGGTGTCAACCTTAGGCTTACGTCAACATGGCTGACATTCGCCGGTGCTGTCATTTGTAGAGTGTCGGCCCTGTGACAGTGCCTTAAAAATTAAACATCATCATCAGCCATTAACGTTGCTCACTGCTGGGACTCGGGTCTTTTCCTGATGTGGGGATGATTAATAATATGTAGTCGTATAAATATTATTAACGTTAGCGTACTGCGTGTAACATATGTAGGCCTAGCAGGAACATTTGACAGCGGCGTGAACGTAACGTTATAGAATGAGAATTGTATGTAAATCTGTCAAAATCATGACAGCGCGCATACAAATTTCATTCGATAACATTACGCTGCCAAATGTTCCTGCTAGGCCCACAGCACTCGTCTGTTTGGGACAGGACAAATTATATCATTCAATTAATCTTTACGGTATTCAATGTCATATCATTTGACAGTCATTGTATTAGCAACGTATCTGAACCTCAGAACTAACAGACTATTTTCATTATATTGTGTTATTAAATTGTAGAAGGGACTGTTAAAAATATTTGACGTCTTAATTTTAAGATAGGCCTTCATTGAATTTTTTGCAAAAAGATTATCTGCATTTCTTAATGTGATTCAATTTTGTCCCTCCGTGTCCCTACCGAAGCCTATTATTATTTTAGTATACCCACTTTTTATGCAAATGATATTTCCAAGTTTCGATAAGATAAGGATTTAGTGGAATCAGCTGTCGTCTGCAGGCTCTGCGGCACTTCTAACGACATGATACGAGTTATCGCAAAACCCAAGTGTTTAGTATAGAATTATAAATACTCGACTCTACAAGTCTACACTCTACTATACTGTTTCAGTAGTCTGGAGTCAGTATAGTGTTTAATTCTCTATAAACTCGAAATGTTACGCTATATAGAGTATATAATAGTTATAACCTAACCTGACTTTACCAAGAGCATGTCAGAACATTTTTATTCTACCAAATTTCGTCCATTTATATTCATAATTACAGAAGCTAGAAGCGCGGATAGACAGACAGACAGACGTACGGACAGAGCGATACTATAAGGGTTCCTTGAGTATTACAGAACCCTAAAAACTGACAAAAACAACCTATATAATTATATAATTACTGAATAATTTATCATCATAATGACTGTGCTTTGCTAATATATTTTTGAAAGTAAAGAAGCTAATAATAAAATGCTTGTCAGGAATGTAGAATCTATGATGCTAAATATTCAACTTAACAGGAAAACTTTGTATGTTAGGCATGTTACTTATATGTTTTCTACTAATAATAAAAATTAATTACTATTAATAATAAATGATATTGAATTAACTATAATAATCAGTATTAAACCTTGTTATAGTCGAGTAGAGAATAGTAAACGGGCGACCTCGTGCGTATCCGCGAATAACCCGGACTTAGCGCGGACAGCGCCTCGAATATCCGATACATAATATCGTCCTGCACACGTAAAGCTCGGACCGCGCATCGGACTGTGACATTCCAAACCGTGGTGGGATCTGTGCGGTTTGGAATGTGGATCGAACTGGCGTGCTAATTACGACTGAAGATGCCTTCACGGTTTGGACTACCGGCGCGGCATCATAAATATTTAGGCGAGCGCGCAGATAAAACTGTGGAAAGGTCAGATCGGACTGTCAGCCACGCCCATCTACATGTTCGTTTCGGAGCGTCGCGAGGGTTGGAACGGCGCGTGCTCTTTTCCCGCGGTCGGAACTACTTGTGACGGGCGCTAAGATCTGCATTTTTTTAAATTACCTAATCCTTTTAATGCCAGTACCTACAGTGTAGGTACTCGTAGAGTCAACGCGATTAATGATCGTAATTTGTGCCAAAATAGGGTGAAAAGTGTTTAGACCGAAAAGATGTAATTGGAGTTTACTCCTTAAGAATCGATTTTCATATAAGGCACCCGGTATGAAAAAAATATGAAGGGTAAAATCTACTGAACGAATGACCTCGTTACGTTTTCGTGCGCAACCTATTCTGCGCACCTTTCACTTTTTTTCACATGGCGCGGATTTTTGAACTCAAATCGATCGCTAGTCGCTTTGCATTGCACACAAAAATTTACTTTTTAGAGTAAACTCCAGTCGTGCGTCGGAGCTGACACACACTTTTTTTTTATACTGGCCCTAAAGAGGACAGCAATTTGTATAAATTTAAATAAGCAAATAAGCGACTGACACATTTAAATAATGTTGCTTTTCTGCTTACGTCCGGAAGTTTCGTTAAACAATATCCCCCTTACTAATAAATATATTTATACAGTGTTTAAGCTATACCCACAATATTTTTCCCATGAATGTCAAGCGACTTTTCCGACGTATCAGATTGTATAGCTTACTAGCTGTTGCCCGCGGGCCCGCCCGCGTAAATACAGTATCACAAAGGAACACTGAACTTTTTCGGGATAAAAAGAAGCCTACGTTTCAATCCAGAGCCTAAACTACTACCATACCAAAAGTCATCGAAATCCGTTCAGTAGTTTTTGCGTGAAAGAGTAACAAACATCCATCCTCACAAACTTTCATATTCATAATATTAGTAGGATTATACTGTATCATATTTTTATTAGTACGGGGGTTAAAGTTGAAACTAATCTAGGCACCTACATCATAAATATTTATCTAAAATAGATAATAGATGTATTGAGCCTATGTAAATGAGCCTAATAAACCATGTGCGACTCCATCTAGGTTGCCAATTTATTTTCCGCTACGCCGTACGGTCTTCAATGTATCGTAAATTCTGTAGTACTGTTAGCTCATAGATGTTAGTGAAGTCTGTTTGAGTAGGTAATAAAATATTCCGTATAAAGCCATGAATATGTATATAGTATATGTACTTAAATAATACATATGCCAAACTTTGAAGAAATGCACACGATGCAAAGCGCAAATCACATTATGCAGTAGTGCATCTTCAAGAAAACAAATCCTTCTAAAATTTTCAGTCACCACTCACCGTCCTCCACCGGATTCGAAATCACTATCGTGTACATCACACATCTACACATCTTCAGAAACTACTCAAATTCCTAGACCTAGACTCGAATATCTGCATTAATATTCCTAAAAGCCAATAGTTATACAATATTTCATTAAAAAGAAACGAGGATACTTTGAAGATTTTCCATTTCTCGTAACTGGAAAGTTTTAAGAGCTCTATACGATACGCCTTCACAAAGTCACAGCTAAATCAACAAGTAACTCCGAGTCCGAGTCTCATAATTTTATGGTACCTACCTCATCATACTTTTGAGGCAATAATTTTACTTTGTTACTACGATTGAATTTGTCTTGCAGTAATATATTACAGTTTATATTCCAACTTCATTTTGCAAAATGTATCTCTCTTCTTGAATTATACATTACATAATAGGTTTACATGTTTACCTATCGGTAATAGTGTTAATTTATGTATTAGCCTAAGCTATTAATATAAACTAGAATCATAATAATGTTACGGGATTATGGTCCGATATTCGGAGTAAAACGAGGGAGTTTATTATATTTCCTCTGAGGGAGTTTATTCGTTACGAATTCCCACACCAACACAGATCTGGTCTTCGAACACGCCGAAATCTCCAAATCGTAAGCAGTCGTAATCGTTATTCGTAGAGTAATTCACTTTAGGTATCGCGTCGCACTATTCACTTTAGGTATCGCTCGTAATTAACTCTACGAACACTCGTAGTTAACTGAACTGACGGCGGTCGGTGGCGCACCGTTTTATACAGACGACACGGGTACTAGAAATTTCGCGGTGTAGAACTTTCTAGATCTTTCCACATAGAACGATCTAGAACTTTAGAGTCGGGTTGAGAATGAGACAGTGTAGGTTCCAGAACGTTCTCGTACTTTCCATACTAGAAGCTTCTAGAACATTCCACAAATTGAAATTCCGTAATATACTAGAATGTTCTATACATTGAAGCACCGTAACAATAATAATAGCGCGGCATGTTTAGTAACATATATATAATAGACGAGGGATGTCGAGTCAAAAGCTGTCCCAAATTAAATGGCCCCACTTTTGTGGTTTTGGGGCCATTTTGACATTTGAGATATGCTGAAATCAAGATGGAGTAAATTTTCCTTGTATGAAGATTTGTTCTGTCAAATGTAAGTAATAGCCCATCCTTTGTTTTGAAACCTTTGAATGATGGTAATGAGGTACAGTTTACAGAGTAAATGGCAATCTGTCAAATCTAATAGCTAGTAGGCAGACCGTACTAGGTAGTAACTATAAAATAAAGTTGAGTCAGTCTTCAAACTATACATTTTGTAAGCACACTCAAATATGGCCATATAATTAAAATGGAAAAACATCTCCACGTCATCGTCTGTGAAAAACAAGTGACAACGTGCAGCTAACGCGACTGAGTCATCGCCGTAACGTCACAACTCACTGACACGCAGTTTACGCCCTTATCGATTGCAGACGAGGGTCAGGATACTGATCCTTATTAGCACGGGAACTAGGTGAAAAATTCTATCAAATTTACGACTGATGCTCTGGTCGAGCTAGGAACGATATTAGATAATTAATGTAGGTAAGAGCTTAGATGTTTAAAAGCATTGTCTAGAAGACAATAAAAATATTTGACAAGCATACAAGATATGAGCTCAACAAAATATTAATAACTAGCTTTTGCCCGCGGCTCCGCCCGCTTAAATACAGTACTTTTTCGAGATAAAAAAGTATTTGTGTTAATCCAGAGCTTAAACTTCTACCATACCAAATTTCATCAAAATCCGTTCAGCAGTTTTTGCGTGAAAGAGTAACAAACATCCATCCATCCTCACAAACTTTCATAGTCATAATATTAGTAGGATTATACCGTATCATATTTTTAACCCCCGTACTAAGTACGGGGGTTAAAGTTGAAACTAATCTAATCTAGGCACCTACATCCTAAATATTTATCTAAAATAGATAATAGATGTATTGAGCCTATGTAAATGAGCCTAATAAACCATGTGCGACTTCATTTAGGTTGCCAATTTCCGTCTATACATCCATCCATCCTCACGAACTTTCACATTTTTAATAGCAAAGTAAGATTAAACTGCACAAAACATCGTAACGACTGCCCTAACTCGTGAGTACGTTGATAGCTTAAATCTCTGGCTCTATAATCTACTACTTAGCTAATAAAACTTCGGTAAAACGACATAACACGAGTGTATACAATACTTTCTAAGACCCGGTCCACACGCGAGTACTGCAATTTACACGAGACATAATCTCCCGTTTCTGTGTCATGCCGCGCTTGGTAAATTGTTATTTACCAAACCTATATCTATTTATCATTGATTTTAATAATTGTAAGATATGTTCTATCTCCGTATAGTGGCATTATTTTGGCAGAACAAGTAGTGAGTGTACATACTACTTCGTGTTTTGTCTTGGGGCCGTCAGTCATTTAGAAACTAATGATATCCTCACCATTTTAGAATGTATGTAGGTTAATAGAGAATAGCAAACCTTAAGCCGTAAACACGTCATATTTTTTTTGGAACGAAGTTCCTTATGGCGCGTTGCGAATTGTATGGAGGCTGGACGGATTATAGGCACGACACTTTTTGCCACTCGATATCACAAAGTTATTACTCAGTACGGAGCCGGACTTCGCGGCGGCAACACTGCGAGCAGCAAGCAACCCGCCTCCTCACCCCTGTCCCTACCTAATGTGCGGCCAACTAGTTCCGCGCGCACTATATATACTTAGTTCAACTATTTGTTTTGTATAATATAATATATTATACCTATACAGATAAACAAAATTGAAGTGTCTGTTTGTAATTGCAAGTTAACAGCTTTTATTTTCACTTAATGCATTTAAAAGTATGATCGGTACTTACAATAAAATATAAATTGTTAACATTTTTCTGTCCGTCTGTTAGTCTGTGTGTGTGTGTGTCTCTGTATATATATATAGCATCCTGAAACTAGACTGCGAATTGAATAGAAATATTTACGTGAATTTTCCCCACCTGATGTCGGCTGGTGTCGTCGCCACTGCACCGGCCATGGAAATGTTTCTGATGGGGCCACCGTGGTGTCCTACTGAGCGAGGACTCTTAGCTTACAGTAACTAACTGCATTGTTACTTCATCCATCAATCAGAGAAAATGGTAAATTCGTTTTAAATCATGCACATTTTACATTTATATAGTAGTATGTAAAATAATACATAGTATAAAAAGAATTAGTTACATAATTGTAACCCGACTACGTTAAAAAAGGGCTCTAAAAAGGCCGAAACAAAAAATAATTCAGATAGAAATCCAGAAATGCATAGGTACAAAAATGGTCAAGTTAGAGCCGTGGTCGCGCCTGCAGTCCACACCATCTAAGCTGCAGTTTACACCGAGACGCTAAGGTTACAGCTTTTTTAACTTATTTTTTTATTTCGTATTTTTCTGTTTCCCAATCGAACATGTTTTTGGAATAATATTAATAAGTGTCTAATCAAAACACTTGAAATTAAAAATAATATCTTCTTCACGAGCGCGGAGCGAGCCAATTTTTTTTTTCTACATTTTAATAACGACAATTTTAATTATATATTAAAAATATTTTTTATGTAGATAAAATACAAGAATTATATATTTATAGTCTTATATTACGTAATGTTCGAAAATTGGACAACTGGGTTTGTACGACCGCTTTTTAAACGTGTTTTGATATATTTGTGGTGTTCTTGTCAAGATTATTTCTTTTGATACTAAACACGTGATGATTATCTCGGTTTAATGTTTTTAGATGTTATAATAGGCTTGTTTCCACTAAGAATAAATCGGATGGCTTAGAGTTTCTTATGATTAACCATGATAATTAGTGAACAAAAAAACAACTTTTTTATTAAAATAATAAAAGATTATTAATATTTTTGGAAAATAAAATCGACATAATGAGGCGTTTTATCACGTGACATTAAACACCAATCAGAGAAGCGTGACGTCACACCTCGCGAAACACTTGTAAGTTGTAGCTGTGATTTTCGGAAATCAAAATTATCGAGAGTTGGCAGTACTCTTAAATATTATATGACAGCAAAAGATTTATCCAAGGGCAGTCCTCTTTTACAACCAAATTCATCGGTTTTGCTGAAGTTTTTAGAAATAAACACAGAAATAAATTGTGGAAGCAGTTGATAAAGTAAGAGCATCTTGCCTCCTTGCCATTTCTAACCACTTTCTTCGTATTTGTTTATTGTTAGGTACATATATGAATAATTTTTTTGGCGTTTTTATCGTTGTTCTTTTACATTGAGGCACTACACAATATTTATAATACGAGGAATTCATTATTTAATAAAATCACAATTGTTTGTCATAAACAAACACGGCTGTTTCGCGAGGTGTGACGTCATTCAAGACGCCATGACAGTTTGACCTTTTTCGCGGTCGATTTCAAGTTAATATCTAAAAACTCCAAAATACTAATGTAAAAGTCCTATTTTTCTTAAAATAATATATTTTTGGGGTAAAATAGATGCTAAGCTATAGTTTTAAACAAATTCCCAAATTTTGTCAAGTAGCCTATTTGGGGTTCAATTTTCGAAGTACAAAGGAAAAAAATATATAGCCTATGTTACCCGCGGCATCATTACGCATCTATTGACACCTCATTTATTAAAACCGGACCAGTAGTTTAGACGCTACGAGGGAACATACATACATAGACTGCCAAAATCAATTACCCTTCCTTTACGGCATCGCCGTAGTCGGGTAAAAATGAAGTCGCTTCCTTTCCTGTTCGCTTGGATATTTGACTACTCAACGTATTTTAATGCAGATTTCAGCTATAGATAGAGTGCTTCAAGAGGAAGGTTTGTGTGTATAGTACATTGCACCAGTGTGAAGCTGGGGCGGGTAGCTACTAGCTGGTTATTAGAAAACTTATCTAGTGAGACTATATGATCTTAAATTCGTAAGGTCGGGAATAACTCAGACCATTGAAAATAAGAACTCTGTGCTAATATAATAAAGCTGAAAATCGAACACTCAATGTCATATATGACGGCTCGACACTCGACACTTCGATTATCAACTCTATTGTATTAGAGCCGAGTTCTAGTTTCTGTTTCAGCTCTGAATTTTCGCGGGCCCGCCGAATTCCGGATCGTAAAGTCCCAGCCTAAGATAAGTTTTGGCTAGTTAATTAGTATCTAATCGATCACGACGACCTGGTTACGCCGTATTGGATATATGAGACTTGAGATTTATTCAGTGATAGTGTCGCTCATGCAGATACAGTTAATAGAATAAATGACTATTAATATATCTAATTTAAATGTAATGTAAAACAAAATGTGGGACTGTGACTACGCGTAGAGCACAAGGTAAGCTATGTGTCAGTTCACAGAGACGAGGCGCCACGCGACGCGGCGCTGCATTTTCAAGATAGGGATTCAAAATTGAACTTTGTACCCTACACAAGAAGATACACGTTAATTGCAAGAATTTGAATTTCCACCGCGCTGCATAGCACGGGGCCGCTTGTGCAATGAAATGTGTATCTTCTTGTGTAGTGAATAAACTTCAATTTTTGATTGCTATCTTATAAATGCAGCGCCACGTTCGTCTTGGTGTAAGCTGACCCTTAAAGAAAACTAACATAATTACTAAAAGCACAATAAAAGTAAAAAAAATACACCACTATAAAAATAAATAAAAATGTTTTCACTGTACCCCGTTCCAGTAAATTAAGTTATTCCCCGAAACGTCTGCTTTGCTTGAAATATGTCATGTTAGAATGTATTTGTAATCCGTGGGTTGATAAATCTATTGCTGTCACTATCACAGGCGATACATCAAAAAGAGATGTAACATTAACGAGGGGATAAAATGATGTTTTGATTTAACAATCCGCTTACGATTTATATGACGCCATAGCATTAAACATTTTGAAACATTTAGCTACTGTTTTCTTGTCAATATGACAACTATCTATATGAGATTAACACTATTTCAATCTAAGTTACATAACATGTTTCAGAATACGATATTAGATTTACTTTCATTTTGTTCTTTCTTATTTTGTTGTAAGTTAGTGTAAGGAGTACTGAAAGTGTTACATAATGGAAAGCGATTTATTGCCGGAACGACTCACAGATATGAGGTGAAGGATTCTTCGGGCTTGTTTAGCTCGATTTAAACGTTGACATTTTATAGCTAAGTTTAAATGCCGTAGTTTGGCCGTAATTTGTCGTCGTTTCAGCCGACAGTGGTGACGTCCACTGCAGGACATAGGTTACCAGTGCGACCGGTCGCTCGCGGCCTGTATCCACCGACCCCTGCGACTTTTCTCAGGTCGTCTGTCCACCTGGTGGGAGGCCGTCCTCCGCTTCGACGTCCAGTTCGTGTTCTCCATTCGAGGACCGTTCGGCCCACAGCGGCCATCGGTTCTACGGGCTATATGACCAGCCATTTGCCACTAACTTGCTAATGCGCTTATTTTATATTAGCACTAATACGTAGCAAGACGTAGACATCTAATTCTACGTCCCGAATTTTATAAGAGATACTAACACTTTGTTTAGTAGATTCTTCTCGTCTTCGTCGCCGTCGCTACTATCTATGCCCCAAATAGTTTAATATTTTGTGCACATAATGTCAAAACTTTCCGACTTAGTTTTAGCAATCGGGGACCTTGACGGTCGCGACAACTTTACCCAAAAAAGTTGCGTAGGAACCGATGTTGATGACTACGCGTCATAATTCAATCCCTGTCAGAATCTCGGATTGCCAGAACAGGTGGCAATTATGAGCATCGCGATCGTTTACAATGTAATGAGCCGGTCTCGGCAGCCTGCCAGAATAGAAGATTCCAAATGTCGAGGATAAAAAGCGAGTGCTTCTGTGTTTTAGAATGGACAGGCTTTTTATTGTTCTCAAACTACAAAGAGATGTTTAGCTTTATTCAGAAAAATGTGGTGTGCAATACATGTGCCTTCCATGTTTTGATCACCTAACGGCCAAATACTGAAGCGACAGTTAAATTAAGTGACGCTCAAGTCGCATGCCGTCCTTGTCATTTCGGCTAGCAGAGACAGCGACAGCCTGTGAATAGGAGGGCTCTTAATTTTGATTAGCGTTTGAGTATTCGGCCGTAAACAGTAGAATAAATAATATTACAGGGTAGTACTTACAAGTCTATTCCTTAAAATGTCTTGAAGGAAAATAAAGTGTAGGGCTCGTTTAAGTTTAAGTAACATATACAGAAGCTCAGCAACAAAATCTTAAAGCAAAACAACCTCTTACTATACTTTAACCGATTACATTAATTGTGAGACTTCATATTATGGATAATGATAGCCAATACCCAATTTCTGACTCCGAATTACTTAATAGTCAATACATAAAAGCCTTATTCTTCTCCTTCCGGATAAGTTCGGGAACTTCTCTGAAACCAAAAGGGAATATGCTATTTTTATTTATCTATTTAAGTATATGTATCGTGTTTATTAGACCGTGGTGTAAAATCAGTTTTTGGATCTCGTTGAAAATAACAAAGATATGAAGAATTAAAATAGTTAATTAGAGAGATCCGATGTGTCCTGTGACGTCATATTAAACGACTTGCATAGAAAGTTTAAACTTAATTTCGTTTTTCTCGGAAAGTTAAAGTTAACCCTGGGTTAAAATATCCTGCCTTATCTTAAATAAATACGAACAACGAGAGATATAACATGATATTACACCAGGTTTAACTTTAACCCAGATGTATTAAGTGGGCGCAAGCGCAAGTGGGCCTAAGAGATAGATTAAAAATTCACTGCTCATATCTTGCTCATTTTTCAACAGCTGATATTGGCGATTTTTTCGCCTTTTCTTTTACTTTTCAGTCGAATAAAACAATATTACTTTTTAAATAATGTTTTTGGTTTTATGCATATTGGAAAGCCTTTCTGCGTATTAGCTATTTTCGCACATGTGATTCCTAGACAATATCTAGGAATCACATAAAAACATAATTTCGCGATATGTAATCTCGTTGATAATTTGGAATATTTTGGCTGTCACGTGGTCAGATGATATGGCGCATTTTCGTATGTTTGACTACCGCGATGTATTATTTTTTATTCAGTCAATTTTGAGTGTTATAACAAGGAATCAAGTTTTAATTTAATATTAAGTATCTAAGTAGGAATTCAAGAGGTTTATTATCAGAATATAAATAAATAAACAATACATAAGGAATATTGTATTGCACCGCAAAGAAAAGTAGGTAAATATCTAGTACCTACTAGATGTTGCCCCCTTTGTCCTTCCCCGTAGTCTAATCTACATCTGTGCCAAATTTAATCAAAATCGGTCCAGTAGTTTCGGAGCCAATTCAATGCAAGCAAACAAACAAACCTTTCCTCTTTATAATATTAGTCATAAAGAACTACAGATTACATACATCCTGTCATTCGCAATTTACATTAATCTTGTAGGAATAAAGTTAGTATTTTTTTTCCTTTACTTAAAATATTAAATTATTTATATTAAATGTAACATTGATAGAGCGTATTACAATATTTATTTTACTGTTCCTTTTATCCGTCTTTCAACAGTGCAGCGTGTTGCTGCGGGGGATTAACTAATCATATAAAAGCACTCTCTTATTGAAATAGAACTATCCACTTACTTACAAATAACGCAAAGATATAAAATATGTTTCATGAATCTATGCTTCTATACTAATATTATAAAGAGGAACGATTTGTTTGTATGTTTGTTTTGTTTGTGTGCATTGAATGGACTCCGAAACTACTGGAACGATTTTGATTAAATTTATCACAAATATAGAACAAAGCAAATGAAATAAGTCACAAAATGCTGACTTATTTAGCAAAATAGCAAAAAAAATCAAACATTGCTAGTGCTCAGACGTCACGCGTCACACATACTAAGGCGGGTCAATAAGTCCGTGACTTTTTGAATTTCTAACCTCCTTACTGAAAAAGCAACACTACTCCTGTCAACAGGCATCTGTCAGTTGACTCCTATCAAAATTTGAACTTGCTGCGTCAGTTAGTTTGTGTTTTACAGCTATCTTTATCAGTCTATCCAGTAACTTAAGGAAACAATGGAAAAAAGTGAATTTCGTGTGCTTATTAAGCGTTATTTTTTGCGAAAAAAAACCATTACCGAGACCAATGCTAAGCTTGCTAAATACTATGGGGACTCTGCACCATCGATTTCAATGG
This sequence comes from Phengaris arion, assembly GCA_963565745.1. Lineage (NCBI taxonomy): Eukaryota > Metazoa > Arthropoda > Insecta > Lepidoptera > Lycaenidae > Phengaris > Phengaris arion. The sequence goes on along the minus strand of OY751449.1, from coordinate 8,118,350 downwards.
TAAAAAAGTGGTTTACTGAATTTCGTTGTGGCCTTACAAGCACTGAAGATGCCGAACGTCCTGGACGCCCAGTTGAGGTCTCTACCCGAAACAATCGAAAAAATTCACGATATGGTGTTGGCCGACCGAAGATTGAAAGTGCAAGAGATTGTGGAAGCCATAGGCATCTCGCATGGCTCAGTGGTTTCAATTTTGAATGATCACTTGGGCATGAGAAAGCTTTCCGCAAGATGGGTGCCGCGTTTGCTCACAGTCGACCACAAACGCAATCGTGTAACAACTTCACAGGAAGGTTTGGCGTTGTTTAATCACAATATGGAGGAGTTTTTTAACCGTGGACGAAACATGGATCCATCACAATACACCAGAGACCAAACAACAGTCAAAACAGTGTGTTTCTAAGGGTGAATCGGCGCCAAAGAAGGCCAAGGTGGGTTTGTCAGCCAATAAAGTTATGGCAACTGTTTTTTGGGATGCACGTGGGACAATCCACATTGACTATCTTCAAAAGGGAAGAACAATTAATGAGGAATATTATGCCAACTTATTGGACCGCTTCAATGAGGATTTGAAAAAAAACCGACCTCATTTGGCCAAGAAAAAAGTTCTTTTTCACTAAGACAATGCAAGGGTGCACACATGTGCAGTTGCCATGGCAAAAATCCATGAATTGGGCTATGAATTGCTCCCACATCCACCCTATTCTCAAGATTTGGCTCCGAGTGACTACTTCTTGTTCCCAAACCTGAAAAAATGGCTCGGTGGAAAAAGATTTGACTCCAATGATGAAGTCATCTCGCAAACAAAGGCCTATTTTGAGGACCTCGACAAATCATATTTTTTGGAAGGGATAAAAAAATTGGAGAAGCGTTGGACAAAGTGTATAGAGCTCAAGGGGGACTACGTTGAAAAATAAAATGATTTATTTATCAAAAAATCTGTGTTTTATTCCAAAAGTCACGGACTTATTGACCCGCCCTCGTACCATCTCGTTTTAGTCATTGTCATGTTAAACATTTTGTAAGAAAAACTTGTTAGTAAATAACAAGTCTGACACCACGAATCCCCGTCTTAATACTTACTATAAATTACTAACGCTTATCAAGTTTAGTTAACACTTGCGACTTACAAGCTTCAAGCTTTTTAGCTTCACCCGCGTAAATACAATACCTATCCCACGGGAACACTGTGCTTTCTCAGGATAAAGCCTATGTGTTAATTCAGAGCCTAAACTACTACCGTACCAAACTTCATCAAAGTCCGTTCAGTAGTTTTTGCGTTCAAGAGTCACAAACATCCATCCATCCATCCAACCTTCACATATACTAGTATATATATGGGATTGTAGGATGTAAGCCTTAAACCCTTATCACCTAGTTAATAATAGTCATTGATTGTTAGATTATATCACGCTTGGCCGGTGCCAAAGTAGGCGTTGACGTTTCTGCTCTGTATGTATGTAATATGTATGGGGGTAACCGAGTAGCCTGGCCGAAGATATAAGTCAGATTTACTGCCTTGTCGGCATTTAGTTCCGAACCAGCGGAGTCAGAATAAATTGAGCCTAATTATGATAAGGTGTAATATAGATAACGAGAGGAAGTGATTAAATGAAAGCGTTGAAATAACTCGTTCTGTGATAATTATTATATTGCTCCATAAAACTATTCCACGTTTTATATTACGTTGTATAATTTGTTACTCGCTTGTTTTATTTTCATACAATTTCCAATTTCCAACTTCTTCAACTTGCTGCTTGCTCCATGCTGTTTGCATCGAAGAGACATGTCCAAAATATTTGAAAGCTATTAAAGGTCATGCACACTTAGGGAATGTACTGTAATGCGTAACATTTTTTTACCCCACCAAAATTTCAAATACTATTTGATAACATACTTTAACAACTAAATCCTTTATATAATTAGGAAGTTTTGACTAATCATAAATCTATGTATTAATTAAGTAAGTAAGGGCCTAAAGACAGAAGGTATAGGCTAAGTTTTGTATTTTGTTTATATATTTTGTTCTGTTACGCAAGTTACGATGGTTTACAATACACCTACAATGGTAGAAACTAAATACAACACAGATACCAGTGCCTATATTTATAAAAAAGTACCTGTAGGGGAGAAGCGGGTGAAATGTAATGTGAAACAATAATCAGTGGAGCGCGGCCCCTCACTCTCCCCTTCAACGGATATACTCAATTAAATAAGGCGTTTTCGTTCTATAACAGTGTGTCTGTCTGTGTTTGTGAATTCTGTTTTGAACTCATAAGATTCTCTGGTTTTAAGTTTTTCTGGAGCGCTCAATTTCAATAGATGACAGTAACTGGTATAGGGTTAGGAAATTATAAATCTGTCTTTACGCATAAAACTAGAAGAGTCAAGAACGAACCGAATCGAGACAGAATAACCACAAAATCGGCCAACGGACTCGCGCACGAGGGGTTCCGTACAAAACGGCAAAAATCACGTTTGTTGTATGGGAGCGCCCGTTAAATATTTATTTTGTTATGTTTTAAGAATTTGTTGTTATAGTGGAAACAGAAATACATCTGCGAAAATTTCAACTGTCTACCTATCACGGTTAAGGAGATACAGCCTGGTGACAGACGGGTGGACAGACAGCGAAGTGTCAGTAATAGGGCTCCGTTTTTACTATAAAAGTGTTCGAAATGTGACACCTTTTGACACATAATCGACTCTAGCGATTGACACGGAAAACTGTGCTAATGGGGCAGTATCTGAACTAGCAGGTAGATAGATATATTGTGCAAAATGTCGAAAGCAACGTATTTTATAAACGCGCATTAATCTAGATGAACCAGCTATTTAATACTTATCAGCAATAAAATCTTAATGCAGCAGAATGCAATAAACACTTTGCTATTAAAAACACCAGAAGCAACTCCTTTAAGGTAGTCAATTTACTTTTATTATATACAGAGAACAGAAACGGACAAGAATTTGTTACACTAGCTTTAAAAGTAATTTACTCATCCGAGAGTGAGAGAGTAAAGCCAATTAAAAATGTTTTCTTCTTCTTAAATATAAACTTAAATGTAAGCATTCTTCTGAAATATAAAAATAAAGATTTATAATGAAATAGGCGTATGAAACCTGTTTTCAATTGGCCCAATTCTCCCCGAATCAAAGTAAAAATAATTTATATTTTTAGTAGTGCACAGCGCACGGTTCTTTTTTGAAAAAAAATAATAATATAAAAAAGAAAGAAATTATAGTAGACTGTAGATACTAGATAGCAGATCATACCTACTGAACTGGAATGATGATATTAAAATAATTTCATACATACAAACCGTCGCGTCGCGCGTCGATCTAAGTTTTTATTTACATTAATCGGACATTTGTATGGAAATCAAATATATGGGATTGCTGTGTCATAGTTTTGTACCTATAGTTTCAAATCGATACTCGGCTAGTAATTATTTAAATTAGGTATAAAAAATATGTATTCTAGTAAATCAGTAGGCATATGATAGATATTAAGATAATTATGTAGCGAGATGCTACTTGTTAAGTCTAACTGAATTTACTATCAAACAAACAAATAAAGACTTGAGAGGTGTCAAAGGACACCCGGATGGAACGAAGTTCCTTTCGATTAATTAGTGAAGGAATTGTAATAATTTTTTTTTTTTTTTAAGTTATAATAATATTTTTTTCATTATTAACAAATATAATGTAATATAAACTTAATCAGTAGCCTCAATTTTAGTAATAATTGAGAGAGAGAGAGAGATAGACAGAGAAACACGCGCACGCCGCACGGCCTACAACTATAGCAAAAAGTGTCGAACTACAACTTTTAGTCTTAATTTTTTCCGTCTAGCCCCCTTTCGCAACGCGCGATAAGGAACATCGTTCCAAAAATAATCAGATGTTGCACCACACATTAATAAATAGTTGGTAAGTAAGTTGTACTGCTTGTGCATCTTTAGACGGTAAAGCCTAAAAAAATAGGATATTGTATGAGGAATAATGTATAACTTTTTGTAAAAAGTTCAAAACCTTACATCTGCGATCAGAACGATATCGATTTTACTATCGACGGAAACGACGGGGAATTCATTCTTATGTTGCACGAGTATTGAATTAAAACATTTTAACATTTTCATTTTTCGTTGATATGTTCCGGCCTCCGGGTACTGTCGCACACATTACTTTACATTGATGTGTTTCAGGTACCTACTGTCGTGCATGTTTAAATGTGAGATCAATAATAATAATGACCGCTTATTTGTTATTTATATGCTTATTCCAATTCTTTATTTAGTAAAAATGTTCGGAACTTCCTGGAAAAATTGTTTAAATCGAAAACCCGTACTTTTTGGTGACTATCAATTTATAGTATAATTGTTGTTGCAGGTAAGACGCCGGATATATTGGACCCTATTTACCAGTATGGTAAGCTTTAATTATAATAAATAATGAATGAATGGAAATAGTTTTAATTATACAAAGCGAGTTAATTTATTCTACACTAACTAAATGTTTTGGAATAAATACTTATGTAGCGCTTCTTTTGTTGACGCTACGAGCGTCAACAAACAATGCATTTGTAAACAACCACAATGTAAACATGTCGTTTCATTTTTAAATTTTTATGATAGGATCATTTTAAAAATGCACTTCGAAGGAAAACTTTGGTTACATTTTACAAAAATGGCTATAATTGTTTTAGGTTTTTTATTTTGGGATATATTATGATGTTACTGTATTAAAACATACTTATTTTATTCCTACTATGTAGCTTTTCATACGCGTGCGGAAATACAAAAATAAAAACTGTTCTCAACAATTCTTACCTGCACATTAACTGTATGAGCAGCTTAATAAATTGCACTTGTCGTGTTAATTAAAGTGTTATCGTACAGTTCCACGCGACTGTACAGTCACACCACATTTGAACCTTATTGCCGTACCAATAAGGTTGAAATAAAACATCGATTTTGTTTTGACTGTACCTACTACCCCACACTTACTGACCTTTATGGCGATATGAAACACATAATTGCACACTTTAGACAACTTAATACGCGTAACGTTGGAAATTTTAATTATTATAATTACAACTATTTTGTATTTTTAATAATTGCAAAAATTGTTAGGCTTGTGTTTGTTTAATGGGCTGTCATGTCAGGAATGTAGATTTGATGAATGTTGTTACTTAGGGTAGCGGTACACCATCCTCGTTCTGCCTATCGTCCAATCGGCATAACGCTACATAACATATAGTACCTGGGTAACCGAGCTTTGCTCAGAGGTCTAGTAGATAAAAAAAATAATAAAAAGGATCACAAACATATTTTACCGGACTTCGAATCCACTACATTCCGAATTTCCGAACAATGCAAAAATTACACATGCAACGCGTACCAAACTGCCAATAATCGGATTGACATAATAGAGTCGAATTTATTGATATATTGTTGCACGACGAAAGAAAAAAAACATATATAACTTAAAAATGCGCTGTTTCCCAGGGATAAGACCTAGCTAGAACGTTTTTTCTCCCACAAAACTTCCTGCATACTACTGCCGTTTCAGAGATTACGATTATATATCATATAATACAAGATTAGCTCGTTTAAAGTACAAGATAAATAGATCGATGGTAACGTTATCGAAAGAGATTTTTTGTATGAAATTATGACAGCGCCCACACTATTGACAATCGATAACGTTAAGTATACGTACTTTTCAATTGCGCTTACCACCCAGATCCAATCTGTAGTGTCACGCCGATTGGACGATAGGCAGTATGGTGTATGGCTACGGTGTATTGAAATAAAAATTGTATATGTAGACGCTGTTATGATATTCATACAATTCTTATTCGACAGCGTTACGAATACGTTGTTGTCAATTGTTCTTTCTAAGCCCACTGTTATAAGCCTTTATTTATGTAATGGACTGTACAATTTCTGTCCACTAGTGATTGTGTCTTGCGAATACGTCCTCTTGAGATTAGGTCCAGTCGCTACTGTGTCCAGTTGCGCCGGAGTGGTATAGGGTAATGTTATTGTAAGCACGATGCTTAGATTTACGGCGTAATTTTCAATCGCGTGGAAAGTTAAATCATGCGCTGGCACCCTCTGCTTGAGAGAATGAACAGCTGAACAAAAGATGTAAGGCTCGCTCGTTTTTATTAATTTAATGTATTTTTGAGCAGCATTAAATAAGTTTTTAGTGCAGTTCACTCCTTCTTCATAATATTATAAAATAAACTTTAACGGTGCCAGCCGTTCCCTCTAAACTTCCTTCCTCTAAATTTTCCTAAAAACGGAGGGAAAATTTTTTGCTTCACGTATAATTAACTTGATATTTAATTAGCTAAACACCTACGATAAATAAAAAATCAATTAAAAGAAACCAGTTTTGCTGTGTAAAAAGTCACAAATCACATGATTAGAAAATAGGTATTGGTAAATTAGGTATTATGTATTAATTACACGTTAAAACGACTGATCACTGAATGAAAAATACCGTGAAATAGCTTTTTTTATTGTTTTAAGGAAAAATAAAACGACAGTTGCACTGCACTTACAAACCAGACAGAATCGTGCACGAACATAATCATATAAACCTTTGTTAAACTGCATGTAATTTGGGCAGTGGGTCGCGAGGTGAATACGCCCCTGCCCGCATCACGACAATTAAATACAGCCCATCAATTCGGTAACCCCTTTGTATCCGACCCTACACAAGGAAGTAACTCGTAGTATTTTTTTCATTCAAACTGGTATTCTAAATGGTTTCCGCGCGACTAATAGGAATTAATTATGGTCGATTAAATAAGCTACATATAATCTGATTATTATTAGTTAAATCATTATTATTTAAACTATTTAATAAGGTACCTACTAGATAATTATGTTATTCTGTTTTAATCACTCAATATTAAGCTAGAAACAAAATTTTAAAAAGAGTATTCTTGTGAATCTAGCACAAACTCTTAGCCAAGTGACAATAAGGGTCAGTTCACACCGCGACGCCCCGCGCCGCTGTATTTTTCATACAGCTATTAAAAATGGAACTTTATTTACTACACAAAAAGCTACACGTACACTGCACGTGCGCAGTGCAGCGCGGGGCAACTTCGACATGTGAATTCTTACGATGAAACGTGAATCTTCATGTGTAATGAAAAGGATTGTGTGGTTTTATGAAACCACGGTAAAAGTGAAACTTAATAACAAAATAGCGTGGAGCACTGGCACAAATGAGTACTAGTCTATACACTACACGGTCAGCTGATGCGAACTATAGGCGCCGCCATATTGGCCTCGGCTGCTCTGACGAGTGCCTTTCACTTTATCCCTACTCCGCGGCCGACCGTCACGCGACATGCAACACACAGACGAAAAAGTTTGAGACGATGTAATAAAAGTTTCACTTTAATAAATTTATAATAAAGATAACTGTTCAATGTCTTGTTCTTCTTTTACTATCTGCGTCCGTTTCTGTGTTTCGGTATCTCCCAATGTCCTGTCGTAGGACTGCTGGCAGAGATCTCTTGTAGAGATAAGCACACCTATGTACCTCTATCACTGTGTTGTCTTAGTTCAATTTTGAATAGCTATCTTAAAAAATGCAGCGCCATGTCACGTATCGTTACGTTTCCGTGTGAATTGAGCCTAAGGCTAGGAATTGAAACGGAATATAGAATAATAAAGGCTAAGTCTTGCCGCACCGTGCCTTCCTAACTTGTGGCATCCAATCATACTTTATTATTCTATTCCGTTACCTCTTAGCAATGTAGTTAACAATAAAATAATATCTTGTTATAACTTCAAACCAATTAATTCACTGCTTTATGTGGCAAGATGGAGGATTAATAACTCCAATGTTAAAAGCAAGTATACATTGAGTATTTCAAGCTATATAAAACGGGCGCTTGCTAAACTGCAACTCCGCCCGCGTAAGTACAATATCCCACGGTATTATTGTACTATTTAGGGATAAAAAGTACCCTATGTCATAATCCAGAGCTTAAACTAATACCAAGTTTCATCTAAATTCGTTCAGTAGCTTTTGACTGAGAGTCAGTCAAGTCAGTAACAAACATCCATCTATCCATCCACCCGTACATCCATACTCACAAACATTCACATTTATAATAGTAGTAGAATCAAACCTCTTGTCGTATGACCATAGTTTCGTCTACGACGAAATTAAAAATAATAGGCAAAATGACAGATTGCTGAAGAATGCAAGAGCTCTATATAAAGTGTACAATCCAAATATTTCAAAACTAAGGATGGGCTTGTGACGTTTATTTGACGCCATCTTGATTTCAATCTACTGTGGAAAGCAAATGCCAAAATGTGAAGATGACAAATGTCATGGGGTTGTTTGGGACCATTTAGGTGTAGACACTTTTTGCCTCGACGTGCCTCGTCTATAATCTATATATTATATAAAAGAAAGTCGTGTTAGTTACACTCTTTATAACCCAAGAACGGCTGAACCGATTTGGCTGAAAATTGGTGGGGAGGTAGCTTAGAACCAGGAGACCGATATAGGATACTTTTTATCCCGTTCCCGTGGGATGTGACATTAAGTTTATAAAATGTGTGATTTGATATGGAAAAGTACCTACAAAGTAATGGAAAATCTTATCTTATATAATATAATAAAAATGGATTGCAATTCTAATGTCTCGCTAAATCTCGAGGCCGGCTGGACCGATTTGGCTAATATTGGAAAAATTGCGGGGAAAATATTAACACTATATTTATAGGTGCGACAGAACAACGTGTGTCGGGACAGCTAGTATATAATATTATGTACATTTACGTCCATGGTACAATCGCAAGCGCACGGGTTTTTTCGATCTTAAAACGCGTTTTATAAATCGCCCAGTGTGTACCTACTGGCTCTAAAGCTATCTCAGCTACATCTTTCAATGGCTATTGGTCGGTATCAAGTGAACATTTAACATGAAATTTAGCATAGTATCTAAATCCCACTTCGCTCGGTATTATGCAATTAATTCGCCTAATGATCTCACATTAATCGCTCGAATGTCAACGCCAATTAAGTACCGTCACCGGCGAAATTGATCCCAACAGAATTTAAGATATTTTAACACGTTCGCAAATTATTTTGTTTGCTATTAATGTGATAAGTTTAAAATTTAAGATGCTTATAATGAAATTGCTAAACGTGAAATTAAAGTTGTCGCGAATAGCAATTTACGAATGAATTTTCATGACTTGGTATATTGTTATTTAAGGTAGGTAGGTATGCTCCCGTGGGATACTGTATTTAGGTACGTGGACGGAGCCTCGGGAAATAGCTAGTAAATTATATACGAAGTAGCAATATCGGAATGTCAAATGCTAAAACATAATTAATGAAGCATACATTTCTATTTGCCTTTTGAACCGACTACCAAAAAGGAGGAGGTTCCCAATTCGACTGTATGTTTTGATAATATATATATTATATAGAGCACAGACTATAGTAACATTTCATAATAGTCAACACAAATGAATAACACTAATATTCCGCCCCGTGTTCCTCTCGTAAATAAACTACGATCGACGACGTAATACTATTTGTGTCCTACACTTTACAGAGAGATATAATTAGCCCTTACTCTACCGTCTACAACGTAAATTTTTCAGTAACTTCGAGATGATGTATTTGAGTTCGTTTAGACTTTGGAGTTTGACTAGAGTATTCAAATACTTTATTAAACACACATAAGAATAGACTTAGGCCTTTTCATCCGTTATTGGATGATTGATACAGTATTCTCCGAGCGAAGCAACCACTCTTGAAATACTGTAGACTGTAGTGCCTGGGACAGTCAGTTTTGTAAGTATCAAGTGATATTTCACCAAGTCCAGTAAAGAAAAAGGCAATCCTTAAACGGTAAGCCTATCTATGTGTTAATCAACAGCCTAAACTACTACCATTTCAAATTAATCGAAATCCGTTCAGTTTTTTTTGGGAAAGAGTAACAAACATCCATCTATCCATACTCACAAACTTTTACATTTATAATAGTAGTAGAATTGGATAGGAATAGAAGAAGAAAATCTGTTTAGTATTTTTTTTTATTTAACTCTTATACCTATATTTGTACAACCAATCAGATAATTTGCCATCAAATTTTAACATATATTTGCCATTAGCGGCTTCCTCATTACAATTTCCTCGTGTTGCGTCAGTGATCTGTGTTATCGCAGCGCAGCACTATCAATATCCGATGTGCGTGCACACTTACACATATTTTTTACCCCCGACGAAAACGGACGTTATAAGTTTGCCGAGTTTATCTGTGTGGAATGCCGCATCGTAGATCCCAAAAGGATGAACCGATTTTGATGTAGTTTTTTTGTATTTGAATGCTGACATAATCGAGAGTGTTCGTAGATAGAATTCATCATAATCAGCTCGCTCACTGCTTGATAAATCAAGGGCTATGTATAAATGAATGAATACGCTGTTCACATCCAATTTAATTTAACTGAATTAAATCTACGAACAAATAAATGTACTCGATAAATAAGTGTCATTAAAATTGGTAGCGTGTGCTCGTTCGCGGTAACTCAAAACTACAAACCAACTACTAACTAAAAACCAACAGCCCAATTCCGCTATTGTTTATCGTTTAAACAGAGGGTCAGTTCTACTAAATAAAACCTGCAATATTACAATTACAATCAAGTCCCTATACGCTAAAACTGCCAAACCGGTATTCTCGTAAACGTTAAACAAGCGTAAAACGCGTTCTGATTGGTCCAGACATCACAAAATCAGTTTATGATAACAAGTCGCTTCACTTACAATACGATCAAAGTAAAATGAAAGTCCACTTACGATTTATATTACGATTCAACTGAAACTATATATAGCTGATAAGTAGATAATGATTGCGTTATGTTTCGTCAGGTAACCTACCGAACGCTCAAAGGTAGATGGGGATAAAAATACCGGTAAAGCACTGTGACTCCTCATCGACTCTAATGTTACTAGCGGAAATAATCGCTTACCATCAGGCGATGCGTGTGCTCGTTTAAAAACACACTGCGTCGCAAGGAGGTTATCGATGCCGCGTTTTAGTAAGTCGCAAGTGTGTACGTAAAGTGCGTTATGTAAATCGCGCTAATTCTCGCGAAGGCCGCGGACAGACCTCGCGAATTTTGCATCGGCCTCGCCTTATCACTCGATATGATATTATGATAGCCCACTTATCACAGAACCTCAGCGCCGACTGTCGCCATGTCTTGGAAGAAACTTTACGCAAGTAAGAGCTTTATTTATTATAGTATATTGTTTTTTATAAACAACCATTTTTGAGATGTTATCTTAAAAATTTGATTTTTTTTATTATCATTAATATAGTTTATTTTGAGGAATTCGTCTAGATTCTAGACAAATCAATTGTTTTTAAATTATATATTTTTTTAAGTGCTTGGAATATGCTTAATTATAATTATTATAGTTGAATATAATTATAGTGTTTAATATTTATATTAATAGTTTTTATCGCATTGCCGTAAAATTTAAATAAGTGACATAACAATCAAAATCTGTATAATGTGTCTGCATGCTAAATACGAACCATGTGATTTTAAAACGTAATTGTTTCAATAAAATAAAGATAATATTTTTTGGCGAAGGTTTATGAAGTATTATTTAATTTTGAAGTGATAACTTCCTATGGGAGGGTAAGCCGCTTCGTTACGTAACGCGTTACAGCGCTAGTCTATCTGGCTTCCCTTTCTCTCACGCATACGGCAGCGGGATGCAGGCTCCTCCTCTCTCACTTTAACCCACAGCGCTAGCCGTATCATTATTTAATTAATAAATAACCTTTCCTTACATTATCATATTAATATACATACAACTTAAGTAATAACCTAAGCTTATCTCAAGTTAAACAATTTCAATATTAAACAGTTCAACTTAGATTTGTTTAAGTCATCAGTCATCACTTCTGTCAAGCGTCCCAGACTTCACTTCTGTCGGGCGTCCCAGACTTCACTTCTGTCGGGCGGCCCGGACTTCACTTCTGTCGGGCGACCCGGACGCACACGTTTTTTATTTATTTCTGTTTCTTTTGCAGTCGAATACTTAACCGCTACTTAATATTAAAAAGCTTGCGAGTATCATGCTATCTTTGCTTGACAGTATCACAACTCACATATTATGACTAAGATCCTCCTAATTCGAGAAGTGTTTGAATGTTCACCATATGGACGTTGTTCTTTTTAATTAAATGTTGCCTGCGACTTCGTGCGTGCAAAAGGAAGTCCCGCGGGACACCATAAACATTTGCATATGTCCTTCCCCGTGGTTCAATATAATCTATATATATATTATACCTAATTTCATCAGAATCGGTCCTGTAGTTTCGGAGCCTATTCAATGCAAACAAACACAAATGTTTATTCTTTTAGTAAATAAGTATAGACTATTATACTAGCGACCCGCCGCCCGCCCCGGCTTCGCACGCACTTGAATTACTCTATCTATTGACGAAAACTGCATAAAAATCCGTTGAGTACTTAGTTTAAAAGATCTAAACGAACAGACAGCGGAAATCACTCCATTTTTACTATGCAAAGAAGATTAATTATGTACTTCTAATTTTTAACGTTACGCTAAGTCCCTGTATCTTCAAACCTTTATATTTACAATAACTATGGAATTTGTAACAAATTTATGATTAGTCGAGAATGCTTGTAACAAACTATTTATAACATTGTAAACCTCTCAACCGTGTGTTTGAAACTTAAAAGAGGGCGTATAAAAATGTTTTCCCTAATGAATAGGAGTAAGCTCAGTATACGACGGACATATTTTCGGTCCACTATAAATAGTTCACACAAATTGTGTGATCGTATGATATTAAAATAGCTCGTCTATTTTGTACAAAGTGATTTTACTTGTAATTTAATCTTTTTCTTTAATGAATAATTTATAATTACCATAATGCTCGTTATGGTTGACGTTTTCAGGGTTCCGTAGTAACTACACGGAACCCTTTTAGTTTCGCTGTATCCATCTGTATAGGTTTTTCAGGTCACTTGCATAGGTTAATCTAATATAAGTATGCTATTAATATTCCGGCAAAAATCTTATAATAAGGCTAAATAATAAGTATTCAAACATTTTAAATACTACCCTACTTATGTCACTCTATTATGATATGCAGGTTGCTGCCAAATAAATATTGCTGATTTAATTTTTTCGTTTAACTATATTTGACTTCATTAAAGAGAGCAAAAGTGAACACGCGAGCCCGCCATAAACGTTAACTATGAAAGTGTAAATTAAGCGAGCTTTATTATGTGCTAACGTACACCGCCAATTACAAGTGTTATGTTTTTATTGCTCAGAAAATATAACTTTTTCTATAAAATCCAATACGTTACACGAAATTATAAAAACATGGTAAATTCGTACATCGTAAATTCGTTTTTCCAGTTGTAATATTCGTCATAAATACTTACTAGCTAGATACACGAATGACTCCGTATTCCCTAATGAAAAAAGTTTGTTGTCTTTTAAGAACGCTATCATTTTTGCAGTGAAACGGATAAAAGAAAATTAAGAAATACAACGTTAATAAAAACATAAAAAACAAATGGCGCGGGCGAGACGGTAACAAAGAGTGAACTGGTTAATATGTACCTAATATGACTGGCAGCATACACTTCGTTCAGAGTTATTTTACCTCAAAGTTTAAATGAGACCCTTATGTCGTCGTCGTTATAAGGGTTATGACTCAGATATATCACATAATATGTCAGAGGTACTAAGGCGGGTCAATAAGTCCGTGACTTTTTGAATTTTTAACCTCCTTACTGAAAAAGCAACACTACTCCTGTCAACAGGCATCTGTCAGTTGACTCCTATCAAAATTTGAACTAGCTGCGTCAGTTAGTTTGTGTTTTACAGCTATCTTTATCAGACTATCCAGTAACTTAAGGAAACAATGGAAAAAAGTGAATTTCGTGTGCTTATTAAGCATTATTTTTTGCGAAAAAAAACCATTACCGAGACCAAGGCTAAGCTTGATAAATACTATGGGGACTCTGCACCATCGATTTCAATGGTAAAAAAGTGGTTTACTGAATTTCGTTGTGGCCTTACAAGCACTGAAGATGCCGAACGTCCTGGACGCCCAGTTGAGGTCTCTACACCCGAAACAATCGAAAAAATTCACGATATGGTGTTGGCCGACCGAAGATTGAAAGTGCAAGAGATTGTGGAAGCCATAGGCATCTCGCATGGCTCAGTGGTTTCAATTTTGAATGATCACTTGGGCATGAGAAAGCTTTCCGCAAGATGGGTGCCGCGTTTGCTCACAGTCGACCACAAACGCAATCGTGTAACAACTTCACAGGAAGGTTTGGCGTTGTTTAATCACAATATGGAGGAGTTTTTTAACCGTGGACGAAACATGGATCCATCACAATACACCAGAGACCAAACAACAGTCAAAACAGTGTGTTTCTAAGGGTGAATCGGCGCCAAAGAAGGCCAAGGTGGGTTTGTCAGCCAATAAAGTTATGGCGACTGTTTTTTGGGATGCACGTGGGATAATCCACATTGACTATCTTCAAAAGGGAAGAACAATTAATGGGGAATATTATGCCATCTTATTGGACCGCTTCAATGAGGATTTGAAAAAAAACCGACCTCATTTGGCCAAGAAAAAAGTTCTTTTTCACTAAGACAATGCAAGGGTGCACACATGTGCAGTTGCCATGGCAAAAATCCATGAATTGGGCTATGAATTGCTCCCACATCCACCCTATTCTCAAGATTTGGCTCCGAGTGACTACTTCTTGTTCCCAAACCTGAAAAAATGGCTCGGTGGAAAAAGATTTGACTCCAATGATGAAGTCATCTCGCAAACAAAGGCCTATTTTGAGGACCTCGACAAATCATATTTTTTGGAAGGGATAAAAAAATTGGAGAAGCGTTGGACAAAGTGTATAGAGCTCAAGAGGGACTACGTTGAAAAATAAAATTATTTATTTATCAAAAAATATGTGTTTTATTCCAAAAGTCACGGACTTATTGACCCGCCCTCGTAAAGTAACACTGAACGGACTGTAGACCACAGATTAAAGAAAGACGAACAGACAAACAGCTACATAGCTTTCGGTTTCATTGCACTACTACAAGCATAATAAATCGTTGACGAATGTGTGGAAAAATTGTGGGCCGTTGAAATGTCGTGGGAGTGTAAGTTTATATATTTTCTACTCTGCGCTGTCTGCAAGCTCTAGCTTGAAGACCATGTCACAATATGAACAATTTACCTGTCAGAATTTGCCGTCAAACTGTGACTCGTGAGCCATTGTGCCTTCAGCCAGATCATAATTGTAGTCACCTTGTCAGCTCTTCCGTCTACTTTACTTCATACTTCCTTTACAAATATTGTGTTAGTGCTCACAGTTTATGCTATGTACAGTGTTCTATAATCATTTTCTAACCAGGATCTACTTTAAAGAAGCTTAGACTATTTCCGGATGTGACTTATTATTATTTACTCTGTGCTTACAGACTCATTCCTTTATTCTAAACACATAGAGGAAATCATTAAACTATCTTTAAAATAAACAACTATTTGTAAGTTTTTGCTAGCATCTACGGCCATATTCTGGTACGCTTCTTAAAGTTAGCATGTGATTTGAGAGCTTCTTAGTTTAAAAATCGGTTCAGCCTTTTGGTTGAATAATTTTGCCCTATTGATTGAAATAGTTACAAATATTTTATTCATACCAGAAGCTTAATGAGACTAAAGTGAGGTAGCGTCAAGTCCAGCTACTTAGTCAATAAATTAAGGTAAATATCACGAGTTTGGCCTCGGCGATACGGATTGGAATGAATAATTTATCTACGTTTACAACTTCAGACGTTAAAAACACAACAATGCCAAAATATATCACCGCGACATTTACATATAAATCTATTTGTATATTTGTTCAAATGTTCGAAAAATTTTATATAATTATTCAATTTAAAATTAATATATAATTATTATTTGGTATAGTGTTCTATTTTTAGTGATTTTTTTTTTTAATTTCATTTGTCAGAATAATATATTTTAGACAATATGCTAGTTCTAGCTTATACTGTAGAAAATATATTTCTTTAGCTATATTTTTGTATATAAAAACCGTATATTTAATAATGTTGATAACATTATAAAGTATTCTTTCTGAATATTTACCTACATTTAAAGATTTTTTTAAAATATGTGATTGGACAAGGTGCTACTTTACAAATTTGTATTCTATGATCGTTTCTCTATCAAATAATGTGAACATTAAAGGCGTTATTGGCACCATCGCCAACAATTAACCTAGTGCCTTGAACGTCACATTCTAGCCGATTGTTCTAGTGCCAATACTAGGTCACTCTACCCTACGTGTGTATGAATTATAAACTCTCAATTCTATACTGAATTATAACCTTGTGGATAACTTATATGGGATAAGACTGGCAAACGAGCAGACGCATCGGCGGATGTAAGCGATTACCGCCTTCATAGACATCCACAAAACCAGAGGAGTTACTAGTGCAACACAACGCAAGCGTAAATACACGCCGGTTTTTGCACGACTGTGGTATCTCTCCTATCAAGCTGGCTCATTCGTGCCGAAGCATGGCTCCCCCACGGCTCCTCACGTCAAATAAACCATACAAAACCTATCAATAAAACAATAAAGTTGTTTAAAATTCCTCGCTTGTCGTAGATTTGGCACCTGCATGCGGGTTTTGAATTCTAATACTTTTTTACGGCCATCTTCATAGGGGACGACGCGACTCGACGTGAGCTTTGTTATGAACTCTAGAAGTGATAATATAATATTTAAAGTAGGTATGTCACTTCTAGAGTTTAAAAGAACAATTATTTAGTAGTAAAGTAAGTTATTTAGATGCTATTTTTACACTTGTAAATTGCGTCAACTGATTGGGTAATTTATATTTACAGTAGATACATAAGTAACTAGCAGTTGCCCGCGGCCTCGCCCGCGTAAATACAATATCCCACAGGAACACTGTACTTTTTCGGCATAAAAAGTATCCTGTTTTAATCCAGAGCTTAAACTACTAACACACCAAATTTCATTCAAATTCTTTCAGTAGTTCTTGCGTGAAAGATTAACAAACATCCATCCATCCATACACACATCCATACATCCATCCATCCATCTATCCATCCATCCTCACAAACTTTCACTTTTATAAAATTAGTAGGATTTTAGAACATTTGCCTAGCGGTGAGCTAGTAAAAACTAAAAACCGTTATGAGACTTACAATTGCAAATTTTTATCAATATTTGTCTAGCCAGTATAAAATTACTCAAAGATAAAATAGTACCGAGACGTTGTACACTTTGAATTTGCATAGTAATAAAGATACTTAGGTATTTTATTCACGACTAACGAAACTCTTATCATGGATATAAATAGAATGTTGATAGTAAACTAGTTGCTATTATCTTCTTTATATTAAGGGTCAGTTCACACCCCGACGATACGTGACGATACTATTCAAAATCGTACTTTTTCTTCCTACATAAATCGATACACGTTTCATAATATGACATCAGTTATACACTACAGTCTGCACATGCGCTGCGCAGCGCGGTGCAACTTGACTTTCGAACTCTTACACTGAAGCGTTTAGGTCTTCTTGTGTAATGAATAAAGGTCAATTTTGAATAGCTACTCTAAAATGCAGCGCCGCGTTACATACCGCAACGTTTCGGTGTGAATTGACCTTAATTCTGTGATTAGCATAGACTAAGTTTATACCTAGACTACCTACCGATTACTTGTGACTGTTGTTGTTGATGTTTACAGAAATGTAGTAAAACTTATAGGCCTCCTGTCAAAGAATATATTACATTACTAACGTATATTGCTTAAAATATATATTGCTTGCGTATATTGTTTCAAATATATATTGCTTACGTATATTGCTTCGAATATCTTTATTGCTTCTGTTGCTTAATGTCAGTGACGGAAACAATTGTTTTTTTTATTTACTTCTAAATGTTTATCTACATAAAGACTCAGCACATTACTTTGACAAAATGTTCTTTATCTATACTCCGTAAACATAGCTCAATATGGGCGCCTATAACGCTTCCAATTTAAATGTCACTTATTCACCGCGCTATAAAGTAATAATTATAATGACACATTAATTTGGTAGATATATATTTTTTGCATTAATTAGATTACATTGAATCGGAACGGAGTTTAGTGCTCATGACACATGAGTTCACGACTGTACCTATAATGAGGCCGCAATGCTCCCGGTGCTCCCGGTCCGTGCCCAAGAGCCTGTGCCGGTATTGCGCGGGTTTTTTCCCTCCATTTTGTCCATGTTCGAACTTCGAGTGCTCAGTCGGTCGAGTGATCGGTGAAGTCGGGTTTTTGTTCTCAATCGACAGTTTTATCGGAAATTCTCTAACTCAATTATCTAACGTAGATTGAGGTAGGTATTGACAAATGATGTTATATTCGTATGTGTGTGAAATTATGATCAGGCAAGAAACAATGCACCGTGTGGGTATAATTTTCTATTTGTAATAATGTAGTGAAATGATAAATTACGTATTCAATTAGATCCTACTTATATTATAAATGTGAAAGTTTGTGAGGATGGATGCATCTTTGTTACTCTTTCACGCAAAAACTACTGAACGGATTTCGATTAAATTTGGTATGGTAGTAGTTAATGATCTGATTAAAACATAGGCTACTTTTATCCCGAAAAAGTACAGTGTTCCCGAGGGATACTGCATAAAGTTCGGACCGTGGGAAATAGCACGCGCCGTTCCAACCCGCGCGACGAAACTAACGTGCGGAAACTAATGCGCGGATCGGATAGTCCGATCTGGCATGCCGATGGCAGCGTATTTTCCTCAGTTTTAACCGTGCGCCAATATTGTTAAAATACGTATGACGTATGTATGACGTAAAATTATATAAGATGCAGGCAGTCCAAACCGTGGATGAATAGCACGACAGTTTGATCCGCACTCCAACCCGCACAGATTCCGTCGTGGTTAGGAACGCAGTCCGATGCGCGGTCTGAAATGAACACGTGCAGGGCACTATTGAAATAACCAGCAAACGACATGACGTTAATTATTTAAAGTATGAAACAAATAAAAACCTACATTTCTTTTGTGTCTTTACTTCCAGTAAGTTATGAACTTACTGACCGGTATTTCCCCACTTAAATACCAGAATCTGGTATTTATTTGCAAATATTGTTGTATTGTAATCTTTAAAGTTGATTAACTTCTAAATATTTGGATACTGTTTGGCAATTCCCCACCGAATTAGTAATTATGTACTGGTCAGAATTCAGTCCTTACTAAAACTTGTATTAAATTCTAACATTCAATTAATAATAAACAACACTTTCATAGTTCGACGAGCCCCCTACACAGTTGGTGGGTAATGAAATTCGGTGCGACCCGCTAACACAGATCCGAGAGCGACGACCCCACAGTGGGTCAAATTAGCCTTAGCGCAATGGGGACGATTTAGTTTTTGCTGTACAGTGGAAAATGTAACTAAGTCAAATGAGTATTTAGCAGATTACGTCCAATAGATTAACCTTTTTACGTGCTTTATCATCGATATCGAACTAGTGCTCCATATTAGTAGTAATAGTTATTATTGAGGTTATTATAAATAATACGGATACGGAAGTCGCAACCCTTCATGCGCGAGTCCGCCTCGTACTTAACTAAATCTCTACTACTCGAAAGTCATAGAATACCGTGATGAATCAGAAAAAAAAACTTATAGATAATAATGTTTGATTGATGTAAAATTGGTATCTATACCAAAGATGTTTTTTCTATCTATCTCCAATTGTTTAACAAAATTCTTACAAAATATATTTTGGTATGTAATTATTTTATCTACATATTTCCCAAAACGAATAAAGAATCCAATAACAGGAAGCGGTTTAAAATATCTACAACAGTAGGTGCTAGTGGCAGAACTAATAGAATTATGAAATTAAGTATCAATTTACAACCGTTTGAGACCCGACCCGCTTCGAAAGAGCTACAAAAAAGTAATTTCAACCGACCTCAGTATTATAATACTGAGAAATGCTACTAGAGCTCCTGAGCTAGTGTTTGTTCTTTTTTTGGTCGAGCTAAAAATAAAGCTAAGTAATAGCATTTTAATGTCTTATTAGACTGTAAGGTATTTAGACATTAGACTCTTTTGTTTAGAAGTTAATAGATATGTATAATGTACCTAGGTGGTAAGACATTATAAACAAGTGTATTGGTTTAAGAAATTAATTGTTTAGGTTATTTCATTTATTTTACGTGAAGCAAAAACTTTCAGTACAGTTTTACGAGAATTGTGCAACTGGAGGAGTATGAAATTTGGCCGTTAAATTAAAGTTTATGGCCTCAGATTATTTACACACACTACTGTGCGTTTGATAGATACAAGTTTGTTACAAGGCAAAGAACCTTTAAAAAGTTCAAACTGAAAAATTGTATGAACTGTTATGGTCGAATTTCGACAACAGGGCGACGTCTAGTTTTAATAACCACGCCTATAATAATAATTTGTACTTATCGAAATACGCAACACAGAAACAGGACTCTTATTAGAAAAGATTTGTTTGTTTGTTTGCATTGAATAGGCTCTGAAACTACTGGACCGATTTTGATGAAATTTGGCACAGATATAGATTAGACCACCGGGATTGACATAGGCCCCTTTTATAGTGGCAAAATGTAACGGTTCCTGAGAGATTATTTTTTTGTGCGCCCGAATTCGCGGGCAACGTCCAGTGCAGGCAACAGACCAACATTTTCAAGATTGCGTGCCATTTTTTATTTTAGTAGAACCCTAACGGGCCGCACATCTATAAAAATCCACAATTCGTCCACAAACCCCCAAAAATCAATGTTCATCGGGCGTAGCGTTATATACACCGAGTCGGTACCGTTTGTCCGCGAATATCGGGATTTTCGATAGATCATGTTTGTAAACAATCCCGATTAGATGGTTTGAGGTATAAATTAGCTCAGGGATTGCATGGCAAATGCCAGCGGGCCGCATGTGGCCCCCGGGCCGCACATTGGCCATGCCTGGTCTAGTGACTAGATAAAGAGCCAAGTAACTATTAAAGCACCAGTTTATTCTGTTCAGATCCGTTTAAATCATTTTATAATACGAAACAATTTAACTCGACTAAAATAATGTGTCATTGCACTATTTCTTTATTGCACTTAAAATAAGTTACATTTAAATTGGTTTGTCTTTTTGTTTACAAGGAGATATCTTATTGAGATTTATTGGTTGAACTGTTCCCACACTGACTAATTTGGCGTCAGTAATCATGATAAGTGTTGTTCTAAATTCATACCAAATGTTTATTTCAAGCTCCAATTGACTACTAGGATTCTCACCAAGTACAAACATATAAAAAGATTATTATCTGCCTGTAAAATACTTAGCACATAGACTTAAATAATATAGCCCAAGAGACAGACCATTTACTCCGAGAAAAGATGTAGGTACATAGGCTACAATATCCTTACATTATGTGTATTATACATTATTATAATAAATATCCCCACAATAGTCCCCCGCAGCGGCTGTCTGTATATTCGCGATTATTTCTACAACTACTGAACGTGGTTTGTACGGTCTTCACCTATGGACAGAGTGGTTCCTGAGGAAGGTTCATGTGTATATTAATTTGTTCGTATAATGTTTTGTGGAAATTGGTTGAAATATGACGATAATAATAAGCTTTTATTAGGTTAGGTTAGTTTTTGTATTAGGTAGTTAGGTCTAGGTTCTCCCTTGATGCCTGCACCCCGCCCGCGCCCACATTGTATCAGATTTTAGAATAACTATAGGGTTTTTTTTGACGTGATAACGTCTTATAAATCGATGGAGCTGCACGCACGAAAAAACATGACTCATGCGTTACCTGCCATTTACCGTTACCAAGTACCAGCGTTACCTCGCATTGTCGTTATCTCATTATTATTATTATTGTTGTTGTTGTTGTTGTCACGTTTAACTATCGTCAGTAAACCGACTTTACAGACAACCGATATTTTTATATCGCATCCCGGTCACCAATTTTTTTTTTACTTTAGGATTAGCCTATAAATTATTTGGTTTGTGTAAAACCCACTTCCACGCTAGCTAGTAATATTAATAATTTATAGCCTAAGACAGACCATCAACTGCTACTAAAGTGATCATAGGCTACAAATAATACCTGTGTCAGACCAAACCGTACAAGTTCATAAAAACCTCTGGTCAAAGACGAAATCCCAATAAAAGCCATTCTGCCGTGCCGATGGTTTTAATGCCCGATTATGTAACGGTCGCCAATACGATCATACCTACAGTGCTAGGGTTGCCATGTACCTATTGTTTGTCCCAGTATATCGCGAAATTAAATTTAACAGAGCACAGAATTTGAAAGTGAAATCATAATATAAGTGTGCCTGCCATACTTATAAAAATTCTAAACTGCACAATTCACGTTCGCGTATGCCAGGAAAAAAGTTCAGAATACATAGATAAAATCAACTAACACGAGAATTCTAAGATACCTAGAAAATTTCTCCGTAGTAGATACATAAAACGTATACGTTTTAAAGCGTTTTCATCATTACCCAAAATATTATACCTCGCGGCCTGTGCAGTAAATATATCTAGTGTTTTTTTTAGTACCAACCCTAGCAGTGTATCAATACTCTGTAGTAACAAATAGCAGTAAAATTCCAGTGTTGTATTGCAGAATATATAATCCTTGCAGAATGCAGGCAGTTATAACCCTACCTTGAAATTGATTTCATTTACATACCTAATGCTGACTGCAGAACAACATGTAAATATTGGCTTTTTTTATAATTTTGAAAAGGTATTATACCATTGCTAAATTGTATTCTATCCCGCTTTCTAATAAAAATATATTCACAACGGATAAGCTATTCAATGTCTTTGTCTGATACGTTGGAAACGTTGGTCACTTGACAAACAAAGACAGCAACATTGAGTAGCTTATCCGTTGTGTGAATATTTTTATATTTACCAAAAAATCCCATATTCGCTAAAAAAACTTCGAACTCTTCTTTCATTTTTGCTGTTTTTTTTTCGTTTTTTAGGGTAATTTAAACTTTTACTGAGACTTCGTTGTTTGTCCGTCTGTTTATCACCAGGATTTATCTCCTTAACCGTGATAGCTAGACAGTTGAAAATGTTATATTTCTGTTGCCGCTTTAACAACAAATACAAAAAACAGAATAAAATAAATATTTAACCCCTTAAATATTTATATTAATATTATTAAATATTTTAATATTATTAAATATTTTAATATTATTAAATATTTTAATATTATTAAATATTTATATTAATTATATTAATAATAAGGGGGTCCCATAAAACAAACGTGATTTCTTGCCGTTTTGTATGGAACCCTTCGTGCGCGAGTCCGACTCGCACTTGGCCTGTTTTTGTTCTATTCTAAGTTCCAAAAGTAATCTGTTAGCTCCTTCCTTCGAAGTCGAATATAAAGTCGGTCAATTCATTGCCTATGCAAAATATTTTTGATGAAATCGTGTCTGTGAACGTTGGTGGCACTGGCATTACCATATCGTGATGCGTAATAACAGCCAGCGATCACTCAAACGTCTGTTTACTGGAAGTAGGATCAGTGTTGCCAACTCTGAATTCTCGATTTCTCTATTGAAATCGTCGTCGCTTGGCTTCACAGCAGATTTGGCTGGGGCGTACTCGGATGTAATTTATTTGCTCTTTAACTTAAAGCATGTTTCACAGTCGTGACAAATAGCTTATCCAGAAGTTTTGTCTCTGTCTCTCAGTATAAAGTAACCGGCGACAAAACTTCCGTATAAGCTATCTAGAGGTGTAAAAGTAACAAAAAAAGCGTACTCGTATCTATTCGTTACTATAACAATTAGTACTCGTTACTATAGTATCTTTACGTTACTCGTTACTTCTGATACCTCATAACATGCTATATTATGTTAGAGCAACGAATCTAGTGGTATTACGTACGCGTATAGTATGATATCGCGGTGTTGCACCATACATACTTATACATTACATACCAAGCTGCGTAATGTGCATTTTTCACTTTTCCGTATTTTGAACCAGACTTGTGTTTAAGTTATAAGAAAATTTAGTTTGATTTAATAGGTAAAGTGTAGAACTACTAGTGAACTGTTGACGGAATCAGTGTAGGTACTCATACTACGAAAAATACGAGTAACGAAATGTATTCGAGTGTAACGTTTGATTACTCGGTACTAGATGGCGCACCTGTTACTCAGTACCGAATACATTTTTTTGCACGAGGTTTGCACAGCTCTAAAGCTATCTGTCACTTATTAGGCGATTGTGAAACAGGCCATTAAAACAATGTCGTTAAATAGAGATTGGGTTTCTTCCATGAATTGGCATCACGCGTACGGCTAGCATGAGTGAAAACACTGTTGCGTTTCGAAACTAAGCTTGCTAAACATTCAATCGGAATCCTTTTTTCTAGAGGAAAACTCAGTAAACTGGCAACACTGTAAGACGAGCCGTCGGCGCCGACGGATCAGCTATGGACAGTCTCGGCAGTTAGACGCTAACTCATACATTTATGTATTCCGAACAGAAAGGATTTACTGAGCTGCGAGATATTTATTAGATTATTGACTACAGTCCCATATAACTATGTCTTCACCACGTCAATCTGGCCCCGTGCTAAGTACCCTTTACGAAGAACTTGCGTTACGGGGACCAGACAACGGGAAGTATATTTAATAATTTTATACTTACCTATACACTATACATATATGTATTTAAGATTTTTATTAAACTATAAACATATTTAATACACATCTATGACCCAGGAACATTGTGTTCCCTCTGTGGGATTCGAACCCGTGACCTCCGGCATGAGCGCCGACGCGCTAGCCACTGAGCTACAGAGACGGTCACCTATGTCTTTCATCACCTGAATTTTGTTGGCAAGTTATTATATACCGACGTCATGGCGTAAGTATCTAGTAATTATATTACTGGTATACCCCGTCTATTAGGATAAGGGACAAGGAATGGCGCAAAATATGACATTCCACATTTTCTCCAGTGTATTTATGTATTTACCATTTTCTAACTTCGGCCATCATTATCTCGAGAACCACTGAACACAATTGCCGAATTGCCGTATTCCCAGCGTTACAAAAGTATGCAAGCTTTCGATATTGGCATTTTCCTGTAGCGCAACTCGAATAAACTGTGATTTCTATGGCTCTTTGGTGGCTGCGTTTAACGTTGCCACTTCGCTCTAAATCGTTGCCTTCGGATGTCGGATTTGAGCGAAATTTGGTTTACGCCGTTTGCAATAATAGTTCTGCTAATCTGATTAGTAGGTATGTAGCTTTCAGGAGATTCTCCCGCTAATAACGCGCCCCTCCGTGGCGGCACAGATTCAGTTTCATTTGTATAGAAAATACGCGTACTAACTACTACCACATACTAAAGTCTCTCAGGAACTCAAGGACGGTCCCTAATAGAGGCGGTCTGTGGTGCCATTTTACCTGTTTCCAGTACAGTTGTATCCGCAATATCATAGTCATCTATTAATTAAAACCAAAATTTAGATTTTTGTATTTTCATGAATTCATTAATGTTTATAAATAGACACTTAGGGTCAATATTCTACTATGTAGTGCATGTGTTTAAGTCGTAAACCTCAATACCGAGTTCATTCGTGCTGTCCTGGTATTTTTTAGTAGTGTATTGGAGGTTGTTTACCTTCGAGTTTTGAGGACCGCCTCAAATTTCGTGCTACTGGACTGATTGTATCGAGTCGTTGAATCCAATTAATGAATCAACTGTATAGGCTGTGGCCTGTGGAAAGTTTGGTCACGTTCACTGGTACATTTGGTTTTCTGTTGGCTTTTAAAGTATTTCTGTCTTGATAAATTAATAGATATAAAAATAATCACAAAAACATTTATCTGACCTCATCATATTCCGAATTTTCGAACAAAGCAAGAATTGTACATACGCCTACCAATCTGCCAACCGGACTGACGTAACAGAGTCGAAATTACTGATACACGAGTATTGTTGCACGACGAAAGAAAAAACATGTATATAATTTTAAAATGTGCAGTTTCTCAGGTATAATATAGCTAGATCGTATTTTCACCCCCAAAACTCCCTGCGTACTAAATTTCATAGCAATACTTGCAGGCGTTTTCGAGAAACCGATCACATTATGTAAATTGTAAATACAAGGTAGTCTTGTTGAACGTATAAGACAAATTTTACTATATGTATGCCTATTATTTTGTTGTAATTATATCGTAAAGGAAAAACACTTTGGTAGTGATGCTTAAAAATCAATTTTCATTAAACCCGCATTGGTAATGAAAATTGTTTTTTTTTTTTTGTGTAGCCTTCCTACGAATACAAAATACGATTATATTAAACCAGCTGTTGCCCACGGCTCCGCCCGCGTAAATATAGTATCGGGTATACCACGGGAAACTGTGCTTTTTCGGGATAAAAACATAGGCTATGTTTTATTTAATCCACAGCCTAAAATACTACCATACCAAATTTCATCGAAATCCGTTGAGTAGTTTTTTGCGTGAAAGAGTAACTAACATCCATCCATCCATCCTCACAAACTTTCACACTTATAATATTAGTAAGATTTCAACTTCAATACGCATCGAAAATCTTATTCTAAACTATCACAGTAATAGACGCTATCTTGTCGCATCGCTTATTAAACAACAATCGTGTATATGAAAATATTTTATATATAGATAATAATAAATACTAATATAACCAAATAACACACAAAATGAGCCACAATATGCAGTTATCAGTGTAAGTGGCCCTCAATCTAGTTGCCATTGTGCTAACTACGGTGGGGGACAACCCTCCGCCAAGGTCGCAGGGGCTATATTTATGTAGCGTAGAGTGTAGCAGAATAGAGGTGGCAACGAGAAGTGTTTATTTGGTTTAGAAATGACATTGTGCATTAACGAGCCAGTGTTCGCAGTCTTCTTGGCAATATTAACAAACAAATTAAAGCTTTGCGAATTTGTGTATTTTGGTGACAACTTATTACTTTGTCTGTACTCTGCAGGAATATTGACAGAATAGTTCTGCGTAATTTTAATGTGAGGACATCAATACGTGTTATATTAGCAAAATGAATTAGGAAGGTTAAACAACTAACGTAAAATAATTCAAAAGTAATTCAATTTTTTATCAATTGTTTTGGTAGTTCTTTGTTGCATGTTTTCTGAAGCCATGTCTGCCAGTAACCTACGTCTATGGCCTGCCCTTCAAATCGCAGAGCCACGGTTCGTGTATCGTGTGAAATCGCCTCGCCTTCCGTTATACATTGTTTCAACACTAGATTTTTTGGATGCCTGTTGAGTTTTATCTAATAAAGAGTTTATGATTTATGAATATATTTTATCATCATAACATAATATTAGGTATAAAGTTATAATTTTAAAACTTCAATAATACTTATTAGCAGTAATAAGCACTGAGACTCGCAAGATAGAAGAAGTACCTAATTAGTCGAATTCTTTGCTTCTGCACTAAAATACCTTCCTTCTAGTTATACTTTTAAATCTAAAAGAGAATTATTAAAATTGATTTTATTTAATTGGTAACTTTATATATGTACTTAAAATATTGTTTTGGTTTATCGTATGGAAAAGTTAGTTTAGTTTAGATTATTCATTATCGCATCGTGATATATCATGGAACAACCTACAGCTCGGCATAAAAGTACACAGTCAACAGTAATGAAGTATTCCTAGTAATCATACAAATAAAATATAATATTTACACGAATTGCGTCGCGGCCGCGACTCCAAGCTAATGCCGCCGCTCACATCAAAGCGTCGTATGCTCACGTATAAAAGCGTTTCGCTCGTACTTTATGAAGTTTCCTAGAACCGTGTTTTAACGATCCGTGCCGATTTACGTTTAATATTATGTGTTAAATGACGTATTGCTGTAATAAGAGATAAGAGTTTGAGCCCACACGTCTACGTTATATAGTGGCTTTTGTTACATAATACGCATTATTTTTTATAGTTTTTGATAAGTTTACTACGATTGTTATATTCATAGTTTTCTGTGTTTAATTTATTTTACGCTAGACACTAACGTAGTGGGTACGACTGGGTTTTTATTAGGCTTACAATAAAAATAAAGCTTTCATGTTTCGGGATGGTTTTTATTACGTTTGCGTTGTTGCTCGAAGCTTAAATCGATTCAGATAAAGATATATTAAAGACTTGACGAGGCCGCTGCCGCGCTCTCAAATCTTATAAGTGTTATCTTTTTCGATAAGCGATGATTAAGTGTCAAGTCTTCGAGGCAATGCACGCAGTACCTCTTCACATGACACATTAAAATAGCGTCACAAACGAAATTAAGCTGTTTATTTTTTGTAACTACTCGAAATGTAATGTAATATTTAAAACGGACTAGAGAGCGCACGCACGGCGCGGCGCGACAAAAACCGTCGAAAAAACACTGGCTCACTAATTCCGGACGATGAACTTATCGGCGGACCTATTTGCGGAAATATCATCAACATCATCATCAGTACATCATGATCATAATCATCAGTTTGTGATTACGCGGAATTGCGGTTATACGTGTCGTATACTAATAATAATTATTACCAAGAACGTCCTCCGGTAACTGAAGGCTAGGAGTACCCTACCTAAGAACTTTTTCGTAGGTTTAACTGTTTGACATGATATTTAGTTAATTTCCTGAAAGTGTATTTAAAATATGTTTTTTGAAGTGCTAACTTCTTATGGGAGGGTAAACCGTTTCGTTACGTAACGCGTTATGGCACCAAATAACATATGAGTAATTTCGAATACTAATGTCAGATACGCGTAGCGCAGATACGTAAGCACTTGGATTTTTGACCATTTGGTCTCGGTCAGACGAAATATTTTTATTATTTTTATTTCTTTTTGTGTTATAATTTTTATTTTTGTCATGCACTACTATTTTTTATTTTTCTATAGAATTTTGTTTAGATAACTTTAAGTTATCACTTCTGTCGGGCGTCCCGAGACGCACAAGTTTTTTTTTCTTTTTTTACTTATTAATTATTAAATTGGTCCAGGAGTTTTGGCGTGAATCGGGAGCAAACATACAAAAAACAAAGCTTTACTCTTTATATATTAGTATAGATAATTATAAGATTAATAAAAATTAAACAATATTGCGAATGATTTCCGAAAAACAAAGATGGTATTGTAAAATTTATAAATTATACTTTTAGCGTTATGTGCCTAATTATACAACTGTTTTAAACCTTATTTTGTAGAATGGAAATTACTATATAAAGTACCTATATAATTACGAAATTAATATAGTAAGCAATTATAAATTAAATATTCAGAATTTAGCATTATTACAATGTTTTATTAAGAAATTGTAGGAAAATGGCACAGTTTTCCACAAATGCGTTCAACCGAAGATGAAAATAAACAATTCTTTATTACTCGGAATGACATAACCACAAAGACAGGTTGTCACGTAACTTACACAGTCGTTTTGTAACTTACGGCTAAACGGCTAATCTTATGATTTCGAGTCGAGTGAGTCGAGTGAGTCGAGTGAGTCGAGTGAGTCGAGGAAATTTTATGTTTTAGGTTTCCATACTTCCAGGCAATGGACAACATCTCAATTTCCAGTAGATACGAAGAACTCTACTATGTATTATGGACCGATATCAACTTTTTTTATTTGCTAATAAAATGAATGAAGCTATTAGTTACCTACATATATTAATTAACTTTGTTAATTTAAAACGTTATCTACCGCAAATAAATTAATGAATGAGTTACTTTAAACTGGAACTGTTAAAAACATAATTTGTTATAGCTGTTTCCTATTGATACATATGTTTCGTTTATTTTGTAAAGCATTAATCTAAGTTTTACTTTTTTTAAATTTTAACAAAGAAAAAGGTGAACTCATATATAGGCGATTTAAGTATCCGTTGCCACTTGCCCACTATAACCCCTCTATAAATACCAAAAAATGTAGGTAAAATACTCACTTATCTAAATACGAATAGGTATAAACCAGAATTGGGCAAAAAATAATTGGCTCGGTGTCATTGGAGGAGTTACGTCACCGGCGGTCATCGACCCTGGCGAACTGAGTTTCCCTGCTACTTGGAAATCAATTTATAACAAGAGATAATCACATTATTCTAGATTTTATAAGAATCTGGGCATATTAGTTGAGATCTATCGCCGTTACTTACCCGAAAACGAATTATTTATTACCTACATGTTGTATTATTTTTCTCTTACGTATTTTACTGTCTATTGCGTATCTTATTGCCCCAATAATAAATTATTGTGCTTCTAATTTCAATACAAATTTAAACTTAGATACTTAAGGTACGATATAATGTCTTCTTAGTACAATCAATAAAAATAGTATCATGTACTTATTCTGACCATAAATACTGTTACAATTAAAAATAAACAAAATATTACATTTGAATTTGGAATCTGTCATTTTTATATGATTGTTCATTGTGTTTTCTCATTTTGGCGCCAATACATTGTACAATATTTTGCGATATTAAAATGGAGTGGGGTGATAAAGAGAACCGAATCGCTGTGATTACATTACACAAAGTAGGTATGGAGCCAAATGCAATTTTTAAAACTCTCCATACGCTTGGTATTAGTAAAATGTTTGTGTACCGGACCATTAATAGGTACAATGAGACCTCTGATTGTGACAGAAAAAGATCGGGCCGTCCACGTAGTGTTCGTACGAAAAAGGTGGTCAAAACAGTACGGAAAAGAATTCGAAGAAATCCTGTCCGAAAGCAAAAGATTTTATCTCGGGAGATGAAGATAGCACCAACCATATCGCGTATTTTAAAAGATTAGGATTAGGACTTGCAGCCTATAAGAGACTTACTGGTTATTTCTTAACTGATAATTTAAAAAAAACTACTAAAACGGTACGCAAAGGGAGGTCACAGAAAATTTTTGCTTACGGATGAGAAAATTTAACATTTTAACAAACAAAATGACTGTATTAATGCTCTAAGCTCAAGAAAGCTTCCTAATTAGTCGACAGAGTGCAACCTGGGCACTATGAGACTTCAGTGATGGTTTGGTGGGAGCTATGAAGGAGTGACTGAGCCATACTTTTGTGAAAAAGGTATCAAAACATCGGCACAAGTGTATCAAGATACTATTCTTGAGAAGGTAGTGAAGCCAACACCATATTCAATAACCAAGAATGGTCCTTCCAGCAAGACTCGGCGCCGGGTCATAAAGCTCGGTCTACGCAGTCAGTCTTGGTTGGAAACGAACGTTTCGGACTTCATCAGAGCTGAAGACTGGCCGTCTTCTAGTCCCGATCTTAATCCGCTGGATTATGATTTATGGTCAGTTTTAGAGAGTACGGCTTGTTCTAAACGCCATGATAACTTGGAGTCCCTAAAACAATCCGTACGATTGGCAGTGAAGAATTTTCCCATGGATAGAGTGCGTGCTTCTATTGATAACTGGCCTCAATGTTTAAAGGACGGTATTGCAGCCAATGGAGACCACTTCGACTAAGCTTTTTATATTTTAAACTGTTTTATATTTATGTATTAAACTAACACATTGTAAAAGTAATAAATGTTATTTGCAATAGATTTTTTTTTCAGTATTTATGGCAAGACTAGGTATATAATATAAGGAATCGAAACTTTACCACCCTCATTTTTAACCCACGATGAAAATTAATCATCATCAGCTCCCTCGATGCTTTACAATTCGGAGGTTACTTAATTTTTTTAAATTTTTTTATATAACTCATTCCGTTCTGAGCTTTCATAAGCAATATGCACATACAAAATCTTATTGTCTATATGTCGTCTAATTATCTATATATGTCGTAGGATAAATTTAAAAATCCTAGGATTATTGCAAAGAGCCGGATTATTTGAGTCTGAGATAAAATTTCGCCATTTTACTCACAATTTTCAGGATCTTCGCAAAAAATCGACTGTACTAGGATAATAGTAAAAAGTGTCTGACGTTTTATATGGCGTGCTCGCTTTATATAGGTTTACACTATACCTTGCTGATTTTTGACCAACCTGATTAGAGGTGCTCTACGCCAACCAGTACTCAAGTTTCCCACATTCCTGGTACAGTCGGGATTTTTGCGAATATCTTGAGAATTGTTTGTGGATGGCGAAGTTTTATCTCAGAACCTCAACTCTCGTATTTAAAGTAGACTTTCATTTTACTTTGATTGTATTATACGTGAAGCAACATTTTATCATAAACTAATTATGTGAAGTTTGGACCGATCAGAACGCGTTTCACGTTGGTTTAACGTTTACGAGAATACCGTTTGGCAGTTTTAGCGTATCGGGACTTGATTGTAATTGTATTATTTCAGGTTTTATTTGGCAGAATTGACCCTCTGATTAAAAAAATCCGGCTTCTATTCGGTTAATCGGTATCCTAGGATAAAATCATTATTTTACAAATATCCTACGACATAATATATTCTAAGGTATATAATTTTTTTTTCTCTACTCACTACCGAGCTTATACATATTAGCGACTATATCTACATAGGGTTTGTACTTTCGATGTAGAGATAGCCAACTACCTCTATATCACCGTCTCTACGTGGAGACTAGAGACGTAATTGGTGTGTGGGACGACTTGTGTTTGCTCGGAGCGTTTACCTCGTAAACGTCTTATCTGTGCTGTACAGTATCGTCTTATTGAAAACGATCATAACCTAATATCCATATAATACAATAGCTCCCCACATCGATTTCGGTGACATGCTACATTTAAGATTTTATCTATCAAATCAACTATAGATTATCTTGTTTTCGCGCGTTTATCTCTTGATAGCGACCAGCCCCGGCTTCGCGCGGGTGCAATCAATGTATTTAAAACACATGAAACCTTCCTCTTAAATCGCTCTATCTACTGCTGGAAACTGCATTAAAATCCGTTAAGTAGTTTAAAATATCGAATCAAACAGACAGCGGAAGCGATTTCATTTGATACTATGTATATGTAAAGAAGATACTAACGATATGATATAACGATAGTAAATGTTTACTAAAACAAAACTACGTAGGTACCTACTACCTACCTATATCGTGGATTATCGCGGTGTACTATAATTTTGATTTTTGCAATGTTTTAAAAATGTAATTTCAGTCCTCCCATGACCACGCTTTCTGTAAAGGATTGAAACATCGAGAAATGTAACATGATAATAAATACTCATCGATGAAAACTGTAAAGTTTGTTTTAAGACATAACATTTTGTAATTCCACAGTCTACACCCAACACTATGTAATTCGATCGAATGCATTAAATTCGCATGATAAACGATCACCATCGAATCACGATCTGCTATATGCTAATATTATGATACCATGTATTCCAGTAATCATTTTCATTGATACACAATTATTTATGATGTAACGTCGATTCATAACATTAATTACGAATCATACAATTTAGTGATTCATGCTTAGATACTCATACAATGATGTATGTATACCTAAACATTTAACAACACATAACATTTAACACATTTAAACAATTAATCATTTTCATAGGCATCTAGTATTGACTATGGAGTTATAGTAACCCCACGCCTCTGGTATCCACTTTACAATAGATAGTTTGATTTCGAAATAAAACTGATTTGCTGTGTATTATCAAATAGAGCTATTAGGTTATAAATATATTAGCTATGAAATTATTTTATAGCTATAAAATATATTATTATTGGCATTGAAATATATGTATTTTATAATTCCATATATTATATCCGTTGGTTACGTAGCTCTAGGTTTTAATCAATAGTAATTTTGAAATTTCTTTACATATTTGAATATAGATAGAAATAATTAAAACAATATAATCGTTTCAAATTCTTGGTAAAGTGTAATCCTATGAACATAGGCGTAGCTAGTTTAAAATAGCCTTTTGTGTGCTGAATATAATATGCAAAGGGGCGTTTCCCGTCGAGTTTATTGAAAATTTAATCAAAATCATGCAAAACTCTACCTGTATTAACGCGTAGTCTTTACTTATATTATAAAAAGGAAAGATTTGTTTGCATGTTTGTTTGTTTGCATTGAATAGGCTCTGAAAGTACCGGACTTGTTCGAAATTTGACAAAGAAATCAGTTTTTGTTCATAATGAAATACGTATGTTGTTTTCATGTTATCTTACAAACAAATATGAAAATAGTAGCTTTATAAAAAACCTACTAACTAAGATGTCATATAAACATCTCGATAACCAGATAATGTTTAAATGGCTGAATATCTGATAGCTATAATTGAGCCTTAACAATCGTCCAGGTGAAAATATTACAAACAAGCTTACAATGTAATTTTATATAAAACTAATTATTATTAATTATTTAATGACAATGTTAAAAAGGTGTTTGTAGGGAATTTGTTTTTTTTTTATCTACGATCTGTAAATGGTAGATAATTATCGTTTATTACTTGGTGTGAGATAAATATTTTCCAAGTGAATAGTTTAATTGTTCATATACATTATAGATCTTCGCACCTGATATCCTACTTCTATTATATATGTAAAAAAATGTGATGTATAGATGAATGGATGGATGCATTTGAATGAATTGTTAAATGAATTGAAATGAATTTAATCGATATCGATGAAATTTGGTTCAGTTGTACTGTTTATACCGAAAAAGTACAGTGAAATCTTTTTTTGCAACGAACACTTCTACACGGGCGGAGACGCGGTAAAAAGCTAGTGCTCTGCAAATAGTAGGTAAGATTGGCATAAAAAAATATTAATCAAGTATCTACCAATTCTTTTCTATCCTATTCATAAGCATTAATCCTATTTTACAAAGAAAATATTTAACTTTGTGTAAATGGAAATTAAAATTATATCTTTTGTTACATTTACGGTTTCAAGTAGATATGAAACAATATATTACTTATAATATTTTTAATGACCCTTAAATAAGAACGGGAAAAATATCCAAAGCATTAGTATCTCAAATGACACGTCCACTGTAAAAAATGTACTAATATTCTATAAGCCGTTACCATAATGAGAGATTCGTGAAAAAATTACGGTACAATAATGATCTCAGAGCAGCGGGGTCAAAGAACTGACATAGATCGTAGCTAAATCATTTCAATGTTTGGATCAGCAAAAAATTGAGGATAAAACGCATTCAAATAATTGTAATTGAAACTTTTTCAGGTTTTTGACAGTTTTATGCTTGTCAATGAGTACTTATTCAAAGAGTAGGCACAGATAAGGAAATAGTTACTACGGAGTAGGTACGAATATTTTACAAATTGCAAGATATGGCCCACGACAATCTCAAGCATAAAGTCTGTCTATCTCAGCTATATAACCCAGGAAACGTAAATTTTGCCAGAATAAAATTGTAGTAGTGAAAGTAATCCAAGTAGGTATGAATATAAACTAATTACCTATTTCAATTAAATTTAAAATCGTTCAGCGGTTCAGCACCAAACTCACATCAATGCAAACTTTTGTAAAATATTTGTATTTAATAAGAGTAAGATTTCTCAACATAACCATTTAGGTAAAAGACCTAAACTGTAAATCCTGAATATGAGATGATTGAGTGCTAGCCTCGATCATCAAGTAGCTCACAATGTCAAATGACCTAAGCCCACATTCACAAATTACAAAATGCTTAAAAGAAATCCTTGACCTGCGCCGAGTTTAATATTTTGCAAATATATTCAACGCGCTATATTATTATGTTAATATCAACTCGTACCGATATGAAAACCCGAGTAGTTCAAGTGTCAACATAGAGAAAAGTGTGGAATATTGTTCTGTTTTAAACCATTTAACCGATAACTATATGATTTCGCTACGAAATTCGCTAGAATTTTTTATTCGAATTTTAGTGTGTGCTAATTGGAATTTATGCGAAAGCACCTTATATTATTTACGAAATTGTTAACATTGTGTAAATGCCTAGCTGGCAGTCTCTGAAAAAAAAACGACTACTAGGATCGTTATATAAATATCCTACTACTATTATAAAATGTGTAACTTTGTGAGGATGTATGGATGTTTGTTACACTTTCACACAAAACTTTCTGAACAGTTTTTGATGAAATTATGTATGGTAGTGGCTTAGGCTCTGGATTAAATATAAGCTACTTTTTATCCCGAAAAAGAACAGTGTGACACTTTATTTACGCGAGCGGGGCCACGGGCAAAAGCTAGTACCTAATAAAAGTATTTACTATTTAAAACTTAATTTAACACTTTAACGGCCGAATACTGAAACGCTAATCAAAATTAAGAGCCCTTCTATTTATTTACAGGCTGTCGGTGTCTCTGCTAGCCGAAATGACAAGGACAGCGCGTGACTTAATATAACTATCGCTCCAGTATTCGGCTATAAAAGATTTGACGTTTCTTTTATTAGTTACTTTTAAATTAGCATTCAACAAATGTGAAAAACCAAAGTTTTATTTCTATTGAAAAAAAACGTTGCAACTAAATAAGCGGAACTTAATCTAACTCATTAACTAGTTTAAACTCCTATTGTTGCTCTTAATAGCGTCAGCTTTTCAACTGAACCGTTTTTCCGTTAAAAGTGACCATCCATTCCCGCCAAGACAATAGAATCGCCGCGAGCAGCGAGGGGTTAAGAAGAAGTTCATTTGGCTGGTCATACTATTGGAAATTTTTGAAATAGTATTTTATTTGTATTGCTTTTTTTGTTCTTAGGGTTCCGTACCCAAAGGGTAAGAACGGGGCACTATTACTGAGACTTCGCTGTCTGTCTGTCACCTGGCTGTATCTCATGAACCGTGATAGCTAGAATATTCACAGATGATATTAGTAAATATACCGGATTGATAAGAAAGACAAAAATAAGTTTTCTTATTGCTTAAATTAAACCTTTACAATGTAAAGATAGACAAAACAAATGTTTTTTTTTTGCTTTATCGAAATCGAAATTGTCTTCATGTCTCACAATCGAAATTGAAAATAATTTTTTTTTTTTAATCTGCGGGAGAAACACGCTCATTGCACGTCAGACGTCACGAATGGGCCAACTATACAGGATAAATACCACGGCCTCACATAAAACCGGCGTGAAATAACGCTTGCGTTATGTTTCGCCGAGTGAGTGAGGTTGCCGAAGGCCCAAGGGGGGTTGGGAATTTTAAGGACCAGGAACGCAAGTGCGCAACACCAGAAGAGTCACAAGCGTAACTCCTCATGGGCGGCAGTAATCGCTTACCATCAGGCAATCCATCTGTTCGTTTCCTAGCCCATTTCATAAAAAAAGAAAAAAAAAAAAGGAAATCTGAATCAAAATTGTAATCGCCAAAAGCGAATATTTGACAAGCATTTAGATCAGTCTAGCGGTAATTAAACATGAATATCGTAACCGAACCAATTCATAAACAATCGGGAATGTTCGAAAATGGCTTAATGAAATACGTATTGCGTAGATTATATCTAACGGTCAGTGTGTGGTAAGCCTAATTGCGAGCTACGTGCCACTAATTAAACCCTTAGGGCCCACACACACGGGCGACTGTAGGTAAGCCTTTTGCTTTTGAACCCGAGCTACCATTTATGACTTATTGAGCAATGAGTAACTAACTGCTTATCATTCAATAATCTCTACAAGGTCAAAATGACCGTTTTAACTTTAAAAAAAATCGGTTGTCTGTAAAGTCGGTTTACTGACGATAGTTGAACGTGACAACGTCATGTTTATAATGCGCGCGGAACTAATTGGCCGCGCCTTAGGTAGGCGTGTTGCCGCCGCGAAGTCCGCCGCTGAACTGAGTAATAACATCAACCGCCCCCGCCTCTCCGTCCCACCGCTCACATACCTAAGGCGCGGCTAGCTGAGGTAACGGCAATGCGTCATATTTAGCGAGGTAACGCTGGTAACAGGTAACGCATGAGTCATGTTTTTTCGTGCGTGCAGCCGGCTCCATCAAATTATAAGACGTTATCACGTCAAAAAAATCAACATTTACCAAATGTAGGTAGATATAATGTATTATTCTCTATCTAGAATCTAGATCAGTAGGTAATATAAATTACAATTTTTTTAATTTTTAACAAAAAGCACCAAGAAATTAAGCAGGTAGGTACCTAATTATCACACAAAAACTACTGCAAGTCGTCCCTCTGTAGCACACCTAAGTTTCCCCGCTGATGGACCGTCCGCGGCACTACGATCCTGTGTTTAGTGTTGGCTTAGACCCTAAGCCTTAGGGTCAGCTCATACTGAGATGCTACGCGACGATGCTTTAAAGATTCTGCAATAATATTATGCAGTGCTGCTTAGCGCGACGCCCGACGCTTCTTTGAATTCATGTAATGAACCGTGAATATTTTTGTGTAATAAAAGTTATATTTTCTATCTCTATAATAAGAAGAGCGCGTCGTGTCGCGTCCCGTTGTGAACTGACCTTTAACGATGGCGTATAAAACGGTCCTGTCTCATATGTGTTCGTCGCTAACGCCGTCGTTTGTATACTAATATTTCGACTCTAGGTACAGAGCAATTAATGTAAAATTACAGTCCCTTTACAGTTACCTCGGAGTTTATATGAGTGATCCCCACTCCTGAGGTGGTTATCGCCATACTAAATAATAATCAGCGTGGCAAGAGCTATTAACTGAGGTTTGAAATCTGTTGGTGGGTGGGGACGATTTTTTGTATGGTCTTTTACTACTCTTGTGTCACGTTACCCAATTTGTTTTTTTTTTTTAAATATAAATTGGAATACCCGTGAAAAATTGCAAGATGCTGCTGTCTGCCTCTGTAGGTCATAGTAACAGAAATATTTGCCATAATACATTGATGAAAATTAAAAAAATAATTTAACCTTGTCTATCTTTTATTGCGATAATCTTTGGTAACTAGTACGTAAGCAATATTATTTCTAGCCTAATTGGTTTTTGAAGCTAATATTTGACAGCACAATATCGCTTACCTTAATTCCCTAACCTTAACCTTAATATCGCTTGACATGTGTTGTAAGAACTTTAATTAACTGTTTATTTAATGGGTCTTTGTTACTCAACCTGCCCCCTGCAAGCACAATTGTCTAAGGCGCGACGCGAGATAAATGTCACGCGCTGTCGACAAATCTATTTAAAAAAAAACTATAATTAGCTTTGAGAAAGGCACGCGACTAACATCTCAACAGTCGTGTCGCGTCTTCGTCAATTGTACTTAAGCGACAGGGATACAATAATTACTATTTATTATGGTAAAATATACGGTTCTCGCTGTTATGCAATATTTTACTGCAAAAAATGTAAAAATCGTGCAGAATAATATAATTTTTATAAGATCTATATTATCATGTTTGATATGGAATTAATATATTAAGTCTTTACCTATGAAATTGCCGTTTTGTATGAAAAAATTTAAACTATTTTTTTTCATGTATTTTTTATTTGTATTAATCGAAGTAATCACCCATGCAATCAATGCATCTTTGCCAACGCAGTGGTATTTTATTGATGCCCTTCTAACAGAAATCAGCTGGGCGGGAGGCAACAAATTCTTCAAAGGCATTTTGTACTGCCTCTCGGGTATTGAATTTTTTTCCCGCCAAGAAGTTATCCAAATTCTAGAAAAAGTAGTAATCTGTAGGCGCAAGGTCTGGTGAGTAGGGCGGATGACGGAGAGCTTCTAACCCTAGTTCTTGCAACTTGGAGACCGTCTGCTGTGCAGTATGAGGTCGCGCTTTGTCGTGCAGGAGCAGCGGAGACGAGCGATTGACCACTGCTGGTTGCTTCTCCATCATCTCCATCATTGTGTTCAGTTCTTCACAGTACACATCTGCAGTAATGCTCACCCCGTTTGGTAAGAAGCTGTGATGAATCACACCGGCGCTAGACCACCAAACAGTGACCATCACTTTTCTAGGGGTAAGTTTTAGGGCGTTGTTTAGGTGCTGAACCAGGATCCAACCAACTTGCTGAGCGCTTGAGGTTATCAACAGAATCCATTTTTCATCGCAGGTAACAATGCGGTTCAAAATTCCTTCATTTGTGCGTCTGTTGAGCAGTGCAAGGCACGTCTCGACGCGTACTTCGCGCTGGCAATCATTGAGTTCGTGGGGCACCCATTTGTCAAGCTTTTTTACCTTGCCAATTTGACGCAAATGAACCAATCTTTTTTTGACGCTAACGTCGAAAGCTTCCACAATCGCCTTTAATTCGTCATTGTCGACCAAAGTTTTCGGACGACCGCGAGGTTCATTTTTCAGGTCGAAATTTCCAGAACGGAAGCGAGCAAACCAATAACAGGTGGTGCGTTGGTTTGTAGTGTTAGCTCCGTAAACGTCGTTGATGTTGCGTGCCGCTTGTGCCGCGTTGCTGCCACGACGGTACTCATATTCCATAATTACTCGAATTTTTAACGTATCCATGATGACGAAAAATATTGAAATGCGATGAAAATGTAACACTAATCAATAAACAAATGACTACTTTTGGAAAAAGAATTCCATTTTTCCAGTTTTTAAAATAAAATTAATTTGAAATTAGAATTCTTAGCCAAACAAAAATTATTTTGATTTGAAATGGCCAGTACTGCAGAACTGCAATTTCATAGGTTACACCTTCACCTATTATTATTGACATTATCGCCATCGTTCTCTTAAGTATCTCCAAGCTAATAAATAATTCTAAATATGTACAGCGATCTTGAACTGGTTCGACTTTGACTGAATAATTTCATACTTTATAAAGTCTTGTTTCCATCAACATAACCTACTTTTAAAGTTGTTTCCATCAACACTTGTAATTAAAAATATCGATTGTACCTACCTAACATTTTTTACACATGGTCGCTAGACGGCAAATTCATCCCCGTATTGATAGTTTTTTTTTTAATTGCGTTACGGCTTAAAACCATTAGCCAGTGTCAAGTTAAAATGGCGGTAAAATAGAATTCTCGTTTAAGTTTACAACGCCGTATTTCTAAATCGTCAAGTCCAAAGTCTAGTCAAAGTCCAAATAAACGGTCAGTGCAGTCAATGAGTCAAGTCAGTCGATTCAGTAAAGTGGTAGAAGCTTTACTGAAAGTTCCTAGGGAGTTTTGGAGGGAACGCCGTATTTCTAAATCGTCAAGTCCAAAGTCTAGTCAAAGTCCAAATAAATGGTCAGTGCATTCAATGAGTCAAGTCAGTCAGTAAAGTGGTAGAAGCTTTACTAAAAATTCCTAGGGAGTTTTGGAAGGAACACAAAATAGCACGTTAAATACAACCGAAATAACACTAATTTATGGAAGAAATACAAAAAAAAACAACACATTGAATTCCCGGCAAAACTCCCATTGATAGCTTTATTAGCTAATCTGTGTCTACGTCGCCTTGGTCCCGTGACGCAAACGCACGGCACGAAGTGTTAATAATCTGAGGTAGTGTATGTTGTTGTTACTTTAATTAATTTTATATATTTTAAGCACTTTCAAAATAATATTAGCCTTCTGCACATCTGCACATAAATTTTAACTGTGTCAAATATCATTCTCCTCCATTCGCACAATTCTCGTAAAGCTGTACTGAAAGTTTTTGCTTCACGTCCTACCACTATTACAAATATAAAAGTTTGTGAGGAGGGATGTATGGATGTTTGTTACTCTTTGACGCAAAAACTACTCAACAGATTTTGATGAAAATTGGTATGTTAGTAGTTTAGACTCTGGATTTAAACAAAGGCTTATTTTTATCTCGAAAAAATACAGTGTTCCTGTGGGACACTTTATTTACGCGAGCGGAGCCGCGAGCAAAAGCTTAATAAGGGGTTTACATAATACATACTTATATTAGGCTTCATTATTTATTCCGAGAAAATCATTAAGGTTCCGAACCTCTTTAAGGTTAATTAATACTCAAATAAGCCTTTTGAAAGCTATTTAACTTCTGAATGGAAGTACAAACGCTTAGCAATGAAACTAAATACCAAGGACGCGACACTGATTAAGATCATGCGAGTCTCGTTTGCGCGGTCCATGTGACAGTTGTAATGTGTTGCCAGGCATCAGGATTGGAAATTATTTGCCATGCAGGAAAGTTCTATAAATTAATATAAGGAAATGTAATCTTATTAATTATCGATAAAGTATGTGAAGAGTATCAGAATGTTATAAACAGCATTTACCTAACTACAACTTTTTGGCATAGTCTTTTTTTACGGAAAAAATGATATACCTAATTTCAGTTTTAGATCAACCAAAGATCAAAATTTATACTTTTAGTTTAAACTTTATGTTATCAGTAAATGTTATTAATTATATTTTCTAGCTACTCGCAAGTGATAATACATACAAATATCGTAATAATAAAAATTGCCTGTAGCAAGGAATCTAATTTGAAAAGAATTATCCACGAGGAACATTACATAGCTACATTCAGGGAAATACTACCTTACTGGCAACACCGGTTACACAAAGATACGCAGCACAATGGAACCGGTAGATAAATAAATAAATGCAAAAAGCGGTTTAAATG
The DNA here is from genome assembly GCA_963565745.1 of Phengaris arion. Taxonomy (NCBI): domain Eukaryota; kingdom Metazoa; phylum Arthropoda; class Insecta; order Lepidoptera; family Lycaenidae; genus Phengaris; species Phengaris arion. The sequence goes on along the minus strand of OY751449.1, from coordinate 8,075,670 downwards.
ACCCCCTCAGCAGCTGGTGCGTCAAGGCGAGCCGCATTTAGGCGGCGGTGCAGGCAAATCCGTTTTTTACAGTGCACTAGTCACTTGTACCTTGTTAACTTCACAAAATCGGGAAATATTGTCAACTTTGCTTGTGAAGGTAATTTGTCTGTAATTTGTTTATTTGGAAATGAGCTCTTTTGGATCCTAGGTAGACGGGGTTCCTACTATGTAGTTAATAAATATTTTTACCAGCACGCTTTGTTAAGTCTTTTCAGACTAGTTTTTGGTTTGTTTTGTAATTCTCACCGCTTTTAATTTAATTTTTGACTAAATAAATTTTCTCTTTATTTCTTTTTTAACCATGAAATGCGTGCTATCGTTTGTTTATTAAGCTCCCCAGTGCCACCCATTCTGGTAAAATTTCGGCCGAAATAAAGGCAATATAACCTTACCAGCTACAAAAAACATTTTCGCTCCACAAAAATTGAATCTCGTTCAATAATCGCTTTACACTTAATTGATTATGATAATTAATTTATCAAACCGTATCCCGGAGATAAAATGTTACCGCCTTCCGCTGTCGTATTAATCCTAAAAGCTATTGACAAGCGAATAATTATAAGGACTTCACAGTCATACTATGTAGCTTATATTTTATAATATATTAAAAAAGACAATTGCTTCGCAACTCATGAATTCCTAGTGTTGTTTCTACTTTATTAAAACTAGCTGTCCGGACATACGTTCTATTTTAACTATGACCTGGAATAAAAAATAACTACAACTACACCTACAACCTACACCTAGTAACCTACTGGGGCCAACCGTTTATTTTTTAAATAAACCAATCAGGGAAACTGAGCGCAACTACAAATTTTGAAGTGACGAATTGAACACAGTGAACTGTTAGTATGGGAAAATTCAATCGTCGTTTTTAGTATTTTCCCCGTAATATTTCCAATAATTCTCACCGTTTAAACCTTCCATGAACTTCCACAATTATTTCAAGACCAAAATTATTCAAATCGGTCCAGTCGTTCTCGAGTTTTAGCGAGACATTGCAATCGCAATCCATTTTTATATATAGGTTCGGTAAAATCAATTACGGATATTTTGGGCATATGATAGCAGTAGGCTAATGTATAGACGTTTAGGTAGAAAAATAATTGTCATACTCGAAAAAAAATCTTCATCTATCATGGGAGAGTTTACGTTGAGCGGAGATTCTCCCATACATAGATGATGGTTTTGCTTTGAGTATGACAATTTTTTTTTTGCCCAAACGCTTTTATAATATATATACTAGCTGATGCCCGACAATTCGTTTTGCGTAGAACTAACGGAAACGGAACCGTATTTTCTAAACGGAACCTTTTTAAGATGAAATAACTTATGTTATTAACCTTACAACTAAAGCTATCTGCCAGTGAAAGTCCCGTGAAAATCGGTCCAGCCGTTTAATTGATTAGCCGGAACAAACAGACAGACAAAAATTTAAAAAATGGATTTTTTACAATACGGTATAGCTTTTCACTTAATGCATATGAAATTATATACGGTAATATACTTTTATATGCATAATGTAAAAAGCTGTTAATTTAAAATTACAAACAGACGCTTCATATTTATTTACTTGTATAGAAGAGAAGATCGTATGTGTGCGCTTTAGTTAAAATATATCATCATTGATCAATCTTTAAAATATCGAATTATGAACAAAATTCGAATACAACAGATTAGATGGGAATGTCTTTGCCTACGACTACTTTGCCCTATCTGACCATATTATTTTTGCAATGCGCTCGCCACCCGTAGGTAAATGTAACTTTTCAAGCTGTGTTTCATAGAAAGTGACGCTGAAACCGCTTTATAGTTAATCCTAAGATTTAATAGCCATACCTAATGCATGTTCCCTCTAATTGAAAATTACATCGATTACAAACTAATAACAGTTGCACGTACTACGTAGGCCACTTTTCCCACAGGATACACCTGTCCCTGTGTCCTTTTGTCCATAATTACACTCAGATACCTGTATAATATAGCCCATCGGCTGTGCTATAGGCGTCCACACTCCACGCTACGCCTACAGGCGTTCGCATATAAATTGCACTCAAAACTTTGCAAAAGACGTTTAATGATTTTGTAATTCGTCTCGCGTATGTCAATTTTAATGTTTCTTTGATTATACGTAATTTGACTGTATACTTTAAAATAATTTGCAAGTTTATGATAAAGCGAGGGGTTTTTTAAATATCAGAAATGATCAGCTGATTTCCAAATAATACTTATAAAAGACAAAATGTTTCTCGCGACTTCGTACGCGCAAGAGGAAACACCACGCGAACCGAAACTATGGCCTATGTGATATGTCCTTCCCTGAGGCCTATTCTGTATCAAAACAATCAAATCTTTCCTCTTTATATTATTAGTATAGACAATAGAGTATAGAGTATAGACTACTAAGGCGACTAAGGATAATTATTATTATTATTCTTTTATTAACCCCATAAGGTAAAGCTTCTTCGTGAAGCTTCATAAAAAGTGAAACATCTTCGCCAAATAAACTAGCAATATATAGTATATTTAATAATAATAAGTCCTGATAGTTCTATAAACCTTACCAAAACTAGTAAAAATATAATATACACAAGCTGATTTCAACCGTAACAATGCGTCATAACGCATTGTTACGGTACACTGATTTATATTTAGATTTTAAACTATAACTAAAATTAGATTCTGAAATACATAAAGTAAACAATAACAAATTTAAACCGTATCTCGTTATGTAACACGATCAGCATAATGCAGATATGTTTTTGTATTAGTGAGCATCGTAGCCAGTCCAGGCTAGTGCCGCCGCTCCGCCCGCGCGCTAACGGTATCGGAGCGCACTTGCGGCCTGCGGATTTTGCGAGAACTAAACGCATGTCTTTTGTTGAGATTAGTGCCAAATTAATATATTTATTTTATATACTTTTAATAGACACATTCTTGAAAATATATAAATTTAATTAAGCATTAAGTTTTAAGATGGTATTGTTGATATTTTTGATAAAATATTACCGTTTTGATTTAATCTTATTAAACGTAAGTGATCTAAAAGTTAGTTTATTAAAAGATTCATACTTTAATTCAAATAAAAAATAGTATTGGATCAAATTATACTATTAAAAAGAAACAAACTACAAGCTTGAATTGTGGTTGAATATTACTATTTACTTAGTTTTAGATAAAATTTTCCTAGCAATGTAATATGTGAGATGATTCATAATAATTTTAATTTTTTTGACTTGTATACCTAATATGGAAACTGACGTGCTTTTAACAAAAACACAAACTCACCCGACAATCCCTTATTTGTCTACTGTTTGTACATTGTCTGTAGAACAATAAAATGACTAAGGCAGATATAAAAGCTGGTGTAGTGCGTGATGTTTTACTTCTTCATCGTTATGGTTTGTTAGATTGTTATATGATATTTGGGTAAATCACGCTTACTTGTTGTGTGGCGTGTCCCTACTCACTGCTTATGTAGTTAGCCGACTTTATACTAAGTTCATAATACAGTAGGTACCTATACACCTATTATTATACACTTTTAGACACTTCTGTTATTTTTACCTCAAGTTGTACATATATAATTTTAAATTACAATAGAATATGTCTACTGTATTTTGAACCATTATTGAGTTTACAAAAGGTTACAAAATCATATATAAAACCTAATAAGAATAGCGTCAAGTCTCAGAATGTGGCACGTATGCTGTTTGTTGTAATGCAGTTCGGCGGCGGAGAATGTAAGCCCCGCCCCCCGACCAATGAGATAAGCGTGAGTGTTAGATAACGCGCACTAAAAACAATTAACACTTTTTCCAAAGATTTTAGAAACCACTCTTCCACGCGCTTGTACACCGCGATAACTTTAAAAGGCTCGATAGCTTTTAAATATCGTGACTTCTCGTTTTAAAACATGAAAGAGTTTGTGTTTACAGCTTTATCGACTATCGTTTTACTGTGCCTTTTAAATTTAGTTGTGTGATTAAAGTTTATTTGATTCGCTTTTAAATACATTTTTAATACCTGTACCTACCAACATTACACTTGCCCATATCATGCATAAATCGGGTATATCTTTTAAAAATGCAATAAGTAGATATTATACACCACGCCGTGTAGAAGCGATGCTTTTATAAAGAGTTTTCCATCAAGGAGTTTAAAAGCTTTTCATAATATTGCACAATGATCCACAGGCTTTTCAGTAACGCGACTCCAGTGAGCTGAACGGGACTTTCATTCGCGACTTTAGTTCATTCATCCGCGAACGTTCTTGTGGGACCGAGTGATTATTATTTATAGCCGGAAAAACTGTTACGACATGAAGATTGTTCTGGAATCATCTCTTAATATTTTCAGCACGAGAAAAACCTGTACGTAATAGATAAATACGTCGTATGCATGATTCAAAATTGAATAGTGAGGTAATAATATATAATAAATAAATAGCAAGTTATAGGCAAATATTCAGATTAATTTTAATACAAAAAAAGTCCAAAAAGCACTCTTAAATACCTATAAAGCTTTTTTTCAATTTTTTATTTAGAATAAGCTTTATATTAAACTAGCCGTTGCCCGCGGCTCCGCCCTCGTAATTAGGTATCCCACGGGAATACTATACTTTTTCGGGATAAAAAGTACCCTATGTTCTAATCCAGAGCCTAAGTTACTACCATACCAAATTTCATCCAAATCCGTTCAGTAGTTTTTGCGTGAAAGAGTAACAAACATCCATCCATCCCTCCTCGCAAACTATCACATTTATAGGTAATATTAGAATGTTATATTTAGCATCGAGTTAAAACCGACCTTTTACATTATTTAACTAACTACATTTATACTTTATCCACAACTTTTAGGGCTCGTTTCATAATCTACTGATAAGTGTCAGATAGCTTACTTGCATGTTCTGTCGCTTGATATTTAAAAGTAAGTAGCGACAAAACACTCCAATAAGCTATTCGACGTTAGGCGATTGTGAAACAGGCCCCTAGTGTAAAAACTAAAATGTAAGTAAACAATACCAAGAAATAAAAAGAATGTGCGTACTAATTGAATACGTGAAAACTCCCACAATGCGGCCAATTAACCTTTGTAACGAAAGTAAAAAGTTCATCCATAATCCCCTTATAGTGTAGGCCTCCTCAATTTTACTAATGAACTTTGCCGATACTGAATAGTTGACCTTTAAACTTTGTGCAAAATATTGTATTCTGTTGTGATACTTTAAATAAAATATGTTTAAACTTAAATAAAATATGTTCTTTTTTTTATCCCGTATTTTATCAGATACTTTTCAAACATCACTTAACAGAAAATGACGACACAGACTAATCAGTAGACTGGAAATATATTTCATATGAATAGGAGTGTTTAATTCTTGCATCAGTATGTTTCTGGGGCACGGTAGTCCCAAATACTTAAGATAACGCCCCGGCCCCATCCGCAAAAGCTGCAAAATATTTGGAGAAACTATTATTACTTATGGCTCTTCGCACCTCCCTATTTACTATTATTTTTCATTCATCTGACTAACGTATGTTCTCGATTGTTCCAGGATACTATCAGCCGGCAGGACCGCTGATAAAAGAGGGTGAGGAGCGTGCCCTCGCCAGATATCACCCGCCGCACTACCATCCGCCGCATCCGCCGGTAAGTTGGTCTTTGTCTTTCAACTATAGGTACTATTATTAATGTATACAAAAAGATGTACCACTGATCGGATAACGAAGAACGCCAGCAGAAGTGGATCTTCGACATTTTTGTTTTAATCTAGTTGGTCCGGCTAGTAGAGATTTTTAGGAGCTTGGAGATCCTTCACGTCTTCTTTAATGTCGTTCGCGGGCCGCGCCCCTATGTACACCAAAAGCGAGAGTGATGTAAGCTTCCCTTGCAATCTTACAAGTTCCGCAGAAAATCGACTATATTTACATTGCTGCTTGCTAATACTACCCCTTCTACGTAGACCTACAACACACAACACCTACAATCTATTGGCGAAGGCTGATTTTTCTGAAATAAAAATATTTGACAGTCAAGTGACATTGGCTCCGGAGGCCTGAATTTACGCTACCTATGGAACGAACATCAAAAGTTTGACAGATAGAAATTTTCCAATATTTCTTACCATTCAAACCATTCCTGAACTATCCTAATTATTTCAAGATCAAGATTAGCCAAATCGGTCCCGCTGTTTTCGAGTTTTAACGAGACAAAGGCACTGCAATCCATTTTTATGTGTAAGATTAACTTGGTGTTATTCTATTGTACAATTCCAGGTGCTGCAGCAGTACGGCGCACCCTACTACGAGTTTTCGAGTTTTAACGAGACAATGGCACTGCAATCCATTTTTATGTATAAGATTATCTTGGTGTTATTCTATTGTACAATTCCAGGTGCTGCAGCAGTACGGCGCACCCTACTACCCGGCGGAGCTGTGCTACGGCCGCTACTATCGCCCGCCAGGCTACCACATGACGCCGCCGCCGCCCGACACACCGGTAACGATCGTCATCATGATACGAGACGGCTCAGGCCTTTCCAGTCTCACGTGTGAGGCGAAAACACCAAACAAAGTACTCCAAAGGCAGGCACAGACCTCTCAATGTGAGATGCTTACCTAAAGGATGAAGGAAAAGGACAAACATTGAAATCTTACAATCCTATTATCTGGTAGTCCGTTAGTTCATTTGCGCTCCATTGAGTTCTGCTTAAATCTCTTATTCTATTACTAACTGCTACAACTGAGCTTAGGCAATATATCTATCCTCCTTGATGTTAAGATCTTTGGTACTTGAATACTTTATTACTCATAGTGTATTCACCTTACCATGTAACATTTCAGATGGTGAGCGTGGGCACCGAGCCGTACCCCCCACAGTACTATGGCTCCCCGCCCTGCTACCAGCACTCGCCGCAGAGGATACCTTACATGGGTAAGTTTACAGATTCGTACCTCAATAGTATGCTCCGATAATATTATAGGGTAGTAGTTAAATAGTTGTAGACACGAGGCAGTGCCAATTACATCCCGACAAATTTCTTCTGAAAGAAAACAGTGAAGTCTAGCTTCTTTCGCGTCATTCAAATGAAGTCTGTCGGGATGGAATGAACACCACAGAGTACATACTGAAATATAGACGAAACTTGAATCCAAAATTAGGCATAGCACGCTAGCGCTGCCTGAGTTTAAGGCGCAGAACCAGGGGGGTGTCACTACGCCGTTCCGCCGCCGAGCTACAAGTACATACCGAGACTCCCCAACGTTGGGGCGATTCAATGGTTGCCACTTGCCACGCACTGACCGGCCGTGGTGTACGCGCGCGCCTCTTACGCAGTACGACTCACTTTACGTCGCAAACGCGTGTCATATTTTAATTGGCAAAAATATGTATCCAAAAAAATACTGCATTGCAGCCGATTGTCGGAAAAATGAAAAAAATAGCAATTGTCAGTTTTTCTCGGTTCCGGCAAGTGAGAAAGATAGCGAATGGTACGATAATCATTTCTCATTTATATCTACTGTCATGGTACCTAAATCTATAACAATAATTATTAAATATACACACAAAAGTTTTATATTATATGCTTATTTATATGTGGTAGGTAGCTGCATATACATACATATAATCCATACCTACATCAAAAGAGAATCACGTGTCGTGTCTGTGTAAACTGATTTATATGTTCGGTATTCATTTACCTAATAGGTACATAGGTATAACAGTTTCCGCTTGTATACCTTGCGTGGTATTTATGTTCGGTCGGTATGTTGTATGGTATCTATATGATATGTATTATATCATTATTATATATTATATCGTCGTCTAGTATAAATCTGATAGTATAATCTAAGATATTTAATAAAAACTATTGATAAGTGACAACCCTATTTTCGGAATATCTGACAAGGTGTGGAATAATGTCGACCTTCGCGCGGCGCCAGAGAGCTCAATTTCGGCTGCTCGCGTGCGGTCCGTTTGTTAATAATAATTATATAGGCACATAAAAAGGCGGCATTTGTGAAGATCAAAACAGAGAGACTTCTGTACCTTGTACTATTATCTATTCTGTGGCAGAACTAAAAGCGATTGTCCATAATAATTATTATTATTATAGGTATTAGAGGTATACTATTACTTAGTATAGAGTATAACCTCAGGGATAAGAGTATAACTGCAATTTATTTACAAACCAGGGTATAATCCACGAAGCAACCAATATGTTAAGTCTATAAGGATAAAAGTCAATAAAAGAATGTAAATCCTTTTATGATTTATTTTTATGAAGCGATTTGTGGGTTTACAATAATTGTTATTTGCTTTTAGCCTTTATATTATCGATGCAGTCCATTTTCACACACAAAATTTAATGCATTTCAAACACAAATTAATTGATAATTTTACCTAAACTGACTAGCCTATCTTAGCCTAAAGTAAATAATTATATAACATAGCAATTATTGAATAAAATATACTTACATATATTTGCACGAAATACCTATTAACTGTAAATAGCAAATTTGAAGCTATAAAAATTTTACATTCGATGTTCAAGACTTTTTTGCTTTACAATTTTGCTTTGAAGTACAATTTGTTTATTGCTTCGTTAAGCGGCAACATTAAATTTCGCACACAGTAGGTAAGAATTGAGTAGGTACTGATGCCAAGGAGCTTTGAGCTGCTTGTAAGATTTTTAATTTAGACGGATTATCATAACTGGCACGCCATCTGCATTTAATGCGCAGAAGATATCCGGAATATAATACTACAATTTTTTTAATTACATGTACACAGATAATAAACAGAAATTTCTATACCACTTGACTTAGAATCATAATCTGTCAAAAGTGCTCAGTAAAATGTTCTAAGATTCAACGCCCTGATGAATACTCTCCCTAGTGTCCACCCCTATTTAACCCGTATCCTGGAAATCGGCCGCGAATATTCGCAGTATTGTCATAAATGCAGTTTTCTTCTTAACAGCAATACATAAGAATTATAGGCGAAGCCGTTTGCATTAATTTAGGGTCAATTTATTTAGATATTCGAAATGGGAAACGAAACAAAACGTTTTTTGGACTATCAATTCATTCAGAATTAAATTTCAAATGTTGTTTTGGCAGAATATGTTATAGGGAAATTCCTTAATGTCAAATAACTAATAGGTGTATGTAGCGAAAGTTTTTAAGAATTTACCTTAGCATGTAGGTAGGCAACAATTCGTAGTTATGAATTTCAGTAACTTAACAAAGTTACTGAAATTCATAACTACGAATTGTTAAAAATTTCCTTTATTTACTGTTTCTTAGTAAGTATTGTTCCAAATATTGTGTGCGTGTTACATAAATGAAGTAGAAGCATTCTTGTAATAAGTAATAACACTGAATAAAATGAAAAAGTGATCAGCCTACAAAATATCCGTAAACAAGCTGAGAAAGTATGCTTGTCAAAGTTATCGTTTCATAATTGGTTCTGACAACCCATAAATATGTAGCATACCTACTTTAGTTTTTGTTGCCAACGCGTGCTATGTTATGTGTTAAGTGGCCCTTTCGTACTTTATTGAACACGTTTTTATCTACATGTTAACGATAATTATATTTCAGTAAAAACTTTTTATTGACTATTATCCCCAAGTGTTTAATAATGGGACATCATCATATTATAGCGGTTATTCCGGGCAGGAGCTACAGAAACAGCCTAAAATAGCCTTCCAGTAAATGCTTCAACACCAAACAGAAACTATTTCGTAATAAACAGACTATACATACGTATCGTTACGTGGAAGCTTCAATTACATTTCTACGAATTAATTTAATTATTTGCTCTTTCCAGAATACCGTGGATGTCCGTGTCCGTTAAATGCGTGTCCAAAAAACGTCCTTATTGGGCCCGCTACTGGTAAAGCCCCTGCCAGTGGCGGCCCGGATGTGTCATCAGTCCTCGCGCCGCCCGGGGGCGCCTTCCGACCGAAGGTGTGGGCCGGCGCTCATGACTCCGCTGCTGATACGCACGGCAGCGGGAAGGTAAGCATCATAAATGACCCATTTATAAAAAAAATATGGTCCTAATATACTCAGAAGCTATAGTCCTTTTCTATGTACAGGATCCACCGTTAGAGGGGGAACCCCCGACAGCAGCCGACGCGCCTCACCCGTGTCCGCTACCAGCTATCGGGGGAGCATCACCCAAACGCGAGATGTACGACGTTCGGGAAAATCTACGTTTAAACGCTAACATCCCCGGACCGACTGAGGCAATTGGACCGCCTTCACCCGCCAGAGGAGCCTGTGCGCCGCAGCCACCAACCATCCCTCGGCGGGCGCGTCTGGGGAAAGCTATGGCAAGGCGCTCGCTAGCCGGAGACGACACCGGTCTGCTCATATCAGTTCCTGTTCCACCTTCCTCCAACACCAGCGACGATGATGTCCTCGCGATATCACCGCCCGTCTGCGCTCCCATCGATCTATCGTCGTCAGATGAAAGATCCACACCCTTAGTTGATATAAAGAAGGAAAACGAAGGACCAACTATCACAACGTCGAGGAAAACGGACGCGCAAGCACTAAAGGAACACAATAGTACAACGACGTTATCGGATAATATAAATTGCACAGATATAAGTAAACCAGTTAAGCGAAGACATTCAAGACCAAAATTAGAAATTGATATGAAAGATGCGCTTCTTTTAGATGAAGATGTTTGTAAAACGAATGGTATTGGAGAACATGTCAAATTACAGAAACGACGAAAGGTCTCCGGTGACCAAACTGATATTCGAATAGAAACTAATATTAAGGAACAAAAGAAAAAGGTTACGCAAACTACTAAAAAATCCCAAAGAAAATTATCCACAGAAAAGAGAGCGCACAAAAGAAAATCAGATTCAAGTTTAGATGAACCCGTAATGAAAAAAGTATTAAATGATAATATAAACGAAGACAACCGAGTGAATAATATTTCCGCTATATCTACATTTAATACTAATCCAAAACACAAGAGCGCTATACTATTAGACAATCTTTTAAAGAAAAATGGTGTAGATCGGGCGGATTCAAATGGTCAACTATCCGAAACCAATATAAATCCAGCAGAACTCTTCTTAACCCCCAGTGAGAATTTATCAGATAAGAATGAATCAAAGAAAAACTTAAATATAAATAACAATATTGTTGAAAACAAAACGACTGTAAACAGTGTAAGGCCTAAAACTATTGCTGCTGTAAGTCAACTAATAGGAAAGAAGTTAGCATACAAAAATGCATGTAAAGTTGATTCAAAAGTTACGAATAAACAAAAGACGGTTTTAACACCAGCCAGTATACCAAAAGAAAATGTTAATCAGTTAAAAGTAAACAATGAGCATAATATGGAAAACAAGTGCTTAGAATTGTCAACAGAAAATAAATATACAGAAATAGATTCTAATAAAGTATATAATAAAAATGATGATATTTCAAAGCCAATACAACAAAACAAAGGTGTAAAACAGAAAATCGCAGTGGATAAAACAGAAAATGATCAGAAACATGTTATAAATAGGAGTAAGGAACAAAGTCAAAATACAAACACAGTAGTTGGTGAAAATCTTTCATTTAGTAGTACAGATAGTAAAACACCTGTTAAATGCAAACAAACAAATGATAAAGCAAATGGTGAATTAAAGGGAAAGAACGTTGAAAAACTAGTTAAGCTTCTAGCGTCAAAAAGGCAAAGCAGAGAGGATTCAGTGCCAACTAAAGATATTGAAGTAGATGTAAGTAGCGATAAGGATAATATTTCAGAGAGAAATCGTGTTAAATCAGTCGACAAGAACGGTGAAACCAAGGCAAAGAATGTTGAAAAGGTTGTTAAATTGCTAGTGTCTAAGAAGACGGCGATTAAGAGTGATGAGGCGTCGCTAGTGGTGGAGGATGCGTGTTCAACGCCGGTGCGCAGTCGGCGACGGCGGAACGGCGTGCGGCGCGGACGCAGGCCGGTTATAGCGACGCTGCCGGACCCGAACGACCGTGCGCCGCCCAGGTGGAGCAACGGATGGACGTGGGACGGCGAACATTACCTATCCAAAGTCTACCTCAATGTAAGTTGCTATTTATTCACTCGTCTGCTCAGATCAATATTAAAATCCCATTCACAGATTCGTTTATTCGAGCAACTACTGATGATTATTTAACGTTACTGACGACTGCTGATGATTATTTGGAAGATCTGCTAATTGGACGGATATGATAGCCATAAGCCATAGTTAGAGAATTTGACCTTCTGGGCATCTTTACAAATTTTTTTTGCTTCAAACATACACTTCTTGTTTTAATAACCTTCAAAAGTTTCACGACAACGTATCATTTTAGAACGATTCACGCCTCGACCGCACCGCGCGTTGCTACAGCCGCATGTCGCACGCCAGCGGCGACCGCGTGTCCCGCGGCGACTGCGTGCTACTGCGGGCGAGCCAGGCGCGCGCGCAGCCGTTTGTGGCGCGCGTAGCCAGCCTCTGGGAAAACCCTGATGATGGTGAGCAACTTCCTACTTCGCCGGCAGCATGCTACAGCCAATTTATTACATAGTTCAAGATTTTACTAATCTTATGTTTACTATAAAGGTCAGGCTCTTATTGACCAGACTCATGACACTTCAATAAAAAATAAATAACTTGCCAGAGCAATCCGCCAGCAAGCTAAAATAATAACCGCTCAAATAGTGAATGTTGTATGCGATGAATCTTGAACTATCTCGAAAGACGCGCGATGACCCATATTCATAAATTATTGTATAACATTTTATTTACTTATTTATTGTAGGTATATTGCCTGTTCGACCGGTCAATCGTCGTTATAATTTTTTTTACTTTTTGATTTTCAATACTCATGTTTGTTGTATTTAAACTACTTTTTGCCACATTTCAGGCGAGATGATGATGTCGCTAGTGTGGTACTACCGGCCGGAGCACACGGAGCGCGGCCGCGTGCCGGCCGACGCGCCAGACGAGGTGTTCGCGTCCCGCCACCGCGACGCTAATTCCGTCGCCTGCATCGAGGACAAGTGTTATGTGCTCACCTTTAACGAGTACTGCCGGTGAGTTCGCCTGCCGAAAGGTTACCTAAAGCCTGACCAGGTAATAAATTGAAAACAGCAACAGAACGGATAGATGGGATGTGATCTCCAAGTTTCAACATTAGTAACATTTCAAGTTCACATTTCAGTTTCAACAAAATGTCGAGATTTTTTCATATTTCTAGTCAGTCTATTAGTTTTTCCGTTCTGACATTGCGAGCTTCGTTTTAGCTCAGTAGTTTGAGCTGTGTGCTGATAGATTACTCAATAAAGGTTGCATATTTATATAAAAAGATGTGATGCTTTGTAATCTGCTTAACACGAACCAAAATTCAATAAGATTTATTTTCCAGGTACAAAAAACGCCTAAAAGCGATGGAGGAGGGCATCACGGTGACGTCATCGATAGTACCGGCCCTCCCGCCCAGCGAGGTGACGCCCGCGCTCCAACCGAACGACACCAAGCTCCCGCCCTCCGTGTCCCCGGAGCTAGTGCTGTTCTGCCGGAAAATATACGACTTCAGGTCCAAGAAGATACAAGTGCCCAACAAGTGAACTATTTTACCGTACCACTGGTGCATACTTTATCGTGTCAGCGAGCGGGTTTTTCGAGCACGAAAGTTGGTTAAGCCCGGATTTTTGAAGATTATTGATGTAGTTTCATCGAGTCATATTAGTACAAAGCGTTCCCCGATTCCTCTAGATGTGTTCGCACGTAACCGGTCTCGCTTCACATATGACGTAGGGTTTTGTAATTCATTTGCAGTTTTATATTCGCCTTGGTTTCGAGATGATAAATTTACAAAGGATGCCTTTTAAAGTTTAAGTAGTTTTAAGGGAAAATTTTAATGCATAATGTGTATAGAGATTTTGTTTTGCGTAGTTGCCACACCTTGTATTGCCTTCGTAGAGGCGTATGTGTGTAGATCGCCTTATTTCCTTGTGTCAATCTTTACTGTAGCCTCTTACGTTACGGAGTTTTCGATTGTTTAACAAAAATATCAATAAAGTATTAAAGTTATATCATCCCGTCGTTACTTAGGCGCTAATGTAGTGTTACTACTGAAACCGCATTTATAATTACAATTATTTATATTTTTAATATTATTTTATGATCTACCGATTATGTAGATTGAATATCTTGAACAGAAACATTGTTGGGAGCGCCCTTTAAAATACGATTAGCTGCTGTGTCTTTAAACTTGTAATGATTTTTCTGTTCCAGGTAATAAACTCTTTAATTTAAATCACTCGTGTGTATTGATATCATATTTCGTGCCTAGTTTACAATTATGAGAATTTTATTATAATTTTTAATTATGTAGCTATCGAATTTTATGTACGGAACATGTAAAACGATTGATTTTATTATAATCATTTCTATTTTTGTAGTTCCTAATAAAAGACTTCCTTTCATCACAAATTACGTAGATACTTACATGTGTTTTCAATCAACAACTTTTGTATGTTGAATTCTAAATGTAACGTCTTGTAGTGTAAACGCTTGTAGTGAGCATGGCCTCTTTATTTAAGTGTTGACTACTTACTTTGACTCTTAATAGTTTTAATATAAATATTGGCTTTGGGTGGTCGCTAGCGCCCTCTTGGACACGGGATAGAACTTTAATATTAAATAATTATTTCAAGTAAAAATCTTCGTAACAGAGGTCGCTAGTAGAGCCACTCCAGTTGTGCCAACGCGACAGTGGGTATACGACAAATATCTCAGGGCAAATTTTTAGGGGACCCCAATGAAATGAAGAAGAGATCATATAATATGTCAAATATTTTAAATTGAGTTTTCCGAGGGTCTTTCCAATTCAAAGGTTGACGTTGTGGTTTTTGTATTATTTTCATAAATTTGTGTTATTTCGGTTCTAAATGTGTAATATTGGTAGAATATTAACCAATAAATATTCGTTAACGTGCCAAAGTCTGGGCAAGTGGTACAACTTCAAAAAACGTTTGTTTTCCCTCCAAAACTCCGTAGGAACTTCCAATAAAGCTTATACCTGACTATTTATTTGGACTTTGAATAGACTTTAGACTTGACGATTTAGGAATACGGTGTTGAAAATTGAAACGAAAATTCTATATCCCGCATTTTTGACTTGACACTGGCTTGAATGGCTTGAATTGGCTGATGGTTTGAAGCCGACGCCATTTAATTAATTTTAAAAAATAAACTACCGACAATGGAACTGTCTCCTGAGTGCATTTTACATTTTAGTAACTAACTAAAAATTTATTTTTTTATTTAAGCTTTTTATTATTACTGATATGTAACGAGAAACATTATATTGTAAGGCGCTATTCTAGAAGGATATTTGTCGTAGAGCCTCTTCGTAATTGAACCTTGTAAGTTAATATTTGTCTTTTTTCTACAATTTTCGTGGTAGGTATTCTTATTATTGCCACCAAAAATTAGGAAAACAAAAAGTTTATATTTTAGTTTATCTTCATTACTTGTCTTTGAAGACTGATACAAAGTAGAGTCAAATTAATTTCTTTCTCGTTTATAACATCAATATTTGATTCAAAAAATAAACAAATGGGATCATTGTAACATATTTTAAAGTAATATTAGCGTAGATGTAATGTGTGTTGCATGGAAAACGATGTATTGTACAACCCGCACATCCTTTATTATTATTACGCGCCAAATGTAAGCAGTGTAATGTTTGTTTGAGCAGTAGAGAAAAGAGTTAAAAATCTATATTGCGCTAGTATATTTAAGTTATAATATTATGTATTTCGTTTTACAATAGATCTCGCAATCACTCATGCCAACGGCGGAATTACTAAATTAAATACAAGCTCGTGATTGGCCAATACAGTGGCATGTGCTGAATTATGACGTCATCAAAATTGCGTCATAGACAGGCTGTGAATGGTGGCGCGGTCTTAGCATTTAGTTATACAAAAAAATAATTGCAATTGCATAAATTCACATCTTTCGGAGTTATTCTAAAACGCAGTTATATAAAGTAAGATTGTATTTACAATAGAACTTAGAGTATGCTTTGTTTTGCGTTGTATATTTGGTACGTTACCATTCTTTTGCGCGAAAATTATAATATATTTATCGTTATATTTCCGACTCGGAGAATTAAAAGGGCATTTAAAAACTTGCAAATCTTTTCCGACGTTTCGGTGTACCTAATACCTATCTGGCTGTTTCTATTTGTTTCTGCTTTTGTTTATTGTTTATAAGTTGTAAATATTCTTCGATTGTTTGTAAAATTTAATATATTATGTTAATAAAATCTTTCCAGTGAGATTATATAAATAATTTTGCATTGAAAATAGCGAGAGAAGACTTGTGGACCACGCTTTAGAAATTGTACTTTACTAAATAAGAAAAGCCCAAAAAAATAAAAATTTACAAAATCACGAAGGCTCGCAATGTTTGATATAAAAGACATTACGCGTATCTTCTTTTTGCACAAGATAAAGTTACCTTATAATATGCTAAAGGTGAGAACGGTACATAGCTACTTATCAATTGTAGGTCGGTATTGACGTCCCAGAATTAGGTAGGGGAGAGGCGTACAAAATGACATACTAGTTATAAAATCAGTCATAAAATATTTATTTATCTGTAATATTCAACACTTTAAGTAATTATGTATTCTTTGGTTCATTACCTACTTATAATTATGGAGATCAATCATCTGAGTACAAAAACAATAAAATTAAAAAATATTTTTAAAAACTTAGAAAAAATCCGTTTTGTCCGCCCTAGGCGGGTAAAATGACACACGTGCTGTGGACAAAATGACATATTAAATTAGGAACAAAAATCAGTCGATTACATGCAGAGTTCACACGTATAACGCTTTGTCTTTTTCGGAACATCTGCACATGATGCATGAGCCCATCTTTTACAACTCAAGCACCGGAGCCAGACCTCTTTTGACTTGGATCTTGAGAAGAGGTCATTACAATAAATACACGGACAATCTTCGTCATCGTCCTTGGTTACTGTGTAAGCATTTAAAGAAGAAAAATCATTTTCGCTATCAGAACTAGTCTAAAACTTTTGTAATCTTTCTTGTCTTTTTCTTTGGAGGAGGTAGAGGAGCGGATTTTGCTTTTGTTTCTTCCATATTTGGCGTTGAAGTTAGTACCAATACTGATGGTTTCTTGCGTAGATTTCTTTTGCCTTGTCCAGTCACATATATTCCTTTAGGTACTGGAGATACCACGCTAACAGGAACATTGATATTCACGTCTTGGAGTATCCTAGATGACGTAGGCATCATAGGTCCTGCAGTAACTGAGCCTGTAGACTCGGCAACTGAGACTGGACGTGGGTTGTCTGCAGCTGATGTACTTGCAATTACCAAGGACGTAGAACTGCCTGCTACTACCTAAGATGGACCTGCTGATGGTATGCATAGATTATCAGCTGCCGTTGAATCTTCTTTGGGCTCTACGAGATCTTGTCTTATTGGAATGTTTGTCGTTTCAGCAGGCTCGAACAAATAATCTGGAAATATGTTAGGATCAACAGGCCAGAGACCAGTTTTTTGAAATCCATTAACTGCAGTTTGGACCGTTGCTGCTTTTCCATAAGCTTTATTAAGTATTGCATAGAACGATACATCTAATGGCTGCATGCGATGCGTGCAGTGAGGTGGCAAGCACACCATAATAATTCCATGTTCTTTTGCGAATGTTAAGCTTTTACTGCCTTTATGGCTGATATGTCCATCAACTACCAAAAGCACTTTGTCATCAAGGCTCGCTTTTACATGCGTTTGGAAGTGCACTAACCATTTATGAAATACAATGGTTGCCATCCAACCTGATTCTTGCGCAATGCCCAAGCTACCAGTTGGAGCTTCGTCTATTAACTCCTGTTTCATGATTTTTCTGGGATAAATTAAACACGGTGGAACAAAATGGCCATTCGCACTCATGCAACAAACAACTGTCACATGAGACCCCTTTTCAGCGCTAGTCAAAGCCCCAACCTGTTTACGCCCAGTAGCAGCAAATACCTTTTGTGGTCTCTGGACTGTTGATAATGCCGACTCATCGACATTGTAGAGTCTATGAGGAGAAATTTTATTACTCTGAATAATCTCTTGGTAAGTATTGAAAAACAATGCCACTTGTTGCTTGTTGAAGGCTTGGGCTCTTGCAGCTGAAGTTGCTTCAGGTATCCTTAAGGATATGTCCGGGTGTCTACGTCGAAACCCAGCCAACCATTCTTTGCCTGCCATCTTTTTTTCGTTATTAAAATTATGAGGAATGTTATTAACTTCTGCAAATTGGTAGGCCAATTCTAAAACTTCCTTCCTCGTGAATCCAAACAATCTCGTTTCTAGTAATTTAATATGCTCCACCAGTTCTCGTTTCATCTCACATGTGAAGACACTCTTGTACCTACCCATACCTGCAATAATAACTTACAGCATTAATTACACTCTAATCATGCTAAGAAAACTTGAAAGCTTAAATACAAAGTAAGATGACACCCATACCTTTTTTAGTTTGAGCTAAGACTTTATTTTGTTCTAGTGTATGTCTTCTAAGAGTCGATTGCGGGGTGTTAAATGCTTTAGACGCCAATAGCCAGCCCATTTCATTATTCTTTATAGCCTGAATAGCCTTTTCCATGGAGAATGTATCCCAACGCTGTCAGTCTGTGTTTTTCTAGAATATTTGCGAGGCATGATTCCTAGAAATAGCAAAAAGGTGGGTCAAATGACATAGTATGCTTTTTTACCCGTACAAGGTGTATGCCATTTTGTCCACTTCATAACCTCCAATTTTAGAAATCAACGAATAAAAATGTAACAAGAATTTTGGGATTTCAAAACATTCTGGAACTTATTTAGTAATATTACAATATTTTAACGCTAAGTACAAACAAATAAACGTCAAAAAATACTTGCTTTTACGACTTGCAAAATCCAACAAAACAAAACTCATGACTGCAAAAATCATAGACACACGCGTGCGCACCTCACGGTCGAACGGACGCTACTGGCGCTGCCACAGGTTACGTCCTGTCATCAAGCGACCCTCTACAGGCCATTGCGCGAACTAATATTGGTTTCATTAAGAAATAAGTAGGTGTGCCATATTACCCGCCTATGCCATTTTGTACGCCTCTCCCCTACGTGTTTAAATTTAAATTCTCTACCTAAATGCCTGAGTATCTGACTAAACAATGTTAATATATGTTTGGCAACAAAAAAAAAACAAGTAACACTGGTTCAAAGTCTCTTTTTATAACATTTCCTACTTATCATCACAATCTCACTGGTGTCTATTCCAAAGCTGTTTTCCCTATTTCTTTATCTTTGCTTGATGCCAAAAAACGAGCTGCAGTATGTAATTTTACTATTCTGTAATATTTATCTTTTCTTTTTAAGTTACTCGAGTGTCGGTGGAATGAGCATTAAAAATGTTTACAAGATTATTTTGCAACTTAGTAGGTACCCCGCCTAGTTGCAAAAAAATCTTAACACAATGTCTCTGGTGATTTTTATAAAGCGTACTCCACTGGCATTCTTTATAACTCATTATTATTAGTTATTTATAACATAAAATGAGTAAATTCCATAATAATAGTAATATTACTATAAGTAAGCTCTCCCTTGCTTGTAGATGGAAAGTTATTAAAGAATGTTACCTGATATTCTGCAGTTGCAAACTTTCTAATAGTCAATAATATTTTTTAGAATTAGGTTTACTAATAAGAAAAAAAATCTTGTTTTTATTATTTATTTGTTTCAATGGAAATTATATAGGTATATTTTTATTATTGTAACCTACATAGTTATGTTGGCTGTAATTTAATATTGATGTAAAATTAATATATGTATTTTTATTTCCATCTTTGTTTTACTCACCGAGTGCGTAATTTACTTACTTTTGCCAGCGGCTCCGCTCGCGTAAATTAAGTATCCCCCAGAAGCACCGTACTTTTAGGGGATAACAAGTGGCCTATGTTTTATCCAGAGCCTCAGTAGGCATGTTACATAAAAATTGTTTTTCGTCTATTCGATATTAGACTACATGTTTATAACCAATCTAGATCCCATTTAATATAATGAATACAATTAATTTAAAATTATATACAAATAATATTTATAAAAAATAACTAAGATACAAATAATTTAAATTTACAGTATGAAAGAGAGCGATATATCGGCATGTGACGTCACGAGTTGCACCCGCCATACATTTGTCATTACAAAATGTATGGCGGTAGCTACTTGTGACGTAACAAATCGTTTTGCGAGAAAGAGGTGGGCAATATTTTTTATTTGTTTATAATTTTAATCGCGTTAATAAATACCTATTTCTTTTAGATTTATGTATCTTTAAACCAAAATTTTAAAATTTAATTTATAAAAGTGTGATATTCCACACTAGGCAACATCCCTATTACCACTACACCAAATTTCATCAAAATCTGTTCAGTAGTTTTTGCGTGAAAGAGTAACAAACATCCATCCATCCTCACAACCTTTAACATTTATAATAGTAGTATAATTACCACACATGCTTGAGGTCGCTACTAAAGAATAGAAAGTTTAATAAATAAAAACCGAAAATGTCTCGAAAATGTTTATTGAACGGAACACAATTTCACAATATTATAGTGTTTTTAACTTTGGTTTCTCTTATTACAAATAATATTACTAACTTAAAGGCCAAAATTTAAAGTATAAAACAATTTACAAAGGCGAAAACGCGGGAAACAGTACACAGTGAATATATCATCTAGTCAGATCGGTAGCGCGCGGGAGTCTGGCGAGAGCGCGTCGGACGCGACCCGCAGGAAACTTGTCCTGACGCGTTGCTGGCCAGCGGCGCGTTTGCACTGTGGTGCGAGCGAGAAGGCACGGTCTCCGGTTCACTCGTTATAGACTCCCCCTCCAAGCTGGGAACACGTCTCGAGCCCGGCTTGGAACCCTTTTGACGCGGCCTCCCCCTAGTCCTCACTGGCATTAGCGGATGAGAGTCACCCGAATCAAGAAACGGGGTCAAATCGGTGCTATGGTATTTACCAATAATAACGTCCGTGGTAGTGGCAGCTATATTGAACGTGGTAGGAGTAATTACTTCTTTAACACGGTAAGGGCCGTCACGTTTTGGCATGAATCTGTGGGTTATTCCCTTGCTAGCATTACTAAGTTGATGGACTTTTAGTAGCACCAGGTTCCCTACCTTGTAGTTAGGCGCAGGGATTCGCGTCGCATCAGCAAAGTGTTTTCGTTCATCCTGTTTGTGCTCGACACGATCTCGTATATCCTTTAATATCTCAATAAATTTTAGTAAATAAGGAGTTACCTGTGATACGTAATTTTCTGTGTTGATTATGCTGCGAAGATCATGATGGGCTTGAAAGGGTAAAGGGTGCGTAGTTCACGCGCAAAACTAAGATATGCAGGGGTCTTACCTGTGCTAGCACATACAGCGCTATTCATTGCGAAGCGTACATGGGCAAGATACTTGGGCCAATTACGATGTTCGGCCTTGACGAGCAAAGACAATTGCACCTTCAAATCGCGGTTTTTACGCTCCGCAGGATTTGCTTCAGGATGATACACTGGGATCAGCTCCAGTTTAATACCAAATACATACATACACTGCTGCATGATGGCTGAAATACATTGCGAGCCATTGTCAGATATTACTCGCCTGGGAAGACCGTAGCGAAGGAAATATTCTTCTATTAGAGTCTTGGAACAGTTTTCAGTGGTAGCATCATTTAGAGCATATGTGGTCCGTAGGTGGTAGACGTAGCTACCAGGTGGGTCACCTGGTAGCTACGTCTTCGACGAGGAGCACCCAACGCTCCCCCTGATCTCCATCTGGCAGTGGTCCAAAAAGGTCTATGGCAAGAATTTCAGTGCGTTGGCTGAGAACTGGAGTTTGTAGAAGACCGGCTGGTTTAAAATTACTTGCCTTGTATTTTTGGCACTCAATACACCGTTTTATGTACTCAGATACATATCGCCGCATGCCTGTAAAATAGTAACCTTGACGGAGGCGATGAAGTGTACGATCAAGACCTTGATGGCCGGCGGTAGCAGAATTAATAATAATAGTGCTTCTTCTGATTCAGCGTCTGGATCATAACGGTATAACACACCGTGTGACATTACATACCCTCGCTCCAACCATCGATTGGAGGTAAGTTCATCGACGTTTTCTAAATCTAGTATAATTTTCTTTATTTCAGGGTCTTCAAGCTGCGCGGTTCGGAGTTCGGTGGCGCTGGCTTGCGGTAGATCGACTATGACAGAAAAGACGCTACATTCGTCGTTATTGCTTTCGCAGATTGGCCGGCTGAGAAAATCGGCAGGAACATTTACCTTACCTGGAGCATATTCCACTTTCAGGTCGAATGCCTGCAGCTTCATAGCCCATCTAATGAGTCGACCACTCGGCGACTTAAGTTAAAACAACCACTTAAGAGGTTGATGGTCACTCTTGACTATACAGGGGTGACCATTTATATAACCTCTATATTTCTCGACGGCCCAGACGACGGCAAGGGCTTCGCGCTCCGTCGTGGAATAGTTTCTTTCTGATGAGCTGAGTAACCGACTTGCATACTCAATAGGTCGTTCGTCCTCACCATCCCCTTGAAGAAGAGCCGCACCAATGGCGTAATTGCTAGTGTCAGTTCGCAACACAAAGGGCTTCGAATAGTCAGCCTGAATAAGGATAGGAGCATTTGTAAGTTTACCTTTCAGTAACTCAAAAGAGCGCTGTTGCTCGGCGTCCCATTTTCATTCCTGGTCCTTCCGAGTGAGTCTGGTTAAAGGTTCGGATATGCGTGAAAACTCGGGAATAAATTTACGGAACCAGGAGCAGGTTTGTAAAATGATTTTAAATGTTTTAAGTTATGAGGTGCTTTCATTTTCAGCACGGCATCGACCTTCGTGCTATCCGGTGAGATGCCTTGCGGAGTAATAACGTGGCCTAGGTATGTCACTTCTGGCCTAACAAAATGACACTTGGAACGATTTGCACAGAGTTTAAATTTTCGTAGACGGTCAAACCTTTTGTAGATCTTGCAGGTGTTCCTGAAAACTGTGACTGATGACTAAGATGTCATCAAGATATGCCAAGATTCGCGCAGCGAACAACCTGAACGAAAACGATCGATGAGCCGCTGAAAAGTCGCCGGGGCATTTTTAAGACCGAATGGCATGCGCTTAAACCGGTAAGTTCTGAAAGGTGTGGTGAAAGCAGTCTTATCCCTATCTTCGGGATTTACACTTACCTGCCAGTATCCGGCGCGCAAATCGATCGAGGACATGTAGCAGTCGCGCTTAATCATCTGTAGTAGGTCGTCGATGCGTGGAATTGGGTAAGTATCAGTTTTTGTTATAGCGTTCATACCTCTAAAATCAACACAGAATCGAAACGTGCCATCTTTCTTTGGGACCAGCAGACCAGGTGCAGCCCAAGGTCATTCACAGTCTTCAATGACGTCCGCCTCGTACATTTTTTTCTATCTCTGCCTTCATAATCTCTCTCTAGGTGTTAGTCTGTCGGGCGGCATTGCTATGGGTGTGTGCTTACCTGTTTCAATGTGGTGCTCTGCATACGGAGTAGGGTCTCCCCTATTTTGAAGATGTATTCATTCTGGTGTAAGAAGTCGGATAACTGCTGCCTTGAAGATTCACTCAGCAGTTGACCTTCATCTTCGCGCAACAACTGGGCAGAATAAAGGTTGGTACTCGACGTGGGATTCTCAAATTGAATCGGATAAGTATCAGAAAAACACCATCTCTTAGAAGTAAAATGGAGCACAATTCCAGTATTCATGATGAAATCCATTCCCAATAGCGTACTGCTACCTTGGGAATCAGGAAAAATAATAAAAGATAAATCTACTAATATTTTATTTTTACCTTTAAAATAGTTGTGAGTATTCGTCGTGTCTGGACGAATCCATCGGCCAATCGGATTCGACGAGTTTCTTCAGTACATGGATGTCCACGTTGAAGTAGAATATCGTACAGTGAATGACCGGCGATACTACTCTTAGCACCTGTATCTAATATACCTGTACCAGTGATCCCAAAACCTTCTATCCCTATTTTGGAAGAATTATATATATACAGAGATTAGCCGGAATAAACACACAGACAGACGGACAGAAAAATGTTAACAATTTATACTTTATTGTAAGTACCGATCATACTTTTAAATGCATTAAGTGAAAATAAAAGCCGTTAATTTTAAATTACAGACACTTCAATTTTGTTTATCTGTATAGATGTAATATATTATATTATACAAAACAAATAGTTGAACTAAGTATATATAGTGCGCGCGGAACTAGTTGGCCGCGCCTTAGGTAGGGACAGGGGTGAGGGGGCGGGTTGCTTGCTGCTCGCAGTGTTGGCGCCGCGAAGTCCGGCTCCGTATTGAGTAATAACATCAAGCGCTCTTCCGTCCCAGCGCTCGCATACCTAAGGCCCGGCTAGCTAGTCACAATATGTAACAGTCACAATGTGTAATTGCAAAATTCTATATTATTGTCAAGGTGATAAGGTCGTTTTTTGTATCATTCTTAATAGTCGTTATTACATTGTGATTTCGAGTGGCAAAAAGTGTCGTGCCTAATCAATCCGTCTAGCCTCCATACAATTCGCAACGCGCCATAAGGAACTACGTTCCAATAATCGCTAGTAACAGCAGTAGATATCACATTGTCCTGATTCGTGGACACCCTATGTGAGGTATTTTCATAAAATGTGTCCAAAAAATCTTGTCCCGCTTTATCCTGAGTCGTGGTCACCCTACTTGGAGTATCAACAAAAGTAAACATACCATTCGCACTGTGCGGTTGTATACTCGAAGTAAGAGCAGGGTTCTCGACGGCGTGCATGGGTGCAGGAAGTGTGGTCACCCTACACGTAGTGCTAGCATCGGGATTAAGTGGTACACAAGTGTCCTCATTTTGTCCCGAAAAAATCATGGTCACCGTACTCTCTTTACTACAATAAAAATTATTATTATGAGGTGAATTAATAATATTGTCATACGAATCTTCGAAGAATTCAGTAGGCAAAACATTTTCAAATTCTAAGGGCAGATAATAATTAATAACGTGTAACGAACCCTGAAGTGAATCCGTGACGGGCCCTTAACGGTTTTGTATAACTTTTTATTACTAAAAACAGACAATGAATGTAGAACATTATTATCATTGGTAAAACAGCCATACTCTTTTGGTAAAACAGTACAAAAATCAGTAGGCAAGAGTCTTTAAACTTTTTTAGACTTTAAGCTTGGAGGGCGAGTTGCAAAAAAGTGACTTACCGAATTATTACCGTGTCCGTGCATTCTTACCATAGCCGGGCACCGTTAATCAAATAGTTAACTGCGTTAATCGTTAATCCGCTACAAAAAAAGTTAGCTTCGTTAAACGTCAAAGCGTTACATTTCGGAAGAATTAACGCAAGTTAACGTTAATCGTTAATCCGTTAATATGTCACGTAAAATTGCATCTTTATATCGTTGCGTTAGTGAACTTATAGAACCTGTTGGTTTAGGTTCTAATTCATTCATCAATTATCAACACGCAAATAATCACTGACAGTAATTTATAATAACAACAAACAAACAAAACACTCGTCACTCTAAGCACCGGCGCTAAGTAATGAAATGATCAAACGAAACAAATCTCTTCGCAGTTTTCTTTCTTTCTTTTGTTTTTGTTTCACTCGCTGCCACGCGCCGCCCGGCACTTGTCAGTGCCGTGCGGTAACTATTAGGCATTGGATTAACGATTTACGGACTTCTGCTTACTAACGGAAGTTAACGTGTCCGTTAACATTTTTTAAAGTTAACTTAAAAGTTAATCCGTTAATCAAAATGTTAACTTCGTTAATTAACGATTAACGCATTAACGAGTTAATGCCCAGCTATGATTCTTACCCCCATCGGCGTAATGAAGCTTGCGCTCGCGCCATTATCTATTGAACAAAATGTTGAATTATTAACATTATAATTTTTACAATTCGACCGGATGACACCGGTTTGGCCGCAATCATGTCATGTAGGTACCGGGGTTTTCGTACTACTGTCTATAACACTTACACCTTTCGATAATAATTTTCGAAACTCGTCGCGAGTATGTCCTGGGTGGGCTTACAATACACACAAAAACGTAATCGAGCGTTGTAATGAATGTTCTTGGACAAATTTGCCTGAACGGTTGTAGGGGTGGCGCCGAGCGTGTGCCGGGGCGCCGGCACAGCGCGTGCGGCGAACTCGGAGCGCGCCGAGGGCGAAACCCGAGCGGCGCGGGCGGCGGCATCTGTGCGCACCGTCGACGAATTCGTTGTCCGCGAAGCTGCTTCCTCCGTCGCGTCCTCTATTTGGCGTGTTTTCACCTGGCATCTGCGGGTTCGCAAAAAGTTCTCTATAAATGCGGTGAGGGGGGGTACCGGTTACCGAAAGCACCACGTAAGAACCGCAGCGCGTCGTCCCACGACGTGACGGTGGTTTTTACCCCTTGCCACCACGTAGCTGCGTCGTGTGTTAGCAGCATGGATAAACCGCGCACTGCATTATCATCACTGGTATTCGTACAGTCTTTGTAGGACTCGACCGCGTCTATCTCGAACGTGGCGGCTTGGCTCTGCTGCATAGCCAACAGCGTCGCTGTGAGGCTCTGAGCGTCGATGGGTGACGATGCCGCGGCCGCTCCGGCGTCGGTACACGGCGCGGGTGGCGGGGGCGAAGGCGTCAGACGCGTGGCAGCAGGCATGGGCGAGCCGCTATCCTCCGGACTGTCGGGATCCGATTGACGCCGACGCGAAATTCGTTTTGATCGCATCATAATACTGAGTTCGATAATAACGATTCACTAATCACTGAGTACGTAAAAACTTTTCAGAGTTCGGCCCCGAGTTGGGCAGCCATTTTAATAAATGAAAACCGAAAATGTCTCGAAAATGTTTATTGAACGGAACACAATTTCACAATATAGGGTTTTTAACATTGGTTTCACTTATTACAAATAATAGGTCTTTACCTATTAAATTGCCGTTCTGCAGTACTGGCCATTTCAAATCAAAATAATTTTTGTTTGGCTAAGAATTCTAATTTCAAATTAATTCTATTTTAAAAACAAGGAATTCTTTTTCCAAAAGTAGTCATTTATTTATTGATTAGTGTTACATTTTCATCGCATTTCAATCTTTTTCGTCATCATGGATACGTTAAAAATTCGAGCAATTATGGAATATGAGTATCGTCGTGGCAGCAACGCGGCACAAGCGGCACGCAACATCAACGACGCTTACGGAGCTAACACTACAAACCAACGCACCACCTGTTATTGGTTTGCTCGCTTCCATTCTGGAAATTTCGACCTGAAAAATGAACCTCGCGGTCGTCCGAAGACTTTGGTCGACAATGACGAATTAAAGGCGATTGTGGAAGCTATTACTAATACACATTTATACCAATATTATTAATACACAATCTACGGCTGAATTAGCAGCAGCTTTCGACGTTAGCGTCAAAACAATATTGGTCCATTTGCGTCAAATTGGCAAGGTAAAAAAGCTGGACAAATGGGTGCCCGACGAACTCAATGATCGCCAGCGCGAAGTACGCGTCGAGACGTGCCTTGCACTGCTCAACAGACACACAAATGAAGGAATTTTGAACCGCATTGTTACCTGCGATGAAAAATGGATTCTGTTTGATAACCGCAAGCGCTCAGCAAGTTGGTTGGATCCTGGTTCAGCACCTAAACAATGCCCTAAACGAAAACTTACCCCTAGAAAAGTGATGGTCACTGTTTGGTGGTCTAGCGCCCGTGTGATTCATCACAGATTCTTACCAAACAGTGAGTATTACTGCAGATGTGTACTGTGAAGAATTAAACACAATGATGGAGAAGCTGGCACATCTCCAACCAGCATTGGTCAATCGCTCGTCTCCGCTGCTCCTGCACGACAACGCGCGACCTCATACTGCACAGCAGACGGTCTTCAAGTTGCAAGAACTGGGGTTGGAAGCTCTCCGTCATCTGCCCTACTCACCAGACCTTGCGCCTACAGACTACTACTTTTTATAGAATTTGGATAACTTCTTGGCGGGAAAAAAATTCAATACCCGAGAGGCAGTACAAAATGCCTTTGAAGAATTTGTTGTCTCCCGTTCGTGCCTTTCTTTAAGAAGAGCATCAATAAACTGCCACTGCGTTGGCAAAGATGCATTGATTGCATGGGTGATTACTTCGATTATTACACATAAAAAATACATGAAAAAAATTCGTTTAAATTTTTTCATACAAAACGGAAATTTCATAGGTAAAAAGACCTAATAATATTACTAACTTAAAGGCCGAAATTAAAAGTATAAAACAATTTACAAAGGCGAAAACGCGGTAAACAGTACACAGTGAATATATCATCTAGTCAGATCGGTAGCGCGCGGGAGTCTGGCGAGAGCGCGTCGGATGCGACCCGCAGGAAACTTGTCCTGACGCGTTGCTGGCCACGGCGCGTTTGCACTGTGGTGCGAGCGAGAAGGCACGGTCTCCGGTGCACTCGTTATAAAAGTAATATAGTATTGTAATATGTGAGAAGTAGAGCGGTCAATTGCATGATCGATGACACGCAGCGCACATAAAAAATTCATACCTTTACCTAAGATAACAAGGTAAGTTACACCCGTAAGAGTGCACCTGACAGGTATGCCTGCACAGTTGGACAGTTACACTCACGTGTATGACAAGCATTAGGCAACTGTCAATATCTTTGAAAATTTAATAAATCAGATATTACGTGTAGGAGCTTTAAAAAGGCCACTTTAGGTGTTTCATATATTTTTTTCAACTCATATTATGTGCGCCAATTTACGCATTTCTATTGAAAACTATTAAAATGATGAAATCAGATGAATCATGTAAAAATATATTAAACACCTAGTGTTTTTAGACCCCCACAACGGCTATATTTTTAATTTTTGTACTTAGATTCGAAGGACATTTCAACTCAAACATGGACATACTTTTTATGCACGTTTCACGTTGTATGAATAAAAAGTAAAAAAAATGTTGAATGCAATGTTTTTATTACAGACATTTAAACATGATAACATACAAAATTATAGTATTGCGCATATTCATTACAATGTAGAAATTTAATTTCAGATTGTAAAAAAAAAAACATCCCAATTTCTCTACTTAAATATTTAGCTAGGTATTTGATTAATTTGTTATACTATAATGTTGTGGTGTCGTTCTCAGTTACTTGCTGTTGGAAAGTAGTAATGTATTATGTATACCAACTTACCTAACATTCAATTTCCCCAACCATACAACTATGATCTAACCATACTAGATCATAACTTAAACCAGTTACAAAGTAACTATTAAGCAATCTGTAATTACAGTATAGCATATACTCCAGCTTATGAAAATGAATATGTAGGGCATATCTGCTATTGGTAGCCTACCATACAGAGGCTACTTAAATATACCCAAAATCTCTTGAATAGATATTGTCGTACTTACTATTATAATAATTTATCACAGATTGACATGAACAATGCCACATCTATATGTATGGACAGTAATAAAGAAATCTATACATAATTCTCTAAAAATTAATAATATCTATAGACGCTTCACACCACGTCAATCTGGTCCCGTGCTTAGTATCCAAAGAACTTGTGTTACCGGTACCAGACAACGGAAATATATTTAATACTTTTTATAGTATAATTATATTTCTGATTTTTATTATATAATACACACATTTAATCACATCCATGACCCAGGAACACAGAAAACTTTTTTTGTTCCCTGGCGGGATTCGAACCCGCGACCTCCGGCTTGAGCGCCACTGAGCCACAGAGGTCGTCAAAATTAAAATATACATTTGCGCTGTATTCCAAATGGGATACCGACATACTTGCACATTAGTAGGCATCTAAATTCTAAAGAAACTCATATACATAGAAATATGTTTATTATTTAACATCTTTACAATTATTTTAAAGAACTTCACATATTAGGCAAAACTCCAACAGTTTTAAAATATCCAAAACACCATTTTCGCGCTCTCAAAGTAATAGTGAGAATACTCAAACCAATCTCTCATACTATAAACCAAGCTACAAACTGCCTATGATTTTTAAATCAATAGTCTTTACTGCCACTACTTCTACCTAAGCACTTAAAATTTTTGCTCATGTCTTTCCTACATATTTTGTACTCGTTTTCAAATTTTTTGTTGTCAAATTAGGAATGTAATTTTTTTTAACTTTACGAATTCATATTTTTAGTAATTAACATCGTATTGGAAGAGTGTTTTGAAGAGATGTTGTGAGTTGCCAATTGGAAACATGAAGGAATGGAAAAATTTAAATAAAACCTTGTGATGGCAAAACAATTTCAACTTTTATAAAATAAAAACTTTTTATCATTATTTCTACATGATAATATAACTGTATAGTTATTCTCTCTTACTAATAAAATTATTTACACAGTGGATAATCATTCAATGTTGCTGTCTCTGACTGATATGTTGGAAAAATCATTTGACAGACAACAGCAACATTGAATATCTTATCCATAATCCCCCTTACTAATAAAAGGATAAATAACTAAAGAAATAACTTAAACAACATTACTGTCGTTGTCTGATGCGTTGGAAAAGTCACTTAACAGACAAAGACAGCAACGTTGTTTAAGTTATCTATTGTGTAAATCTTTTTATTAGTAAGGGGATATGTAAATATTTTTGTCTTATCCATAATCCCCCTTACTAATAAAAAGATTTACACAATGGATAACTTAAACAACATTACTGTCTTTGTCTGATACTTTGGAAAGTCACTTAACAGACAAAGACAGCAACGTTGTTTAAGTTATCCATTGTGTAATTTTTTTTATCAGTAAGGAAATATGTAAATATTTTGATAAGTAATGAGATAATTTATCTAAAATAAATAATGATTACTTAGGCCTAAAATAATTTTGAGTACATCATGTTTTGGACAAAAGTTTTTAACAATTCAAATTAGTACCTTATAATATTCTAAAAACATATTAAGTTCTATAAAACATTCTGAAAATTTGATTCTACTACTGTTTAATATTATTGCTAATATTAAAATGCAATTGATAGGTACATTTAATATATTATTTGAAAGTTGACTATTCAAGGTCTTCAGACATAAAGGTCATTTTTTAAATAATTAACTGTCTTTCTTTTCACGTCTTTCTTTACATGAAAGTACAAATCTTATTTTACCACAGTAGTAGTTCAATATGGTCTTAGTCACTACCAATTTGGATTATTCGAAAACAAGAATAATTCATAAGCATTCAATTACACAATGTAAATATAAAAACTTTATACAAAGCAAAGCCTTAGTCTAATGTTCAATACCTATAAGGCTTGAAATAACATTTACTATTATTTTTATATGTAAATATCATAGTCATAGTGGGTAAAACGAAGCATTTTTATTCTATTATTGAAAATCATCTTTGATGACCTATTTCAATGTTTTGCCTTACTAGGAGTTCTTGCCTATATATTATATGGGGTATTTACACAGGTGACCAAAGCCTTTTTGCCACATGTCAAAAAATTTACTGAGTTGGCAAGTGCAAATCCTGCATCATGCTCAAATCATATCAGAAAAGTTTTGTTTCAATTTACTGGCAAATGCTACAACTCAAACAGCATATTTTACATTAAATTGATAAAATAATAAATGCATTTTATTTACCCACCTGGACCTTGATAACAAGTTAACAACATTTACGGGTATATTTGTGTCATAATAACAGTATATTAGAAGTTACAACAACTATTGGTTTTCTTGGCTGTCTTGTAAAATGCTTTACTGTGCATAGACAACGAGTCTGACTTGGCCACAAGATCATCTAATTTCTCGCCTCTTTCTAAAACTGCCTTTATTGTGTCATGCAAAATAATTTTTGTCTCATCAAGATCATTTTGTATTTTCGTTAAGGCATCTGCTTCTTTAGGATTTTGATATTTAGCCAAATACTGAGTAAGAATCGGAAAGTCAATTGTTGTCTCATTCCCAGTTGCCCAGTTAGATGCGGGCACTTGCGCAGTAAAGTCGTCCAGGAATTTTGTTATTAACGTGTGGGCTACACGATTAGGATATTCGTGGTCTGATATCAGAACTCCAGCCAAGCTGTCAGCTCTTACATATACGTGAAGCATATACTCTCCCTCTTTCACCGATTGCCTAGAAGCTTGTTGAGTTCTTTCCACCATAGTTTTGCTAACGAAAGTCATAAATTCTTGAACAGAACTTCGCTGGAAAAAACTGAAACTTTGTAAGTCGTAGGCAGCTTTCAGAATGGTACCACTGTTTACTCCTTTGTAGAGGACTCCAATTGCATATAGTCTCACCATTTTTGGAAGTTACTTTTGTCTCTTTAAAAGAAACAATACTGAGAGTATGTAGAAAAGCAAAAAAGATACAAGCTGAGCAGTAAGCACTTCTATTGATTACAACACTCAGTAAACGGACACACTTTATTTTCTTGATTTATAAACTCTACCTTTTTTCATTGGTAGGATATTACGCATAAATTTCAATTTATCTTTGCAAAGTTATAAGAAAATTTATTAAATAGCTACGAGCCAATTTTGGGCGAGTCGACAATCGAATTTTATTTCACATACCACTTTCGTCAAAACTCAAATGTCATTTGTCACATTTTTTTTTTTGAAGATTTAATGGCCTGGTAACAAGACCTTTAAGCCAAGTCTTATATTACATTTGTCACATAAATTTATTTTTATTTATTTTAATGGTGGCTTTTAACATTTGCCAGTGCCAAGTTAAAAAGGCAGAAATTAAATTGTAGATAAATTTTCAATACCGTATTTCTAAATCATTAAGTCTAAAGTCTAGTCTAAGTTAAAATAAATATTCAGTGCAGTCAATGAGTCAAGCCAGTCGATTCAGTAAAGTAGTAGAAGCTTTACTAAATGTTCCTAGGGAGTTTAGAAGAATACAAAATAGCACGTTTTTTGAAGTTATACCACTTAACCGCATGTTCACGAATATTAAATGGTTAATATTCTACCAATATTATACAGCTGTAAGAACTGAAATAACACATATTTGGAGTAATACAATGTGTAACGTTGTTTTTGTATGTATTCCGTAAATAAGTTTGAATATTAACCATTAGATATTCGTTGACTTACAAGAGGAAGGTTGACTTGCATAAGTGTGGGCAAAAGGTACAGCTACAAATGTGTCCCTCCAAAACCCCTAGGACGTTTCAGTAAAGCGTCTACCACTTTACTGAATCGACTGACTTGACTTATTGACTGCATTAACGATATTAGTGGACTTTGACTAGACTTTGGACTTGACAATTTAGAAAAACGGTGTTGAAAGCTTTTAGGATAATTCTTTTCCGCTTTTTTAACTTGACACTGGTAATAGTTTATTGCCTTCCGCGATTTTCATTTTTGATTGGTTCATGATTGTTGTCATCAGTAGTACCTAAATCATTTTTTAGTAGATAGTACTTATCATCTATGATGTAGTCTAGCTTTCTTAAATCAATGCTACAATACATATCTTTCAGTAGGTAGCATTACTTATCATCTATGTACATATCTTCAGTAGTATTACTTATCATCTATGGTACATATCATCTATGGTTGTCATGGTCCATGGATTGTTGTTGTTGAGTTGAATGCGAAAAGTGGAAACTGCAAATTCAGCACAATATACTGAGCATTCATATTAATTATATCATCAATAATTTAAAATCGAAGTTAAAAATTATTCAATTTTTGTATTTTTAGGTACAAACAAAAATTATAAAGAAAACTTACAATACAATACAATTTTACAATACTTGACAGATATAACCAAATTACAATGACTGAGAGTACAGAAAAAGTTGAAAATATGTGTGATGCTCGTCGTAGAATCCTAAACATAGCTGTGTCAACTATTTTACTTGAAACTGGGTTTGATGCTGCCGATAAAGTCTCTCTCGAAACACTTACTGAAATTATACAATGTTGTATGTATGACACCACTCGTTTTTTATTCATTTATTTTGAGTGAAAATATTACATAGGATTTTGTTTTAGTTATAACAGAAGTTGGCAATTCAGCTAGAGGCTACTGTGAACTTGCTGGACGTGTAGAGCCAGTGCTTGGAGATGTTTCTATGGCTCTAATTAATATGGGTATGAGTAAAAAATTGTTTATTTTGAAACAACATGAATCACTGATTTACTTTACTTAATTGTATCTGAATTATTATCGTAAGTGGACAATCAAATTAACTGTATTTTCTCGTAAAATTTTTAGGAATAAGTCTGCAAGGGATAGAGCAATATGCCGCAAGACCCAGCAGGCACATCATTCAGCCTCCACAACAGGCTTCGGTGCCAAGAACACCCTCTATGTTGTCAGCAGGATCTAAAGCTAAACCAGCTCCGCATATACCGTTTCATCTCCCACCACTTCCCGATCCTCACGCTTACATTAGAACACCGGTATGTTATGAATATGTATAAGGTAATATGAGGTCAGAGGAAAAACCTTTTTTTTTGCTCTGTGACAAAAGGAACATATATATGTCTCCTACTCTCTAGACTGTGTTACCCTATCTGGCTATATCTATTTAACCATAATATTCCACATTCAAATTAAAGTGCCTCCAGAATGGTAAAATCTATGTAAACAGTAATAACAGATTTACTGTGACTATTTGATGCCATTTCAACCAGAAGAGGAGTTTTGTGTATATTAATATCATTTCTTTCTTTTTATTTTGGATCAATGTTACACAAAATATCCTCGTAAGTCCTATACCTGAGAAGAAACAAAAACTTTGTTCCTTCTTAGGTAAACTGCTAGTTAAAACCGAGACCTCTATGAAGCCAAGTTGAGAGTATCATTAAATATTAGCGATATTTTTAAATATAATAATTTTAATTAAAAAAATCTTTTTTTGTCATTTAGCACAATATTCGAATTCATGTATACGATGCTTGTAACACTAACAAAATTATATTGTCAACGTCAAATTATCAATCTTTCCCACCAAGATGGTTCAAACATGAAGATGAGATATTTTTCAAATTACTTAATAACTCATAATATCTCTGCATAGTAATTTATAAAACAATAAACTTACTTATTTAATAGTCAAATACCAAATGCTCTTTTAAAGAACTTAATTTTAGCAAAAATATGTTCCATACAGTATTATCTATTGCCCCTGTAAATATGAGTACCGTTGGAAACCTATAATGTGTAGAAATCATATTGAAGTGCTCAGTGTTATAGACAACAAATTATTTGTTCTTCTGTAGAAATTGATCTTCGGTCTTACGAGGATATACTAATAGGGTATTTGCATAGAACATAAAATTGACTTAATATACTGCAAAAAAAAGGAAAGCAAAACAAGTTTCAGTATCTGTTGAAAAATGAGCAAGATATGAGGGGTCAATGTTTTATTCTATCTCTTTCTAGCAAAACGAAATTTTGTATGAACTTCCTATGCAAGGTGTGTAATGTTTAACTGTCTATTTTAAACATTCATATTATTATCTTTGTTATTTTCAATGATATTTAAAAACTAATTGTACTACATGGTTTATTAAACAAGAGAAATCTATTTAAATAAATAATAAAAACATGCATATACTGTTATAATACAATTAAGGACTATGATAAATACTCTTAAAAAATGTTTTAATTATATAAATCCTTTCTTTTTTCAGACTCATAAGCAACCAGTCACTGAATATGAAGCTATAAGAGAAAAGGCAGCAACACAGAAAAGAGATATAGAAAGAGCGTTAACAAAATTTCTCTCTAAAACAAGTGAAACACATAATTTATTTAACACAGAAGATAACCAAGTTTATCCTTGTAAGTATTGAATTAAATATGTGTGTTTGTACTAATAATAAAGCATGATAAAATATAGCTTTTTAACCTTTCAATAAAAAAAGTAAAGTACCTAGATAAAGTGTTCTAAAGGGAAATTTACATTAATTTAGATCTATAAGCATGAAGCCATTAAAACGCTATCATAAATTGCAAATTTATGTTCAAATTTTAACAGCTACACAGCAAGAATGATTAGAAGTGTTTTATTGTTTCAGTGATTGCTTGTAAACCCACATTCCCGGCTTACTTGCCTGCCCTTCTACCTACTGACCAAGTATTTGACTTTGATGAACTGGAATACCACTTCCAAGTTGCAAATAGAACAGAAGATATGCCTGCGGATAAAAAAGGTAAATATGTCTTGTTTCATAACTTGCCTTATACTTACTAAGATGGCCACTGGTTATTTGAAATCTTATTATCTGATAGTATTTTTTATTACAATTGACAACACTGGGACTATCCTAGAAAGTTTATGTTAACTACCATATTGATCCTCATTTGGCTAATGTTGAGATACAATAATGGCCCCATGCTCAGTATCTGACAAGCTTATGTTACAGGGACCAGACAATGAAAATATTATGATTAATACTTTTATACTATATATATTTAAGATTTTTATTATATTATAAACTTTTTGTTCCCTTGGCAGGTTGCGTTCCTGTGACCCCCAGCTTGACACAGATCTTGTTTAAGCTTAGAGTCCTAAAAGAGTTAAGAAGCGGTTGTTAAGGTTAAGGAGACAACTGCTTCTCTAAATCTGTTAATCTAAATGTAAAAAAAAAAACACTTTAATGCCATCAATTTAATTGTAAATTCTTTACTTAGCAATTAAGAAAATATTATTTAAAGACACATTCATTTGGTAGAATTAAATTTTTTTGTTTACATTTAGATTAAATTCGATTTGAACAATTTGATTAATTATAGTAGATGGTTATCAATTATTATGGTATACAATAATGACTCAATTACACCTTTCTTTTCAGAAAACTCTGATAACGAAGGAGATATTGGAGGTGACAATGAGAATGCAAATAATTCACAATCTGAGACACAAGATGCCCCCTCAGGCTCCAGTCCGGATAGGAATAAGGCTGGGGGATAGTTGTAATATTTTAGGAGTCTAAGCTTAAATAAAGATTATATTTTATTCATACCTTTCTTCACTTTATTTATTTTGTTATTATGTTATACATCATAATAATTTTATGGGAGACACATTAAACATGTATCACTACATAGGGAGACATATACGAACATACTGAATTTATTTAAATTTGCTATTGTTACTGAACAATGAATGGTGCTCTACACGTTGGAGTTATGGATGCAATATTTTACTTCCTACAGTTAATGCACTCTTGGTATGTACTTATATTGATATTACTTGATTGGTTTATTATTGGTACCTCAATGTTTTCATGACTTGGTTAGTGCCAACAGATATAATTTTATCCCTATGAAACATACATTTTTTCGGTATAGTAGTAGAGATAAAATGTAGGCTAAACTATATGTGTGTCAATTTGATAGATAAATAATAGCCATCCATAAATATATAAAAAAAAAAAGTTTTATTATTTAATCTTACAATAAAAAAATCACTTCAATAATGCAGAATTGATGACTGGCATAGCCTTAATACCATCCCTGTTAACCACTGTCACTTGGAAATTGGGGAGGCTGACAAACAGACGTCTGTGGACTTCTTGGACACACTTCTTGAGGATTTCATAGGCTTCTTCCTCTGTTGCATCTGCAAACAAGTTTTTTTTTTATATCATTACCATACACCAAGTTTTTTCAGGTTAAGTATATGACAATCATATATCGGTGTCAATACCTTTTTTATGATAGCGATCCATGATACTTAAACTCAAATAACCACCAAAGCCATGTGCACAGAAAGGCACTTTAACACTTGATGCCAGGTAATCCATGAAATAAAGTTCAGGACCATTCTCCTTGTCGTAACCACCCATCAATAAGTTCACAAAGTATGGGGACTGAAAAATACGTAAGTAGATTATTCAATGTTTATTCTAGTCTTGACTACAAGTAAAAAAAAGAAATCTGCAAGTTACAAGTAATATTTTTTTTGCTTTTATACAACATCTTCACATCATGACTTCATTACTAAAATCTTAAAACCTACCCATAGACTGTTTTACAAATGCATATTTTTTGGTCCATAACCTACTTACACTACTTCTTAGATATTCAGCGAGGTTGCGACGAGTAAAGTTGGCGGCAGCGGAAGGTCCCAGCTCGTAGCCATTGCGCATTTTATACAATTGAATGTTCTTAGCGATGTACTCGGCAAACTGTGTCGTGTCCCCTAAATCTCCTATGATTCCCATTACTAGCCTATCGGATATTTTATAAATTTTTTCTTCATCTGCAAGTATTAATACCAGGGCATTATTTTAAGTGTTTAGCATAACAACTTTAGGTGTAAGTTTACGTATTAAAACTAAAAGAGTTATTGTGTACAACTGTAGTCTGTAACCAATTAACTTACCATCCTTCATGACCATAATACTGTGGCTAGTCGTCTGATCAGCTGCAATCATGACGAAATCATTGCACTGGATTCCCAGTAAACACTGTAAATTAATGTTAGACATATTTTGGGAATTACTACACTATAAATTACAATAATTATTTGCAAAACTAGCGGCTGGATCACAAATGACATAGCATTTCACAAATGTCAGCTTTAACCTAAAAGTTGTCAAATCATTTCACAGATGAAATAAAATCTATGCTGACGCTGAGACCCTGACATTTCATAGGAATAAAAAAATACTTTTGACGTTTGAATTTTTATGTACCTATATATATAAATGGCATCTGCTTAAAACCATTATATATAACCATATTATTATTAACCATATTGCATGAGCTATTCCCTGCACTGTACGCCATCAGCTTTTCACTGAACATCTGCTGCATCACTCTGACGCTGGCAACTGCTATTACAATATGGCGGCGACCGCGACATGAGGATCACTCTCATAGAAACTCCGAGGTAAAATAAGTCTGAACGGATACTAATAGCGGTTTCAGAATCTAAAATCTCCGGGCAGGGTAGTTGAATGAATCCGAAAACAAAGGGACACCCTCGCATGTAAATACGATTCAGTGAGTGTTCGAATTGTTCTAAAGTTTTCTATATAAAATTGCACCAGCAGAGTGCACTAGGTTCACTGTTGAATGTTGACTCAGGAGAAGGCCTACCTACCTATTCAGTGATAGGCGGCATATTATAAGAATTCAAATTAAAAAAGAAGGAAATGTCTAATTGCCATTTATTGACATTTGTGATTTGACACCTATTTTGAAAATGTTTATGCCTACATATACATACTTCATAGTAGTATCAAGTAATAGTGTTCTGTGAATAGTATAAAGTATTACATAACATCTATGCTACTTAACACAGAGTACATTGTTGTATGTAGTTATTTATAACATCGATGGTTTTAAACTGAAACTACTTATTGTAACTTGTTACAAATTACAAAATTAAAAATAACAGGGAAAATATGAAGTGTATAAATATGTTAAAATCAAATAAATATGTTTAAAAAAGTTGCTGTTGGTATTTCTGGTGGAGTAGATAGTGCTGTTGCTGCACTGTTATTAAAAAGAGCTAGTAAGATAACCTCTTCTCTATTTTGCACTTTAATACATAAACCTCAGATTATATAAATAGAGATTTCAACTACAAATTTTAGATTATCAAGTCGAAGGTGTGTTTATGAGAAACTGGGACAGTAACTATGAGTCTGGATTATGTTCTGACGAAAAGGATTTTGAAGATGCTTCATTCGTTTGCCGTAAGCTCGACATTCCCTTGCATCGAGTGTATTTCATAAAAGAGTACTGGAATGAAGTATTTGCTGTACTCATTAAGGAATATGAGACTGGCCTAACGCCAAATCCTGACATTTTATGCAATAGATATATTAAATTTGATAGCTTCTTTGAACATTGCAGGAAAAATTTAGATGTTGATGCAATAGCAACAGGGCATTATGCAAATACCTCTTTTGGTCCATATCTAGAACATTACATGGATGACCAAGGTATTTTCCATAATCTAGTAAAATATTTAGAAAATTAAAAATAATAATTAATGCTTAAGAGGTAATGTTTTGAGTATATTTAAAAATTTGCTTTCTTTGACGATTGCAGAAGCAAAACTACTCCAACCCCTAGACTTGTACAAAGATCAAACATTTTTCCTGTCTCAAGTTAAACAATTTTCACTTAGAAAATGTATGTTTCCCTTGGCAACTCTATTCAAAAATCAAGTGAGAGAAATAGCTCGAAAAGAAGGATTGGTAAAGGTAGCTAATAAAAGAGATAGCACAGGAATATGCTTTATAGGGAAGAATAAATTTAAAAATTTCATTGAAGATGTAAGTGTCAATTTCCAAAGATTTACATTAGTCTGTAGTCAATAGGGTTTATAATTTTATAAAAATACTAGCTTTTGTCTGCAGCTCCACTCGCATAAAGAAAGCATAAGAAGGGACCTTTTCAGGTTAAAAAGTAGTGTATGTTTTAATTCAGAGCCAGAGAAAAAAATTGGTATTGTAGTAGTTTACAATAACAATTTTTTCAAAACCTGTTCAGTAGTTTTGGCATGAAAGAGTAACAAACAGCCATCCTTCCATCCACCCTTACATCTATCTTCACAAACTTTCATATTTATAGTAGTAGTAGGATGTCTGTTTAGTGAATTTTTTTTTTCAGTTTATTCAAACTAGAAAAGGGCAATTCATAGATATTGAAAATGGAAAAGTAGTTGGAGAGCACAGTGGTATACATAAATGGACAGTCGGGCAGAGATGTTGCCTTAAAGATTGGAAAGATGCTTATTTTGTATTTAAAAAAGATTTGACTACAAATAATATTTATGTAGTGAGTATCTTAGATTCTATGTTTTTTTACCCAACTACGGCAAAGCCAAA
The DNA here is from genome assembly GCA_963565745.1 of Phengaris arion. Taxonomy (NCBI): domain Eukaryota; kingdom Metazoa; phylum Arthropoda; class Insecta; order Lepidoptera; family Lycaenidae; genus Phengaris; species Phengaris arion. The sequence continues at coordinate 8,034,637 of OY751449.1, read as the reverse complement.
AGGAAGAGTAATCATTTTGGCAGTCCATGTATGTATGTTTGTTCACTCGTAGCGTCTAAACTACTGGTCCCATTTTAATAAATGAGGTGTCAATAGATGCGTAATGATGCCGCGGGTAACATAGGCTATATAATTTTTTTCAAAAATTTTTATTTTATAAATTGAACCTCAGAATCTTGAATTTATTTATTATTGATAAAAGAAAGGTCTTGGCGAGCGCAACACAAATATGTATATATATTTTACATATTTGTCGTGTGCTTGCACAAATATGTCAAAATACATGTCTAAAATGTGGTTGTGCAATTCATACTAACCTAGTTGTCCAATTTTCGAACATTACGTAATATAAGTATATTGTTTTATAATTTTACCTTCATAAAATATTTTTTATTTTATAAATATAATTTATTATAGACAAAACAACAAAAGCCCCTGAATGGTCAAGCAGTAAACGATGATGATGAATTATAGCTAAAAAACACACTCGCTCGTGTCAGCTTTCAAACAAAAAAAAAATAGATTATAATTGGTTAATTGGTTCATCTTTTTTTAATTAGATAATTCAGATAGATAAACTATTAGCATTTATATAGTCACTGTACGGTTCTTACATATTTCTGGATCGCAGTGTCGATTTAAATATAATATGTTTGATTGGGAAAATACGAAAAATATAAATGAAAAATACGAAATAAAAAAATAAGTCTAAAAAATCTATAACCTGACTACGTAAAAAAGGGGTCTAAAAAAGCCGAAACAAAAAAATAATTCAGATGGAAAATCCAGAAATGCATAAGTAAAAAAATGGTCAAGGTAGAGCCGTGGTCGCACTTACTATATAAGGTTCCGAACAGTCCATGTCATATGGCGCAGACGGCGCCATATGACATGGACTGTTCCTATTCTATTCTTATCTATCTTGGGGTATAATTCTAGAAACTTCACTAGGCCTTCACCTCAACTCATACCACGAGGCTAGACGCGACTCATCTCGGTGTGAACTGACGCTTACATGCCATTAGTGGGTGCGACCATGGCTTTAACCCTAGATAGCTAACCTTCTGGGAAACCCTATTTAAGCTAACCATCCGTCGAAACGACGGGTATTAAAAAAATATTATTTTTTTGAGATTTTACCATTTTCTAGACGTCTTGTATTTTTTTTACAGACATATAATGAGCTTAATAATAAAAAAACACTTTGCATATTAACATTTTTTTAATTTACTTTTAAAACTAAACTATTTTTTCTTAGACCTCTAAAAAAATAGGAACATTTTCAAGTAAACTTTTCTTAAACAAAATAAAATAATACTCAAAACAAAACAATCAGTCTTTTGGCATTATATGGCACATAAAAACATAAAACGTAATAAAAAATAACATAAACTACTTTTCTTTGGCACATGTGGTACAAAAATCTATTTTATGTTCACCACATATTGCTACCTTACAATTATAGCAAATACTTTTGGTCATGCGCTTTTTCTTGTAGTGGCATTTCCCACATGTTTTTCTTTTCCGGTTTCCTCTTGAAGAATTTTGAAAAGACTCCTCTTCGTTCTCTAATCCCTCCACAGAAGCTTGGCCCGACGACAACTGCTCTGCTCTACTAGTAGATGGCTGTTTAGAAAGAACGCTTCTAATTATTTCTTTTACTCGGGTTGGCATCGTTGTTTTAGCGAGCCTTATTTTTAGCCAAGGTTCCACAAGTTGAAAATGTAGTTTTTTCATAAATTCCCTCCTTGGAATACCTTTTTGCCCTGATGTCAATAAATTGTGAGACTGTATAATGTAGCTATTTATTGAGGCAATGTTAATCATTCCGTAGAAAATACACATGGGCCATCTATTGGTTTTTCGGCTACACGACATATTAGAGCACATTTGGTCAAAAGTATCTACACCTCCTCTAGTTGAGTTATAAAACTCTATCATATGTGGCTTTTTAGAAGATGTGTTTACAGTACCCTCCTCATTGCAAGATGACAACAAGTAAACTATTTTCTTCTAGTCTTCGGAATCTAATGGTTCATAGTTTTCGTCATTTTGGACATCATCTTCCAGCATTAAATCTTCGGATTCACTAGCAGAACATCATCTAAATCTCCGTCACTAAGCTCTTGGTTTAATAAATTAATTATAGCATCTTCATTTAACGAACACATGGTAAAAATCTAAAAAAAACACAGTTTACGTCAAAAATAAATACACGCATTTCAGTAAAAAAACTAACGGTAAAGCTAACCACCCGTCGAAACGACGGGCAAAGTCTGCATATACCGAAAACTATGGCACTTACCTGTACGAGGCGTGCGCCACTGTAACGACCTCATCGGCGACTGAGTTGACTAGGCGAAACAAATTATTCGGACGCGACATTAAAAGGAGATGGCGATATTAGTTTGCGCCGCCCGTCGATTCGACGGAGGTTAGCTATCTAGGGTTAACTTGACCATTGTTTACGTATGCATTTCTGGATTTCTATCTGAATGATTTTCTTGTTTCGGCCTTTTTAGATCCCTTTTTTTATCTTTGCTACTTTAGTAACTTTTTCTCAACTATGGCAAAGCGAAAAAGACGGGGAAATGATTTTGGCAGTCTTTGTATGAATGTGTTTATGTTTGTTCCACTGTAGAGTCTAAAGTACTGTACTGATTTTAATAAATAAGGTCAATAGATTCTTAATAATGGCATGGGTAACTCAGGCTATATGATTACAACAGCAACTACATGTCAGGTTAACTTTTTATATTTATTACAAACATTCCAGTTTCTTATTGTGATTACAAATAGTATAATTTTATAAAAATTGTTACAGGTTCCTGGAACGAAACATGCTGCCTTATGGAACAACATTTGCTTTACAGACACTCCTCATTGGATTTGTCAAACACCTTTTGAATTAAAGAAGAACCATGTGCTTTATTGCTATTTTAGATTTCAACACACAAAGCCTTTAGTGTCATGTAGAATTGTAACTAACTCCGAAGGTCTTACTATATTACTTGATACGCCTTTAAGGGCATTGACGGAAGGTCAATATGCAGTGTTTTATATAGACGGCGAATGTATCGGCAGTGCTAAGATGAAAAGCATTTGTCACAATATGAATTTCGTGAATGAATGAATTTTGAATGTAAATAAATTAACTTACAATAAAGTTACTGTTCCTTGCTAGTGTTTTTTAATTGTTTTACTGGCCCTTTTTTTTAATAAAATTAATTTAAAATAAAAATAAATTTAATTACATATTTATAAAATAAATATGTAAAAAATTTTCTTATTATAATAATTAATGTAAAATTTAAATGTGTGATGTCTATATACCGTTATTCTGCGAGCTAATGTAAATCGCATCTACTAAAGATGTGCATAGTCGGACCAGAAATGTACCCACCTATTTCTTTTTGTTACTTACAATTTATACAAACAACTGTTTGTATAAATATCTTTGCCTAAAGTTATATAATATTTAAAAATACGGCATTTGTCATATGTCAAATTTTCAGATGTCAGTTTGACACATGGCACTAGGCAGCCGTGTTGATTGTTGAAGAAGAAGAACAAGTATTTTCATTTTTCTTGTTTGAAAATGAAAAATAATAAATAAATGTTTTGAGTATCAATTATTATAAAACACCTGAAACAAATAAGATTGTAGAGTTTAATAATGCCAATCAGATTAACAGCTTCATTGTAAACTTTTCTACATTGAATAATAAGCTGAAGTATCGTATAAAAATGTCTATACCTCCAGTTAATTTTTCCGTGCCTCCGCCACATTTGGGAGTTCCACCACCAATCGGACCTGCTGCGGGGCCATCGTGGGACGATCCATCCATTCCACATCCCATTTATAACCATGCTCCCCCATTTCCGCCGCAAAACGTTCCCCCAGAATTTTCACATCCCTACTTGCCTCCCGTTTCATTAAATGTCCCTCCTCCAACCCACTATCCACCTCCAGCACCTACCTTTGCACGCCAAGGGCCACATAGTTATCCTTATCCAGATGCACATTATCAAAGTCCAGCACATTCCTATGATAAACATACACCTAAAAATACTTCAACAAAATCTGGGACTGAGAGCTTCGACCCGAGCAGCAGAAGCTTACAAAGAAGATATTCACCTGCAGAGAGAAGATATGAAAGAGACAGAAGCTATGAAAGAGAGAGGCGAGCCAAGGAACATAGACATAGAGACTATTATAGGTCTAGCCGTAGTCCAAGTTCTAGTCGTAGATATAGTAGAAGTCCTTCTAGACATAGTAATAGAGAGAAAGGTGAAGCATATTATAGAGAGAGATATTATAGAGATAGAGAGAAGTACTATGAAGATAGGAGGAGAAATGAATATGAAAGAAGGAGAAGTCCATCTCATTTCAGTGATCATAGGAGGAGTCACAGGAGTTATGATAGGAGGCACTACAGATCTCCTGAGCGGAGACCTCGGCATCCAGAACCCCACTACTCACAAAGCCGACATAGATCACCCGCCTCCAGGAGCAGATCAGAAACCCAGAAACCTATGACTGATAGAGAAAAAATCTTAGAGGATTATAAGTATGTATTTTTTATTAATAATTATTGTGAGTGACTACAAAACAATATTTTTGTTACATTTTATAAAAATATTTCCTTTCTTCGTATGGTTATTATTATGTTAAAAAAAAAAGAATTTGATTAATTCTACCTTTAAATAATGTTACAGGAAAAACTACTGTAAGACATCTGAAGACTTTATAAGAAAAATGGAGAAATGGTCAAAGGAATACAATTCAGATGAGGAAGAAGTAAGCACCTTATTCAATGTATATATATGTTACGGTTCGAACCTGAAGTGCAGCTACATCTAGTTTTAGCTGGTTACACTAGGTGTAAACATTTACTCTTGGTTAAATCTAGTATAAGCCGAATGTTTTCGGGTAAAACTAGTTCTAGCTGGTATCATACGAGCCAGTGCTAGGTCCAACCAGACTAGTGGCTGATACTAGGTTTACTCAATATTGTGCCGACTACTACTAGATCCAACCAATCCCTGGTGGCTATTACTAGGAGTAACCTATAAAGGTTGATCGGTGGAAGTGGAAGTTGTTCTACTAGGTTTGCTATAAGTGCATCTGTTTTGTACAATGGCACGATACGCAGGGCGGTGAAACTCTCATATATGTACAACTTTACAGAGAACAGAGAGAACATGTCAACATGACTATCCTGGACTAACAGTTTGAAAATTTTTGTATAGCCACAACAGATGACACTAAGCAGCTTTCACATCGTACCATGCGAAAATTTTATACTGCGGTGACCATATCCTACAATTATATGGGAATATGGTCATTCTGAATCAATGGTAGATGTCTATGACTTTTGTTAATAACATAATTTCTGTCTTTAATTTCGGTTTAATAAAAATGATCAGGCAGTACTACTTCCATCTGGTGGGTTTAATAGTAACTAAAATGGTACAACGCCATCTACATACGATATCCCGAAACTTAGCAAGACTTAGTTCCAATTTAAGATTTGCTTATCTATACTAGTATATATCTGTAGGTATAATCTATAACTATGCGTATAAAACATCGACTCAAGCCGAAGGGCGAACGCGGGTGTACGCGGGGCGGCGGGTGGCAGGGGCGCGCGAGTCGCGCGAGCTAGTCGCCTGTTACTCGTTTGCTTTTGTTTGCCTCTAGTTTTATCCAACAGGGATTGGTTGGTTCTATTTGCAGCGGGCATGATATTGGCTAAACCTAGTATCAGCCACTAGGGTTTGGTTGGACCTAGTACTAGCCAGGATGATACCAGCTAGAACTAGTTCATACTAGTACCGAAAACAATCGGCTTATTCTAGATTTAACCAAGAGCAAATGGTTACACCTAGTTTTAACCGGCTAAAACTAGATGTAGCCGCACTTCGGGTTTTAGCCGTAACATATACAATAAATTTAATCAAATTGTACCTTTGATTAAAGTGAATATGTTGACTTCAAATCTGCTTTTATGCTATTAAAAAAATAAATTTAAATTTTCTTTTGAATAAATAATAATCCAATTACTAATTTTATTGCAGAATCCAAAAATGTGGTACAGAAGTTCCCCTGCAGAACTTTATTATAAAGCAATAGCAGGTGGTGTACAACAAACTAGTAAATTAGAGAAAATTTGTGAGAAGTTCTACAAGACATTAATTGAAAGAGGCAGGAATGCTAGACCAGAAAAAGACGAACTACCTCCACTGAAGTTGAAAAGTAAAGTGTGCAAACATGGAAGTGAGATTTTTTAACATTTCTACTTTGTATTCCCTTTATTAAAAGGTTTACATATTCTTTTTTGATGTAAAGGGTATAATCCGAAGTTGATCCCGTTGTCACCAAAGTGGTGACGAAATTTATATGGACACATAGTGATTTCGACTTTTTCTGAAATAACCCTACCAAAAAGTAAGATTCTGCACCAAGGTATACCTTGGATCCAAAAGCACGGAACAGAACTCCTCAGTCCTTAAAGATACGCGTTTAGAAATTTCGACATTGTTTAAAGAACTACAAGCATATGCCATTATGTAACTAACTTACAGTAAACACCATCATCATAATCTTATATACAATACCCAATGGAAGCTTGGCGCGTATTGAATTATGTTTTTAATAGTTTATTTTAAAAGTTATTAAAATGTTTTAATAATAATATAACAACTATGACTAAAAAGGCAAAAATGATTATTTTTAAATAAAAAATTGAACCGACTTCCAAAGTAAAAATGCACAAAGAAGTATGAAATAAATCTTATTTTCTTAATAATTCCCCTAATAAATTCGGTTAAAATTTTAACGATTTCTCTACACAATCTTCATAATTTTGAAGTCGGTACCAGCCAACTTAAACGTGGGCTCTATAAAATAATGAATTTTCAGGATATTGTTTGATTATAAAACCACACATAAAATCCTAATTATTTTTACTTTTATCAAGTTATAATACCTAATTATTTCTTAATATATTTAAAAAACAACATTTTTAGCATGTTTGCTTGTGTTTGCTTAGCTTGTTTGTGGCATTTCATTTTACATTATGATTATGATTACGATTGTGGGTTTTTCTTGCATAGTTTTTTTTATTTTTGTATAATATTATGTTAACTAAAATAGTTTTAATTTTCAGTGGACGACAAGAGTTCATCATCGTCATCGTCAGAGAGTGATGGATGTATTGACGACGAAGGCCTACAGGGGTATACAGATAGAATCATGCTAGAGCTTCAACGTAAACAAAGTCATCCAAGAAGACTGCACCCAGAACTATGGTAGTGAATATGTAATAGTTATGGCTTGGGTAAAGATAGAAATAAGATTATAATATTGTGGTTATTGCTTAAAATTATGCGGCGCGACGCGACATTTCTCACTGTCTCCCGCGAGTAAAATATCATCAGCAAATCTGTTGGCGCAGCCATTAGCTACTTAATACTTAATTATTTTGTAAACTACTCAGCTGATTAGCTGAGTAGTCTACAAAATAAAAAACTTTGCTTTGAGCAATAACCACTATACGAGGGCGGCACTGAAAATTTCGGGAATCAAGGAAGTGACACAACATTACTATTTAAAAATGTATTTATTGCTTTTCGAAGTATTCTCCGCGAAATTTGACACATTTTTCCATACGATGGAACCAATCATTGAAGCAACCATTCCATTCGGAAGTTGGGGTCTCCAAAATGGCCGTTTTGTAGGCGTCCACAGCTTCTTCAGGTGATGAAAATCTCTGACCACGCAATTTATTCTTTATTTTAGGGAATGTATAGAAATCATTAGGGCTTAGGTCGGGGCTGTACGGCGGATGGTTTAATAATTCTATGATTTCTTGCTCTAAAAACTCTTTTGTTCTGTGCGCGGTGTGCGAACTCGCATTGTCGTGATGGAGGATGATGCGGCGGTTGCAGTTCTCTTTACGGAGTTCAGAAACGACCTGTGGCAAACAAATGTTAGCATACCATTCTGCATTAACCGTTCTTTGTCCCTCAAGAGGAATAGTCGCAACATGGCCGGTTTCGGAGACAAACGTAGCCACCATTTTTTTTGCAACACACCGTGAACGAACAATTTTTGTTGGCTTTAACTCATTTTCGAACACCCAAACTCGTGACTGGTTTTTTGTTTCGGGTTCGTACGCATATATCCAGGATTCGTCACCTGATACGATGTTGTATACAGCATTTGAGGATCCTGCGTGGAATCTTTCGAGAGTTCTGACGCACCAAGTAACGCGAGCCGCTTTTTGCTCTTCACAGAGCAAATGAGGTATCCATCGAGAAAACAACTTTTTTACACCTAATTGTTGATGCAAGATTATTTGTATTTGACTCATGCCAATGTCTAAAGTTGTCTGAATTTCGCGGTATGTCACATGTCGATCTTCCTCAATCAGCTTACGCACAGCATCAACGTTTTCTTGGGTGACTGCAGTTTTTGGACGACCTTGACGGGGATCATCACTGAGCTTGACACGTCCACGTTGAAATTCAGCAAACCAGCGATAAATTGTGGTTTTGGATGGGGCTTCATCACCAAATGCAGAAATCATCCGGTCAACACACTGTTTTTGTGTTAAACCACTTCGAAAGTCATAATAAATCATCGCTCTAGAATTTTCTCGAGTCAATTCCATTTTCTCAACGACTAAACAAGTTTGACAAGACCTTGTGACAAGACCGAGAATCTTTTTTTAAATAAATAAACGGTATTCGATTTTTAAAACCAAGGAGTTTTAAATTAAAAAGATTTTAATATGACAGGAACAGTGGAAATATTCCATTCCCGATACTTTTAGTGCAGCCTATGTATGATTTTAAAAAATTAAATCCGAGATTAATCCAGAACATCAGTCTCATTTATTGTTTATGTAAATAATAATTATTTACGGTAAGATGGGCCAAGGGGCTTTGGGGTAAGAGGAGCATACTTTATATTTCTCTCTGGGGTAAGATGAACATATTTTTTGGATGCCACTGATCTGGGTTTCATAAGTTATAATCTCTATTTGCATAGAATATGGTAAACATTTATTGTTTAATCTATTAAACAAGATATACTATCGGGGAATTTAATCCATAAGCAGGTGGACCGTTGTCATTATTTGTTTGTATTATAATATTATGATATCTGACATATTATCATTGACAATTGTATTGCGACTGTATGTCGTAACTATAATACAAATAAATTAGTATGCCACTCTACCTGCTTGTAAATTACATAGTACATTATGTTCTGCTTGCAAAGCGACAAGCGTGCAAGACAATGTAATGTAAATAATAAAGATATTTAATTAGATTTTAATCGGTAACTTTAGGTTTAACAACACGGGCGAAATGAACGGTGGTCCGCTGTGCCGGTGCAGCGCGCGCGCGCGTCGTCATGGCATACGTCACGGCGTGTACGCGGGGGAAACCACTTGGGGGACCTTCCCTAAGTGCGTGCCTACGAAGAGTAATATTGACAGCCTGTATCACTATCGGTGAGTGAACTGCATAATTATGCTTCATTCATTCTATTGTAATTGGCGCAACATGAAACCGGTATGGGTTTACTTACTAATAAACTCAATGGCCTTGTCTGATAACGTCGGAAAAGTCGCTTGACAGACAGACAGCAATATTGAATAGCTTATCTGTTGTGTAAATATTTTTATTAGTATGGTGGTTGAAGTGAGAGTGCGGAACGAGCTTGGAATGATCGACTGAACATGACGTATTTACAAATGTTTTATTTTTCAGGAAAGGAAGAAAGTTTTAAGTTCTTAGTATTTTTTTAATTCTAATAGATACATATAAAATATATCATACTACTTACTTTTAGCCCGCGGCTTCGCCAACGGTAATTGGGTTTTACATGATTTCTGCATAATTTACGACACTCACAAATAATTGAGCTTTCTATTGGTAAAAGAATTTTCTAAATCGGTTCAGTCAATCCAGAGATAACCGCTTACAACCTCACAAGTCACAAACTTTACTTTAACTCATTATATTAGTATTAGTAAACATAAACTATAAACTTTATTCCACTGTTTTAACGGGAATAATCCTTCCTTAGCAAATGACAGCTATCGTGACTAGTGCAATCCGCTTAGTGGATTGCACTGATTGTATTTTAACACATTTACTAAAGTATCCATTTATTTATATTTAATTATAATACATTAACATTACGTTTCAGGATAACAGTATCACCGCCGACCAATTTCCTGATCAAAGCGCCGACCATCATAGCTCACGATGAACACGAGTTTCTATTTTCTGGCTTCTCAATGTTCTCTCACTACAAACTGGCCAAGCTGCCCAAGTGTAAAGTGATCAGATTCAATATAGAGTACACTATTTTGTATGTAGAAGAACCCACGCCTCAGAACTTCACTATTCAGGAGCTCGACATGTTTGGTGAGTATGCTTAATATTTAAGATTAGATGGGGTACAGGAACATCTTACTGTGGATGCAGATTTTTGTTGAATAATGTAATTATGCATTATTAGTATAAAAATTACCGTAAATTGAAGTAGCCTGATAAAAGGCGTCCACTATGACAAAAGAACTAAACTATAAATAGTAACTGTGTATGATATCGAACCAGTATCGTTGATTCTACCAGTAACGTTTAGACTTGCAATGCAATTTGACATTTTAAAAATGATTTTGTGCTCAACATATTACAAACCATTGGTTAAATTAAATTTATACAAATAGTGATTCCATTATTGGTGTATTCCAGAGGAGTACCTATTCACGGAGTTGCTGGAGCTAATAGATTTGGACCTGGGCAAATCTACGGACACTACGTGCTCACAGTTCCACTTCATGCCGCGGTTCGTGAGGTTTCTGCCGGAGGGTGGTTGTGAGGCTAGTGCTAGTTTTATTTTCCATTAAAAACTGCATAGAAACTCATATTCTAGGAATAAAACATTATTTAAGGTAACTTATGACTGATATTATAAATGAAAGTTTGAGATCCGATGGGGTAAAAGGAACATCATTTATTACTCTCTCTCTCTCTGGGGACAAGAGCAACATAGTTTTTTTCTCTTGGGGGTAAGAGTATACATTAGTATGGTCCTCTTGCTCCACATTCCATAGATCATCTTACACCATCTCTGTATAATTTGTAGGTGCTGTCGATGTGCGAGGTACTGAAGTACCTGATCAGCGAGAGCGGGCCGCTAATCCCGCGAGACACGCTGCCCCGAGTGCACGAGATGGACCACTACAGCTGGCAGAAATTCGTGGATAGAATCAAAGGTACTCAGCAATTCATCCGCCATTTTGAAGTTGTTTGGATTATTGCGAGATTTCGAGACAAAAGTTTTCATTGTTCCTGGGTCATGGATGTGTATTAAATATGTGTATAATATAATAAAAATCTTAAAAATATGTATAGTATAAAATATTAAAATATACTTCCCGTTGTCTGGTACCTGTAACATAAGTTCTTCACATACTTGGCACGGGCCAGATTGACGAGGTATGATCCGTTTGAAAGCTTACATAGATATTATTATTATTATAACCAATATAAAGGACACTGGCGAATCCTGCCTGATTTTCCATCAAAAGCGGCCAAGTTTTGAACGTGGTTTTATAGTACTTAAAAAGTTATTATAAAAAAATATGCTGTAAATTGTCAATTTGAGGCGTAAAAGCTCCATCTAGTAGCCCAGTAGATAGTTTTTTTTTAAATTGGAGTATAAAGTTATTTTCTTTTTCTATAGCTGAGCAGTTTCATACTAGTTTTATGAAAAAATGTTGGTGTGAAATATATGCCTCTATACTATTTATATTTATATACTAAGAAAAATAATTAATATATTTTGTTTTTCGTAACGTGAAAGCGACATCTATCATTTATCTGTTAGCAAATTACGTTGCGTTATTGACATCGCAAATAATAGATGTCGTTTTCCCCAAAACGCCACTAGAGCAATATATTGAACAATAGGTACATAAGGTAAAAGGTTGTATTTAATCAATTATCTTTCATTCCCCGAGATTTATGTATAATATTATTGCTTTTTTTTTGTTTCTATGTTCCTACAGTACAACTTACAATATATACTTTTGGTAGCCTCGTATTTTAATTACCAGGCAGTAAATGTATAGCGACTTGCCGATCTCCTTGTAACGAACTGGTTAAATATTAATTACGAGCTTAGTAAATGTATTCACGTACGGCTGAGTAAACACGGCACACTAAACGTGTGTATTTTTAGGGTTCGTAGTAACCACAAGGAACGTTCGTCCGTCCGTCTGTCTGTCCTTCCTTAATAACTTTGGTAATTATGAATATAAATATTAAATATACGAAATTTCATGTAGACTTTAATTTTGTCATCATAAAATAATTATTTTTGTATTTTGGGGAAGACGTTATAAATGTGAAGTAGGCATGAAATTTTCATTCTACACCATCGAGTGTGATATCGCTGAATAGATCTTTTTAAAATAAAAACGAGGTTTCATACATGACTTTTTTATAATGTAAACCATTTTCGGGGATCGACCTCAAAATTGGTTTACAAATTGGTCTCTGGCATTTCTAAACTGTAAAGGGTAGAAACTTTACATGCTGATAGTTCACGCTAAATACTCTTTAGGAAAATTATTTTGAGCGAAATCGGACAATACATTTGTCATGCAGTCATTTGAAAAAAAAAACTATGTGTGTTGATAGTTATGGAACCCTCCTTGGACATGTCCTGACATGCTCTTGGTTAGGTTATTTTTTTTATAAAGTCAGATGGGGTTAGAGGAACATACTTTTTATATGTCAATGTCCCTATTTCCCATAGAAAATTCTTACCCTCTAGTCAGACTATATTTAATACTTATGTGCAGGCATGATAGTCACATACCCCGGCAAGAAGCCGTGCTCGGTGCGCGTGGACCAAGTGGACCGCAGTCCACCGACCACCGACAAATCCGCGGACGAGGCCAAGTCTTACTATCCGGAGATCGTGCACTTCGGCATACGGCCGCCGCAGCTGAGCTATGCTGGTAACCCTGAGTAAGTGAACTCAATACATACATATTAAATACTAATAAGTAATAACATACAGATATGTCAAATTTACAAAAAAATCGTGTACCCGACCGAAAAGTAAAATTATTCGGTTAGTGCTTACAAAGCCGAGACTAATTAATTCGAGACGATTAATTTAACATTCTCATTTAAAACATCGATGTGATGTGATCTTTTCCGATCGGGTACTGTACACTATACGATAAAAATTAAATATAAACATTGTAAAGAAACTGCGAAATATTTAGTTGAATAATACCCGGTTTTTTGAGGTGAATTTGTCGGTATTTTGTCTATTGAAAAGCGCTTTTGATTCGCTAACGCGTTTGCGTTAACTAATCAAAAGCACGCCATATAGATAAACTATCGACAAATTCACCTCAGAAACCGAGCATAAATCGCTATTTCATGAATTCATGGCGCCATTAAACTGTGTGTCGTTTATATTTCTTTGATTATAATTGACAATATTTATGCAAGGCAAGTGTAAACTTAAGTGCCGTAAAGTCTGCACATATTGTAAAGAAGTTGGAATAAAACAATTTAAATTATAAAAAAAATACGTGTGGCACTCGGGGACTGCCGCGGTAAAGCTATTGCATAGTAAGTCTACACGCATACGTCTAGTCGCACGCACACAACGCCGTGTCGAAGACTGCCGAACTGAAACGACGTTAGACGATGCACGGCCTTCAAGCCACCTCCGTGCCCGTCGGAGTGGGGAGCGTGAGGTTTTTTCGTTACGGAATTTCTGGATTCGGTCCCCGCGCTCAAGGCCCGCGATAGAAGCTATGCAATAGCTTAACAAGGTAGTGTTATAACTTATGAAGCTTATTAATTTTAGCTAGTGTTATAACTTATGATGCTTTAATTCATTAAAGGTACCAAAAAGCGTGGCGTTATTACGTAAAATATCGTCATCTAATAGCCAACATGGCTAAACCGTCGTACGAGGAGCGGCAAAAGCTGGCCGCCAAAGAGGCCAAGTTGCAAGAAATGCGGACACAGAGCAAAATGAAGAGAGATGTGACTGTCGCTATATCGTCTGAGGGCTTCCACACCACGGGCCTGATGTGCGATGTGGTGCAGGTTGGCTTATTACCTTAGGGAGCATGCCCATATTACGTGATCAGTTTTTAGTGCTAAAAACTGATCACGTAGTATAGTGGCCATTCGTAGTATATGCCGAGACCCCCTCCTTTTTACGTATTAATTACTATTTAATTTCCTAGATGTTGACTACTTGACAACTTTATATCTTTCCGCTTTTTTTTTAAATTTACATACTTGCTGCAGTAGCCTTATTTAATGCTTTTTGACGAATACTTTTTCATGTGTAGAGATGGTGCATAAAGGTACGTATATTCCTCTAGTCTCCACGCACCCGTCTCGGTCGGTTTCGTTGTCGGTTTCCGGCTACTTACCGCCTTCCACGTGCGGCAGATGGCGCTAGTGTCGCGGATTAGAGACGGTTGCTACTTGCGCGCCTGACTTTCTTCATTATGGCGTCGTTGTCGTCATGGACACTTATCGGCTTAAACTTTTGTTACGTAAATTTTGCTTACTGCTACAACTTAATACCATTTAGTTTAAAACGAGCGTAAAATAGTAAAAAGTGTGAAATCATATTTAGTAATTAACAATAAATTTTCGCGATTGAATATTTTCTTTGTCGAACACGTGTTCAAAATTACTTCACGGTAAAAAGTATAGCATCTCCTTCCACTGGAAGACGAAACCATGAGCGAGACAAGGGGGAGCCTTCCCGAGATTCGAGATAATTTACGGACAGTTCATCAACATCCGTCATCTTTGAAGCATGAAGTAGATTTGTTCCCGCCACGTGAGTAATGTACATTTATAAAGCAACAAGTTTCGTACCTGACTAACTTAATTACGTGTAGTTATAGTGATACTCGAGTGCGCGGGTAGCAGAACGTCCCGGGCGGTAGTTTTAAATATAACTGATCTGACCACTACGGTGAAAGATCCTTTGTTTCCAAAATCGAATGACGAGCATTATAAAAAAAGTTTTTTTTGATTTACAAAGCTTTAAGAGTAGCGACTGGAATTATATTCGCAGATAATAGTATAAATATACATAGAAGTATGCTACTGTCGTAGGCTTTATCGAGATGAACGTTGACGACGAGCTTAGGCGTTTCGCCCCATCGGCTACTGACTCGTTGTACATACGTCGTCTCGCCTCTTTTTAACGGATCGTAGTTTGGGGGCGATAAACTCTATCCCATGCCTTCCCGAAATAGTATTTTTTAATAATAATAAGCAGTCCGTCATGTTTTTTCGATGTTACAACAAATCCAAACCAATCGCTGGAAACAACCACCTAATAAAGTTCAAACAAAGATCAAACGCGAGCAAAAGAACGGTCAGATATCACGAATGACTGGCACAAATTTCGAGGAGACTGTCTGGTTCGATATCTGCGTGTTTGGAAAAAGTAAGGAGCAGCGAATCACATTTGTGTGTGGTATGGTTATGGTAGGAGAGAAATAAGTTTTGTCTACATAAAAATAAACATACTGACAATTATTATGGACAGTTTTCTTTTGTCAATTTGTCGTTTTGTCTATTCTTCCATAGAAATAAACTATTTCTATGCGGTAATTATGCTAAGCGTGCTGGATAAGTTTCTCCTAGCCCGGGGGTCGACAACCTGCGGTTCGCGAGCCACATTTTTGAAAGTGGAGCTGCGGCTCTTTAGTACTATACGCAAAAAATATTTGTAAAAAAAAAAAAACAATTTAAATCGTTCTGAATCGATGAACGACTTAGCCACTTGAAATCGCTTTCCCCGCAGACAGACGCGGCGTTAGGCGTGGGCGACTTGGGCCACAATTGGATATTTCTGTATAGGTTTTAATGCGCTTTCGACGCAAGACAGTTAGGCCTCTTTATCAGTTCTTATGAATAAATAGATTAGTTTTTTATCAAAAATCTTTATTCAAGCTAGTACTATTTATTGTTGGAAAAAAAATGTAGCTCTTCAAAAGCTTTTTAAAATTTTATAAATTTTAATTTTTGACTATTTCGACTCAAAATGTTGCCGACCCCTGTTCTAGCCTATCAGTTTGTCGACCATTTAACCGAGCAGGTAGCGCTACCATCGCCATGATGAAGCTACTCGGTTGGAAGGTAAACTGGGAGAAGTGTGCTGGCTAATAAGTGGAAACGATGGTATAGTTTTAAACAAATTTCGTTAAGAAAACCGTTTCTTAAGGAAGTGGCTCAATATTTAGCTCATCTTCCCCAAGTCCAAGGCCTTATTATAGCATCGATATTTGTGCGCAAGTCTGTGATTGCCATTTTTAGCGCATGTGAAGATTTGTCTTCAAAATTCCTAGTCAAAAGAAAAACCAATTAATCCGCCTATTTGGAATGCCTTGGTATTGATCTAATATTAGGTACTTACATATGAAATTGGCATTTTGTCGTACTGGCTACTTTGATCTCAAATATATCTTCTTTGGTTAGGAACTCCAATTTCAAATTCATACCGCTATTTATTCCTGCATTTGTGTTTCGAAAACCGTAATTAATTTGTTTTTTTCCTCTTTTGGTTTTTTCTTTGGGTAACTCTGTTTACAAAATTGAAAACTTGAAATAATACCATATTTCAATATTTTACCATATTACCATATTTCCACAATACCATTTTCAAATACCATATTTATTTTTGAGTACGAGTTCCACCGTGGCACCAGTGCTGCAGAAACGGCTCGAAGGATTAATGATGTGTATGGCGGCGGTATCGCAAAAGAAAACACAGTGCGTTTTTGGTTTCAACGTTTTCGTTCTGGAAATTTCGACCTACAGAACAAGCCCCGTTGGCCGGAGACCAAACTTTGATAATGAAGAATTAGAGGCTATTGCGGAAGCGGATCCATCGCAAACCACGTCCGAGTTAGCTGCAGGCTGTGGTGTTAGTGATAAAACTGTTTTAATCCACTTTAAGCAAATTGGGAAGGTGAAAAAGCTTGAAAGGTGGAAAGTACCTCATGAATTGAGTGCAGCAAACCGGCAAACGCGCGTCGACTGCTGAGTTACATTACAACTGGCACTATAATAAAGGGTTTTTAAATCGAATCATTACCTGTGATGAAAAGTGGATCCTGTACGATAATCAGAAACGCTCATCGCAATCGCTGAGCTCTGGCGAACCAGCCAAAGCCTGCCCTGAGTGAAAATTTACTCAAAAAAAATAATGAAACCGAGGCTGGTCATTCGCTCTAAGCCATTGCTGCTTCAGGACAACGCTAGACCACACACTGCACAACAGACGGCTACCAAATTAGAGGAGCTTCAATTGGAATGTCTAAGATTTTATTGATTCCAGTCCGAATGGTTTTTTTAGTAAAGGAATCAATTAACTACCTATGAAATGGCAATAGTGCATAGATAGCAACGGTATATACTTTGATTAAATAAATATATTATGTTTAAAAAAAATCGACTTCATATTCCTCCTTTACAAAACGCCAATTTCATATGTAATAACCTAATATTTATAAGTAAATGCACCAGACGAACAAAACCTGTATCAAATGTCGAGACTCGTAGCAGTACTGCTTTTATTAGCATCCGGCCGTCGAGTACACGATCTCACACTATTGTGCGTAGCCCCGGCAAAATGATATTTGAGAACGATACTTTGATTTTGTGGCCCCGTTTTCCGTGGCCGTCCGTCTCAAATACGCGACACTATCGCCATCTGCTGCACGTGGTAGGTCGGAGGTAAGTAGCCAGAAATCGACAAAAAGACGGGTGCTCGCCTCGAGATGGATTCCAGATACCGCAAGTAAATGTAGGTAAGGCTCGCACACATGTGTTCGATTTTCAACTCTGTTGTTTAAGTTCAGATATCTATTTTCAATGCTCTGAATTTTCTCCGGCCTTCTTGATTGCGAACAACATAATCCTTCAACTTTCCATCTTTTGGTACAATTTTATTATGACTTTATGTTTAAACGTATTATTATGTATATTATGTAATATATAAGTGTGAACATAATAATAAGAATGTTCTATTTAATTTTCAGCACGCAATGCTTATCCCGGTTTTAGTCCGTCATTTACGTTTCCACAAATCTCTGGATGGCTTAGAGGAGAAAATAGGCTACATTTTCAAACAGCGGTCCTTACTTCAAACGGCTTTCACCCATCCTTCGTATAGAGAGACGTTCGGTACTAATCCGGACCACGCTAGGAACAGTTTGACTAACTGTGGGATAAGACAACCGGAGTATGGAGATAGAAGGATACATTATACGAGGAAGAAGGGTAAGATAATTATATTTTGTTAAGTTTTAAATACAAAGTCGTGTCCAGTCGTAACGGTATCAAAGCAGTTGTTTTGACCGAAATTACATTTAGGGCCTGTTTCACATTCACCTAATTAGTGACGAATAGCTTAA
Source organism: Phengaris arion (assembly GCA_963565745.1). NCBI lineage: Eukaryota > Metazoa > Arthropoda > Insecta > Lepidoptera > Lycaenidae > Phengaris > Phengaris arion. Next base: position 8,016,122 of record OY751449.1, on the reverse strand, counting down.
CAGGAAGTTTTATTCGCTTCTTACATTGTACGGAGCGACAGAGACAAAACTTCCGTATAAGCTATTTGTCACTTATTAGGTGATTGTAAAACAGGCCCTTAATGTAGTATTTACAAATTCATTACTATTCAATGAGCAAAATATAATTTATATTCCATATTATATCGCTATGTTTTTCGATTAATAAAAAAAACACTACCTATTCAGTGTTAATTATCTAATAAAGAAAACGTATCCCATAAAATCAGAGATTACTATTCACCTAATAAGTAGTAACCCCATTCATAAAGTCTTCTTTTAGTGAAGTTAAATGGTATAAGAGAAACAATTTCCTCTTACCCCTTAGACCATCTTACCTCACGTACATATTTTCATTTTCCAGGTATCGTGACCTTAATCAACATAATGTCTCGCTTCGGCAAGATAAGCGAGACAGAGTCGGAGATAAAACATAACGAGCGACTAGAATTTCTGGGTGATGCGGTGGTGGAGTTCATATCCTCGATACACTTGTTCCGAATGTTCCCCGGCCTGGCTGAGGGGGGCTTGGCCACGTATAGAGCGTCCATAGTGCAGAACCAACATCTGGCGCAGTTGGCCAAGGTCAGTTACCATAGTCATATTATATTCTATAGAGAATAGTTGTTACCACCAACGAACTGCGACACAATATGCGGTTTACTGTGTAATAATTGTAACACCATGTGACCATATTTTTACCTAACAAAACATCATTTCATTTCAATGTGCCACAATATTACGTATTACGTACGTAACGACAGTATGCAATATGTATGAATGAAAAATTTCGTAACTTACAGAAAAATAACATGATTAACGTTTCCTGAAATATCACGCAATGTATACAGTAACACCTTTTTGTACTTCAGTACGCCGCGAGCTTAACACGAATTTTGCATATTTTATGAAGCTCTTTATTTGAAGCTCCCGCGCCGCCCCGCATCGTAAACAGCTGCACGAGTAGACTTTAACAGATGCGCGGGCGCCCCTCGGTATCGCCGCGCATATATGAATGAAAGTTAATTAATAAATAGAATAATCTCGTCAAAATTGAAGGTCACATGTGTTTGAAACGAGAGTTGAATGTTGATCACTCCCTTTGTATATTTAGCTTTTCTTGGGGAACATGCTGTCTAATGTATTGTATATTACGTGCACAGAACATTGGCCTGGAGCAGTACATGCTGTACGCGCACGGCTCAGACCTGTGCCGCGAGGTCGTCATGCGGCATGCAATGGCCAACTGCTTCGAGGCGCTGATGGGAGCGCTGTTTCTGGACGGCGGGCTGGAGGTAAATAAATATTTTTTCGCTATGTCTATGGCGAAACAGAGCTGTCAAACAAAAAATCTTTCTGCTACATAAGAGAGAAAAATAAAGTTTGCTCCGCTTAACCCATTTGCTAATTGCCTGTCGTTAAACGATTACCGCCGACTATGGCGACATATACGACACCCAAAAACTGAGAACGTGTCAAATATGCGTAAGAGTGTGCGCGCGTACGTACGTGTGTACGTGCGTGCGTGTGTACTCGCTCTTTTACATGCGCATATTTTGTTTTTGTATCTCTGTTTTTATCTTCATCTATTAGCAAAGAAAAATCGACTTGAATGCCCAGTCAAGTAGACACTGCTACTCCTCGCTTCGCTTTATAATATTTCGATATTCCGCATTCATCACTATTTTAAAAAATATTGTTCAGGTAACGGACCGTGTATTCAGCCTGGCGCTCTGGCACAACGAGGACGATTTACTTGACGTGTGGAGCCGGGAGCGACCGCATCCGCTACAGGAGCAAGAGCCCCTGGGAGACAGACACTATATCAAGGACTTTGAGTTTCTACAACGGCTGACCAAATTCGAGGACTCGATAGGTACCAGAAAACCAAACAAATTTTGTAATTTTTACTGCCTATTTATTTATACTTTAATATTTATAACAGATGTTTCCCGCGACTTCGTACGCAAAAAAATAAATCTCCCGAGAACCGTACATTTTTCTGCCATTAAAAGTAGCCTATTGTTAATCCAGAGTCTAAAAACTACTACCATTACAATTTTATTAAATCCGTTCAGTAGTTTTTGCGTGAAAGAGTAACAAACATCCATACTTTCGCGATTATAACATTAAGGAAGGGTTCTATAAACATAATTAAATCACAAGTTAGTAATTAGTATGCCTGGTGTAAATATTACTACCTTGCGTGTTTTAATGGCGTCTAAGGATGTCCACACTCCACGTATCGTCACAGGACGCAACGGACACAAAGTAAGCAACGTCAATGTTGTGACGAGAAGTTTTTTATAGAGTTATGTTATTTTAGTAAACGAAATTTCCATAAAATTGATGATTATTTTTGTAACATTTTCAGGTGTTCAATTCAAGCACATTCGCCTCCTAGCGCGCGCGTTCACCGACCGTTCCGTGGGTTTCACCCACCTGACAATGGGCTCGAACCAGCGGCTTGAGTTCCTGGGTGACACCGTGCTGCAGCTGGTGGTGTCGGACCGCCTGTACCGACACTTCCCCGACCACCACGAGGGACACCTGTCGGTGAGTGTCTCCCGCCTGACCATGGGTAAAGTTAAATGTCCTTCTGAGATCACGGCTATCATCATATAATATAAAGTATCAGAAACGTCAATAAAACTTCGGAAATACTAAAGAACCGCAATAAAATTCCTAAAACTTATTTTTCGAGTAATAAGTAAAATAAGAGTCCCGTTGAATTAATAAAAATGTGTTACTAAATACACAATTGTTAATACATACTATTGTAATCTTATGCTATTTCTATATCACGTGAAGTTGCCCGTAAAAAAACTTTGTACCACTTTTTACGAAAATGGTTCAAACGGAGGAGTATTAAAGGACACTGGCGAATCCTGCCTGATTTTCTATCAAGAGCGGCCAAGTGTCACAATATGTGGTTTTATACTACTTAAAAAGTTATTATCTCTCGCCCGTGGATCGCCGAGGTGATCGGTTGTGTACTCTAAACATATTCTCGCTACTAATTTAAATAACACATAGCTCAAGTTACACTGGACGGAAATCTATTCAGTACCAGCGACTCGATTTCAACCAAATTAATCAGACCCCAGCTCAAGTTGTACTAGACGGAAAGCGATTTACTACGAAATTGTCGATATCTGCAAATATAAGAAGGTCTCTCGGCGCAAGTTTAACTGGACTTCACTTGTTTCGGTTGGATATTTTTTTTTCATAATACGCTAAAGTCATATTTCCCTGCTGCCAATACAATGTCGGTTAGACATTCACCGCATAAGGATTGTTGTGTTTCGGAAGCGGACTTATCTTCACTTGCGGACTCCATCCAAAGGAATATGACTTATCGACACGATAAACGAAAACGGAATGACGTTATCGAGGATGAATTGAAGACTTTTATGGAACAAATGAAGACTATGATGTCACAAAATTTAAAAGGTCTTGACCATAAATTCAAGATCATAAATTCGAAACTCTCCATACGACGATGAACGAAATTCAACAGCAGAACACCGAGATCTCCAAATCCCTAGTTTTCATGTCTGAAAAGTACGAAGAAATGAGACGTGAATTGGAAAAAAGTGAGACAGAAAGAAAGAAAAACTTAATTTACATAAATGAACTGGAAATGAGAGTTAGCGGCTTGGAAAAGTCAAGCCGTAATACTAGCATCTAAATACGTAATCGTCCCCGAAAAAACCCAGAATCTAAACAGGATATCTTTAATGTAGTTAAATAAATCGGAACAGCTATTAATGTCTGCATAGAATCAAATGATATTAAAGACCTGTTTCGCTATGAATCTAAACCCTCCTCTGGAATGCCTATTATCGTGGAGCTTACAACGGCACTGAAAAAAGAGGCTATTATTGAGGCGTCAAAAGAGTATAGGAAAATTAACAAGACCAACTTGACTACAAAAGACATTAACTTACCTATCCCTCCAGTACCTATATACATATCTGAAAGTCTAACACTTTCAACCAAAAAACTATACTCAAAAACTCGTAAATTTGCATCAGAAAACCGCTACCAATACTGTTGGACCAAACACGGGTACATCTTCCTCCGGAAAGAAAATGGTGCTAAAGTTTTACGTGTCAACAACGAAGGGGACCTCGACAACCTGGCTCGGCCAACTTCAAATTGACTAGCCTTAATCCTGTATGTCTTTAATCTATATTATCTTAAACTAAACTCAATACCAAAACTTTACCATATAATTAAACACTTTATTACACTACACACACATATCAAATATATATCACACAAAAACAAACGTACTTTTTTACTTCATCCATATCATACTTTACCTTGTAAGTTCCTGCTACCATATCTTTTTATACTTGAAAATAACTATTATCCAATTTAATTTGCTAATAATAATTGTTTCTCTTAGCCATGTAACTATCGAACGATTTTCTCGGTCCAAACACACTCCCTTAAACAAACCATTAAACCCACATCTACACAGTGATTGACAACAACGATTACTTAAACAGCGAGCTTGATCGTTTAACCGCCTCAAACTCCATTCAAATAGAACCTGAGGACTGCGAAAACTATTTAAAAGTCACATCCAAGTCTCTAAAAATTATCACTCAAAATATAAGAAGCATTTATAGAAATCTTGACGACTTTTCAACATTTCTCACAAGACTAAATGTCACCTGCGATGTATTGATTCTTACTGAATGCCGGTTGTTGGAATCCAAATTACCATCCCACTTAGAAAATTATAAACTACACTATACATCCATAACCCACAATCAAAATGATGGCGTGGTTGTTTATATCTCTAATAACATATACACCTATAACATCGAACAACTAACATTTAAAGATGCCAGTTTTCTCTTTGTAGGTATTGACGGTGACTTTGGTATTCTCTGCCTATATAGATCTCCATCACAATATAATATTGATTCCTTTTTAACTTGCCTTGATATGCACTTGAAAAGACTCGCTGGCTTTAGAACGTAAATCAACATTAAACCTGATAATAAGGACAGACGAAGTGAGCAGTATCTCAATTTACTGGCGGAGAATGGTCTTCTACCTACTCATCTGTTTCCGACCAGAGAATCTAACTGCCTTGATCATGTTATGATAAAAACCATATTGGAGACTCACACGTGTGTAATCAACACACATGTAACTGATCATCTTCCTGTCCTATTAAGCATAAATAACACTATAAACTCTAAAAAACTATTAAGAACCGTAAAAGTAACAAACTATGATAATGCCTCTAAAGATATAAATAATGATGATTTTTCACATATTTTAAAAATTGATGATCCTAACATCGCCGTTGAGCGTCTGGTCTCGCATCTAAGAGAATCGTTGAAATCAAATACAATTATTTAAAAAATTCCTAATAGAAAACAAATTATTAAACCGTGGATCACAACTGGCCTCTTACGATGCATCACCCATCGAGATGCACTTCATAAAAAAGCGAATTCTTCACCCAATAATGATATCATTAATACTACGTACCGCAGATACAGGAACTTCTGTAATGATTTACTACATCGACTAAAAGCTGAGTATCACAAATCTGAGATCAATAACTGTAAGAACCCTAAACAGACTCCGAAGACGATTAGAAAAATCACTAATACTACAAAATGTAAAAACCCCGCTAATGAGTTATTGAAATTAGATCCAGACGGTCCTCAAGCATCTATAGATGGAGTTAACACTTACTTCGCTGGTATAGGTAGAAAATTTGCCGAGGATCTGAAGAGGACGAGAGATACCCGGGTCTCTGAGCATTGTGAAATAGGATCCTCTTCTAGTTCTTGTTCTTTTGCGCTGTATCCCACCGACAACACAGAGGTGGAAAACCTTATACATTCACTAAAAAATGACTCGGCTACTGGATGGGCCGGCATTCCTGCCCCCTTCCTTAAATCGATTGCTAAAAAAATTACTCCAATTCTTACATACATTATAAATATTTGCTTTGATAATGGCGTGTTCCCTGACTGTTTCAAGCGAGCCAGCAGGTGTTATTCACCCCATTCACAAAAGTGGGAGTAGAGACTGCGTAGACAACTACCGACCAATTTCAGTTCTAACTGCCCTGTCAAAAATTATGGAAAAGGTGTTAAACATACGTTTGATGAATTATCTGATTCGAGAACAGTTGATATCCCAATCTCAATTCGGTTTTCTACCAAAAAAGTCTACTGAAGACGCTGTTTCACGCCTTATTAATAACTTAGCCTCAAACATGGATAACGGTAAAAAATGTGTTGGGATCTTTCTAGACCTAGCAAAGGCGTTCGACACTGTCTATACACCCATCCTCATCCAAAAACTTGAGTCCATAGGTATAAGAGGAATTCCCCTCAAGTTATTTGAAAGTTTTCTATCGGATAGGTTTCAACAAGTAAAAATTGACAATCACCTAAGCACTTACCGTACTACCACATATAGAGTTCCACAGGGCTTCATAAAAACCTATTGACTTTAAACATTAAAAAAACAAAATATCTAACTTACACTATAACAAAAAAAAACGCAGCCTGGACCCACCTTCAGCATTAAAGCACACACACCTGTGGAACGGAATATGGTATATCATCCTGTAGCTGTCTTACACTTGAAAGAGTTAGTGAGATTAAATATCTGGGAGTCAAGACGATGCTTTATCTTGGAACGCTCACATAAACCTTCTTTCAGCACGTACACGAAAATTGACCTGGATATTTAAAAACCTGCGTGACGTCCATAAGCCTGAACTTCTGAAAACTGTTTATTTCGCACTAGCTCAATCTGTATTGGGCTATTGTATCATCATCAAACTTGAACGAGCACAAAGGTCGGTGCTCAAAGTAATGTTTAAAAAGCCATGTAGATATCCTACTAATAACCTTTATCAAGACTCAAGTTCTGTCGATCAGACGCCTATATATCCTCCATGCTACACTGCATAAACACTCTGAGCTCAGTTTTGATTCTACTTTACTGCTTAAACGAAGATCAGATAAGGTCTGCAATATAACAAAACATAACTCTGTCTTCCTCACACGACACTTGTCCTTCCTCGCACCACATATCTACAATAAAATAAACAGATTATTAAATATATACAATAAAACGAGTAATAAATGCAAAATAATTCTAAAAAAATGGCTATTAAAACTTAATTATAAAGAAACAGAATCCTCTATCAACACTACAGTAACTAAGTATAAGATATAATTTATTCATTTGTCTCATTTACTCATGCCTCACACACGCACACACATACACACACACGCACACACACACACACACATTCTTCATCTTTCAGACAACTATGCTTAATTAAATATAATATATTATGATGTTCTCCTCATATCCGCGGGTGGAACCTGGAGTCCTGAAATACAGGGTACCCTAGCTTTGGCTCCAGTTCACACGCTATTGATTTTGTAATGTTTGTACCTTTATTTTGTTGTGTGAAAAATAAAGCATTATTATTATTATTATTATATAAAAAAATATATTATATTTTTAGGACTTGGGAATAAAAAGTTATGAATTAATGAATATCGGAGAATTCATATGCAAAATACGTACTTATGAGTGGTAATCGTTGTCATCATATCTGTATACTTGTATATTCTATGATTATCATCCTGTAAATTGTCAATTTGAGGTGTATAAGTTCCATCTAGTGTCCCAATAGATATATTTATTTTTAATTGGAGTATAAACTTATTTTATTTTTCTATAGTTCAGCAGTTTAGTACTATTTTTATGAAAAAAAAATGTTACTTAGGTGTGAAATAGATCCCTCTATACTATTTATATTTATACATACTAAGAAAAATATTTATTATGTTCTTGGTTTTCGACGAGCGAAGCGACATCTATCATTTATCCGTTATCAATTTCAAAACAAACTAGTTATCAATTTCATTACGCAATTGACATAATTACTAATAGATGTCGCTTTTCCGCAAACCGCCACTAGGGCAATTTTTTGTACAATAGGTTATTTTAATATTTAATAAATTATCTTTTATCCCCGAGTTTGATGCCATAATATTATTACTTTTTCTTGTTCCTATGTTCATAAAGTACAACTTACAATAAATACTTTCTGTGACCATATATTTTAATTACCAGGCAGTAAATGTATGGCGATTTGCCGATCTCCTTTGGCACAGATAAAGTTTATATGCAGGGGAAGTCCAGAAAGCTATATATAGAAAGCTAATATTTTTGTATGATATAAATATATGATTGAATAATATAAATGATTGTAAAATTATAAAAACCTGTGACAAAATTTTGTCACACGTTTGTCGAAATGTCTTTCAATAGTCTTTGTTTAATTGAATTATAATCGAATTTCGACCACTGGGTGACCGACCACTAGTTGTTACTAGCAATATCTTTACTTGCTTTTTCTATGCAGCACTATGCATAAGGTCAGATGTAGGAGAAAGAAAGATTATTTTGTCTCTGGGGGTAGAAGTAAGAAGAGCATACTCCTTGTATGGCCCTCGATCCGCATCGAACATCTTACTAATATAATAATAATATTTTTTTCAATCCAGCTCCTCCGATCGTCCCTGGTCAACAACCGCACGCAGTCGATGGTGTGCGACGACCTCAACATGTCCGCGTACGCTATCTACAACAACCCCAAGTCGAAGCCGACCACCAAGAAACATAAGGCTGATCTATTGGAAGCGTTCTTAGGAGCACTTTATATTGATAAGGTTAATTAATTCAACAGTATTAGATTCTTTAGATAGTATTTCATACACGCAATAATCAATATGCATTATAGCATGTTAAATGTATTTTATCTATGTTCTAAGATAGGCGGATAGATAGGTTTAAAAGCCTTTATAGATATTAAATATAAAAGCCTTTATAAAAGATAATATAAATTTTGCTCGAATTGATTACTATTCTGGCTTGAATAGTTCCATGGCTAAAGCATTTGTAGTCAAAAGGAGAGAGTACACTAGGTACATAAAGTATGTTCCTTTTATCCCCGGTAAAATTAAATATGCTTCTCTTACACCAGACAAAAATAACGTATGCCATCATTAGCTCAGACAGAAAAATAAAGTATGCCATTACCCGCAAATAAAGCATGTTTCTATTGACTAAAGGTCAGTTCACACCGCGAGGATACGCGACGCGGCGCTGCATTTTTTTAAGATAGCTATTAAAATTGAACTTTATTCACTACACAAAAATATACACGTTTCATATGACATCCAGTCGTACACTGCAAATAAACAAAAAATGCGCTCAAAAATTTAGCACCATGTCGCGTATCGCTTCGGTGTGAATTTACACAAAGAGATAAAATAAAGTATGCTCGTCATGTCACAGTGAGAAAAATAAATATGACCTTAGTAACAATTTTAAACCTGTTTTCAGAACCTAGAATACTGTCAGGTGTTCTGCAACGCCTGCCTATTCCCGCGGTTACAGGAGTTCATCCTGAACCAGGACTGGAACGACCCCAAGTCGAAGCTGCAGCAGTGCTGCCTCACGTTGCGCTCCATGGAGGGCGGCGAGCCCGATATACCCATGTACAAGTATGTTGTTTGTATGATATAATACGAATACGTGTAATGTGTCCTAAATACCCCGAATACGCGACTAGAGATATATGTGTACAGAGCGCCGTCGATAAGGCTTTCTCGCGACTCAATCAGCGGGAGATAGACAGACGGTGGGTGCCTCACACGCGTTAGGCAGCTGTCATATATAGCACAATCATGAAATCCACATTGTTCTAGGCTTGTTCGGAGGCTGTTGCGGTATGAAACTAGTTTAATTTAAATTATATAAAATATATATATAATTACTTTGCGTAATTCCAGGGTCATAGAGTGTCTGGGCCCGACGAACACGCGCGTGTACACCGTGGGCGTGTACTTCCGCGGGCAGCGGCTGGCGGCGGCACGCGGACACTCCATACAGGAGGCCGAGATGAACGCCGCCGAGACCGCGCTCAGCTGTGCGCACGGTACTTACCTTACTATGACAACAAGACTTCCCTAAAGAGACTAGATTTAAAATCGAAGTTAGATTGATCTTAAATTGATTTTAGATACAGAAAATGACTTTCATTACTCGTTTTTTTTTCAGAATTATTCCCACAATTGGACCATCAAAAGCGCGTCATCGCGAAGAGTATCCGAAAGAAGAAAAATCATCCAAGCAACCGTTACTCGTTGTTGGACAAAATCGAGTCCAAACGCAAAGCGATGAAAGACAATATGCCTAAGGCTTATAGACTCGACACTAGGGCCAGCTCGGAAGAGAGTAGCGTACACGAGGCGTCCGAAACTGAAGATTTGCCTCCGGCTAATAAATCGGACGACGATTCTGGCTGCGACGCGGAATCGGAAGAAGGGGAGGAAGACAAGTTGGAGAACGTCAAGGTCAGCAGTCTTTTGAACGATATGGAACGCATTAAAGAGGATTTCATCAAACGCAACGAATATGAAAAATTAAAAGAGAAATGTAGGAATTCTGACTCGGATGATTAGTTTTAAGTATGCCTTTTGACTTTAATGTGCTTGATTCATTGTATAGATTAAAATCATTTTATGATTAATTTTAATGATTTTCATCACACCCCACAACTCGCCCCATAAAATTTGAAGAATAAATATCGAACGATATACTTCAATAAATATAACAACAATTACTTTAAGGCCTTTATTATAGTAAAACTAAGCAACAAAGTGTGAAGGCGACCGCTCCCGTCAGTTTGCCGGCGCGCAAGGTCAGCCATTGCTTCTGGTTGGGGACGTACATTTCTGCCGGCATTAGTTGTTCAGGAGTGTCGCTCTCTAAAAAAAAACGCAAGTTATCGAATCCATTGGCTTCTTTCAGGCTGCTGCCTCGAATATAGCGCCGAGCGGCGGCAAAGCGGCGGCGCGCCCAGGCAGGCACTATAATCACCGTTTGACAGAAGCCTTGTAAGCGGTGACTTTGGCGCCCACCTGCGCGCGCGCAGCCGTTCTCGCCGCTATGTTCGAGGCAGCGGCCCCACAACCTATTTTTATTCAGTCGATTTATTATCTTAGATCACACGGCGTATTTTAAACGCTTAAACGTGATTCTCTATATGCAACAATCTCAGTCTACGGCGCTGTAAGCGCGTAAAATACGCCGTGTGCTATCGCTCTAAAGTCTAAGTCTATAAGGATTTTCTGGAATTTTACAATCGATTCGTAACATGTTCCCTCCCTTTCAGCGCAAACCATTGAGTGGTTTAAGCTTTGTGTTTGCTGATCACTTGACTTCTATAATATTGAAAACAAGTTCGACGTACCGTCTTTTCGTATTTTGGCGGACTGCATGGTGGACTCCTGCATGGATATCAGGTCTCCCGGCGAATGCAACAACAATCTTCCGACGCCTTCACAACGCCTGTAAAACAAAAAACGATTATATAAATATTAAAATATATTGAGTAAATATCTATAAGGGAAATTTGAAACATTATTGGTTAGAATGATTGTATAGTTATTTGCGGTACCAAACCATCGTAAAATAAATATAATATTACCTTAGCACTTCATTCTGTAGCATGTTTTTTTTAGCGGCGGCGCTGAGTGTTTTGCACTCGTTGATCCAAACCAGAACTTCATTGAAGTCGGCCAGGAGTTGCACGGCTGCGTCTTTTCTACAAACAGTTTTATTTATACTTTTTATAAGTTACCCACCAAACGCAATTTCAAGTTTCAGTTCATCCTATATGCGATCGGATAAACCGGCCCAGACTAGGCCAAATCGGTCCGTCCTAAAGGCGAGAGGAGAAACTAGTTTCACCTAGGAGGAACTGGTTAAACTAGTTTTTCGACAAACGACGACGACTAGACGTTTGAAAAATTCACTGTTGAGTTGTTTATTCTCTTTAAAATGTTGTAGGAGCCCCATTCAAAAACCTAGATTTTCGCTGTTTTGTGTAATTACAAAACAACCGCTCGCTTCCCTTTGTCGATAAAATCGAACCTATTATCTGCTGTTAAAATCTCTTAGCCTGGTGACGACACACGGTATACTCTTACAATTTTCACATATTAAAGAAAGAGGATCAGAAAACAGCTGCATAAGCTTTCGAGTTGATTGCACTACTACAAGCATACGGTGTGTCCACGATTGTGTGGAAAAATTGTGGGCCGTTGACGTCTCCTACGTTAAAATATTCTTTAGATAGATTTGGATCATTCTATGAAGGATGTTACGTAAGTATATATATTTTCTACTCTGTGCTATCTTGCCCCATCTGATAATACTCTGTCTAGTGACTGTATGCACTTTAGTCTATAACATAGGAGTACTCACGTAAACTTGACCTTAGCTACATATATGTGGTGTAGCCAGGACTCGCAGATAATCCTTAGTATCATGTTGAGTGTTGTGATGTCCTCCGTCGCTTTGATCACTGGATACAACATTTTCTCTGTAAAACGGTGAATGATAATTCTGTTAAGATGCTCACAGCTTTTATAATCTTACATTATCGGATGGTGTAATTCTTTATTCATATATATTTATTATAATTATAACATTTATCATATTTTTAATTTTAATTATAATACAGTCTAACGTCTGAATTCGCAAACTCTAAGTTTAGTGGCTCTGAAGTCCGTCCGTGCTGTCAATTTTATTCTGCGACAGAACCCCCTTTAACTTTAGGACGCGTTTGACGATTCTGCTGATCTATAAAGCTGATACTCCTTCAAGCACATTTCACGATTATTTATAGTTTCGGGGTTTGTCGACGCATACTCCAGGACGACGACTTATTTAAGTACTTAATTATTTTTAATCCTACTCCTATTAAAAGTGTGAAAGTGAAGAAAACACAGACAACTTTTTATGCCTTAAAGGAGTGTTCTGATTATTAAACTAGTGATACTGTATTTACAAGGTTGGAGCCGCGGGAAAAAGCTAGTAATAGTTCCATTTTGACGGTTAGGCATTACACTAACTACGTTTCGATTTTCGCGAGTTTCTTACGCCGGTTTTTCTTGCTTCCCGAACCGGTGGTAGGCATCACGTATACCGACATTCAGAAAGTGTATAAAAATACCAACTTAGAATATTTTTACATCGTCTCAAACTTTTTCGTCTGTGTGTTGCATGTCGCGAGACGGTCGGCCGCGGAGTAGGGATAAAGTGAAAGGCGCTCGTCAGAGCAGCCGAGGCCAATATGGCGGCGCCTATAGTTCGCATCAGCTGACCGTGTAGTGTATAGACTAGTACTCATTTGTGCCAGTGCTATAAAATTAAGATTGATGAAGCGATTTTTATACCCTTAATGGAATATTATTCCGAACATTTTTAGTTAAATGTCTATAATGTGAAAAAAAGTTGCACTTTTACCGTGGTTTCATAAAACCACACAATCCTTTTATTTTACTTTGATCCTTAACTGTCCTTTTTTGCGTACTATCGAACAAGTTGCCGCTCGACAAGGCATAAGATGAAAACCGCTTAACAGCGCCGTTGAATCGTGCGCACGAACACACCCACGTGTAAATAAGTAGTTTAACCACATCTGCAGTCGTTGCGGTCACTTCCTTTGTGTTGAAATATTTTTAGGCGTAGTGCAAAGAAAAATATTTAGAAACTGGTTGAGCAGCAACTTTGTTGGTATTACATAATTTTAGGTTTGAGCTTCTTTTCTTTTTTTTATCGATGTTATGTTAATGTTTCTGTCCTGTTATTGTGATTTTTGTAATGAATTATATAAGTCTTTGTATAATTTGTAGTGTGATGTCTTATTGTGTCAAATTTAATTGAATGGCTGACATCTAATAACCTTAAAATTAATGTTAATAAAACTAGGTATGTACAATTTACAACTTACAATAAAAAACCCATTGACTTAAAATTAACACATGAAAATGAAAAAATAGAAGAAGTTGAGGAAAACTTGTTTTTAGGCGTACAAATTGACAAACACTGTAACTGGCATGCACACATAAATAAAGTTTGTTCAAAACTGAACAAATTTGTTTTTGTCTTGCGCAGGTTAGCGTGGACAGTTAATATCCAAACCTCAATTACAGCCTATCATGGCTACGTGTCCTCAGTCCTACGATATGGTCTAGTTGTCTGGGGAAACTCTACGCACATAGACAAAGCATTCATTGTGCAAAAGAAATTTATTCGTGCTATAGCTAAGATTCCACCGTATGAGTCATGTAAGCCTTTCTTTAAAAAATTTAACATCCTGACTCTGCCACATGAGATTTTGACATTCTGACATTTTAGAAATATTTAAATTCGTTATACACAACAAGCACATTTTTAAACAATTGATTGACACGAACCCAACTAAATATTTTAGAAATTCAAATAGATTAATCATAAATAAGGAACCAAAAACAACTCTTTTTTTAAGTAATGCATATACAATGTGTGTAAAGATTTACAATAAAATACCAGATCACATAAAACACTTGTCTAAAAAACACTCTATTAGAGAACTAAAAAAAATACTAATTAACAAATCTTATTATGATGTAAAGGAATTCCTAAACAGTTGACATAAATTATTTTATTTTATGATAATAGTTTTAAAATTAATTGACATTTTCTACTTTATCTAATTTCTTGACATAAATATATATATTTCTCATTATCTTCATGACATGATTAATTATTATTGTGAATGGCCTATGTATAAAATTGATTTGAATATTGTTAGCGTAAAATATATTTTGTATGATTATAATTATTAGATATTCTTATGACATGTTCAATTATTACTATTATTAATGACTTATATTGTATAAAATTGATTTGAATATTGTTAGCGTAAAATATGTTTTTTATGATTATAATTTAAATCTATATTTGCATGCTATTTTATACATAGCTAAAAGTGTTAGTTCTTAAGAAAATGATCATTACCACCTACTGTATTCACCACTTTTATAGCAAATAAATGAAATGAAATGAAATGAAAAAATTAATGTTTATTATTTGATTTATTTAATAGAATAAACATTTGTTTACCGAGGAACTCTCGCACGTACGCCGAGTGTGCGGGGCTCGGCGGGCGTGCCACCTTCCTCCAATCTGCATTACTGGGGAACACCATGGTCAGGTGCGCGAGGCTGGTGGTCGCGCACACTGATGACAACACTGATGTGATCTCGTCTGTTGCTCCCTAAAAATTTTTTTTGACGTGACAACGTTTTATAATTCGATGGAGCCGGCTGCACGCACGATAAAACATGACTCATGCGGCGTTACCTCGCTCTGAGGCGTTCTATTTAAGGCTCGAAGTGCAAGGGAGAGCGCGGAACGAGCGACAAAGAGGCACAATCGGCCTCCGCGTTCAGCAGCGTTCGACATCTGTCTCTCTCCTACTTGAGTGAGCGATCCATCAGTATTTTCTTATGACGTTGTCACGTTCAACTATCGTCAATAAACCGACTTTACAGACAACCGATTATTATTTTTTTAATGAAATGGACCAGAAAATGGGAAGACAGATACCAGCCAATATAATTTAAAAAGAATTTGACTTTTGCTATAATTTTCGTATATATACTAATATATTTAATATTTTTAGTTACATAGTTATACTGTAGAGTGTAAACAATATATACATACTCAAACACTTACCTTTAGTTTTTGAATGTTAGTTTTAACTTCGGACACTAATTTTTCTCTCATTTTCGCACATACGTTTTCATGTTCACCTATTTTTCCTGAAAATAGAAATAACGTGCTAATGGTAAGCTATTATTTCGTCAAATGCTTAACTATGTATGCCAACTGAAAATGAAGTGTATCCACTGCCTAGTGCCTCCAAGGTTAAAAACTGATTAAAATAATATAAACCACTTGAATTTCTAATATTGGTAAGAAGTGAAAAAAATTAAATTATTTATTAAGAGCATAATATTCAGAATACTGAAAGGATGTGTAATTATTTAACTATTCATTATTGGGGTCATTATATTACTGAGGGTCAGTTCACACCTTTTTAAGATAGCGATTCAAATGCAAATTTATTCACTAAACAAAAAGGTACCTACACATTTCATTGCTAGAGTCTACGCGACGCGTCGCGTCACGGTGTGAGCTGATCCTTACGAATTTACTTACGTAGTTAATGTAAGATGAACTTACCAGCTTCAATAGTAGCTGTGTGGTCAGCGAACCGCAAATTCGCGATCTGCTCCGCACAAACGATCATGTCGCTCTGCGCCACGCGGAAGAAGTCGTCCATGAGCCAGCTGCTGACGAGGCGGCGAGTCTCCGCCAGAGTCCATAGACGGTACGTGTGGATGGAGTGATCTGGAATGTTGTGGAGGAACTGAGGACGCGTTCGCAAAAAAAATATATATATCCGCCGCAAATTTCCAAGAAACGTGAATCTGGATATTACGGCCGCATATTAAGGGTCTATAAACATACAGTTCGTAGGGATTAGACATGAAAAATAATAATATTCCTTATTTAAATAATGTAAGTGGGTCACTAGTTTCTTAGCAGATAGAAGCATAAAGGTCGTAGTTGACGGCGAATGCTCGGAAACTCAGTCTGTTGATGCTGGTGTCCCTCAGGGCTGTGTGCTATCGCCTACCCTATTCATACTGCATATCAATGATATGTTACAGACCAATGGCATTCATTGCTATGCGGATGATACGAGGGCGGGTCAATAAGTCCGTGACTTTTGGAATAAAACACAGATTTTTTGATAAATAAATCATTTTATTTTTCAACGTAGTCCCCCTTGAGCTCTATACACTTTGTCCAACGCTTTTCCAATTTTTTTATCCCTTCCAAAAAATATGATTTGTCGAGGTCCTCAAAATAGGCCTTTGTTTGCGAGATGACTTCATCATTGGAGTCAAATCTTTTTCCACCGAGCCATTTTTTCAGGTTTGGGAACAAGAAGTAGTCACTCGGAGCCAAATCTTGAGAATAGGGTGGATGTGGGAGCAATTCATAGCCCAATTCATGGATTTTTGCCATGGCAACTGCACATATGTGCACCCTTGCATTGTCTTAGTGAAAAAGAACTTTTTTCTTGGCCAAATGAGGTCGGTTTTTTTTCAAATCCTCATTGAAGCGGTCCAATAAGTTGGCATAATATTCCCCATTAATTGTTCTTCCCTTTTGAAGATAGTCAATGTGGATTATCCCACGTGCATCCCAAAAAACAGTCGCCATAACTTTATTGGCTGACAAACCCACCTTGGCCTTCTTTGGCGCCGATTCACCCTTAGAAACACACTGTTTTGACTGTTGTTTGGTCTCTGGTGTATTGTGATGGATCCATGTTTCGTCCACGGTTAAAAAACTCCTCCATATTGTGATTAAACAACGCCAAACCTTCCTGTGAAGTTGTTACACGATTGCGTTTGTGGTCGACTGTGAGCAAACGCGGCACCCATCTTGCGGAAAGCTTTCTCATGCCCAAGTGATCATTCAAAATTGAAACCACTGAGCCATGCGAGATGCCTATGGCTTCCACAATCTCTTGCACTTTCAATCTTCGGTCGGCCAACACCATATCGTGAATTTTTCGATATCAGAAAATATCGGCATCTTCAGTGCTTGTAAGGCCACAACGAAATTCAGTAAACCACTTTTTTACCATTGAAATCGATGGTGCAGAGTCCCCATAGTATTTATCAAGCTTAGCCTTGGTCTCGGTAATGGTTTTTTTTCGCAAAAAATAATGCTTAATAAGCACACGAAATTCACTTTTTTCCATTGTTTCCTTAAGTTACTGGATAGTCTGATAAATATAGCTGTAAAACACCACCTAACTGACGCAGCAAGTTCAAATTTTGATAGGAGTCAACTGACAGATGCCTGTTGACAGGAGTAGTGTTGCTTTTTCAGTAAGGAGGTTATAAATTCAAAAAGTCACTGACTTATTGACCCGCCTTAGTAGTACAGGTGATGCTGTATATATCGGCTCCCCTAATATTTCTCGGCTAAATGTCATTGAGAGTCGAAACGAACTTGTGTCGAAAATAGAGAATTCATTGGAGAAAGTCTCTGAATGGGGTAGACGTAACTTAGTCCAATTCAACCCCGCCAAGACACAAGTCTGCGCGTTCACCACTAAAAAGTCACCAATGGTCGTATATCCTCGTTTCGAGGGCACATCTTTAACCATCTCCCCTAGCATTAAGATACTTGGCGTCAACATATCGAGCGAAGTCCAGTTCCGATATCATCTAGAGGGTAAGGCCAAGTTAGCCTCGAAGAAGCTTGGTGTTCTTAACAGAGTGAGACTGTACTTCAGTCCGGACCAACGCCTACAACTCTACAAGGCGCAGGTTCGGCCTCATATGGAATATTGTTCTCATCTCTGGGCAGGGGCGTCAAAATACCAACTGCTCCCTCTGGATCGTATCCAACGAAGGGCCGCTCGAGTTGTTGACTGCCATAGTGTTTCAAACAGCTTGGACCCCTTGGAATTACGCCGAGATGTAGCTTCACTCTGCATCCTCTATCGGTTGTATCACGGGGAGTGCTCTGAGGAATTGTTCAGAATCATACCACCTGCAACTTTTCGCCATCGTTCCACGCGAAAAGCATACCACCTTGATGAGTGGCAGTCTTCCACCGTGCTTTTCGCGTAACTATCTGCCGCGCACTGTAAAACTCTGGAACGAACTGTCACCAGCAGTATTTCCGGACCTATACGACCTGCAAACCTTCAAGAAGAGAGCGTATTCCCTCTTAAAAGGCTGGCAACGCAACGGTGCGTTACCTGCAGCTCTTCTGATGTTGCGAGTGTCCATGAGCGACGGTAGTTGCTTACCATCAGATGACCCGTTTGCTCGTTTGCCCCCTTATTTAATAAAAAAAAAATCCGTTTTTCGGGGTGGCAAATAGGCTACTGAATAACTCATTAATTATTATCATCTACTTTAAAAGTTTTCGAGTTTTATGAATTTTCATCTTTTAAAATAATGAAAACCGACTTCCAAAGTTAAAGACTATTTCTCTATACTATCTTCATAATTTTCAAGTCGGTACGAGCCAAATTAAACGTGAGCTCTATAAAACATTGTTTTATCAGGATATTACAATATTTATTTAATTATAATATATTTGTATTGTAAATACAATTATTATTGTACGTAATATATTATATAGGTAAGTGAATTTTTACTTTGGAAGTCGGTTTTCATTTTTTGTTTAAAAATAATATTTTTTCCCTTTTTAGTCTTATTTGTTATAAGTATATTATTATTAACACATTCTAAGAAAGTTAAAAATAAGCGTTCGAATGTATAATTAATTACGCGCCCAGCTCCATTGGGTATTGTATATATAATGATGATGATGATTACTGTACGTTACATAATGGTTAATAGAATCAGGCGTTACTTTGCGGAAATCCATAGCATACAATTTAATTAATATTATATCTAGCAATACCCCGCGAAAAAATACCCACAACCTGCAAGCAAATGTCCTCCCTACTGCTTATGCGTACTCTCAGAAACAAGGCCATGCAAACACCATCACCACACAAGCAACAATTTCAGCGAGATCGTGTAAAATCCCACACCAACATGCAGGTTGCACAACTCGACGCACGTTTCGCCCCGAACCCGGAGCATCCGGAGGAGGGACGTGCTTTACGCATGCTTATGCGTGCACTCAGAAACAAGACCATGCAAACACCACCACCATATAAGCAACAATGTCAGCGAGATCGTGCAAAGCCCGACACCATCATGCAGGTTGCACAACTCGACGTAAGTTTCGCCCCGAGCCCGGAGCATCCTCAGGAAGTGGACCTGCGAACAAAGTTCGTTACGAACGAGGAGGGACGTGCTTTACGCATGCTTATGCGTGCACTCAGAAACAAGACCGTGCAAACACCACCACCATACAAGCAACAATGTCGGCGAGATCGTGCAAAGCCCCACACCACCATGCAGGTTGCACAACTCGACGTAAGTTTCGCCCCGAGCCCGGAGCATCCTCAGGAAGTGGACCTGCGAACAAAGTTCGTTACGAACGAGGAGGGACGTGCTTTACGCATGCTTATGCGTGCACTCAGAAACAAGACCGTGCAAACACCACCACCACACAAGAAACAATGTCAGCGAGATCGTGCAAGGCCCCACACCACCATGCAGGTTGCACAACTCGACGTAAGTTTCGCCCCGAGCCCGGAGCATCCTCAGGAAGTGGACCTGCGAACAAAGTTCGTTACGAACGAGGAGGGACGTGCTTTACGCATGCTTATGCGTGCACTCAGAAACAAGACCGTGCAAACACCACCACCATACAAGCAACAATGTCGGCGAGATCGTGCAAAGCCCCACACCACCATGCAGGTTGCACAACTCGACGTAAGTTTCGCCCCGAGCCCGGAGCATCCTCAGGAAGTGAACCTGCGAACAAAGTTCGTTACGAACGAGGAGGGACGTGCTTTACGCATGCTTATGCGTGCACTCAGAAACAAGACCGTGCAAACACCACCACCATACAAGCAACAATGTCGGCGAGATCGTGCAAAGCCCCACACCACCATGCAGGTTGCACAACTCGACGTAAGTTTCGCCCCGAGCCCGGAGCATCCTCAGGAAGTGGACCTGCGAACAAAGTTCGTTACGAACGAGGAGGGACGTGCTTTACGCATGCTTATGCGTGCACCAGAAACAAGACCGTGCAAACACCACCACCATACAAGCAACAATGTCAGCGAGATCGTGCAAAGCCCCACACCACCATGCAGGTTGCACAACTCGACGTAAATTTCGCCCCGAGCCCGGAGCATCCTCAGGAAGTGGACCTGCGAACAAAGTTCGTTACGAACGAGGAGGGACGTGCTTTACGCATGCTTATGCGTGCACTCAGAAACAAGACCGTGCAAACACCACCACCATACAAGCAACAATGTCAGCGAGATCGTGCAAAGCCCCACACCACCATGCAGGTTGCACAACTCGACGTAAGTTTCGCCCCGAGCCCGGGGGGCGTCCTCAGGAAGTGGACCTGCGAACAAAGTTCGTTACGAACGAGGAGGGACGTGCTTTACGCATGCTTATGCGTGCACTCAGAAACAAGACCGTGCAAACACCACCACCACACAAGAAACAATGTCAGCGAGATCGTGCAAGGCCCCACACCACCATGCAGGTTGCACAACTCGACGCAAGTTTCGCCCCGAACCCGGAGCATCCTCAGGAAGTGGACCTGCGAACAAAGTTCGTTACGAACGAGGAGGGAGGTGCTTTACGCATACTTATGCGTGCACTCACACATTTGCTTGCAGGTTGTGGGTATTTTTTCGCGGAATATTGCTAGATAAAATACTAATTAAATTGTAGTTACATAATGTATGAGCCGTAAGTGGTATTTATTTCATTTTCATTAATTTCACATAATTTTCGAAGAGTTCCCTCAATTCATCATGGATCCCATGATCAGGATCACCACTTTGCTGACTAAGAGACAAATTTCGAATTATAACCTTTACAACAACAAAAGTATTTTACAAATAGGTTCACAAACGGCAAAGAAGGTAATGTTCAAATAAATTGATGTCGGTCGTAAAATATTATTAGAAGTACCTACCTATTATATCATCATAATGTGATGATGTATGGTGTGATGATGATGATGATGATGATGATTACTATACATACACAGACATAGTGACATATGCTTTATTATTATGCTTTTATTTAAACAACGCCGAAATCCCCAAACATGTATATATAATGATTCAGGAGATCTGTTCAGTACTTTTGGATCTAAGGTATACCTTGGTGCAAAATCTTACTTTTTGGTAGCATATGCTTGGATTTCTTCAGAAAAAGTCGAAATCACCATATGTTTCCTTATAAATTTCGAGGAGTTCCCTCAATTCCTAATGAATCGCATCATCAGGTCCCCACTTTACAGTGTCAAAAAAAGAATTTTGAAAATCGGTTGGTGACGGCGGGGTAATCGTTGAACATACAAAAAATATATATACAGACGAACGCATAACCGCCTTTTTTGAAAGTCGGTTAATAAACACTAACACCCTTACTAAAAAGATATTTACACAGCAAATAAGCTATTCAATGTTGCTGTCTTTGTGTGTCAAGTGACTTTTTCAACATATCAGACAAAGACAGAATCATTGAATAGCCTATCCGTTGTATAAATATTTTTATTAGGGGATAAGATTAAGGGGATAAGTTAATATATTTTATTATATCTACACTAATATTACATAAATTTGTTTTTTGATTAAATTTGGCACGGATACAGAGTAGACCACGGAGGAGGACATAGGCTACTTTTTAAACGGTAAAGGAAATCTCGTCTAGACGCATGATGTAAAATAACATATTTATCCTACCCTACCTAAGCTTAGGGTTTACCTAATCTATGAAGTATGGGTATCTGCTCCACTATGGGCAAGTCTTCCAGCGGCGCGCCCAGTATGTAGTCCCAGGTCACTTCGCAGTGGTTGTTGAGGGTTACCAGGTCTTGTAACATCACTGCGAAGTTGGCTCCCGATTGTGTTACCTGATACGAAAATAACACTAATAGTAAAAATTCGTAAGTTTATACGATTTGCGTGTATGTTCAACAGTCTTTCACGCATAGACTACTGAACTGTTTTTAATTAAATTTGGCACTCAGATCCATAATTAACACATGGGCTACTTTTTATCCTCAAAAATGCACGGCTCACAGACCGGTTCCTTTTGCGCGAACTTTATCGCCGGCAATATTTGGTGCTAATATATAGCTGTACGCCTTTTAATATACATATGATCTGATAATTTTAGCTCCTAGTGTGATGTTCTGTTTTCTTGTAATAAATAACACCCACAAACGAGCTGAGGGGTCTTCTTACGTTGAGCGATTAACCCGCCACACCTGAGTTACAAGGACGTTGCCGATTTTATACCGTATTCATACTAAATGTTAGAAAACTAGCGGGAACCGTACATTTTGCACAATAAAAAGTAGCCTATGTCCTTCCTCGTGGTCTAATCTATATCTGTGTCAAAATTCATCAAAATCTATCCAGTAGTTTCGGAACCTATTCAATGCAAACAAACATACAAACAAACCTTTACTCTTTATAATATTAGTATAGAAGTAGGTATAGATAATTAAATGAATATAACTTACATGTGTAGCGTTAATGGAGAGATCCGGGTACTGTTTCAATGACGTCACGTATAAGTTCGTTGTTAGTGTTGCCCTGGAAATAATTTATACTCATTTATGAAAATAAACATTTAACCAATGATTTTTTACCTAACCATAAAACATACCTTTTTGTTTGCTGAGATATCCAGAATCCATCTTGAGTCAAGCAAGTATTTTTTCGATTTCTGGCTACTAACCTTCCACGTACGGAAGATGGCGCTAGTGTCGTGGATTTGAGACGGACGGGACGACAAAACCGGCCCAAAAATCAAAGTATCGCCCTCAAATATCATTTACCCGGGGCTACGCTCTACAGTGCGAGATCATGTACTCGACGGCCGGATGCTAATAAAAGCACCCGGCCGTCGAGTACATGCTTTAATTAGCTTTTATTATGCTTTTATTAGCATCCGGCCCACGAGTACATGCTTTTATTAGCTGTTATTATGCTTTTATTAGCATCCGGCCGTCGAGTACACGATCTGTAGTACTGTACGTGTACTGCGTGATTTTTTATTCCGATACGAGAGAGACATGAACTTTTCACACTCTGTGAAAATTAGTTCTACAACATCGCTCTACTAATTGAAAATCATTATCTACTAATTTATACATTTAAAAAAGTATTTTAGAAAAATATATAAAAATTTGAAATACATATTTGTCACCCTGCTGACGACCCCTATGACATTGCGCGTGATTGGAGAGAACAATGGCGCGTGAGGCGGCGCGCGGCGCCCCGTCGCCTCCGCTGTAGGGTGAATTCATGATCTTTTTTAGATTTCCCAACTTTCAAATACTTGAGCTTTAACACAAATGCTTTTGAATATATATTACATTTTTGATACAAAACATGCCCCTCTATTTCTCTCGAAACAGAATACAAAATCACCCAGTATAATATATTCTTTGGTATTAAGCTACGAATATTGTATCGAGATTCTTGAGTGCATTTACTTGTATTTTATCAATACCGTGGCATCCCAAGTAGGCGGATTAATTGTTTTTTCTTTTAATTAAAATTTTTAAAAAAAGCTATATAGTTTTTAGTATTCTCTTGACTAGGCAATTCGAAGACAAATCTTTACCTGCGCTAAAAGTGGCAATCACAGACTCATGCACCAATATTGTGCGATAAGCGAGGCCTACATGGTGGAGAATGAAGATGAGCTATATATCGAGACACTTCCTTTTCTACTTTTCATGATACATTATTTCGATTTTAGGGTCATTACTTTTCATTCCCAACTTCTAAAAAAATATTTTTTTTTTAAAGAATAACTTTTTAGATATAACCACCTATGTTTGTTACTTGAACGCTTTTTATTTTAAGGCAATATTCGCCAGTGTCCTTTACACTTGCGCAGGACTTTGCGACGTGATTATTTATCAAACTACCGTCCGCAACGTTTATATGCAACCCGCGCACACTATAACTACACGTAATAGGCTACTTGACTCATATTTAAATTCATACATTGAAGGAGCATTTCCTTTATTACTTGGCTTAGGAAAACGTATTCTAGCGATATCAGAAATTAAAAACTTAATATTGATAAATAAAGTTGATTTAAAACATGTATTTTTGTTTTTTAATTTCCACTGATGAAAACATCTCGAAGTAACTTCCGGCAAGGATGTGACGACACAAACACACTAAACACATCAGTCATTACATAATATGAAACTGGCGTTTTGTAAAGGAGGAACAAAGTCGATTTTTTAAACATAATATATTTATTTAATCAAAGTGTCTATTGCTATCTATAAATATCTATAAAAAAAATGATTCGGACAGGAATCAATAAAATCTTTGAAGGCGCTTTGGACTGCCCCATCGGAGTTGAATTTTTTCCCTTTCAAGTTATCCAAATTTCGAAAAAATGGTAATCTGTTGGAGCAAGGTCCGGGGAGTATGATGGACGTCTTAGACATTCCAATTGAAGCTCCTCTAATTTGGTAGCCGTCTGTTGTAGTGTGTGGTCTAGCGTTGTCCTGAAGCAGCAGTGGCCTAGAGCCAATGACCAACCTCGGTTGCTTAGCAGCTAGCTTATCCATCATGATTTGCAGTTGCTGGCAATAGACATCTGCCGTAATCGTCTGCTCAAATTTAAGAAAGCTGTAGTGAACGACACCGGCACTAGTCCACCAAACGCTCACAAGTAACATTTTTTGAGTCAATTTTCGCTTGGAGCTGGCTTTGGCTGGTTCGCCAGGGTTCTGCCATTGCGATGAGCGTTTCCGATTATCCGAACACATGTTCGACAAAAATATATATTTAATCGCGAATATTTATTGTAAAATACTAAGCATGATTTCACACTTTACTATTTACAGATACATACTTTCAAATTGTAGCAAGTAGCAAAATGTACGTAGGTACCTAACAAAAATGTTAGCCGATATTCACGACACGAAAAACGACATCATAATAAAAAAATCAGTTAGGCGCGCAACCGTCTCAAAATTCGCGACACTAACGCCATCTGTCGCACGTGTTAAGAGGAAAGTAGCCGGAAATCGACAAAAAGACGGGTGTTTGACTCAAGATGGATTCCGGATATCGAATAAGGAACTTTTGTTTAACATTATCTTAGTAAATAAAATACTGCTTGTGCATTTAACATGATCATGCAAATTTTACCTAAATCAAATCTAGCACAATTCTCTCACGCTTAGAGAATATTTTAAATTATGAGTTGATGATACACACCCAAAATGTTTGTCCCACGATGTAGAAGTGACGTGGCAGCCCAAAGCGTCGGCTAATATCCTGAGAGATGATAACACTAGATCTGGAGTGTCTGAAATCATTAGAGGCATTCCATATGACTAAACATCAATTGTTTTTAAAACTATCTTAAAAAATTTGAAAATTTTCTCAAGCCTTTATGAAGCGGCGCTTTAAGCTTGTGATCATATTGTTTTAAATTTTTCTTGTGAATTCTTAACAAAATGTAAAAGCAACTTCTTTTTAATCAATAAAATATTTCAGATGTGTTTACATAAGATATTGATTACTACTAACTTTTGTCGTTGAATGTGGTGAACAGCCACTGCCTTAGGTTTTGACAGGCCTGAGGCGATCTGAAAGTATAGATAGAACTAAATTATTACTAGATTTTACCCACAGCTTCGCCCGCATACATACAGTATCCCATGGGAACACTGTACTTTTTCGAGAAAAATAGTAGCCTTTGTGTTAATCCAGAGCTTAAACTATCACCATGCCAAATTACATCGAATAGCGTTCGGTCGTGTTTCGTGAATGAGTAACAACCATACATCCTTCCTGCCTCACAATCTTTCACATTTACAATAGTAGTAGGATTTACAGATATTTCATATTACATAACTTCTGCTAATTGTCTCATAGTTAATATACTATTCAAAAATGGTACTGGAAACTAAGGTTTTGTAAGCAAAATTCACAATATATAGATGGCGCTTTATTTCGATTTTCATAAAGCAAGTACATTAATTTGTAAACAAGTATAATAGTGGAGTCATAGTTATTTTACCTCGGAGTTTCTATAAAAGTGTTCTTGTGTTGTCGACATAAAGGTCCTGTCGGATGTAAATACATCTGAACGGACTGTAGACACAGCGAGGATAATAATTTGTAAATTTATATATTTAGTACCTCATAGCGAGCGGATAGGAAGACCACCAAAGGACGATGTGTTCTAAACAACTGCCGACATCCCCCCATAGTAAATTCTGGTAATACTCCGTCACTTTCTGAGCTGATTTTTTACTAGCATGTACTTGACCTGTAAGTTCAAATACAGTAACTGTTAGTTCTTAATTAATAATATTTACTGTCTACTTACTGTTTACTGTTATATCATGTCCATCCTGTATGGTCATACAACAATCTCAGGCATCTGAAGTGTGCCAGCAGTGGGTTTGCGTGGTGGAGTACAGCCTATCTACTAACATTTAGGAGTCCCACCCAAGTATAAGGAACAGTAATAATCAATGGTGAAGATTCATCACATTTTAGGGTTCCATGGATCATGGATGTTCTCTTCTTCATCACAATCTTTATAGTCTCGATCTATCCATCTCTATAGACACTTCAAAGTCACAAGTTTATATCACTTACTATTTACTTGTAACTTTCCATGCTAATAAGTCATGCTAAATACTCTTTATGAAAATTATTTTGAGCGTAATCGGACAATAAGTTTTATGAATCTGAAAAAATCTATTGCATGGTGATAGTTACGGAACCCACCTTAGACTTCTCCTGACATGCCCTGGGTTAGGTTGTTTAATGTAAATTATAGAATTGATTAAACTTACTAAATTGTAATATTACCTGACTTTAATTTTTTGACCCCCTTAGGACCTAATAATGTTGGTGTCATGTTCGCCACCGTGTCCAATAAGATCTCAATAAATATTTCTTCACTTTGCAGAATTTCATTAACGTTTTCTAAAAAAAAATAACATAAAGTTGAGATTAATCAAGCCCAAGAATAAAGTATACAAAATGGCGCATATTGTCTTAATTTAAAAATATGGCGCTAGTAGTACAAAAAATATTTTATTGACTTTACAGTATAATGATACAAAATTTTTATTTTTTATGATAGGTGCATATCGTCTCACCAAACGCTGTGAAAGTGTTTCAGTATATAATATATATTCTATATTAATATTATAAAGAGGAAAGATTTGTTTGTTTGTATGTTTGTTACACGTCGTGAAAGCGCTCCATACAAAAGTCTGACGTCACGCGTTCCTGAAGTTGTATGAAATATATAGGTCGCAAGAACATATTTGCTAATATCTCCGAAATTCATTCGTTTAAGTTTTTAATTATTATTATAATGAATGTTTTTGTATTTCATGTAAGTAAACTAATTACTTATGTAGTTTTTTTTGTAATTTTTAAATGCACCTAATTATAAATCTACAAACATTTTTTATTTTTTACATTTATCAAGTAATAATGCCTGAATATTTTAAAATATGTAAGTAAATAAAACTAAATATTTTACACGTAGTCAAACCTTATTTGCAGTATTATGTTCGGCTCAAATCAGCGCATGTTGTCTCGCTCGCACACGCATGTGAGCACGCGAATGCGACAGCATGGGCCCTCTTACCTTCACTATTCAATATGTTATCCAAAATGCCTCCGGCACTCAGTAGCGAAGTGTACGGCACCTCAGAATCGGAATTCTGGCGGCTCGGTTCTTCGAGAATTTTCTGGCAGTTCTTTATGTCTACCAGGCTCTGAGCCTGTTTCATTTTACACTTCCTACTCTTGACTACGTCTTTGTATTCGATACGCCTGGGTATAGATGAGGTTGGCGGTGTTATGTGCTTTGTTAAAGTTCTGGAAATAATTGTTTTATGATATTTTATTGCCGGTTGAGTATTTAAAGTTTTGATGCGGGTAATGAATGCGGCCTGTAATTTGGCTTATATATTTTTGCAAAATTACTAAGGCGGGTCAATAAGTCCGTGACTTTTTGAATTTCTAACCTCCTTACTGAAAAAGCAACACTACTCCTGTCAACAGGCATCTGTCAGTTGACTCCTATCAAAATTTGAACTTGCTGCGTCAGTTAGTTTGTGTTTTACAGCTATCTTTATCAGACTATCCAGTAACTTAAGGAAACAATGGAAAAAAGTTAATTTCGTGTGCTTATTAAGCATTATTTTTTGCGATAAAAAACCACTACCGAGACCAAGGCTAAGCTTGATAAATACTATGGGGACTCTGCACCATCGATTTCAATGGTAAAAAAGTGGTTTACTGAATTTCGTTGTGGCCTTACAAGCACTGAAGATGCCGAACGTCCTGGACGCCCAGTTGAGGTCTCTACACCCAAAACAATCGAAAAAATTCACGATATGGTGTTGGCCGACCGAAGATTGAAAGTGCAAGAGATTGTGGAAGCCATAGGCATCTCGCATGGCTCAGTGGTTTCAATTTTGAATGATCACTTGGGCATGAGAAAGCTTTCCGCAAGATGGGTGCCGCGTTTGCTCACAGTCGACCACAAACGCAATCGTGTAACAACTTCACAGGAAGGTTTGGCGTTGTTTAATCACAATATGGAGGAGTTTTTTAACCGTGGACGAAACATGGATCCATCACAATACACCAGAGACCAAACAACAGTCAAAACAGTGTGTTTCTAAGGGTGAATCGGCACCAAAGAAGGCCAAGGTGGGTTTGTCAGCCAATAAAGTTATGGCGACTGTTTTTTGGGATGCACGTGGGATAATCCACATTGACTATCTTCAAAAGGGAAGAACAATTAATGGGAAATATTATGCCAACTTATTGGACCGCTTCAATGAGGATTTGAAAAAAAACCGACCTCATTTGGCCAAGAAAAAAGTTCTTTTTCACTAAGACAATGCAAGGGTGCACACATGTGCAGTTGCCATGGCAAAAATCCATGAATTGGGCTATGAATTGCTCCCACATCCACCCTATTCTCAAGATTTGGCTTCGAGTGACTACTTCTTGTTCCCAAACCTGAAAAAATGGCTCGGTGGAAAAAGATTTGACTCCAATGATGAAGTCATCTCGCAAACAAAGGCCTATTTTGTGGACCTCGACAAATCATATTTTTTGGAAGGGATAAAAAAATTGGAGAAGCGTTGGACAAAGTGTATAGAGCTCAGGGGGGACTACGTTGAAAAATAAAATGATTTATTTATCAAAAAATCTGTGTTTTATTCCAAAAGTCACGGACTTATTGACCCGCCCTCGTACCTAGCGACCTATCACCTAGCCGAATTATTTACACGGTCGGTTTTCGCCGTGCGGCGGAAATCGTGCGGCGTAAATCAACCCATGTAAATCCCCAGGCCCTACTATACAGTGTGATCAATTCTAGTATCCTAAGGCCTTGTATTTATGCTGCTATGTTTATCCATGATTTTTATTTCTTAATTTTAATTACTTCCATCATTTATTATATAATTTCTAGCATAATACATACCAGTGACGAAGGCTGGTTCACCTTCGTAGGGAAGCCCTAGCCTGTATTATAAGAGGTATGGATTTGGATGAGGGTCTTCAAAAGGTAAGTGGTAAGGGTAAGTGGTAAGGGACGGTGAAACCCTCGACGTCCGAAGCTCGGCAGAATTGTTGGCAAAGACCTTCAGAGGAAAGTGAAGAAAGCGAGGAACATCGGCGGACGCGCCGGCGCGCGGAGTCCCTGGACGCC
This sequence comes from Phengaris arion, assembly GCA_963565745.1. NCBI lineage: Eukaryota > Metazoa > Arthropoda > Insecta > Lepidoptera > Lycaenidae > Phengaris > Phengaris arion. The sequence goes on along the minus strand of OY751449.1, from coordinate 7,985,730 downwards.
GAACCGCCGACGGGTCCGGACGACCCCCCTTTCATCATGGAGGAGTTGAAGAGAGCCGTAAGGTCCTTCAACCCCGAAAAGGCCCCCGGGGCGGACGGCCTCACGTCCGACATCTGCCAGCACGCTGTGGAATGTAACCCGGAATGGTTCCTTGCGCTGCTGAAGAGGTGCCTCACTGTCGCCTGCTTTTCCGAACAGTGGAAGCAGGCGACCGTGGTGGTACTAAGGAAGCCGGGCAAGGAATCGTATCGGGTACCAAAAGCCTATCGACCGATCGGCCTCCTACCTGTTCTCGGCAAAATCTTCGAGAAGAAGCTGGTCGCCCGACTCAGGTTCTACCTGCTGCCCAAGATTAGCCCCAACCAGTATGGCTTCATGCCCCAAAGGAGCACCGAAGACGCCCTCTATAGGTTGGTGAACCACATCAGAAAGCAGAGAGGAGAAGAAAATTTCTGTTGTGGTCTCGCTGGCCATAGAGGGGGCCTTCGATAGTGCTTGGTGGCCAGCCATAAAGGTTAGGTTGGCTGAGGTTGGATGTCCGGGGAATCTGAGGCGGGTGATCAGCAGCTACCTGAGCGAAAGAAGAGTGAATGTAAGGTATGCTGGTATGGAAGTGAGCAGGGAGACCAACAAGGGGTGCATGCAGGGGTCCATAGGTGGACCGATCCTTTGGGACCTCTTTTTGGACCCCCTGCTATGGATAATGGAGGAGATGGATGTGTTTTGTCAAGCGTTTGCCGACGACAGTGTGTGTTTTTGCAGATAATACGGCTATAGAAATAGAGCGAAAAGCAAATGGGATCCTAGACAAAATAAAAGAGTGGAGTAAGGCCAACAAGTTAAATTTCGCACCACATAAAACCTGTGCACTTCTCTCCACGAGAAAATTGAAATTTGATGTGCCGCGACTCAAAATGAAGAATGTGGATATAAAATATTATGAAAGTATAAAAATACTTGGTCTGACAATCGACAGTGGCCTAACTTTTAACACCCATGTCGGGAACGTTTGCCAGAAGGCAATCACCCGATATAAACTCGTAGCAAGAACAGCCAGAGTAGGCTTGGGGGCTTAACTCTCAAGTAGTTAAGATAATATTCACAGCAGTAATTGAACCCACTATTTTGTATGCATCAGCTGCGTGGGCACCCACCGTGGAAAAGATGGGGGTCCAAAAAAGGCTCAACACCGTCCAGCGGGGTTTTGCCCAAAAGATCTGCAGAGCATATCGAACCGTCTCCCTGAACTCTGCGATGCTGTCGGCTGGGATACTCCCTCTTGATCTCAAAATCCTGGAAGCTTCGAGGCTTTATGAGATCAAGAAGGGGGTATCACACCCGGTGTTGAAAGACAGGGAGGTGGAGAGAATGGCTCCTGCGATTGAGGACCCACACCCGGCAGAGCAGGCAGAGCTGAGGTTCGGGTTGAGGACTCGTATGCAGACGTGGTTAACAACCACGTCCATAGGATCTATACGGACGGTAGCAAGATTGAGGATCGATTCGGAGCCGCACTCTCCGTATGGAAGGGTGAGGCCGAGACGAAGGCCGTCAAGCTTGCACTGCCGCCGTATTGTACCGTCTACCAAGCCGAGCTTCTAGCGCTCCAAAGAACAGTAAGTATAGCCTGCAACAATGGAATGGCGAAGGTCGGTATCCTTAGCAATTCCAGATCGGCTCTCCAGGCAGTCACCCTTAGTTCCTCTCATCCCCTGGCAGTGCAAACAAGGGCGGCCCTCCGAAAAGCTGCATTGCAGAGGCGGGAGGTCTCCCCGTTTTGGATCAAGTCGCACGCAGGGTTGAGAGGGAATGAGAGGGTTGACGAATTAGCCAAAGGGGCCGCGCTGGGATTGAAAAGAAAACCTGACTATGATCTGTGTCCTGTTTCATTCGTCAAGCGTATTTTAAGAGAGGATACGATTGAGGAATGGGACAGGAGATATGAAGTGGGAGGGACGGCCGGAGTCACGAAGCTATTTTTTCCCAAGCGCTGCTGCTGCATACAAAATAGTTAAGAAAATAGACATCACACACCACACCACACAAGCACTGGCTGGACACGGTGGATTCGCCTTCTACTTGAACAGATTCAAGTTGAAGGAGGACCCATCCTGTCTGTATCAGCCCGGAATTGAGGAGATGGTTCCTCACTACACAATAAATAGAAGATATTGTGATCTGTGATATTAGGGTAAGCTTGTGATATTAGGGTTAGTTGATTGTTGTGCCGTTGTTTTAAATTGAATATCATTGACATTGTATTATTTAATTGGATATTTTATTGTAATTTTAATATTGACATTTTAATTTTGATTGACATCATTATTTGTCATACTGTAACTGTCATTTAAACAGTAAACAGGTTATATATGCTGTAAGTAATTAGAAACTAAAAATTTAAGTATTATATTTGTAAGGAAATTTTGCGTTGGAAAAAAAATGAATTGTAATATATAAAAATATAAGAAATGAAAATGTAAAAGCCAAAAACAACAGAAAGACAAGCAAAAAAGCAAAAAACAAGCCCTGATTATGATAGGGGGACAGAATAAAAAAAAAAAAGGTAAGTGGTAAGTGAAGCCCTTAGGAACCATACGCCACTAATACATACTGGTATATCTCGAGGCTGTCGGCGCTGGCGGTGTCACTGTCGTTATCAGGCCGATACATCTGCACCAGGCAGGCAATCAGACGTCGGCAGTTCGTCTCCGTGCGACTCTTCGACAGCACCTAGAAAAAAACGTGTAGGTATGTTCTTATGCACGCACGTAAGAAGTCTGCAACTTTGAAGTTAGTTACGAGTTTTCATGGAAACTTGAGAGACAAGTGATGGTTCATAATGTCGTTTTGTGGCTGTCATGTTTTTTTCAACCGCAGCAAAAGAATTATACCTTAAAAAACGCTGTGTAACTGTCACGGCCGTGTTATAGTTGCATATGCAGCTAAATGTATATCAAAATAGCGGTGTTTAATACATCACGCGCGCGCTGTAGCCTGCAGCCTGTGATCATTTACCTTGGTGTAATTAAATTTTTGCAATTAAATTGACTGTAATGTAGTCACGGTTGTATACCTGCATGCCATGACATACTCTGTTTCACATAATATTCCAGATGAAGGAGGCATCAATGATTTTTAAATTTTACATCATACCTGTACAATTTTAGTCATTGTGATAGCTCTGGTTTCGCTGATTGTACTGGGATAAGTGTTGCTGCAGGTGTTGAACTTAGCCACAAACTTTTTGTGACTCAGCCCGAGTAAGTCGTTGTAGATGCCAACCAAACTAAAAAAGTGCGGTTAAGTATGGATATAAACTTGCAACTTAAGTAAAGAGACACCTCTTAGGTATATGCATCGCAGCTTCCGTATATACGGACGTTGTGATATATTATTTAGGGTTTAACATAATATGGCCGGCAACGCACTTGTATCTCCTCTGATGTTGCAGGTGTCATTAAAAATCCGACCAAGTGCGAGGAGGACTCGTGCACGAAGGGTTTATTACCATTATTTATGAAAACGAGCAAAACAATCACGCTTGTTGTAGGTACCTATATATGAGCTACCTTAAATATTTTTTATTCTGTTTATGCGATACAGATATCTTAGTAATAGGGTCCTGTTTCACCCTTTGGGTACGGAACTCTAAAAAAGATTATTATTTACCTCAAACAGGACTCAATCATTTTTCTAGAATCTTCTCTGTGTAAACACGTCGACAGAATGGTTAATATAAGATTACTAATAGCTTGCAGCATTATAAATCTTCTGCTGCAGAGCTTGTCGTAAATTCTGTCGTGCTTGCTTAATATTAAACCATCGTCCTTCTTCAGTCTTGCCAATCTAGGATGCAGCTTATAAAAAGATTTAACAACCTTTGATAAATATTCTATTATTTGGTCCAATACCTGAAAATCCATAAACGTAACTGTTTTCAAACAAATAATATCAAATGCTTAATGCTAAAAGCTTCATATTCCAAAAAGTGTTTGAAGTGAACTACATATAAGTAGGTAAAAGAAAGTTTTCCGAATGCTTGAAATTAGGCCATTGTAGACATTTGGGTCAGAAAAAGCATTGTTTGATTGCTAGGGTTGCAACAAAGGTAAAAAGCTAGTTTCTTCTTAGATTCATATACAAATTAATAAAATATATTACCTGTATATTAACTAACTCCATGATATATTTACGATTAGTCAACGAATGCTCGTACTTTTTACTTTTGTTCCCGTTCCATTTGCTATCCGCGGCTAATATAACTTTGGTTATCGCGAAACACACGATCTCCATTTCGGCACAATAGTTAAATAATTCCTCCTCATCCGCTGTTTCTTCGCTTATCCATTTCTTACTACTCACATTTGATGTCATTTTCATATACTTAACTACTAACTAGGACTCATGTTTAAGACTGAATGCAAGAAATCAATGCAGGTATGTGGCAGCGATATCGGTACCAGGTAAACCCTGGGCAAAGATTAATGGTTGTGCCTCGAATTGCAAGTTTGGCGGTTACAGCCGAGACCTTGGAAATAATGGGCTGAATAACTATGTTAAACTCTTGTACAAGAATTGTACGACAAGGTTATTATGTCGGTACTAGACACGACTTACAAAATCATTATTCGGTATTCAGGCCTTTCTATTATTTCTATATTCATCGATTCTTAGTATAAGGTCAAATTTCGATACTATGTATATATATATAGGTTTTATAGCGCGCGCGTTGCAGATTTCCATTCTACAGGACGGGGGCGCAGATTTTAAAATTGTTGTATGCAAAAGCCGAAACTACAAATTGAAAAAAAACAAATCTACCCGCAAGGCGTTATAGTCACTGTACGAGGGCGGCACTGAAAATTTCGGGAATCAAGGAAGTGACACAACATTACTATTTAAAAATGTATTTATTGCTTTTCGAAGTATTCTCCGCGAAATTTGACACATTTTTCCATACGATGGAACCAATCATTGAAGCAACCATTCCATTCGGAAGTTGGGGTCTCCAAAATGGCCGTTTTGTAGGCGTCCACAGCTTCTTCAGGTGATGAAAATCTCTGACCACGCAATTTATTCTTTTTTTTAGGGAAAGTATAGAAATCATTAGGGCTTAGTTCGGGGCTGTACGGCGGATGGTCTAATAATTCTATGATTTCTTGCTCTAAAAACTCTTTTGTTCTGTGCGCGGTGTGAGAACTCGCATTGACGTGATGGAGGATGATGCGGCAGTTGCAGTTCTCTTTACGGAGTTCAGAAACGACCTGTGGCAAACAAATGTTAGCATACCATTCTGCATTAACCGTTCTTTGTCCCTCAAGAGGAATAGTCGCAACATGGCCGGTTTTGGAGACAAACGTGGCCACCATTTTTTTGCAACACTTGAACGAACAATTTTTGTTGGCTTTAACTCATTTTCGAACACCCAAATTTGTGACTGGTTTTTTGTTTCGGGTTCGTACGCGTATATCCAGGATTCGTCACCTGATACGATGTTGTATACAGCATTTGAGGATCCTGCGTGGAATCTTTCGAGAGTTCTGACGCACCAAGTAACGCGAGCCGCTTTTTGCTATTCACAGAGCAAATGCGGTGTCCATCGGGAAAACAACTTTTTTACACCTAATTGTTCATGCAAGATTATTTGTATTTGACTCATGCCAATGTCTAAAGTTGTCTGAATTTCACGGTATGTCACATGTCGATCTTCCTCAATCAGCTTACGCACAGTATCAACGTTTTCTTGGGTGACTGCAGTTTTTGGACGACCTTGACGGGGATCATCACTGAGCTTGACACGTCCACGTTGAAATTCAGCAAACCAGCGATAAATTGTGGTTTTGGATGGGGCTTCATCACCAAATGCAGAAATCATCCGGTCAACACACTGTTTTTGTGTTAAACCGCTTCGAAAGTCATAATAAATCATCGCTCTAGAATTTTCTCGAGTCAATTCCATTTTCTCAACGACTAAACAAGTTTGACAAGACCTTGTGACAAGACCAAGAATCTTTTTTTAAACAAATAAACGGTATTCGATTTTTAAAATCAAGGAGTTTTAAATTAAAAAGATTTTAATATGACAGGAACAGTGGAAATATTCCAGCCCTCGTATAAGTATAAAGGTAATAACATCAGAAGACTCCTTAGTCGTTTGTATCCTCGATTTTCTTACCATTGTCGAAGAATAGGTATATATTACTAACGTACCCTTGTTATCATGTATTCAACCTAATATCACTTTGGCGCAGTTTCGACAAGGAACATACCTATAATAGGTACCTATCCTACGTGCACGTAGGTATAGCGTAACTAAGGAAATCTGTAATTTTTTCCATATTATCTATCAGTGTGTCTATTCATGTGTAGACAAAACGCATTTCTACGGTGGTTATGCTAAGAGTGTTCGATACTATGAATAAATATCGCTATAAGTTTTATATTTTGTCTGCGCCCGTTAAGGTAACTTGGAAGTACCTATTATGGCTGGCTGTGAGGTGTAATATGTTGGCCGACCGACAGGTTTGCACGGTGTAGTAAGGAGGCAAAGATAACGCTTTTAAAGGCGTACCTGCTGTCAAACTTTTTATACTACGAGCCTGTGGCCAACAATACGCAAAAAAGTTTAGATAAGATAAGAGATCAGTACAATAATGGTTTTGGAATACTTTTGGGTCTGCAGCGGTTCTGCTCATACTCCAAAAATAATTGTAATATTTTAATAAAAACTCACAAATCAATAAAACCGTTTATTGACGGAACAATAAATTCAAACTACTGTACACTATACACATTAACAAAAATATTTTTCTGCTCTAAGTATACTGTATTGCGAAGCGACATCTGGGAAGAAAATATCACAGTAAAAAATTTCATGATATAATAGTTTCTTTTAACTGTACAATATACGACACTAAACCTACTTCTACTTAACGACAATAACGGCGATTAAAGCTCACAAAACAGTCATATCTACACAAAAATATAAGGTTTGGTAAAATCAACTGCGGATATTTTGGGTATACGATCTACTGCTCCATATAAAGCAAAAAAAATATTGTCATACTCAAAGTAAAAAAAATCATCTCATGTATGGGCGAGTTTGCATCGCAGATTCGCCCATACATGAGATGATTTTTTGTACGATTACCACATATATTTTCCTGCATAATTGTTTATACATACGCAGTAGATCATTAAATAAAAAATAACTATATTTTTTATACTACCTAACTACATACATTAAATAGCCTTCTGTAATGTAACCCAGGCTATTATAATAAATCTATTGACACGTACATTTATTAAAATCGGATACGTAGTTTAGGCGCTACGGTGGATCAAACAAACATGTACATAAATATACTGCCAAAATCGTTACCCTCTTCCTTTTGCCTTTACCGTTGTCAGGTAGCAAAGACTAAAATTTCATTCACAATATAGCTGGCTTGGTCGCGGCGAAAACTCACACAGGAAAACATAATATGTACACAAGTCTTTGTAATTTGCTAAATTGTATTCTGTGTTATTTTAGTTGATAAATAAATAAAAAAATATAACATAGAAGACCCTTAGATATTTTCCACTGTAGGTAATATTTTAGGGATTGACGCATTTTTATGATTTCATCAGCAATGATTCAGCAGGACACCAGTCAGTAGAAAAAAATTATCTTTGTAATTCTGTATCTTGATTTCGATCTTATTGATCGACCGACTGTAAAAATAGCCTAATAATTCAATAGCCGGACAAAGAAAATAATTATGATCATTTACGTGTTATACAATATCCCCCTTACTAATAAAAAGATTTACACAACGGATAACATAAACAACGTTGCTGTCTGTCTGATGCGTTGGTAAAGTCACTTGACAGACAAAGACAGCGACGTTTTTTAAGTTATCCATTGTGTAAATATTTTTATTAGTAAGGGGGTAAAACAAAAGATAATGATACAAAACGTTTGTCACTAATAAACACGCTGAAAAAAGCACTGTTATAAAATCTTATCGTGCTGAACAATGTTATAAATATAACTGCTTAAAGTTGTAATATTCGCTTCCAAAAATAATGCTCTCTCGCACAAGTCATCAGAAGTTGGACAGTATTATGAGAATTATAAAAAGGAAGGTGTGTTGGATAGTAGATTTCTATTAGTAAAAGTATAAAAATTGATATTGAAAAAGACTTCTCTTTTGCCTTCGCAAAACAGAAAAAAATGTTTTTATGTAAGAGCCGTAGGAAATGAATAATTAAATAAAACACTTTGCTTGGCTCGCCTTGGCGGGGGCACTACCGTGCCCCCAGATTTAAACCTAAACGAAGGCTAAAGATTTTTTGTTTTGAATGGTAAATGTAAAAATATTTAAAAAAAGACTAGGTTTTAAAACAATACATAGTTATAGACATACATATCAACAACGGGGTAAATTCGATATTTTTGGGTCACATATAAATCTTTATGTCCTTTGATATTATTATCCGTTTTCAATTCAGAATATAGTTTTTAATTTTTCATATTTTTACTACCAACATATTTATATGTTGCGTGCAAAGAAAGGGAAGCATTGTAATACGCTTTACTTTAATACAAGGTTTTTCAACAATTTTGTTATTAAAGTCACTGGGTTAAAAAAAAAACATTTTTTTATTTGTATTTACTGGTCAGTGGTCTACTATTTACTAATTACTAAATCAAGGACCGTACGTAAAGCAATTCGTACGTAAACCTTTATAACGACGATAGGGTTAACAATTACTATGAATATGCCTACAGTCCCTGCAACTATGCGAGTGTGATATATTGGTTTAGTTAGTCAATATACAAATTCGTGGGTATAACAAGATAGTACCAAAGATTTGCAGGTTTATGTTTTGTTTTGGGTACTTGGGAAATCTAAAATTACAGGATTCTCAGAGACACTATTAGAAGGTACGAAAAGTTTTAATTAAACTCGGACCTCTTCTACGAAAAACCGAACTTAAAAAAGAAATATTTGTGAAGCTGGCTTGTTGTAAGATTCTTGAGCCTTGTAGTGAAAGCTGCTAGTTATAACGTTAGTAAGACTACATAACGCCAGTAAACTAAATATCGCAAACTAAGTGTGGTTACTGGTTATTTGTTTAGTTACTACTATATTATGTGCCCTTATTTTTGTCTTAGGTACACTTAGGTACACTAGACGCTAGAAAATTAAAATGGACTTTATTTTCTTCCACGATTTTTAAGTAAATATATGCTATGTAGCTGGTGTTTGGAAAGTATTCACCGATGTATTACACAACATGCAAACCGTCCGTGTCTAAATGTAGCATTCAGTTCGTAGCAACCTCGACGAGCCTACGCGACCCGCGACCGCAGCCAGCGAACAATCAAGTTCTCTGGGTACGCCCTAAAGAACGTACGCGCTAAGAACTAAAGGCTGCTGGCTCGAATACAATGTCGAGCGGCGGACCGCGCACGCGGGCCATAGTCACCATTTTACGCACTGCACACACACACTCCTGTCAAGCGGTGACTATAGCGCCCGCCACCGCTCGCCGCTGCCGCGCCACCGCCGCGCCGCTTACCGCTGTGTTCTAGGCAGCGGCCTCAGGGTTGCACTCTGTCTATATCCTTTTCCCATTTTTGCCCGAGAAATAAAATTTAATTCGATTATACGTGCTGCATGCGTGTACGTATTGTGTACGTGCATGCGTATAAATTATTATTAGCGGATGTTAAAAAAATACTAAAAGTTGAAGCTAATAGGCACTACATTTTAAATACGATTAAATATATACAAAATTAAATATACACCAACTTACCACCATTGAATAATTAATTTAATCTTGATATACCACCAATGATTCTTATAATATAGTAACATCTCCACAGATTTGAACAAACTTAACAATCGATATTGCTTCCTATCATTTACACAAGCATATATACATGTTTACATGTGTGAAAGAAATAGTCTCTCTTTTATTTTGAGATGACTTTTTTAAAGCACTTTATAACAAAGTAGGTACAGTATACACAATATATTTAAATATCTGGTTTGCAATCATTAAAAGGTTTAAATTTGTAATAAGTCTCACGAACAATAATAGTAACATACAAACCTTATTACATTAAATTCAAGACTCCAAATACCACCTTGAATGCTTTTGTCTCAATTTAGTTATCCTACTTCTCATATTGCAGAGTTTCACAAAAATTGATATTTAAACACTCAAAATAATAAAATACAATTTCTTCACTGCGTAACAAGTGGTGAACACAATACCCTTCATCCCTTCCACTATTAATCTATCAATCTGGCATATCTATACTAGTCATAGGCACAACTGGTTTCATAGCTTCGTTTTTCTTCTGGTTCTTATTAGATTTCTTTCCTTCTTTAACTTTTCTATCCGTTTCCTCGTCTCTATACGGTTCGTGAGCTCCTTCACTACCGAGGCCGGTAGAACCTCGATTTACATTGTTATTGTTGTATGCAATATTCGCATACTCTTGCAACAATGGGAACACTGATAGTAGAAATTGGCAGAAATCTTTCCTAATGCCGAACCACCCTGTAAAAAAGATTTTAAAAGTGAAAAATTCGTTACACATGTCGAACAATGTTCTTAAATATACATTTTATAAGTATTTTGAGTGCCGTTTAAATTTTTTCAAACTATTCAATTACTATAGTTTATAAACTGATATTTTTTTTAACAAAAACTAAAGAGACTTCGATAGTTTTATTTATACACAATATGATGTAAATTTATCTAAGATCAGTTATAATATCGGTACTTACATTTGTTTCCACCTTTTGAACTAAAGGACATAATAATAAGTGTTGCATAAGTCACAAAGAGGGGACTCACTACGACCAAGTACGAAGAATGATGTTCTGGATCGTCAAGTTTGTTAGTCAATAACACCTGCAAAAAAACAAAGAAAAATGTTTGTTACTAAACTGTTGAAAATTTTGTTTCTGTAAACCGTTAGTAGACTTTTGTTTTTCTGATACTTTCGTTTGTGTGGAAATTCAGTTTATCGCGCGGAAATAATACGTTCAGAAGCCCCAGTATTATTCCGGGCCTATACTATAATTTGTTGTATTGCATGTACTTTATTTCATTATTACAGTTTTTTGCTGTTTTTACGTGACAGGAACACACATACACACATCCTCACAAACCATTGATAATTTGTTATAATATTTTGTATTTCTACCTGACACTACACCAGGCCTAGACCAAATATCAAATCAAATACTCAGAGGAACTGTGGAAGAACTCACACCAACGCTTACAACTATCTTTCATGAAATCCTACAGGACAGCTACCAAAGCAATGGGGAGAATCACATATAATTTTAATACATAAAAAAGGGTCTAAAGAGGACATTGGGAACTATCGGCCAATAAGTTTATCATGAAACATATACAAAATATTCACAAAAGTCTTGTTGGAACGAGAACGAAACTACAAGAACGTTAGTCGAAAAACAACCGTAAGAACAGGATGGTTTCAAAAAGAATTTTAACACAATTGACAACATACATACAGTGAAACAATTAATCCATAAATATTATGAGTTTCAAAAGCCTTTATACATCTGTTTCATAGACTACTCTATATCTTTCGACAGTCTCAATCACATTTGGCTAATCATAAAACAACAGGGAGTAGCTGAAGCATATACTAATATCATGCAACACATATACAGCATCAGTGCAAGCAAAATCAAGTTGGAAATAACAGGCAACAAATTTCCTATCCAAAGAGGTGTGAGGCAAGGCGACCCACTTTCTCCTAAGCTATTTTCAGCAGTTTTAGAGTCTTTCAAAATGTAGACTGGGAATATTTTGGCCTAAATATAAATGGCTCTTGCTTAAATCACCTAAGATTTGCTGATGACATTGTTGTATTCGAAGAAGACCCTAACAAATTACAAAGGATGTGGAGAGACCTGACAGCTGCCAGCAACAAAGTAGGCTTAGAATTAAATTCCAGCAAGACCAAAATGATGACAAACTCATCAAACCAAGACATAACAGTCAATGGCTATAAACTAGACTATGTCAAAAACTATACTTACCTTGGCTAAATAATCTCCTTCGACGATCAAATGAGCAATGAGATTGAAAAAAGGATTGCGACGGCTGGAACAAATTCTGGTCACTAAAGGAGATTCTAAAAAGTAATGTAATAGGTCTTTACCTATGAAATTGCCGTTCTGCAGTACTGGCCATTTCAAATCAAAATAATTTTTGTTTGGCTAAGAATTCTAATATGTATCTAATATATGTAATAAAATAATTTCAAATTAATTTTATTTTAAAAACATGGAATTCTTTTTCCAAAAGTAGTCATTTGTTTATTGATTAGTGTTACATTTTCATCGCATTTCAATCTTTTTCGTCATCATGGATACGTTAAAAATTTGAGTAATTATGGAATATGAGTACCGTCGTGGCAGCAACGCGGCACAAGCGGCACGCAACATCAACGACGTTTACGGAGCTAACACTACAAACCAACGCACCACCTGTTATTGGTTTGCTCGCTTCCGTTCTGGAAATTTCGACCTGAGAAATGTCGTCCGAAGACTTTGGTCGACAATGACGAATTAAAGGCGATTGTGGAAGCTGATGATACACAATCTACGGCTGAATTAGCAGCAGCTTTCGACGTTAGCGTCAAAACAATATTGGTACATTTGCGTAAAATTGGCAAGGTAAAAAAAGCTTGCACAAATGGGTGCCCCACGAACTCAATGATCGCCAGCGCGAAGTAACCGTCGAGACGTGCCTTGCACTGCTCAACAGACACACAAATGAAGGAATTTTGAACCGCATTGTTACCTCCGATGAAAAATGGATTCTGTTTGATAACCGCAAGCGCTCAGCAAGTTGGTTGGATCCTGGTTCAGCACCTAAACAATGCCCTAAACGAAAACTTACCCCTAAAAAAGTTATGGTCACTGTTTGGTAGCGCCGGTATGATTCATCACAGCTTCTTACCAAACGGGGTGAGCATTACTGCAGATGTGTACTGTGAAGAACCGAACACAATGATGGAGAAGCTGGCACATCTCCAACCAGTATTGGTCAATCGCTAGTCTCCGCTGCTCCTCCACGACAACGCGCGACCTCATACTGCACAGCTGACGGTCTCCAAGTTGCAAGAACTGGGGTTGGAAGCTCTCCGTCATCCGCCCTATTCACCAGACCTTGCGCCTACAGACTACTACTTTTTCCAGAATTTGGATAACTTTTTGGCGGGAAAAAAATTCAATACCCGAGAGGCAGTACAAAATGCCTTTGAAGAATTTGTTGCCTCCCGTCCAGATGATTTCTTTAAGAAGGGCATCAATAAACTGCCACTGCGTTGGCAAAGATGTATTGATTGCATGGGTGATTACATCGATTAATACAAATAAAAAATGCATGAAAAAAAAATCGTTCATACAAAACGGCAATTTCATAGGTAATTTCATAGGTAATCTTAATATTAGAGACCTAATATTAAGATTGCATATTAAAAGCAAAACATTTAATACATGTGTATGTGGCTCTAAAACATGGTCTGTTGCCAAAACCCATAGAGAAAAATTAGCAAAATGCCAGAGAGTTATTGAGCGTAGCATGATGGGGTGTAAACTACAAGATCGACAATTAGGACTACAACTTTCTTTAACCATCTCCCCTAGCATTGAGATACTTGGCGTCAACATATCAAACGAAGTCCAGTTCCGATATCATCTAGAGGGTAAGGCCAAGTTAGCCTCGAAGAAGCTTGGTGTTCTTAACAGAGTGAGACTGTACTTCAGTCCGGACCAACGCCTACAACTCTACAAGGCGCAGGTTCGGCCTCATATGGAATATTGTTCTCATCTCTGGGCAGGGGCGCCAAAATACCAACTGCTCCCTCTGGATCGTATCCAACGAAGGGCCGCTCGAATTGTTGACTGCCATAATGTTTCAAACAGCTTGGACCCCTTGGAATTACGCCGAGATGTAGCTTCACTCTGCATCCTCTATCGGTTGTATCACGGGGAGTGCTCTGAGGAATTGTTCGGAATCATACCACCTGCAACTTTTCGCCATCGTCCCACGCGAAAAACATACCATCCTCATCACCTTGATGAGTGGCAGTCTTCCACCGTGCGCTTTTCGCGTAACTTTCTGCCGCGCACTGTAAAACTTTGGAACGAACTGTCACCAGCAGTATTTCCGGACCTATACGACCTGCAAACCTTCAAGAAGAGAGCGTATTCCCTCTTAAAAGGCCGGCAACGCACCTGCAGCTCTTCTGATGTTGCGAGTGTCCATGGGCGACGGTAGTTGCTTACCATCAGGTGACCCGTTTGCTCGTTTGCCCCCTTATTTAATTTAAAAAAAAAAACTAAAGTTACTGATATCCTCAGGCGGATAGATATCATGAAATGGAGATGGGAAGGGCACACTGTACGATGCAAGGAAGATAAATGTAGTCAGAGAGTGACTACATAGTACCCCCCAAGGGATGGCAAAAGAACAAGAGGTCGGCCAATCATGATGGGAATATGAATTAAAATTAACTGGTGGACCCTTCTGGACTAGAGTAGCAAAGGGTAGAAATCACTGGAAAGAGCTGGAGGAGGCCTTTGCCAACAGACACACCGAATTAAAAGACTTCATTTAAGAATAAAATTTTTTCACTACTCTGTACTGTAAATTCGGAACAAATAATAATATGTATTTATAACATTAAGCTTTTGGTTTCTTACCTGGAACACTAATATTGGTATAACTGTGAATGTATATGCTAAGGCAGAGTTGAAACTATTTCTTCTTTGCTGTATATTAGCCTCGGGTGCCCTTAACAGAATCCCAGCAAACACTATACTATAAAGAACCCCTAAAAATTGAAATAAAATTTGTTAAGACACTTATATCAAACATCATAGAAAATAGTGTATGTGTTACAGGAAATATTGTATGTAATCCTAAATTGTATATCTCTGACGCTATACAATGAATACTATTTCGTGCGCGCTAATTGGCTGTCTAATGTCTATAGAACTATACCTTACTGAGTTTTGACCAATCTGAATAAACTCACTCTTTGCAACAGCAAAACAGTACTCAAGTTTCCCATATTCCTAAATCCTAGTACAGCCGGGTTTTTTGCGAAGGTTCTGTAAATTGTTAGGAAGATGGCGAAATGGCGGCTCTTTGCAATAGTCTTGGATGTTCACAAAGATCCTAATTTTCTAATTATCCTACGACATATAGATCCTTCTATCCTTTGTTGGTTCAAAATATTCCATATATATGTCCCGAAAGTATGCAATTGCCTATAGATAGCCCTTAAAAATATATATATATATGTTGATTTTTAAAGCTAAATTAGTAAGAAGACCTATGAATATTTTATATTTTACGATACGATTGTAACCTAGTCTGAACAAGAACCTAAACAAACATATTTTTCAGTTTTGAAATGTGTATCATTTGTTTTATTCATAGATAACTTACTTCTTCGTTTAGCACTTTATTTTATATACTTATTTTACTTACTTTAGAAAGTTTTATTTTACATTATATTTATACAATTCCTACGAATGTGTACAATAAATAAACTTTAAAATAATATTTTATACATTTATTTATTTAACAATTTATTACACACAAGAAAAAATTATAACGTCACAATTAAACAATGAAAGACGACAATAAGGTACTGCTTATTTCTAAAAAGACGTTTCTTACAGCAGTCCTACGGAGAGAGATGGGATAAAAGACAGCAGATAGGATGTGCACAATTACAAATACACTACTTACATATTATTATATCCTTACTAAAATAAAGACAAAATATAATGTGTAGTGTATACACTATCAAAATATACAAACTTAATAAATATAGAATACAATGCATGGTTGATAGGATAAAATAATATAATATTATACCTATAATATATAAATACTATCCCCCTTACCAGTAAAAATGTTTACACAACGGATAACTTAAACAACGTCACTGTCTTTGTCTGTCAAGTGACTTTTCCATCGTATCAGACATTTAAATATTTGAGTAACGTTCCAGTATTCGGCCGAAAGATAGCAACGTTGTATTGGTTATGGGTTGTATAAATATTTTTATCAGTAAGGGGGCCTATGTATATATAATAACGGTATTTATATGGATTGAATTTCGAGGTAGTACTCTTTCAAGCGTCTTTTAAATACAATAATGGTGGGACTGTCACGAACGGTGTGGGGAAGCGAGTTCCACAATCTGACTGCATGAACGGTGAAGGAGTACGAGTAGAAGTTGGAGCGATGGGATGGGAGGGAATGATTTGTTCTAACATTAAACCTACATGTGATATCGAGGGGTCGAGAAAAGTTAAATCGATCGATAGGAAGGAGAGAAGGTATTATACAAATTGTTATAAAGTAGAGAGAGGATATAGGAGTTACGTCGAAGTTGGATAGGGAGCCACTTAAGCTTCAATCGAAAGGCTGATATGTGATCGAATTTTCTCAGTCCAAAACACAAAACGGATACAGAGATTCTACAAACATTCAGTTTTGTAATAGCTCTTCGGTGATGTCCAAGTAGCAGGAGTCAGCACAGTTTGGTGTTCACGTGCAAAAAGTTTTGAAGGCTCTTTAACAAGTGCAACGAGTAGTAGACTTTTCTGCTTACTTCACTAACCTGAATATTCCAGGAAAGATTGCTGTCTTAAATCAACCCTAGATTTTTGGCAGAGTATGTGTATTCAATAACAATACCATCATACATGACCCTAGGCACAGTATGTAAACGTTGAGTTATATATTTACTGTCTATGATGTCCTTCGATTGTTTGGATTGACCAACAGACCAAAAGATTTAGCCCAGACTGCTATGCGCTGTATATCAGCGTTAACATCGGTTACAGCGGAATGAATCTCATCTATATGTAAATGACGATAGAGTTGTAAGTCATCTGCGTAAGGATGAAAATTCGCTAAGAATAATGTGAAAACAGTGTTAGTAAAAATAGAAAAAGAAGGGGAGAGAGAACGCCGCCCTGGGGAACACCCGCTTCAATGTCACACAATCCGAGGTAGTCTCGTTAGAGCGGACTCGTTGCGAACGTTCCAGAAAATATGTATCGAACCAGTCTAAAACTGAGGAAGATATGAAAAATATAAGAAGAATATGTCAAATTCAACAGAATTGAAAGCAATACTATAGTCAAGTAGGATTAGAACGGAGATACATTTATTTTCCATTGCTAGACGGAGATCGTCAGTGACTTTAAGCAGTGCTGTAACAATATTGTGACCAGGGCGAAAGCCGGATTGGAAATTTACTAGAGGATAGGAATTCGGAAAGCTGTTTGTACACAATGTGTTCAAGGACTTTGGATAGGTAGGACAATATGGAGATTGGTCTAAATTTAGATATGGGAGAGGTACCTTAGAGGTTTTAGGAATAATATTGGCACGTTTCCATGCTGAAAGGCTCGTTATCAATGAAATTTACTTTTGTAACCTGGTCGACAATAATTGGTGAAACAGAGAAATGAGCATTCAGTTCATTTTAATTAACTGATTTGTTGAAGCAGGTAGAGGACTTACCAATGCCGAGGGTTCAAAGGAATTTTCATAGTTGCAAGGGTTTACTTTGATTACTTGAAGAATGTATTTGGCGTCTTTTACCATCCCTACACAAACAACTACAATGATTCCGCAGAAACTTATACTTTGCTAAATTTTCGTCTGTTGGTCGTTTCTTGTATCGACACATTGCATGGTTGCGTTTTGCCATCATAGTGATTATGTCTTGCGAGAGCCAATGTGCCGGTACATGCTTGATTTTAATCCTTTCGACAGGGGCATATTGTTTAAATATTTAAGTTATTGCATCAGATAAAAGGTTTACATTTCCAAAACTGCATCGGCATTTTATACAATGCCTAAATTTCATACATTTCTTTTAACATTATATTATGTGATATGTGAAGCTTTAAATTGTAAAATAGAAAAAACTTTAAATCTAGCATGTAAAGTTGTTTACCTTTTTAGTTGTATAATGATACATTCTTATATTGTGTTATTAAAAGAACAATGAAGCATTGAATTGGAAACACATTTAAGTGGTCATGCGAAAAAATTGTTAAATTTCTAGTTACAGCATGATTACTTATAAAATTATGAAGAGTGTAAAATTATCTAAATTTCTGCTTTTCTCACAACTAGCTGCCTCTTACAATAAAACTTCTAAACGAATTGTCACAAGCAATATAATATTATCTGGTGACATTTTCAAACTTTGTATATTTTGAAAGGCTGACAACAAAATACTGTTGCAGATGCCCATAGATGATGGTAATTGTTTTCCATCAGATGTGTTTGCTTGTTTGCTTCCTACTGCACATTAAAACACACACACACAAGAAGAATAAAAAGCAATACATACACTCACCTACAAGGCTGAGACACATTAATATCCACAGCGGCACAAACACTACTTCCCACTCCCAGGTTATTATTCCGTCCAGCTTTAATGCTAAGAATATAAACTGAAGTATGTTGACTGCACAGAACAACTCCAACTGAAATTAAACAACACTTAAATGCACCTTGTACTATGCAGTATGCTAATAGTTAACCTGTTATTGTAATTAAAGCTTGGTTATCAAAATAAATGAAACCTTACAACTTATAAACTTTATTTATTACTATAACCGTAAACTTTTCCATTAATATTTTAGTAACTGTTAAAAACAACTTTTTGAAGAAGTATTGTTCATAAAATTAGACCAACATAATTGATACAATTGCTTCATCTCAATAATAGGAAATAATTAAATTATGTAAAATAACTATAATATAAACTAAAAAAAGTACTTTTTACAGATTTAAAATCATGTAACTTTACTATAGTGCTCAATAGCTTCACTTATGATCTATTGAGGTCATATTTTATTTGAGCATTGATTAGAATAGCCAACAAGATTTGTTTTAACATCTAGTAACTGGCCAGACAACTATTCCTTTAGTTCTAGTCATATGTATACAGCTTTGTGGTTCAATGGTTTAGATCTTGGCTTTAGACTATGAGGTCCTGGATTCAATTCACTTGTTGGAGCAATAAAAATGTTGTTTCCAAGTTTGGTTAGGACAATGCAGGCTGATCACCTGATTGTCTGACAAGAAAGATGTTCCATGGGTCGGATGGGCATGTAAAAAGTCAGACCTGCATCTGATCTCTCGCCAGTTGTGTTGGTTATCCTTCCCATTAGGTTTTGGGAGTAAAGGAGGAGATAAGTGCTCTTGTGTACTGAGCACACACTTGGGCACTATGAAATAACTCCTGCATATCTGGCCTGGTTTCAATGAAACCGCTACCTTCACAGAAGTCAGTGTGGGGAGCTATTATATGTGTAGAGTATAGTTCATTCATATCCAATTTATTCTTAATATAAACAGGCAAGGCTACACAGCCAACATATTTACCTCGTAGCTGCGGTCATGTTTAACACACCATATACAGATTGCTATTGAAACTATGCTTATAAAGATTAATGGTATGAAGACTAGTATCCAAAAATGGTGTCCTGTGGTCAACTGGTCGCACACAAGTAGCTCAAACATTAGCAATATCAGATGGATTGCAAGACTAATCAACATCGCCTTATAGTGTATGTAGGCTTCACCTTCCAATCTGAAAAAAAAAGGAAAATAAATTGAAACTCCATATGTATGTATTTGTATATATACAATTTATATCGAATAAACACAAATTAATATAAATAAATGAATCAGAAATTTGTACCTGAAATGAGGATACTGCCACCAAACATATGTGCCAACCGTAGCACCAAGAACAACCAGGAATTTCCAAATCCATATTGGAGTAAACACGGCCCAATACGACCATGAAATAGTCTTATCGAACTTTAAGGCCAAGAGAGCTGTGAAGACTAGCAAACAAGTGTGTACAACGAATTTGCTGAAAATAACATAGGCAAAAAATTTATTGCATTTGTAGGGTACAAGCAGTCAATCATCGTAAAAAAAATATAAGCACCTCGGATTAAAGTCTTGGAATAACGTTTGTAAATTCAT
This sequence comes from Phengaris arion, assembly GCA_963565745.1. Classification (NCBI taxonomy): domain Eukaryota; kingdom Metazoa; phylum Arthropoda; class Insecta; order Lepidoptera; family Lycaenidae; genus Phengaris; species Phengaris arion. Next base: position 7,965,636 of record OY751449.1, on the reverse strand, counting down.
TTCCATACACATTTATTTAATTGTTTGGATTTTACGAAAGTAAACTAAAAAATAGTCCACTTTTAGATATTCTGCAATCTGCATTGAAATCTGACAGTGACAATAACAACTTGACTTTTTTTTTTTAATTTAAATAGGCTGTTGCTAGTCGTCTGCTAAGCGGATGAATAAATTTAATCATTCGTCCGATTATCGGATGAATAAAATAACTTAATCGTCCGATAACATCGAATTTATAATTTTCGATACAAGATTCATAAATGTATAATTAAATTTTTCATTGACTTTTAATTTGTGCTCCTTTCTTTCTTCTTGAATATTTAATTCTTCATCATTATTTTCTTTCGCTGAACCAATTTCTTCGATGTCTTCAATCATATCAGGCTCTATAATTCAATTAATTATTTGAACAATGTATTATTATTTAATAATTAAGATTAATAAGTAATAATAATAGTTTATCCTACCCATCATAATTTCATTATTTTATTAAAAATATTCATAAATATTTATGTAAAATAAAATTAATTTTTAATTTATGACAGCTGTCATGTAATGAACAGATTTTCAATTTATTATTTTAATTATTATTCTAATATACTTTCATTTATTTATTAATTTATTTAAAAATAATGATTATTATTTAAATTTAATATTTTCATAAATGAAGTATAATAACCATGTAAATCTGAATGTGTTTAATCATTTAACTTATCCATAAACAGCGTATGCTTTTCAGCAGCTAATAGTAATATATAAATTCACTTTAACTATAAAAAAAATCACTATTTATAGGAAAATTTTAAAATTAAGGTTTAGGTCAACCGCTCTTTTCCAAGGTTACCGCTCTTTTTCGTAGGACACTGACACACTAACAGTCCTTCTTCTTGTAAATATCTGCGCAAGCCTACCATAGACTGCCATACAGACATATGCAAACATCAACGAGTATAAATTCTCTAATCTCTGACATATATATATATATATTTTAAATTGTTAAGCAGTGAGCGAGCTGATGATGATGAATTATAGCTAAGAGCCAAATTTTTTTGCGAATATTTTGTTTCTGGGAAGCTCGTAGCTTTGAAATGGCTGGCCATAAAGTTATTTAATGGCCATTAAATTCTAAAAAAGAAAATTTTACTATTTATTAAAAAAAATGTGTTTTATATTATTCTATAGTTCTTTAAGATTCTAATACATTTTCTTTTAATTAATGAAAAGTAGCGGTAACACGCATGGTATTTTAAAATTTACGGACGACTAGAGTTGGTGTTAAAAGGTTATCTAGTCATCCGATAATCGGACGATTAAGTTATTTTATTCATTCGATAATCGGACAACTAATTAATGTTATTCATCAGTTTAGCGGACGACTAGACACTTCGATTTAAATATATGGTATCGGCTTACAACCATTTGCTAGGGAGTTTTGCCGGGGAGTTCAATGGGTGACGTTGTTAATTTGTAATATTTCTTAAATTTGTGTTATCTCGGTTATTAATGTGTAATATTGGTAGAATATTAACCATTAAATATTCGTTTACCTGCACAAGTGTGGGCAAGTGGTACAACTTCTAAAAACGTGCTATCTGTGTGTTCCCGCCAAAACTCCCTAGGAACTTTCAGTAAAACCTCTACCACTTTACTGAATTGACTGACATGACTCATTGACTGTACTGACTATTTATTTAGACTTTGACTAGACTTTAGACTTGACGATATATGAATACAGTGTTGAAAACTGAAACGAAAGTTCTATTTCCCGCCTTTTTTACTTGACACTGGCAAATGGTTTTAAGATAAGCCGACGCCATATATATAAAAAAAAAGGAAAGCTGTCATTTGTCAAAATCTATCCATCGCAGTCACCAGCAGTTACACTATTATTAGAAGAATCAATTTTGGATATTTCACATTTAACAAACAGTACTTTTAGCCTATTAACATTTTCGAAGTGTTAGTAGGTTACTAAAAAAAAATTGTGCAAATTAAATAAGATAGAATGGCATCTCCCTCTCCTAAATCTCCAGAACAAAGTGAGAAGACTAAGCAATATGACCGGCAACTTCGATTATGGGGAGATCACGGACAAGCAGCCTTAGAAAAGGCTCATATTTGCTTAATAAACGCGACAGCACTTGGTACAGAAATATTAAAATCTATAGTCCTTCCCGGTATTGGAGCAATTACTATTGTGGACCACAATATAGTAAGTGATGAAGACATTGGAAGCAATTTCTTTTTAGAATGTACTAGTAAAGGTCAGAACAGAGGAACAGAAAGCTTACGGCTCATTTTAGAATTGAATCCCGCTGTGCAAGGCCATGCTGTGCAGGAACATCCAGAACAAATATTACAGGAAAATCCAGATTTCTTCAAATCTTTTACTGTGGTTATAGGGACATCTCTCAAAGAAAAAACTATTCGGCTTTTGGCTCAACATTTATGGGACATTAATGTCCCTTTTGTTCTGTGTAAATCAGTTGGTTTTCTGGGATCCTTTAGGATTCAAATAAAGGAACATGCAATCATAGAAACACACCCTGAAAATGAACAAACTGACTTGAGGCTAGATGTTCCATTTCCAGCTTTATCAGAATATTTAGATGGTTTTGCTATAGAGGCTGTAGATTTAAAAGACCATGGTCATATCCCTTGGATTGTAATTTTAAATCATGCTGTACAGAAATGGCAAGTAAGTAATGATAGATGGCCAATGAGCAGAAAAGAGAAGAATGAAATCAAAAGTATTATTGATGAGTTTATAAGAAAAGATGAGAATGGTATACCAATCGAAGAAGAAAATTTTGAAGAAGCAAAAAGAGCTGTGAATACTGCCTTACTGCCTACTTTCTTGCCACTCAAAATCCAAGATCTGATATACAGTAGTTCAGCAATAAACTTAAAAAAAGATAGTTCTCCATTTTGGATCATGTGTTCAGCATTAAAGGAGTTTATAGAAGCAGAGGGAAAAGGGAAATTACCTTTGAAAGGAGTTTTACCTGACATGACTGCGTCTACAGAATCCTATGTGAAATTACAAAATATATATCGGAACCAAGCTGCTATGGAGGCTGAAATAGTATACCGTAAAGTTCAGGAAATAGTATCACAACTACATTGTGAGAATATAAGTGAAGACGATGTGAAACTTTTCTGTAGGCATGCTCATGATCTGCACATTATTAGGGGCAGTAATATAGCTGCTGAATATCAGCTCAACAACAATGTAATATCATACATAGCTAAACATCTAGAGGAACCCGATGTAATGATGGTTCATTATATCCTATTACGAGCAGCGGAAATGTTTCGTTCAGAACATTGTCGATCCCCAGGAGAGTGGGAATCGGAGGGAGATATAGCTAAACTAAAAACATGTGTGTCAAAATTACTTAGCGATATTGCATGCTCTCCCTTTTCTAAAGATGATCATATTCATGAAATGTGTAGGTACGGAGGAGCAGAGATTCACAGCGTTTCTGCTTTTGTTGGTGCGTGTGTTGCTCATGAAGTAATCAAAATAGCAACAAAACAGTACAAGCCTGTGAACAACACATTCATATTTGATGGAGCATCTACAAATTCTGCTACATTTACATTTTAGTTTTAAGATAATAAATTTTTCTAATGATATGTAAGGTCTTTCATTTTTCACATTAGTTTTAGGAGTAATTAACTTAATATAATTATTATTATAGTGTGATTTACACTTTAGTAAATATATTTTGAATGAAAAAAGAGGAAAAAAAATTGTTGCTGGTAAAAAAATAAACCATTGTATATTACATAACAGCAAATAAAATTTTGAGGCGCGTCTCCTGCGCGTTTTTTTCGAAACATTACATGAAACATTGTGGCGTGGCTATACACATTTATGTAGGAATCTTTTTGTCTTCCGAGACGGACGGACAACATTCCCCGCGCGAGTAAGTAGAGAGGGGAAGGAATGTTTTATTTCTTACCAACTGTATTTATTATTTATCAATTTAAATAATTAGTAATATAATTGTAAATAATAATTGTAATTATTTATCAATCCCAAATCGGTTTTCTATTCGTAACTCCTGATAAATACTAAAATTACGGGTCAGTAAATATGGCCCATCTCGAAATCTGGTGGTCTAAAAAGGCCACTAGATGTTTCATTTTTTTTTTTCATACAAAAATCGTGAAATGGTTGGTTAAATAATTCATCTGATTTCATCATATTAGAAAATTCAATATTAGAAAATATCAATTTTGACAGTTTTCAATAGAAATGCGTTAAATGGCGCACATAATACGAGTTGAAAAAAATATATGAAATACCTTAAGTGGTCTTTTTAGACCCCCTGTGTTTACTCCTAGATTCTGCATCTGCAATCGCTAAAAATGCGAGTGCTTACGTCTTCCTCATCGGAACTCATGATCTTGTATACGTACACAAAATGTTTTGTTTCAATCAAAAACTTTTTCTTTAGCTGGAGGCAGTTTGTGTATGAAAACAAATGTTTTTATTTCATGTTTTCTGTGTAATGTTTCGAAAAAACATGAGCAGGAGTCACGCCTTTAGAACAACTCATGTAGGACGACAACCAAAAAATTAATAATATAATTAAAAATATACAGTTTTTTTTCAAAGTTGTGTATTTTGAGTTAGGATAAATATAATTAGGATGTATAAAAAAAATTGCATAATTTTTTTCTTTAAAATTTTAACACAAATAACATAAAACATCACATGACTAAAAACTTATAGAAACAATACATTTGGCTAAAATCCACATGGCTTATTAGGTTACCGATACAACAGTAAGTATTCAAATAACATATGCCTGAGACTGTACAATCCTCAGTGTGTGACACAACATTGAGAATTTCTCACTTAATCCCTACATATTTCACCTTAGCCATAATTTCAATCTTAATGCGTCTACACCATTAAGATAGTATCGAAATAAGCGTTTGTCTCTCACAAACCCCAAATTCTCATAAAGTTTTAGAGCTGGTTTATTAGTGATTTCTGTTTCTAAAACAACTTCATCAGCATTATCATCTATCATTGCCTGTAAATAAAAAAATAAGGTAAGTTACATATTATAATCAAAATAAAATTACTTTCTTTATAAATTATAATTATTAATAAATAAGGGAACAGCCACAAAATTTTATTAAATTTATTGTACAGTCGCCGATAGATTCCGTGTACCGGATTTTGAGATTTTTGAGAGATTGAGATTTGGTTCAAAAACCTTACTAAGGTTCAAAGTCCAAATAAATAGTTAGTGCGGTCCATGAGTCATGTCAGTCGATTCAGTAAAGTGGTAAAAGCTTTACTGAAAGTTCCTAGGGAGTTTTTTTTAGCGTTTGTTTTAGCCACTTGCCCACACTTGTGCACGTTAACGAATATTTAACGGTTAATATTCTACCAATATTACACATTACGAAACGAAATAACACAAATTTATTAAGAAAATACAAAATCCACAACGTCACCCATTGAACTGCCCGGCAAAACTCCGTCTTCGTATTAGTCATTAGAATTTATTTTACACAATGCCGTAAGTTTTACACTCATCACTTGTTTAGAGAAAAGAGTAGCCAAATATGGCAATCTTTTTTTTTACGGCCCCCGCGCCTTTCGCGCCAACCCCAACTCGGCAGCTCCTTCATTTGCATTTTAGTGCTCAACTACTCCACTTGGAAAGTTCGTGTTTTCGACGATACAACGTGCCTATTTCAACATGAACGAAACGAAACGGAAAAACGAGGAAAGCGTTGAATTTCTTTCGTACCGCCTGAAGGAACTCGAAAGATATTTGAGCGTAACACGTCGTATACGACGTGGTTCGAAATCATCCTCATCATACTCGGATTCCTCGTCGTCATCTTCGCAGAGCGGACAGATAATTCCAGATTACCAAAATGCTTAGTATTTAAAACTACCCTCATAATTTTGTACAATGGTAGGCCACCATTGTACAAAATTATGAGGGTAGTTTTAGTATAGGGCTATTTTGCCGCATTATAAATAAACCCATGTATTCAGATCAGTCTGTGGGACTGTTTCGCCACATGGTACTTATCGGCATATAGTACATACAAAAATAATGCACTCAGGGTGGTATATGGGACCATTCCGCCGCATTATAATAAAAATGCCATCCTATTTGTACGTCTATTCCTAAATACACCCAGGGTGGTCTATAGGACCATTCCGCCGCATTTAATAAAGATGTCATGTACTCAAATCAGTCTGTGGGACTGTTTCGCCACATAATCTATCTTGCCTTGCGGCATAGTGCTTACGTATATACATATATATTTTCTGCTTTCGTGCTTCCAGACCGTGATGCACCCGCACACGAAGACGTACTGCCCGATGCGCCACCGCCACCACCTGTTGCCCCACCGCCACCACCTGTTGCCCCACCCAGCAACGCCAGAGCCGCCGAGCAGATCGCTGGTCGTAAACGTAATACCACCAATTAATTACCCAATGCCCTCGATTCCCTGTACTGAGGAAACGGGCGAATCAAATGAAGATGGTACCGGTCAATCTGAATTACTAGGCATATTGGGCGCTGATCCATTAGTAGCTCAAGAATTCAGTGACGAAATTAACAAGGAGCTGGCCAATAGATTTGAACATATAGTAAGGCAAGAGTTAATACAAAAGTTTTTAGTGCCTTCTATCTGCACAAAGATAGCTGCTCCGATGCTTAACGCCGAGATAAAAGCAGCGTCAGGAGAAACCGTGGTGAAAAGAGACGATAAAGCCATTGAATATAGCTTGCAGCAGCCATCGCTGGCATTGGTCGCTGACATTTCAATTAAGGAACAAGGAGTACAGCAACCTTTCGAAGCAATTAATGGAGATTGGACGTATACTTTGCGACATACAGCACAGTGAATCGTCGTCTCGTAGAAATTTCGCTCTGTACTCGCTAAAGAAAAATTTCCGAGAACAATTATCGACTACCAAGATAGAAGAAGTGGTCATTGATCACACAAGATGAAACAGTTTTGTCGTGGGTAACCGAATACCAATTGACCTTTAAGTCGCCAATTTATTTAAGTTATCCCACTACTGCATCAACTGACACTGACGAAAAATTTAATCTCTCTGACGCGATCGACAATATTTTATCAATAAGCGCAATCTCAGAATGTGAACCATGTTCAGATCAATTCGTATCTAAAGTTTTCTTGGTACCTAAACCCAATGGGAGAACGAGATTTATTCTGAACTTAATAGAGCTTAATAAGTTTATACCTACACAGCATTTTAAGTTAGAAGACCTAAGAACGGCCTTAAAATTAGTCTCAGAAGATTGTTTTATATATTTGGAAGATGCATATATTTTTATAAAAGTTCATCCAAATTCTATAAAATACATTAGGTGTAGTCTAGATTCCAAGCTATATCAATTTAATGTCCTCGCTTTTGGGATCTGTACAATTCCGTTTATCTTCACCAAATTGATATTTAAATCGTAATGATTTTTGTGAATTGGCTTCATCAATTTAACTAGACGATCTTTTATTGATAGGCAATTCTCGGCAGGAATGTTTAAATAACATAAGAACTACTGAACGATTATTAAAAGCTCTTGGATTTAATATAAATGAACAAAAAATAATCGTGTTCCATCCCATTCACGCAAGTATCTCGGTTTTATAATAGATTCTTACAAATGGACAGTAAGCCTGCTAACCGAAAAAAGAAATCGAATCGTACGCGTAATAGAACATTTTAAATAACTGAAACGTTGTAAAATCAGGAAATTCGCAGCAAGTAGGGTTATTAGTATCCGCTTGTCCAGCCGTTAAATACGGCTGGCTGTATACTAAACAAATGGAATGGGTTAAATATCTAAATCTACTTGACCATGATGATTACAATAGATTTATGAATATTCCTGACACTCTGCTTTCCGATTTCAATTGGTTTACGCATACCGAATTAAATATAGTATATTAAATATAAATAATAAAAGATTATTTTTCAATTGAAATATTTTCTGACGCTTCAACTACGGGGTGGGGAGCGGTCTGCTGTGATCAGACAGCTAGTGGCAGGTGGTCTGAAACATAATGTTCGTTACACGTTAACCAGCTCGAACTGCTGGCAGCTTTTTTTGCTCTTAAAATATTTTCCAAGAAATGCTATTACTGTCAAATACTTTTAAGAGTCGACAACACCACGGCTGCATCCTACATAAACAGGATGGGTGGTATTCAGTACCCCCATCTTACGGAAGACACAAAAGACTTATGGCAGTGGTGTGAGTCTCGCAAAATATTTGTCGTAGCATCTTACATAAAAACCTCTGAGAACGTCACCGAATATATATGGTCTCGACGTTCTCACTCAGATATAGAATGAGAAATTTCATCAGATGGATATCAAAAGTTAATTGAAACATTTGACCCTGACGAAAAATAATTTCCGAAAAGGCTGAAGGTATAATGATTTTTCCAGATACGTAACCTACACCACCGTGGTACCCTGTATTTATGAACCTTGTAGTATCAAAAATAATAAGATTAAATCCTAACCATATTATGTTATCTAAATCCAGCAACCGGAACATCAAGTCCAGCTGTACCCTGGTTACAGGAGTCTTATCATCACGGCGCTGCTGCAGCGCTGCTTCCCCCTTCCACGGTAAATATCATGTTAGCGTCCATATCAGAGAGTACATTGAAACAATATGATATGTGCTGGCGCTGGTATACATTTTGCATAAAAAATTAAATATATAACACATCAGTTCCAATAATTATTGATTTTCTTACCAATTGTTTTAATTCTGGTAGCCAATATGGTACAGTTACCGGTCAGCCAAGCCATTAAGTATTAGGGCCAATATCTAATGATAATTGTATCAAAAGATTTTGTACAGGTGTGTTTAGACTTAGACCTCCGATGCCACACTATAATATCACATGGGATGTGGCAAAGGTTCTAAATTATTTGGAATATTTTTTCCAAATGATTTATTGCCTTTAGACCAACTTTCCATGATATGTACGACCTTGCTTGCGCTTGTGACAGCTCATAGAGCTCAAACGCTTTCTAAGATCAATCTCAATAATATAATGATTCTGTCAGATCAAATAGTAATAAAAATCTCAGAACTCATAAAAACCTCTAGAGCAGGTATTAATCAACCAAAATATTATTTACCGTAACGTAACGTTAACGTAATATTTACCATTCTTTGAAGAACAACCTCAAATATGTCCAGCTAAAACATTAATGGCGTACATAAATAAAACAAGAGATTTGCGCAAATCTGATTTACTTTTTATAGGGCTAAAAAACCCCATAATTCTGTAAAAGCTCTAATGCTCAGTCGCTGGATTAAATTAACTTTGAAAAATTGTGGAATTGACACTTCCATTTTCTCATTGCGTAGCACAAGACATGCTGCAACTTCTTTAGCCTATAAGTCAGGTGTAAGCATAGATACGATTAGAAAATCTGCTGGATGGAGTGGCAATTCCACTACCTTCGCCAAATTATACAATAGAACTATTGTTAACATAGATAATGATAACATGGTTCTAGCCAGAACTATCTGTATATCATAATAATAATAAATCAAGTGTGATGATAGGTTATTATATACCTATTTAGATAATGCATATTGAATGTACGTAAATTAAGTAACTAAGTAATTGTAAAAGTAAAACTGATTATTTTGTTTAAATAATAAACATTTAACTATTTTGTAAAACGGTGTTTATATTAATTTTGATATTTCCTCATATAACTCTCAACATCTACATTGTGTAAAATAAATTCTAGTTACTAATATGGAGGACGAAACTAGAGTATAATTAATGATGAAATGAACTTACTAGTAAGTGAAGTTCTATCATAATTATACGAAGGGTTTTGTCCAAAGATATTAGTAACATAATCCCGCCCGCCCAAACCCATTTGGAAACATCATAATGTTCTGTTAAAAGCTTTGAACTAAATGAATGAGCTGCCGAGTTGGGGTTAGGTTAGATTAGGTGAGAAAGGATCCCACGCAAAAAAATCTTTTTATCTAAACAACTAATGAGTGGTAACACTTACTATGTTACTACATAGTGTAAAATAAATTCTAGTTACTAATATATTTATACAGGTAAGTTTGTTTAATAATTAATATTATTTGATCCTCACTATTCAATTATTTATTACTTACGAATTCAAGAATTTTTTCTCTACATGTAACTTAGTTTCTTACCTGAATTGCTTTTTGAACTAGTTTTGAGCCAATTTTTCTGTTCCTGTACTTTGCATCTACAGCCAGCATAGCAATGTAACCTCTCTTGACAGCATTACGATGCAAGTCTAACTTACAGACAATAGCCCCAATACATTTTCCTTGATCAGTCGCCAGAAAACACAATTTAGGCCAATTATGTATAAAATATCTATATGTATAGATCGAATACGGCTCCGAAAGATCTTTTTGTATAAGCCTCATAATTTCAGGCATTTGTAATTCAGATTCATAAGATATTATATCAATATCATTTTGGACATCACCTTCAATCTGCAATGAAATATCTAAATGTTCATTATGGTGCTCCTTGGCATTATTACTCTGTATTATATTTACATTCTTGCTGACTTCACTAGGGGCTGCGTCTTGTGCTATAGAATTTTTCTCGTTTGTTTCATGAATATCATTAGAGTGTTCACTTGTACCATTTGTTAACTTGCTACTGATATTGTTTATATGTAAAGTATTTACTAAAGCTGCTCTCAATGACTCTTCTTTTAGTTTATTTAATTCCTCATGAGCATCAGAAGAATCTTTAGCCTTTTTACTTTTATTTTTCGCATTAACATCCCTTTGACTGCACTTCATATTATTGAGGTTTTCTTCCACAAAATCATTCATGTCGACAATGAGTTGGTTATGTTATATACACATTCAAAACGTTATGATTTAATAGATGTAATGTGACAAAAAATCAAGATTTTACATAAACAGTATCATGTCAAAATTGTAGTAAAATATCACCGACATCTTGGTCTTATAATAAAGTGTTCCTTGTAAGTTATATCGTGATTTGTCTGATATTATTTTAATAGTACAATAAATTCAAAGTTATTCAGCTATTATAAATAATAAAAAAGGGAAACTAATAAAATAATTTTTATTAAATTTTGTTGACCTTTCTTGATAAATCTACCACTATCACATTGCAAAAAAGAATTGTTGCCAATTAAAAATATACTTCATATCCCTTTTTTTTTTTAATATAATATGGCGCCAGCATATCTTAAAACCATTTGCCGAGTTTTACCGGGGAGTTCAATGGGTGACGTGAATTTGTAATATTTCATAAATTTGTGTTATCTCGGTTTTTAATGTGTAATATTGGTAGAATATTAACCATTAAATATTCGTTACGTGCACAAGTGTGGGAAGTAGTACAACTTCTAAAAACGTGCTATCTGTGTGTTTCCGCCAAAACTCCCTAGGAACTTTCAGTAAAGCGTCTACCACTTTACTGAATCGATTGACATGACTCATTGACTGTACTGACATTCATTTGGACTTTGACTAGACTTCAGACTTGACGATATATGAATACAGTGTTGAAAATTGAAACGAAAGTTCTATTTCCCGCCTTTTTTACTTGACACTGGCAAATCGTTTTAAGATAAGCCGACGCCCTATATTAAAAAAAAACGATATGAAGTATATTTTTATATATTACAATATTACACAATAAGAACAGATAACACAAATTTATGAAATATTACAAATTCACAACGTCACAACGTCACCCATTGAACTCCCCGGCAAAACTCCATTTTAAATTTTTTAATTGTGTTTTAAACAGTTCAAACGTCAAAATAAAGTTCATACCTATTTGTCAGTGGAATTTCATATTAGGGCAGCTGCACTGTATATAGAACTGTGCGCTGTTACAATAGAGCTGAAAATAATGTACAGTGGTCAAATCTGTCAGTTGGCCACTTCTATTTTTAGCTTTATTGTACGCAGAGTTCTATTTACAGTGCAGTTTTTTTTATGTCGCGTCGCTCGTGGGAACGTGGGCTAAGTGCCATAAGCGCCTTACTCATGGTCAAGCCTGCGAATCCAGCACCGGTACAAGTGGCCGTCATTAGTGTCAATAATTTATTATTTTTCCATACAAGTTCGCTTTAAGGCCGCGGTATTGGATTTGCAGGCTGGACCGTGAGGAAGAAGCTATAACTTTCAGCTGTTTGCTTTTAACCTAAAGAGCCGCCCTCACGGTCCAGCCTGCAAATCTATGCCGTGGCCTTGAAGCGGACTTGTAGGCAAAAAATATGAATTATTGACATTTGACACAAATAACCAAAACTTTTAAAATAATGAAACGTTGACACTATAGGGTTGTTGCATAATGTGGAATATCACTAAAATTTTAAAATTGTTGATTAAAGATACATAAAATAATAGAAATAAGTATTTAGATTAGAGAGATGCGATTAAAAATTATAAGCAAATAAAAATATTGCCTATCTCTTTATCGCAAAACGATTTGTTACGTCACAAGTTGCTACCACTACTATGCATGGCGCATTTTGTAATGACAAATGACGGGTGCAACTCGTGACGTCACAAGCTGATATATCACTTTCTTTCATATTGTATCTTCGTTATTTTTAAGATATACGAAAATGGTTTCTAGATTGTTTATTAACATGTTGTCTAACACGAATAGGCGAAAAAAATATTTTAGACAACATGCCTATTGGTGGCGAGCAAATTTCCCTAGTGGCGGATTTCGGAACTATCCTATGACTGATATTTTTATCTGGCTGTATAGTAAAATAGAAAAAAGAGACGATTTTATTTTTATTTTCAAATAATTATTTAAAAGTACGTCGTGCTTTCATTGTTGGACATCTACAAATTGGTAAAAAATACTAAAAGACCACTTCGTGAGGGTGAACAGTATTTTAAAAGTGGAAGTGTTGGTAGTAGAACGAAAATCTGAAGAAGTTAGGTGTTAAGGCTTAGCTGTAGCAACTTCTGGTGTATTTGATTATCCACATGAAGTGGAATGTAATCTTGACACATCAAAACCAGAAGAAACATTTTCGTAACTTTACGTCAGTTACTGACGAAAAGTACTATACCTATCTACTGTAGGAAAAATTTTATGAAAAAACTTATAGAAAACTCTTTATTTTGCACAAAAAAAACACACACATAACAACAAATAGGAACTATACAAAAAGGCAGCCTTACATACTACACTTTGTAGCATACAGCAGCTTATATCTTTTATAATTTAATAAGTATAACATTGTGGAAAACAACAGTCAGTTGACAGTTCCTTTCATTTTATTAACGTTTATAGTTATTTTAAAATTAAATTTATAGGACAGTTGATTTCATATTCTTGAAGAATTATAATTATTTTCAAAATCATTTAAATCGTACGTCTAACCGTACTTTTATCTGTCATACGTTAGTTCTGCGACTTTCCGCTAGGTAATCTGCTCACCTTGACGGACGTAAGTGGCGTTTGACTTACAGGCTGAATGTTCATGGATCATGATTGAGGATGCCCCTAAATTGCGTGTAATCGAGTCATTAAGAGAGTTTTGCCGGGGAATTCAATGGGTGACGTTGTGTATTTTGCATTTTTTCATAAAGGGCACTGTCCACTTTCGGCCATCCGTGAACACGATGTTATGAAAAAAGTAAATTAATGGATATTTTTTATTTATTTTTTGTTAATGTTTAGTAAAAAACAAATGATGTTAATAAACACAACAAAAAACACAATATTTCATTTGAATTTCCATGATCGGGAGTCGGTAAACGTTTCCGGTGTTACCATTATCAAGCGCCGAGAAATGCACTAATTGACATCCTTATTATAGTCATGCCTCTGTTTTATGATATTTTTAGCTATACTACGTAACAAATTTTGCTAATAGACTATAGAAATGCGCAAATATTTTGCTACTATTAGAATTGTATTTATTTTAATAGTTTTTATTAGTGAATCTTAAAAAATGTACGTCATTGACTTAAAAAATATAATATACACTAACTTTTTATTATTATGGCAATGCAAATACGATATGTCAATTGTCAAAGTATGAAACGTCATTCGCTTTGTTTTCGTGCATCGTGAATGTTGTTTTCGTTTGAGATATTATTGCAATTACTTGGCTTTTCACAATGGATTCCGACTCTTCTTCCCATTCTGACGACCCTGGCACTTCTATGGACACCGATACTACTCTTCACATTGACCCCGGCAAACCTATGGGAACCGAATCTCGCTCGAACGATAACCCTGGCATGAATATGGACTCCGAACTTCTCGTGCCTGAAGGCAACTTGTTGGTAGGAGATGAAGCAACAACGCAGCGATGTTGTTTATATTATTTATGATGAGACTACTGAAGGGAGAGGAGCAATTAAACATTATTATTGCAATTGCATAGTGGGCCGTAGAACAGTGGGTTGCTGCGCTCATATTATGACTATTTTATGGTTTTTAGGCTGGGCAAGGTATCAAGATCATATTGATCCCCTGCCCAGGTTCTTGATCAAGTATTACTTACTTATGAAGCAGAGTAATAAAATATTCATTAAAAATATGTTGTTTTATTTGATTGTTTACCTTTTCCAATAACACTTTTTTCCAATAACACACACAACATTGGAAAAGGTGTCACACACAGAAATCTAACTAAATATAAAGTCTGATACAAAACTAGGTTTATATTCTCCTTTTTACTGATCTGAAGTATTTAATTCATATCACATTATTAGCTTAATGAACTGTTCACGAATGGCCAAAGTGTCTATAGAAAGTGGGCAATCCCCTTTGTGTTATTTCGGTTCTTAATGTGTAATATTGGTAAAATATTAACCATTAAATGTTCGTTAACATGCACAAGTGTGGGCAAGTGGTACAACTTCTAAAAACGTGATATTTTGAGTTTCCCTCCAAAACTCCATAGGAACTTTCAGTAAAGCTTCTACCACTTTACTGAATCGACTGACATGACTCATGGACCATGGACTGCACTGACTATTTGATTGGACTTTGACTGGACTTTAGACTTGACGATTTAGGAATAGGGTGCTGAAAATTGTAACGAAAGTTCTATTTCCCGTCTTTTTAACTTGACACTAGCAAATAGTCTTATGCCGATGCCATATATAAATTTAAAAAAAAAACGAGTCATTATGGTGTAGTAGACTTTGTAGTCTATGGTCTACTTGAGAAATTCAATTTCATTGGCAAATGGCATTTATTTTATATTTCAAATTTTTGTTCAGTATCAAGTTGACAGCCGGTGAGGCGGCGGCATAATGTCAATATAGCGCTCGCTTCGCGCGCCGCCTCTGCGCGATTAAATCGTTTTGTAAATATGTACAACAATTTTGTACATACAATGTTTATTGTTCTTTTGTTATACATTTTCACGTAAGAGTGATATCAAGAACTGAGACTAATTTATTAATGTAATTGATATGGACAACAAACTGCAATACTTTGATAAAATTATCTACCTTTTAATTTAAAGAACATTTAGATTAAATTTTATGTGGTAAATGTAATAGCCAAATTGTTCATATTGAGTCGTTATTGCTTTGCAAGTAGACTTAGGTGAATACTAGACCATAGTGATAGTTAATTGTAACTTTATTAGGATTAATATTACTCGTGTTACAACCACAAAAGTAATTGAGAAGAGTTGTAGTGGAAATCTTATTCCTCGTCTGATTTGATGATTCACTGACCAGCCATGGCGGATCGGGATCGTCCTGCTAAAACCCCCATCAGGGTGGGTTTTTACGACATTGAAAGGACCATTGGCAAAGGAAACTTTGCCGTTGTCAAATTAGCACGACATCGAATAACGAAGACTGAGGTATGTAATTTATTATTTTTCTTAACCTTATTCACAAGTGTTCACCAATCTTAACCATTTACTTACGTCGGTCTTTTAAAATGTTGATATATTTAATAGTCCATGGAAGTTATCTGAATCCATAAGGACATCTTCCATCGATGACTATTCGTAAAAATAATGGGTAATCTAGGTAAATCCATTCTCTAAGGTAAATCTTGTAATTATTGGACTGATTACTGACTGACTGATATTGGTCTGGACGTATTTTTTTTTTTAATTTATCAATACGTACGTAATAATCTAATCTTCGAAACTATGTTATACAATTGATCAATATGTAATGTATTCTACAGAATTTTAGGGCTATATTTTTAGATTATAACCTATTAAGTTCTGTTACCAATGGTACCTTGCCATTACTTAGTATAGTATGAAATTCTTCTACCCCGTTATATCTATATAGGTGGACGGAAAGCCGTAGTACCTACAGAAAAAGAAAAACAATTGCGATCATATAAGGCACCTTGTAATCTGGACATTAAACATTCACGTCCAGGGTCATAGCAGAAGAAGGCATAGTAGTATTGGTCTGAGTGTAGTTATAGCAGAATCTATTGTGCTAATACACTAGACACGTAAAACATTCATCATCAAAGAAATCACTGTCTCAAAGGGCTTCTTTGTAAATATCATGAGTTTTAAATCATCAATACAAACCATTACGGAAGACGTTACACATTAAACTTCTGTTTTAAAGGTGCACTTATTTTAAAGTGAGAAATGTTGGTCAAATATTTTTTTGGAAGAACAACGATTGAAGAAACCCCATGAGTTATGACCCTAGGCTAACAGTGCATAGATTTTAGACAAGGTCCGATCGCCTGAACATTTTCCTATAGTCACCTCTTCAAGACTATCTACATTCGCAGAACTACGTCGTCCAGCAGTGAACACAAGCTGTAGACGATGACTACCTATAACCAACACTTATCGATTACAGTTACAATCGTACGTTACCTATTCTTACTTAAATCCACGTACGTACGTACGTACCTATATTGATTCAACGCATTTACTCGACGACATACATATACTGACTGCTGACTTAAAATTTTTCTATACATTTTGACATACATTTTGATAAATATTTAAAACAACATTCTTTCGGACAATTACTGCTCGAGACAAACTTAAGCGATTTTCAATTGATAGACAAGTGCCAGAGGTGGTCATAATAGTTGTCCTCATTTTGTGGTTACCTATCTCATTGCGTAATGTTCAATTAAATAATGTTCGTGGTTGTGGCTAGAAAATTATAATACACCAATTGTCTACTACAACTGTATTTTTTTCTTAGTTCTTTTCTATAACAGTTAAAGTTTTTTTACCCTTGAGTTCACAGACAGCTGATCTGTCTGGTTCTAGATTCCCGGGGTTTTGATTACAGCACTCATTAGGCAGCATAAAGGATAATCCTGGAAAATAAGATAAAACTTAAAATGCATTGCAACAAAAAAAAAAACGTCATTCAGAATCGGAAGACGTAATTACATCGCTCGTTATCAAATCAACGTTCGTGCAAAAGTAAATAAATCAAACATAAAATCGTACTTCATTTTAATTTATATAAAATAAATAATACAATGTTATTATATTTTACAATATATAACTGTGATAAAAAATGCCAAACAACACGAAAACTAAGGTCACAAGTATGCACCTATAGTTTTATCTTTCCTAAGTCTTTTGTTGTTGTCTCAACTGTAATTATTATACTGCTGACGTCAAGCAGATAAGCTTACTTCTACTATTACGGCTTATTACAGTTAATAATAATTCATTATCAATATTAGACAGCGTTTATGTGCAATTTATGTCTGTTTAAACTAAACACACCGGCATATTTAGCGGAACACAAAAAAAGGTCCATAATTAAAAAAATATGGTTTTATTTTAAAATCTACTTACTACACTTCTTTTGTTATTTAAAGTTTCATTTGTTTTACTTAAAATGAGATCACATTAAGAACAGATTTTGCGAGTAAAGGCTATTTGTGAAAAATGGTACATTTTTGAAATTTTCATGTAACCGGGAAAAGTGAAAATTAATATTAAAATAACAATTAATTAAATCAAAAAAATAGTTATTAATATCGCGTATTTCCTCCACGTGCTCTTACTAAAGTTTCTACCCGTCTAGGCATACTGAGAATGATGTTATCGATGGTCTCCAGGGATAGTCTCCGCCATTCCTCAACTACGGCGATTCGCAGTTCACCCACGTTGGCAGAGGCTGGAATTCTGGACTTAACTTTTCTTTTCAGCAAGTCCCAAACGTGCTCTATTGGGTTCATATCCGGTGATCTCGCCGGCCACTCCATAACGGTGATATTCATATCATTAAGATAAGCTTGAGTTACCCGAGCAGTATGCGGCCGAGCATTATCCTGCATAAAAACAAAATCGTCACCGATATATGGGGCAAACGGTACGACATTTTCTTCTAAAACTTCTCTGATATAGCAGTCTGCAGTCAGACTCCCTCTGTCAATCACTACCAAGTCTGTGCGAGCTCCCAAATAAATGCCCGCCCAAACCATTATTGATCCACCACCGTATGCAACTGTAGTTTCAAAATTTGTCTGAATGTATCGTTCTCCTTTGCGTCTGTATATTCTTTGCCTGCCGTCAATTTGATTTAAAAGAATTCTGCACTCATCACTAAACAATACCTTACTCCATTGGTCCGCGTTCCAAATTCGATGTTCCTGAGCAAAAGTTAACCTGTTTCTACGATGATTTACCTCAAGTCTTGGCGGGCACAAATGAACCCAAACCAGCTTCTTCGAACCTTCTTCGTACCGTACGCTCACTTACGGTCACACCCCGCACTGCTTCTAACTCATGTCGGGTTTGGACGGCCGTCAAACGGGGGTTCCTACATACACGAAGCCGAATGAAACGATCATCCCTACTCGAAGTGCGTCTTTTTCTGCCTTGTCCTGCTCTTCTCACATTAGTACCGGTCTCCCTAAACCGTTGGATACTGCGATGGATCGTTGAAACTGGTCGACGAAGATCTCTGGATATCACTCTGTAGGTTTGACCATTTCTTCGCATTTCGAGTGCCCTGGCAATCTCCGTTGGGGCTAAGTCAGGCATAATTTAGTCCTCAACTCCAAAAAGATACGCGATAAAAAAAAAACTAACAAAAACAGTATTTCAATGAAATTTTAAATCAAACTCAGAAGAAAGAAATACTCGAAGTTCGCTCCAGATAAGGTGTATTTGAATAAAATTAAAACAATTGCATAAAATGTGATGTTCAGTTGTTTTCTTAATTTGAAAATATTTCTTTTTAAATTAAATGTCGTATAAACCAGCCAGCAACCTTATATGATACTGATATCAAACCTTTATTTTATGTTCCGCTAAATATGCCGGTGTGTGTAGTTAATGGCCCCTAAACCTAGCTCACGCAAAATTTTCTGCAGCGCTACAGATACGCCAGTCAGAAAATTGATCGTTAGAGAAAAAGTAATTTTGTCATTTAAAAAGCAACCTTTTCTGTATCTTTCCAATTTATTCGCCTTACACCATATTTTTGCTTACAGCTTTTTATTTTAACCGATTTCCAAAAAAAGGAGGCGGTTATGCGTTCCGCTGTATATATAATATTATATATTTTTTAGTTTTTTTGTATGTTCAACGATTACTCCGCCGTCTGTGGACCGATTTCCAAATTATTATTTTAAATTTATAGGGTATAATCCCATATTGGTCCTTTTGACATCAAAGTGATGACCTGATGATGGGATCCATGAGGAATCGAGGGAACTCCTCGAAATTTATATATATTGGTCCTGACATATGAAATTGGCGTTTTGCCGTACTGGCCAGTTTGATCTCAAAATATGATTTTATAGGGCGTGTATCGTGTAGAAGCGTAGTGAGTTTTCGAGGTGTAATAACTTATAAAATTCGAGTGTAGTAAAAACACAATTAATAAACACGGACCGTAGCTCGTGGCAAAACGGAACGAACTGATGCGATTTTTCCGTCCGTGTAGGTGTATGTGCTCGAATCCGTATAGGCCGAAATTACGTCAGTTGGATCGCATGTGATTTTTTCGTGTATGTGCTAGAATTCGTTCAGGCCGAACTGATGTCAGTTCTAACTGAAACGATCAGCCTCTCGTCTGTGGGAGCCTTTACTGTACACGACAGACAGACGGACTGATGAACAGCGAATTCTCAGTAACAGAGTCACGTCTTTACAATTTACGGTACGGAACCCTAAAAATCGTTTGTAGCGTAATTTCAGTAGCTGTGCCAGTCGTTTACTTGAAATCGCATAAATGAACATAATTATTATACTGATTATCTTCGAAATGTTTTGAATTGAGTATTTGACACCATGTGAAAATTAAGTTTTTTTTAAATAAATTTAGAAATAATTAGGTATTACAACTTGATAAAAGTAAAAATAAGATTTTATGTGTAGTTTTGTAATTACTTATATGCAATTTCGAAGTCACAAAAAAGTTTAAATATTTTTTTGACACGAGTGTATAAAACCTACATAATCAGTTTACTTACATCAAATACAATAAGATTTACTACGGTATGTATCAACATAAACGCGCATAATTACGAGATATCAGAAATTTTGTGCATATGACCATACATTCTGTAGCAACTTACTAGCGTGTGACGTCACTTACTAGTACGACTTTAATATAGGGCGGGGCGTTTTCACGAGACTCACATAAGTGCTTCAATCAATCCGCAATATCTTTAAATTTTGATTTTTAGTATACTATTCCTTTTGTAAACTGTCTTATTTTTCAGAGCACTATTCATTTTAAATGTAATAAAAAAAATACAGGAAAATACCGTATTGTAGGTACTTCTGGCAGGAAAATATTTATATTCTGAGAGGATTTAAATTTACCCCATTTACATTATATAGGATCTATTTAAATCCCGTCAGTGTAGTATAGACAGCAAAAATGTTCTCATGGGTCAACTGTTTGAAGTAGGTCATTGGCCGAATAGTAAGCACGTCGCGGTCGCCGTGAATCACTAGCAGCGTTTAAAATCGTCGACTGCATTTTTAGTTGCAATTTCTATTCAGTCGTGCTCCTGATTGCTAGAATATTTAAGCAATCGATGACTTATGACGTTTTGGTGACGAGGACGTCACGTTGAATGAATGCACCGAAATAACATGAACCTCGGTCTTGTTAACTGCGATTTTATGTACTACTTGTTGATTTTACATTTTATCTGTACCATATTTCCATTGTTTTTGAAAAGAATGTCTATCGTCTTATATTCCTTCATTGTATGCTATGACCTCAGAGGTATTATAACAATGTATCTCAATGAGGTTATGCGTAACGATATAATTAGTATTTTACTTGTGATAGCCAAAAATAAAACATACTAAATAAAAAGTTCATTTTGTTTTATTTTCGTATTAATAGCCAATGTATGTATGTTTTGCAAGTAACCTTTGCCATAAGAGTTGAGCATCTGCAAATATTTCAAGAAATAACCATCAATCAAGTATTCAACATGTTTGGCTGAGGTCGAATGTGCGCGCGTCCAGAAATACAACGGCAATCGGCTGCGACCTTGCCTTCAGAAAACCGCTCCATTTTTCCTATACCATGCAAGGCAATTGTTAGAATTCAGCCTTATAAATGTTTTCGTTAAATCCAATTTGTCTTTAAAGAAACTTTTTTGCGTGGGCATTCTATTTAATCCATGATGTATGATATACTATCACGATTGTATCTTACACAGATCGAGAACTCACGCAACTGGTTGTGATTTACTTTCAGAAAGTGGGCACGTTATAGATACATACTTAGTCTGGCCATAAATACTGTTACAATTAAAAATAAACAAAATATTACATTTGAATTTGGAATCGGTTATTTTTATATGATTGTTCATTGAGTTTTCTCATTTTGGCGCCAATAAATTGTACAATATTTTGCGATATTAAAATGGAGTGGGGTGATAAAGAGAACCGAATCGCTGTGATTGCATTACACAAAGTAGGTATGGAGACAAATGCAATTTTTAAAACTCTCCATACGCTTGGTATTAGTAAAATGTTTGTGTACCGGGCTATTAATAGGTACAATGAGACCTTCTCTGTTTGTGACAGAAAAAGATCTGGCCGTCCACGTAGTGTTCGTACGAAAAAGGTGGTCAAAGCAGTAAGAGAAAGAATTCGAAGAAATCCTGTCCGAAAGCAAAAGATTTTATCTCGGGAGATGAAGATAGCACCTAGAACCATGTAGCGTATTTTAAAAGATGACTTAGGACTTGCAGCCTATAAGAGACGTACTGGTAATTCTTACATTTCTTAACTGATAATTTAAAAAAGAATAGGGTGGTAAAATCGAAACAACTACTGAAGCAGTACAAAAAGGGAGGTCACAGAAAAATTTTGTTTACGGATGAGAATTTTTTTACAATTGTGCAACATTTTAACAATCACCGTAAATGATCGTATTTATGCTCAAAGCTCTTAAGGAAGCTTCCCAATTAGTCGACAGAGTGCAACGTGGGCACTATGCTACTTCAGTGATGGTTTGGTGGGGTATTTATTAGCTATGAAGGAGTGACTGAGCCATACTTTTGTGAAAAAGGTATCAAAACATCGGCACAAGTGTATCAAGATACCATTCTTGAAAGGGTAGTGAAGCCCCTTAACAACACCATGTTCAATAACCAAGAATGGTCCTTCCAGCAAGACTCGGCGCCGCGCCGGGTCATAAAGCTCGGTCTACGCAGTCTTGGTTGGAAACGAACGTTTCGGATTTCATCAGAGCTGAAGACTGGCTGTCGTCTAGTCCCGATCTTAATCCGCTGGATTATGATTTATGGTCAGATTTAGAGAGTACGGCTTGCTCTAAACGCAATGATAATTTGGAGTCCCTAAAACAATCCGTACGATTGGCAGTGAAGAATTTTCCCATGAAATGAGTGAGTGCTTCTATTGATAACTGGCCTCAACGTTTAAAGGACTATTGGAGCGAATGGAGACCACTTCGAATGAGCTTTTTATATTTTAAATTGTTTTATATTTATGTATTAAAACACACTGTAAAAGTAATAAATGTTATTTGCAATAGAAAATTTATTTTTATTTGTTTCAGTATTTATGGCAAGACTAGGTATATAATAGCAAATATTTTGCCAGGAAATTTCGTACGGCACATGATCGTTTACACCGGGGCGCTTGAAAAATATTCTTGACGCAAATGCGTTATCTATTTTGGAGTTCTGCGTCAGAGGATTGAACTTATCTGTTCTGCAGTCTGGCGGTCACCCTTAAATTGCCTTCATTTTATAAATTCCATAGCTTTCTAATACGTATTTTATGTTTTCTTTTACCAAAAGGGTTCTTAAACTTTCGATAAAATCGTTGCAAATGGTATAAGTTGCTGTTAGTAACTTATTTACAAAATGGTTCTAGTGTCTGCAGTCTGTAGGTGGCAAAAAATTTGATGAGAACATGACAAACACCTGGCGCCTAAGCATGACGTGTTTCTGTTATTTGACATATTGAATTGCCAAAAAATAATGGACCTTCATTTATTTTGAGCATATTTTAGTCAATTATTATTGTTACCACTAGAGTTAGTGACATGTTCTTTTTTCGTCGATTGCAAATTCTTTAATATATAAACTTCAAAGATCGAATTCCTATTTATCTACGTCGACTTCTTTATACTTATTCACATCCCTTGCCTACTTAGTAGTTAGTACCCGTGTCATAGTCAATATATATAGAAAAGTGTTTTTGAAACTCTTTGTACCAAAGACGTCAGAAGCTTTTTGAAACTCACAAGGGAAAGTAGCGAAATGAGAACAATCTCCTATTCACAGTATAGCTATGCAGTATGCATACGTACGAACTACGAAGGTTTCGTCATTTCCGTTATTTTTTGTTACTGAGTGCACATTGTATACTGTAACAGTGCACCTTACGTTTGCCTTATGACATCTATAGGTTACCTTCAAGCAACAGAGTGTAAAATTTTCTTTTAGAAATCCACGGATCGAATACATAATCTCCTTCGGTTGTGGAAGTCGGTTAAAAATCGGTATAGGTACATTAATTTTTCCGAGTAAATACATGTCATAGTTTTTATAACACCGCGCCGTCTAGAGAATACGTAGCCTAAATTTAAGGGGCTCCATACACGGTCCGGTTTTCCCTTAGTTCGGCCTGAACGGATGCAAAATCGTATCGTCTGTGTGCAATTTTGAGATCGCATCAGTCGGCCGTATGGACTGAAGCGATTCGTTCCAGTATCGGCAACTCTGTTTTTGCGAAACTACTAAAATATAAAAATAAACAAATACAATAATTCCAATTTTAAGAGCAGCAGCTGTCCCTTTAAACTGTACACACTCCACAACTTTAAAGTTTTGTTAGTGTGCGTGTCGGTATGTAATGCTTACGCCTACATCTATCTGTTGCTTGCTTCACTTTGTACGATGCGTTTGTTTGAAGACTATCTAGGCGTTATTAATCTAAGGGCCGAACTGATGTCAGTTCGGGCGGATGCGATTTTTTCCGTGTATGTGCTCGAATCCGATCAGGCCGAACTGGCGTCAGTTATAACTGAAACGATCGGCCTCTCGTCTGTGTGGGCCTTTATTGGGGAAAACCTATGACGTGGGATTAATTAAAAACCGATAGGTACTAAAATATTTTAGTACCTATCGGTTTACATATCGGTGTATATAACTTTTTATTTGAAGAAAAAAAAACTTTTTATTACTGGGAAAAATATTTTACAAATAATTTATATATATATAAAAATAATATATAAATATAATACTTACTTAGACAATATTTTATAAAATTAAGTTTAGATAGTAAGTATTTAGTAATAAACTAATAATAACAGTGTTTTATTGCGCAAAATAATAGATACGTACTCGTAATATAATACTTTCTTTTCCAACTTCAGTTTAACATTACTTATTTATTTAAAAACTCTGAGTGGATACTAGATGCGAACTAACGAAAACGCAACCCAACAACAACTTTTGTTAATTTTCTGTCTCTAAACCTATGTACTAGGTCCCCACGGAATGAAAATATTTTGTTAAGGCGAGGTGAGTCGAAAACCATGAAGTATTCAAGGGGGTAAAGGAGATGATTGGGGGACGCCGCCGTCCCCGTAACTGCGGGGTGCTTCGCGCGAATTACGTCAAAGTGATGTGTTCATAATGTACAAAAGCGTAATTTCGACAATTCGTAATGTGCTTCATAGCCTAGCTGTTTTTTGCCCGCCGGGGGCAAAGCGTAGCGTCTAGGTTCAAATCTCATTACAAATTAATATATTTCATATCTGCCTTGTTTTTTAAATAAAAAATAATATATCACTACATATTTTTGCTTTATTGCTCTCCGTATTTTTTGTTACCCATTTTTTTATAATCTGCACTAATATTTACGACATAAAAACATCTTCGGGAAACTAATCAGAACGTAAAATAAATACTTAGAAGGGATTTTTTTTTAAATTCGCTGAATTTTTGCGTGTGGAGACTCTCCACACTACTCTCCACTGGAGAGTAGTCCCTAGGGACCTTATTATTGAGTTTGTGCCATTTCTGCCTCTTGCAATTCGAGCAATTCGATAATTTGTGGTTAATTTTTTTAAATGGCCATAAAAGTGAAAAAATTTATTTAAAGTTTAAAATACGAATGGTATCATTCATATCTGGGGCAGCCTCTAGAGTATGAAAACATAATTTACGTCATTTTCGTCCAGTACAAAATGATTTCTAAAGTGTGATAAATTACTATTTTCTGACTAAGACCACTAAAATAAGTCTAATTGCTAATTGTGTGCCAAATTTAACCATTGCGATTCGAAAAATTAAGCTTTTTAGCTTCTCTAAGCTAAAAACGTTCATAAAAAACATAATTGTTAGATAAAGTTTACGTATTCAATATTGTCAAGACATACTGAATCTATATTCCAAATGTGTGCCTTTTTCATGGATGGTTTAAATAATAAAATGCAAAAATAATATACAAATGAAAGAGAAGGAATGACTGGTCGCCATTTTGCAATGTTTCATTCGACTCGTCCGAATTATTTATCATTAAAATAAATTAATCCTTACAAATATCTTATTCCAATAAAAGAATTAAAAACAATAATTCCCTTCCTTTTATTATGTATTACGAAACTGTAATTAATTTTCTCATTTTTCTTCACAAATAATACAGTTCCAACTCCAAGAATATCCATTTTAATGGTTATATAATGATTTTTTATTGAGAAATTTTACATTAAACGTGTTTTGAAAACGAAGGTACAAATATGATCAAGATTAACATATATTTTTTGCTGCACTAAAATGCAGGGCATAAAAATGACCCCTTTCCTTAAGTTTGTTGTATGTAATGTAATGAGCAACAAATTTATTTGTCTCATTTCTATCTGAACAATCGAGTGTCAACCGAACATTGAAGATACAAATTTTAATTTGCCAATTATTATTTTTTCAATCGAATTGAGTACGGTCTTATAGTATAGGTACTCGTATATTAAATACTAATAAGCAACAAATTCGAATTGACTTGGTTTACTGGGCAAAAAAAAAAAAAACAATTCTTTGTGAATTAATTGGCAAACAACATTTTTAACATAGTTTTAATTTTTTTCCAATATTGCACTGTCGATTTATACTTAGAACTTATACAAGACACACTTTGTGCACGATTAATCTGGCAAGTAGAAACCCTTTTTTCAGCACTAAGCTATCGAAAACGTTTGTAATAAGGCTAAGGCGATTGAATTATCTATACTTTTATACTAATATTGTAAACAGGAAAAATTTGTCTGTTTGTTTGTTAGCATTGAATAGGCTCCGAAACTACTGGACCGATTTTGATGAAATTTGGTACCGAGAGTAGACCACGAGGTGAAAAGGCTACTTTTTATCGAGGAAAAATGTACGGTGCGCGCAAAAGTTATACTGCGAGAGTAGCTTTTGCGCGCACGAAGTCGCGCTAACTAAGATCTTAGTTAGATATATTTAAGTAGTAGCTGTTGCCTGCGGCTCCGCCCGCGTAAATACAGTATCCCAAAGGAACACTGTACTTTTTCGAGATAAAAAGTAGCCTATGTTTTAATCCAGAGCTTAAACTACTACCATGCCAAATTTCATTGAAATCCGTTCAGTAGTTTTTGCGTGAAAGAGTAACAAACATCCATCCATCCTCACAAACTTTCACATTTATAATATTAGTAGGATTGTTATATTATAATGGTTGTGTAATACAAAGATTATCCATCCATCATATAACATAATGGTCTACAACGGAATGTGACAGTTAGTCCACATCACACGTGGTTGCTGATTGTGGATAAAAACACGCACACACACACACAATAAAAATAGAAATTTTCGAAACAAATTTTAACGAGTCAAAAATAGGTTACACTTTTTATGGATGCATATTTTTTGCACAGGAAAATGTTATGTAAAAGTTGTATTTTAAAATAACTGTGATATTCAGAGCGCGCGGGTAGTTAGCGTTAATCCTTGAAAATGGGATTGCGTCTAGAACGAGAGAGGGGAGACACTAGAATGGAGGGCACTACGCTTTGCTGGCGTGGTTTGTACGCAGCTGAGTAATGCACTTTCAACATTTCTACTACTATACTCCTAGCTTTTAGCTACGACATGGTCCACATGGGTTTTGTTATTTCGTGACTTTGGGTATTTCTCTTGATGAAATCATATCGTTATAAAAATTAAAATGAATAACACCTAGTTAATAAAAGTGATAACTACGCCTACGGCGTTAAATTGTTACCTATCTGTAGGTACACATTCCTAGGATTATTTAAAATCTTTGCTTGTATATTATTATTCATTTACTTAATACTAATGTAAATAATTAATTTAATTACGATAATATTACGATAGCATCTATGGCGTCACATTTTTTAATTATGAACTGTTATTAAACCATTTTTATTAAATTACCGTTTAACAATAACTTAAACTAATACCTACTTCTATCATTAAAATTCGTAAAGATTGCAATTTTTTTAATATTTTAAACATTACATGTAGTAATATCATTAAAATAAAGATTTCAATATGAGGAAGAGAACAGGCCTTGAAACAGGAACCTGTAGTGTATTCGATGTTCATAAACAGCCCATTTTTACATAAAAAAAAACTAATTTATACATATTTTGTTAAACTATGTCCGACACATTAATAACGATACCTATTAGATGAATGAACTTTTAACAAATGTACATATTATTCAGTTAGTATAATTCATTGACATACTATTTACTTGAACAAGTATTTTAATTTAAAATAGCCTTAAGGGCTACGGCGCATCATTAATTCTTTAAAAGAAACTGTGGCCGGGCTTGGTGCTTTTATGCATGTACTGCCTGTGCTTGATGATACTCAAAAATACTACGTACAACCGTAATTTTCAAGCAAACCAGCCATCCGAGTGCGAGGGGAGTAGGGGGTTTATCTATCCCTGTCACCCCATAGGCGTTCCCGTTTGCACCGTAATATTGATCGCCGTCTGGACTTGTTGATCCCGCTGAATTCGGCTGGGGTGAAAGCTTGGAGCTTTAAATGCAGGGCTTTGACGTCGACGCGTCGGTTGCAAGCTCATAAATTATATAGCGAGCAATGATCTGCTTTTGGTTACTTTTACAGGCCCCACAACGGGGGTGGTAAATATGTACGTTTGGAACTGTTTGAATTTTAAAAGTGTATAATGTAGTGGTCCAATTTATCCTTTGAAAATATGTCGCCTTTGTTTACTCTAAATGTAGAGTATAATTTAAACAGTGGGCCTAGCAGGAACATTTGACAGTGGCGTAAACGAAACGTTATCGAATGAGAATTGTATGAAAATTTGTCAAAATCATTACAGCGCCCATACAAATTTTGTTCGGTAACGTTACGTTTACGGCGCTGTCAAATGTTCCTGCTACGCCCTCTGTACTATTTATTTAATTTATCCCATATCCTAGCTTGGGATAAATAAAAAATTTACTACAGCGAAGCCAAAAGGAAAGGCAATGATTTTATCAGTCTAAGTATGTTATAATATGTTTGTTCCATCGTAGCGCCTAAACTACTGATTTGATTTTAATGTATCAGGTGTCAATAAATTCATATTAATGGCCCGACTACATAATTTGCGTAGTCGGGTTATAGTTTTTAATTAGGTCATCAAATTCTCAAAAATTAGGTTAGGTACCTAACATAGACCGACCAAAACCTTCTTTATGGTTAAAGCTCGACTAAAACTATTATACTGATTAAGATATCTTTGTTAAAGATCTAATTAGTATGTGAATCAGATGCATCATAATTTCTGAACGATCTGTTAGATAAGGATTGACGCAAATGTCAAATAACAAGTAATCCTTCCGATTGACACAAGAATTATGTGGCTTAAGATACGTTCAGTCACACATCGCCTATAACTAATAAGCGCCTTCACTTTTTAGACATTATAGCAAAATACATAAGCACCAAATAAAACAAGTCCACTATCAAGTAAAAATTATACATAATATACATAATTAGTCATTTTTATTGCGAAAAATCGCCCATTTGAGTGAAGGTACAATGTAATTCACATGCGTTTCGGTAACCTATTATTTTAAGAGTAAACATTTACTATAGCCAAGAATGTTTCTTACGCCGCGCCGGTTCTTCTCGCCTGGATGGTTCCTAAACCTGTGGTAGGCAACTGGGCATTACGTAGGGACAATTCCGTGAGTGTTTTTAATAACCTACATAGATTTTTTTTATAAATCCGTAGACCGTAAATTACCTACATGAAATTAATTCTAACAAATGGTTTCTCAATTTACCTATTCATGACGTAATTCATTAATACAACAACACGGCAATGCAATACGGTACAATGTTTAGAACTTGTGTAAAAACCAACAATTGATGTAATTTACTAAAACAATGAATTATTTGTTCTTCATGTGATTGCTTTTCTCGGAAAGTTTTAACTGTTACACGTCTTCTTATAAGTTGGCTGTAGTTAAATTAATGTGATTTTATTCCTTAAACATTTTGTAGGACGAGAATACTTTGATTGGCGTTTGTGGGATTAGAATTCTTTGATAGGGATAACTATAGTTTACCTACTGTTGAACGCTTCGCGGTGCGCCGCTGATACTGATGACGATCTATTTTCCCTGTGAAATTTATAGTTCCGTCGTGTCTACGTGTCGTCTTGACAGGCACTCTAAACTGTCTAGATTGCAGTACAGATTGTATTTAGACAGTGCCCTGAGTCTGACTCACTGGAATGGCTTTTAAATTTCTCTCAAGCGTGTCTTGGATATATGTACAGTTAATATAATCGACATAACATTTTTACAATCAGGTTCTGATTAGTGTGCTTATTTTGGCGCAAAAATAGAAAAGCATGATCTGCTCGAAGATAAAAATATTGTCATATCTCGAGCTGAAAAGTGAAACAAATAGTTATTAGCTATTATAACAAATGTCTTTTGATATGTGATCGCGCCTACGTCTACGAATTTTATTTTTGCATCGATACAAAATGTGGTTTTTAATCGACGGCTTTTCATTGTAAATTTACTTATTTTCATTTTCTTAGCGAACAGTTAACATGATTGTAGAAAGTGCTCGTGTGAACTGTCTATCAATTTACCTATTAACAAAAGGACATTATCGACTTGCGTCACATTATTATCAAACATCGTCATACATCAAATATTGAGAATTAAATTCTCAATATTTGATGTATGACAAAAAGAATTAATTGAGAAAAGCAATTACGTCATTGGAGATAATACTATCTACATAATGTAAATCAATCAATTTACGTCCGTGTATTGAGTATATCAAGTATCACAGCTCGCGATATCTTTAATTTGTTTTCATAGTTTTTTGACTTTAGGACCCCGTGAACTTTTTGTCACCTAAAACTTAGTCGATTCCAACTCCATGTCGTCCGTTTCTTTAATCAACAAATATTAAAATTGCCTTTTTAGCATTGGAATTATTTGTACATCTATTAAATCTGGTGTTTTTAACCCTCGGCGCAAACGGAGGGGTGTTTACGAGTTTACGTCGGGTTTTTACTTTTTACAATTTGGTAACTAAAGGAATATTAGACTTTCCTATTAATCTGTTATTATTCACAGATTTTGTGTGCAATTATCGCAATTAATGGTGTGTCGAAACTCGATACATATAGTATGACAGAGCTCCGAGACTAATAAATTACTTGTTTGTGACACATACTAATGCAGCGTAATATTATTGAGAGCTACTTGATTAATGTCTAGCGAGCTCTAAACTTACACCTAAATTTAACAACTGTACTAAATTTATTTTATTTGTTTATCCACAAAAATAATACAGAAACGTTATATATAATCTGGCTTACAATATTTGCACGGAAATAGACCACAACATTTTTGGCAGTCATTTAAAACTGGCACTCAATTCGTTGACGATATGTAGAAAGATGAAACGATAGTTCTGAATCATGAACAAGAGCTTCATACGCAAATTAATATTCCGTACAATATACTTCGAACGAATAATTCGAACGCGTTTGAGTTAATTAAAAACCTGCTGAGCTCCCGTCCACTGCAGCTGTGTATAGGGATTTTCAGATTAATGGCAAGATCGTTTGCGGTAATATAGCCAACTTCGTTTTGATATGACATTTTTAAGAGAGATTTTATAGTTCTCCCTTCGATTTATTGTCACTTGCATCCATTTCGGAAAGGAAACGTGATGTGAACACAAGATGTTCATTATATAAAATACTCATATACAACATGATTTTCATGTCCAGATCATTTTTAATAATATTCTCTAAGTTTTAAATCGCATGAACGTAATGCTTGCATAAAAGCAAATATTCTATTTATGTTATTGATTGTCTGTAGGTTCTTGGTGGAAATTCATGTTTCACACCTGATGTTTGTCGAAACCAGTCGCGTAATATATTAAAATTAATGTAAAATACTTATTAAAGTGGTAACAGTGCAAGAAGTCCTGTGTATTATTACTGTGAAATATTCTATTTGTCTAGAGTCTAGACTAGGGATCCACAACCAGCAACCTGCGGCTCGCGAGCCACACAAAGAGAATTTTTGAATGTGGAGCTGCGCTATATTAGTACTATACGCAAATATTGTTTATTTTATTTTAAAAAAGTTTGAAAATCGTTCATAATCGATGAACGAAGATAAGCCACCATTTCTATCCCGCAGCCACTTCGACTGGCTGGCTGCGGGGAAAATCGCTTTTCCCCGCAGCCAGAGGCAGCGCAAGGCGTGGGCGTCGCGACGTGGACCTCCACCTGCGGCCTCGCGCCTCAATTACGCATAACTCGGAATTCAGATGCAATAAAATATATAAACAACATAATATTATAATATAATACTATATTATTTTGTACCGACGTTCTGCTTTAGGCTGTTGATTTTATTGTATTTTCCCAAATTTGTACATACAGTCTTTCGGGCTTTATAGTTTAACCTGTAAAATAGACAAAAAAAATCCTCGCTCACTCGCATTGTAATTAAAAGTAGAATGTTTCTATGTAGGTTTTAATGCGCTTCCAACCCAAGACATTTGAGTGTCTTCACCAGTTCTTATGAACAAATAGATCAGTTTTTTTATTAAAAAAAAAACTTTATTTATGCTAGAATTTATTTATGTATTGTTGGCAAAAAACAATTTTTTGGCTCTTCAAAAACTTAGAAATTTTGTAAATTGTAATTTTTGACTCTTCCGGCTCAAAAGGTTGCCAACCCGTGGTCTAGAGTCGTTGAGGTACAGAG
Source organism: Phengaris arion (assembly GCA_963565745.1). NCBI lineage: Eukaryota > Metazoa > Arthropoda > Insecta > Lepidoptera > Lycaenidae > Phengaris > Phengaris arion. The sequence continues at coordinate 7,932,856 of OY751449.1, read as the reverse complement.
TAATAATTATGTAACAAAATTCCGAGTTATTTTAAAGTTTTTAATAAACTTTTTTTATTGCCTTTTCTTATGCGCTCGTATACGGTTTTTTGGACTGCTTCGTAGAATGTGGTATAGTAGTAGTTTAGACTCTGGATTAAAACATAGGCTACTTTTTATCCCGAAAAAGTAGTGTTCCCGAGGGATACTGTATTTACGCGGGCGGAGCCGCGGGAAACAGCTAGTATTATATAAAAGAAAGTCGTGTTAGTTACACTATTTACAACTCAAGAACGGCTGTAAATTGGTGGGGAGGTAGCTTAGAACCAGTTTGCGTATTTAACTTTGATTGTATTATAAGTGAGGCGACTTCGTATCATAAACTGGTTTTGTGACGTTTGGACCAATCAGAACGCGTTAGACGCTGGTTTCACGTTTAACGTTTACGAGAATACGGTTTGACAGTTTCAGCGTGTGCGGGACTTGATTGCAATGAGGGTTTTTAAATTCGTGACATCCGACAGCCTTTTGACACGACAATATTGTTTTGTCTCGAGTAGTAAATAACGCAATATATAAATACTTATAATCAATAACCTTTGTGCCAATGAGCTACGTGAACTCGTATTTTAAGACTGAAAACGACATTCATAATACGTTCAAATAATTTAAAACGTAATACGTCTGCAGAAAAATACAAAAGACTTGCAGACTCGGGAGATTTGCAATCTGGGACAATCTTGTACCCCGATTGATTGAGTCTACCCTAGTTCGTCGCGCGACAGTTTCCATACAGTTCAATAACATTAGGTCATCGCCCCTTACCCAGGTACGAGTCCCGTAAATCCCTCGTGTCAAGAATATCACTTGTTCAGTGCGTGTTAAATGACGTCATGCTGCTCAAACATCCTTGTCTGACTAATATTTACCCGTCCGTGAACCGTTTTCTCGTTTTCGGCTGCTGCTTTTTATGGTAAGAAGAGCGACGACCTTTCAACTAGTTAGCTTACCTTTCACTGACACGACTATGAGTAAATAATAGTGTCTATTAACCGTTATTAAAGTACTTACCTACCTGTAATACAACATCTTTCCATACGTACTTGTTGTAAAATGGTGAAATGGCGTTCACGTCATGTCGTCGTTTTCGAAGCGTACCTATTGGTGTTGGTATTCAAAGTACCTATTGGTGACAAAGGTTAATTTTACAATTGGACAACAAAAGAAAATGCTAGTGTAGGTATCATGAATCATTGTCGTTATGTAGAGACGACATTCTGCAAAGAAGTTACAGTCGATACTTTTAATTGCAAAAATTTGCTAAAGCGTGATCGCGGAGCACCTAGAAGTCTAGTTATAACAAACCGGTGACTTGTGTTTGGATTTCAGCGATATTTTGGAACGAAGTTCCTTATCGCGCGTTGGGCGGGACGGAAAAAATTAAGACAAAATGTTGTAGTTCGACACTTTTTGCTATAGTTGTAAGCCGTGCGCGTCTCTCTCTCTTTCTCTCTCTCTCTCTCTCTCTCAATTATTACTAAAATTGAGCCTACTGATTAAGTTTATATTACATTATATTTGTTAATAATAAAAAATATTATTATAACAAAAAAAAAATTATTACAATTCCTTCACTAATTAATCGAAATGAACTTCGTTCCATCCGGGTGTCCCTTGATACCTCTCAAGTTTTTTTTTATATTTCCACCCCAGTTTTCCAAATACCTAGTAAATAGTTTAGTAAACGTTCGCAAAGTTTAGTGCAAAACCAAAAACCACAAATCGGCTATTACTACTTTATGTACTATCTACTTGCTTTCATTTGAATTAATAAATTCCGTTATCGAACTCAACACTAATTAAAGCATTTAGTACGTTTAAATTAGCATCGTTTAAACAATACTGACGTAGGTATTGCAGGATTATGCATTATTATAAATGTTGTCTCGGTTAATAATAACTTTTTCACTATAAAATATAATTACAACCAACCCTCACGGGTCACGTGTAAAAATTATTTAATGTTTGTGGGGGTTAATTTTCACTCCAAAAGTTATGAATTTTTTAGGTTATTCATGGGGTTTGTAAATTATAGAAATGGCCGGTACTTTTATCGGAAGTATTGAACAAAAATCTCCATTTAAGCTTGGAGTGGAGCAGGAAATACCACTATCGAAACTACATTCTGTTCATACTGCTAGTGATTATACTTAATATAATATGTAACACGATATTACATACTGTGTCGATTTGTATTCAAAACGAGGATTTGGATCACGTTTCACCCACATACATTGGACGTCATACTAACTTTCCTATTGTATTGTGAAAGTTCAGAGCTTAATGTGTTTATGGTCCAATAAATACATACTGTTAGTGATGCAACATTGACAAACCTAAAAAAGATAAATTCAAAAAGTAATATTGTGTTTACACAGTGAATTTGATAAGGATTCAAGGGCTTTTGCTGACGTCTGGATAAGTAATTGGGTCAGTGTCGGCCGATAGACTCCACATGATTCATACGTGTTTAATGTCTATTTAGAATTTTGCAACTCTCAACTCACATAAAACCCATTCAAACCGTCCATTAAATTCTATAATGGTTATGATCTTTATTCCTTTGTACATCTCAAAGTCGATAACTTTATGGTTGCCTTTGTTTGGGTTCTTGACCGAAAGCTTAAAATAAGTAATGTATTTTAATTTTTCATTAGAAGTCAATAATACGCATTCGATTTTAATATTATTTAAGGAAAAGCAATCAAATACGAACTTTATCCATGCTGTATCCAGCTGCCATACTTAGAGGAAAACCGATGAAATCCTCGTGAATTAGTTTTTAACACTAGTTGAACCACACATGCAAAAGTATCGAAAGATGAAGTTGGTACAGTTCCAAATGCTTTAAATTATTAACATTTTTAGCTATCACCTTTTATTGATGTGATGAGAGAGGTCGGTCGTAACGTCAATTGGCTGAATGGAAGTAAGTGACGCGGGCACTGACGTAAACAACTCTTTGTCTTGTGTTGAAACGTAAATCATGATTATCCGTTTTGTTCCGTCGAGAAATTGTTACAATTTTTCAACGAGTTTCGAAATATAGTGCAACTTTTTTAACATATATTGTACAATATATGAAAGGCTATTATGATAATAATAATTTAGATTGCGGTTTTTGCAAGCAGTGATTAGTGGTTACAAAACATTTCCGTCACGGTTCGTTGTTCAGGGTTATCGCGGTCTATTGAAAGGATACGTAAATACGGTTTAGCTTTCGCTTGTAACGTGTGCCACTGTTTACATCTCTATAAAACTCGGCTTACCGGTTATTTGGAATAACCAGGTGAAAATTCGCATTTTACCTATGCTGTACTAGAATTGTTAAATAGTATCCACTATCCTCTTTTTATGTACCCATAATCTAATAATCTGAGTTAATTCTTTATCATTTAGTTTATGAACAATTATTACAACTAGTCTTTTCACTTTTAAGATCATAAATGTCATGTTACTTAATCATACATTACACATTCACAGTTTTTTATTGACTTATCTATTCATCTATTGAATGCTCTTGGCTATCAAGTTAAGTAGGTAGGAACACTTTGTAGACCATGACAAGTATGGTAAGGAGGTTAAAATACTGTGTCAAATGTCATCGTCCCGTTATTAGGTTTCTCCGATTTTAGATAAGTTTTATCGGAAACAGTCAGAAACGTTTTGGATAAATACTCAGTGTGTTGTCACCTTTGGCATTTTGTTTGACTTGTATGTAACTTTCTGTCGAGTTATTAAGAATTTTTCTTTGTTAAATGTTTTGTTGGAACATATTATTAGGTACTATTGTTATTTCTCTAATTACCTCAATAGCGTCGTATGAGGAATAACTTGATTCTATGATTATGAAGACGAGAAATAGATTTAATTTTATTGGTTTAATAATAAATGTGTATTTTCTTGTTGCAGGTAGCAATTAAGATAATAGATAAATCACAATTAGATGCCAGTAATCTTCAAAAAGTCTACCGCGAAGTGGATATTATGAAGAGGTTGGATCACCCACATATTATTAAACTTTATCAGGTAAGATTTGTATTTTGAAGTATCTAATAAAATAAAACGATACAAGATTAGGACCCATCAGCCAACATATTTTACAAACTCACCTGCCCAATTTTTTCTTCGTTTATAAACCTACGGCAGAATTATGTATACTTAACTGTAATTTGAATAAGGAAGGTTTTTTTTCTTATTTTCCTGATTAGTAGCCGTAAGGGACATCAGTAAAGTTTTACAAAATTATTAGTAAACATTGCGAAAAGAACATGAAATCTTAATCTGAAAGGTCATGTTGAAATGGCAAACTTTTTTATCAGCGGAATATGTCACAATGCGGAAATGACCACTCTTGAGTAACACCTAAGATTCTACCTCAATCCTTAGCACTTGCAACGGGAAAATAAGACTGCTGTTGATAGCGTTTATTTTTATTTATAGCGTAGATTTTAGCGAGAGGATTACATTGATCGCCTTGGCATCAATTTAAGGCTTTAATATCAATTGAGCAGGTCCTCAAAACTTTCTAGTTCAAGAAAAGTTTATGTTCAAAACCAATGTGTTGTCTATTGTAATTCATAAGTTTTGTACAATACTATGCATGCATTGTAAGTTGTAATATAAAACGCCAATTTAGTTAATCAATGCCACTAATTAGCAGTTATCGCTTTTGCGGACATTGGATACGCTGTTAGAATCATTACGTTCACTGACTACATACTGTTTGCGGTCAACGTTACGTGCCAGTTGTCCAATAATGATGTCAGTGTTTCTTTGGGTTTCCAACTTGCTGTCAACCGGGAAATTGCGTACGTCGTCTTAGTTAAAATAATGACTTAAACAGACACCTGCCAACTTGTCAAGTTATTTGCTTATTATCTAACTCGGTTATTATGTCGTTTAACTAGTTTATGGAACTTAGCAAACGACATGTATGGCTTTCCACGCCTTTTTTGTTTTATATTTATCAATCGGAAATAGTATTTTCCAAATTGAAAATGTAGAGTTTTTAGTAATCAAGGCCGGTATAAGGAACGGTCCATTCATTAAAATCTGTTCGACTACAGAGTAGGCAGGAAACATTTTGAAGTGTGTTCTAGCTTTGTGCATTATGCTGTTTATTTAAATACTTAACTAAAGATAGAAAACTCGTACCCAATTAGGTCCATAGTTCCACAAGTAAGGCAACTTGAAATTGCGAAAATCATTATTAGTTCTCATAAATCGGGTTAAGCTTCATACATTTATTCTGAGTGTTCTAACCTCGACAAAGGTTTCCATTGTTCAGCAAACAAAGTCTATGAATGAAATGAAAAACGATTGAGCCGGCCAATTCTCAATGGCTATTGGAGTATAAACATTTGCTCTCGAGAACATGATTTCCTTTCGACGAGATGGAATGTAATAACATCTTTGTCATTATTTCAATGTTTATTATTGCGATTACACAATGTTATAATGTATGGAACATCATTGTAAGAAGTCACTCGGATTACCAACATAACATTATGTTGGCACTTATGTGTGATTACTTGGTTAGTAATAGAAGTGTTTTACTCTGATTTATTGAATTTTTCTTCTTCTACTACTTTTATACTTTCAATATACCTTACAATACCGTTGATCGATGCTTCAATTTCAAACAATTATTCGTTGTATAATTATTATCAGCCTGTATCACTTATTTTAGATATCGACGTAATTCCACCGTAACATCGAGGTGGTATTTTTATCTAGACAAAGGTATCCCGACTCACGTCACGTCAAATTTTATTTAACTTGTATCGTATAACGTATTAGCATAAACAATCCGACATTATCTAGTAGACTTGTTGACGGAAACTTTCAGGAGCGCATTTCGTGAGTCAGCGGGTATTTATAGATGTTTTTTACCGGGCTGCCGAGAGAAGAGAATGTTACGTGGCTATGTTACGTGCACTTGTGTCTATGTACGCGTTATATTATACGGAATAACTAACTTTTTCCTTCCCGATATCCTATTATTATTTGTTTAAAAATATGGTTGAAATGGTCACGACCTCAGTGGCTCAGTGGTTCGGCGCGTTGGTGCTCAAGCCGGGGGTGGCGGGTTCAAATCCCGCCAAAGGAACAAAATAGTTTCTCTGTGTTCCGGGGTCATGGATGTGTATAAAATGATATTTATTCTTAAATATATGCATATTATTAAAGTATCAAATATACTTCCCATTTTCTGGTACCTGTAACACAAGCTCTTCGGATACTTAGCACGTGGCCAAATTGACGTGGTGTGAAGTGTCCATAGATATTATTATTGTTTCAACCATTTTTTAAACAATGGCGGATATTTTGTTATAAGCCATTTTTAGCTCATTAATAATTATTTATTTTCTCTGCAGCCATTTAAATGATTTTTAAATCAGGATTCAGGAAACAAAAAGAATAAGGTTTACATTTTACATGGAGGAGCGTAGGTAGGTCGTTGTAGGTAAAATCAAAATGGTCCCGAAACTTCGATGATGGGATCCACGAGGAATCGAGGGAACTCCTAGAACACTATATGGACTCTCTTAGTTAGGCTAGCAATGATAACTATGGATACAATTATGTCCTAAGAAAACTGTAAAATTTTTTGTGCCGCGACACTCATTTTTCATTATTGTTACATTTTCACGCACATAGCAAAAATTCGTGGCATGCTTAATTCAATAGCAAAAAAATGACTAGTGTTTGTCACTACCAATTAAGTGAGTTTATTAAATACTAGCTTTTGCCCGCGGCTTCGCCCGCGTAGTATAGTGTTCTTGGAGAAAAAACTACTTCGGCGAATAACTCTCTATTTACAGCAATATTCCTACTTCTGATACAATATTGAAAATGTTTATAGGTTTACCCAATGCAAATGGTTAAAAATGGGACCCTATCACCTCGACGCGACATGCGCGACCGCTTGATATAAGTACATTATATTATTATATCTATCGCGCTTGAGTATAAAAAGACTATTTAAAAAAAACCGCATCAAAATCCGTTGCGTAGATTTAAAGATCTAAGCATACAACATAGGGACAGACAGATAAAGCGACTTGTTTTATACTACGTAGTGAATAATCATTTAATTTTCCATTTAAATATAATTTGACATTCCAACAAAACTGGCCAACTACCTATAGAGGTAGTTGGCCAGTTTTGTTGGAATGTCAAATTATATTTAAATGGAAAATTAAATGATTATTCACTACGTAGTATAAAACAAGTCGCTTTATCTGTCTGTCCCTATGTTGTATGCTTAGATCTTTAAATCTACGCAACGGATTTTGATGCGGTTTTTTTTAAATAGTCTTTTTATACTCAAGCGCGACGAATATTCCGTACTGCAGTTCTTATGGAATATCCATAGGGATATTCCATAAGAACTGCAGTACGGAATATTCGTTGAGCTAGCACCGAGTCGCGACTCGCGAGTGCCGCCGAGACATGTCCCTGCATTTTAAATCTGTAATATCTTCGAAAATATTTATTTAAATTACATGCTATACAGGGGCAATATTGATCTATATTAAATGCACAATGTATTTAAGGTACTCACTAAATTGGATTAGGATTAATGCTGTATTGCTTAAAATCGCTTCGTAAATAAGCTATTAAATTAAAATCAAAGTAAAGGATAAAAAAATGGTTATTGTGGGTTATCCCTAAGAGATAGATATATGCTATCGCGGACTTTTGTAGGCTTTTTTATGATGAACAAAACTGTAGTACATTACTTTTATCTATCTCGTAGGGTTCAGCCACCGTTTGCAATGTAAGCGGAAAAAATGTAATTATTTACGACATCACATTAGACACCTCAAAAATAACAGTATTTCTCCACTATTTAATGAATGTTATTATACATATAAACCTTCCTCTTCATCAATCTATCTATTAAAAAAAACCACATCAAAATCCGTAGTGTAGTTTTAAAGATTAAAGCATACATAGGGATATAGGGACAGAGAAAGCGACTTTGTTTTATACTATGTAGTGAAGCGCGCTTATTCCTGTTTGGAATCTCTGCCATAGAACGTTTGACGACACAGATGGTACAAAATGCGTATAAATTCTATTCGTTCATAGTTATTTACCTTTAACGACATGCTTACAATTTAAATTTTTGGGGTAATCGGTAGTTTGACAACCATTTTATGTAAGATTAATCAAGAAATTCGAATAGTAGGTACCCAAAAAAATCGAATATTCGAATATCAAAATTTTCGAATAATTGCAACCCTTCTTACCCTTTACATAAAAAGAGATTGATAGTAAGTTTTCCTAATTAGGAACAAATCTGGAAAATAAGGTAACTTTTAACAATCTACTTTTTTGAAGTTATATTTACACAACGCTTGGTTTAGAAGGAATATTTTGTTGAAAATAATTTTCTACATTTGTGCCGTCCTTTATTACTTTGTGAAATTTGTGCCACAACATCAATACTATCAAAAAGAGCAATAATACAAATGGGTTTGTAAATACCAGGTTTGGATTCCAGTTTGGGACATTAATTTAAAAAAAAAAACTAAATATGTAGTTTTATCTAAATAATAGTAGGCATTCACGCCATTACTATCTAATCTTGCATAAAATGGTTGTCAAACTACCCATTATACAAAAAAAAAATCTAAGCATGTCGTCAAAGGTAAATAACTATGAACTAGAATTTATACGCATTTTGTTCCTTCTGTGTCATTAAATATTCTATGGCAGAGATTCCAAACTTTAAATGTGGAAGCGTGTGTAATTAGTATTGACAAGCACTAGTCACAGTCACAGTCACAGTTTCAGTTTTCACCTTTGTTGTCTAACCCTCAAGTACTCTTGACCTGTCCATCTGTCCAACCACGGAATGTAAAACATGTTGTGTTTTCCGTGTGTCTAACATTACAGCCACTCGGCGTATTATAAATTACGTGCGTCATATTTGCGTAAGTGCAATTCACAATTGAGTCATAAAAATGTCTTTGCCACAAAGAAAGTGAATAAAATATAAACAAATAAAATATTGTTATTTGTTATTTGTTATTAAAATTTAATACGTTCTAATTATTTTCTCAAAGATCATCAATATAAACATGTGCTAAGTACTTATTTGATAAAAAATAACTATAACATAATTTGATTCATTGCTAAAAGCATAATATACTTATATATTAGAGACGGGGTATGTCGAGGCTAAAAATGTCCTTTATGTGCCTCATTGGGCACTCGAGTTTTACATTATAAATGGCAAAGTATTGCGCTGTAAAAGGCTGAGAAATTACAACAAACGAGTAAAAAAGATACACGAGATATAATGATATTATAGATAAAATCAGAATAAACAATATCAATAAAAACGACGCGAGTTTAGTAGTTTCGAACCCTGGAACGAATCGCTTCAGTCCATCCGGCCGACTGATGCGATCTCGAAATTGCACACAGACGATACGATTAATTTGTATCCGTTCAGGCCGAACTGAAGGTATACCGGACCGTATATGGGCCCTTAGTTCGTTCGCTTACATCGTAGTACGATCGATTCTCAACAGATGGCGTCACATTTTCCTTGTATGATGAAATTTTTAGGTTAAATGTATGTACTGTACAATAGCTGTAATGTAATGTACAATAGCCTATACTTATTCCTTATGTAAAATATATTTATACAGAAAAATATAAATAAATAGAGTAAAAGACTGATGGAGTTGTGAGTTAACAACTGTATAATATAGCAAGTACGAGGGCGGCACTGAAAATTTCGGGAATCAAGGAAGTGACACAACATTACTATTTAAAAATGTATTTATTGCTTTTCGAAGTATTCTCCGCGAAATTTGACACATTTTTCCATTCGATGGAACCAATCATTGAAGCAACCATTCCATTCGGAAGTTGGGGTCTCCAAAATGGCCGTTTTGTAGGCGTCCACAGCTTCTTCAGGTGATGAAAATCTCTGACCACGCAATTTATTCTTTATTTTAGGGAAAGTATAGAAATCATTAGGGCTTAGGTCGGGGCTGTACGGCGGATGGTCTAATAATTCTATGATTTCTTGCTCTAAAAACTCTTTAGTTCTGTGCGCCGCGCACAGTGCGCGGTGTGAGAACTCGCATTGTCGTGATGGAGGATGATGCGGCGGTTGCAGTTCTCTTTACGGAGTTCAGAAACGACCTGTGGCAAACAAATGTTAGCATACTATTCTGCATTAACCGTTCTTTGTCCCTCAAGAGGAATAGTCGCAACATGGCCGGTTTTGGAGACAAACGTGGCCACCATTTTTTTTGCAACACTCCGTGAACGAACAATTTTTGTTGGCTTTAACTCATTTTCGAACACCCAAACTCGTGACTGGTTTTTTGTTTCGGGTTCGTACGCGTATATCCAGGATTCGTCACCTGATACGATGTTGTATACAGCATTTGAGGATCCTGCGTGGAATCTTTCGAGAGTTCTGACGCACCAAGTAACGCGAGCCGCTTTTTGCTCTTCACAGAGCAAATGCGGTATCCATCGGGAAAACAACTTTTTTACACCTAATTGTTCATGCAAGATTATTTGTATTTGGCTCATGCCAATGTCTAAAGTTGCCTGAATTTCGCGGTATGTCACATGTCGATCTTCCTCAATCAGCTTACGCACAGCATCAACGTTTTCTTGGGTGACTGCAGTTTTTGGACGACCTTGACGGGGATCATCACTGAGCTTGACACGTCCACGTTGAAATTCAGCAAACCAGCGATAAATTGTGGTTTTGGATGGAGCTTAATCACCAAATGCAGAAATCATCCGGTCAACACACTGTTTTTGTGTTAAACCACTTCGAAAGTCATAATAAATCATCGCTCTAGAATTTTCTCGAGTCAACTCCATTTTCTCAACGACTAAACAAGTTTGACAAGACCTTGTGACAAGACCGAGAATCTTTTTTTAAATAAATAAACGGTATTCGATTTTTAAAACCAAGGAGTTTTAAATTAAAAAGATTTTAATATGACAGGAACAGTGGAAATATTCCATTCCCGATACTTTTAGTGCAGCCCTCGTAGTGACAACTGACTGGTAAAAATATAACTTATAAGTATATATTTAGTCATCAAAGGTCACTTCTGTATGTTTTGAATTTACGACCGCATGAAAACTGCTGACGTAAACGATATAAGTATCTAGAAATATATTCATAAGTATGAATTATTTAAGTATACTTACTTCATAGTTTATGTGATTCAGCTTGTTAAAAAATAAAAACTGATTGATTACTGAAGATTTTTCTCGCTTTTTAATCCCCGACGCCAAATGTGGGGTGTTTTACGTCTGCTTGTGCGTCTGTTCGTGGCGTCGTAGCTCCTAAAGACCTAAACGAAAGGTTCGATTAAGATGCGGTTTTTTTGTTTGAAAGCAGACGTGATGGCGAGTTTTCATAGGTATAATTATTCATCATCAGCTCGCTCACTGCTTGACAATTAGGGGGTTACTTTAAATTTTTATTTTGTTTATTGATACAATGACTGATTTGGTAGAGTCGCAATGATCGAAACAGGAGAAACATCAAAATAATATGACTTGATATTCGAACTCTTTTTGAGAATAGGTATCTTAAAAATGCAGCGCGATGTCGCGTATCGTTTCGTTTCGGTGTGAATTGACCCTTACAGTTTAGACTAATAAATGTTCCTGAAAATGAAAAGTACAATTAAAAAATTATTACTTAAAGTTATAGTATGGAAGAAATATCTAAAGTTCTTTTAACTTTAGATATTTCTTCCATACTATAACTTTAAAATGTAGGTCATTCATGAAGATTTTTCTATTCACTTCATTTCTTTTTGTTTTTTACTCGCGTGGTTGTTATTTTACTGGCAGAATGAAAAATCATTATATTTTAGTTCTGTTACTTCTAGGCAACTGAAGCACAGATTAAAGAAAGCTAGGTCTAGATAAATAGCTACATACTTAACTGTCGGTTATATTGCACTACTACAAGGATACGTGTGCTCAAAACTCCTATCGCGTATACGGCAATAATGTCTAAATATACAGACGCGAGTCTAATTTACGCCCATCTTCAGTGACAACCCTGACAAAATTTGGCTCGTTCTATGGAAGGTGTTCCTCTGTACGTAATTATTTTTACTCTGTGACTGAAGTCCCTAAAGATTTTTCTTTTGTTTGCAGGTCATGGAGACCAAGAATATGATCTATATAGTGTCGGAGTATGCGAGTAAAGGCGAAATATTTGGTGAGTATCTTACTATTTTTAAATGACATTCCACGTGTCTTAAAACATAACTGGCTAGTGGTGTTACGTCAAATAAAATAAACCTATTATAATTTATAAACCAGTATTGCAGGTATTTTAGTAGTTGTAATTACAGTTACTTTAATTGACGACCTCTGTGGCTCAGTGGTTCAGCGTGTTGGTGCTCAAGCCGGGGGTTGCGGGTTCGAATCCCGCCGAAGGAACAAACAGGTTTTTCCGTGTTCGTGGGTCATGAATGTGTTATAAATATGTGTATAATATAATAAAAATCTTAAATATATGTTTAGTATAAAAGTATTAAATATACTTCCCGTTTCCTGGTACCTGTAACACAAGTTCTTCGGACTTAGCCCGGGTCCAGATTGACGTGGTGTGAAGCGTCCATAGATAAAAAAAATATATAAGACAAAAGTACACAAATATTAATAAGTATAAATAATAAGTTATTTTTATAATATTAACGTTGTACATAGATTCGTTCATTATTTTTGGATAACCTATATAACAAATAGTTTGATTTTCCTTGTCTTTGTTAAGGTCTAGTGGTTTCTAAATGATAAATAATCACGTGTGATGTGTCTTTTTTGTGGGTACCTATTTATTTCTTTTTAAACAATACCCTTTTAAATTTAAATGGACTGGTCCATTAAAATTATATACTAATAATATAATAAATAATAAAAATTTCTGGATTTTCAAGTCATTAAACGTTTTGACTAATAACTACAAAATCCACACATAAAATTCGCAGAAGATAGACGTACTAAATTACGATTTATTTAAATTTTTAAGAAGACATAAAAACCAAGGGAAAATATCTTGTTTCTTAATTAAAAGGGAGCAAATGATTGGATTAGGGGGATTAGTGCTCACTCCAAATCTAGGGCTTACAATGATACCCATAGTTACTTATTTTATAAGAGCGACCCTCTCTTTTGTTTCAACAAAAATTTTTTGGGGTTCAGTGAGGTTAGCAGGAACAATTGACAACTACGTATTCGTTACGTTATCAAAAGAAAATTGTATCAAAATTATGACAGCGCCCATACAATTGACATTCGATAATGTTACGGAATACGTATTTTTAAATTGATCCTTGCTTGCAGCTTGGGCTACTGTAGTAGGTACTCAAGGAACCCTTATAGTCTTATAGCCTTGTCCGTTCGTCTGCTGTCTGTCTGTCGTATCTGTCCACCCTTTGAGCTTTTATAACATTACTCTTAGTATCAAAATGAAATATAAAGTGGTTTACGAATTACGATGTAGGTAGTTCGTGTTTAACTTATTAAATATAAGGCTCCTAAAATAACAACGAAGCCTTTTGATATTATAAACGATAAAGCCACGGTTATATTTAAAAATAGCGTATCACGTTTCACCATTAACCCAGAATTTTACATTTTTACCCTTCCTGATTAAACACAATAACGTATCGTATTAAAATAGCTCGTACATTAAAAAATATATCTAATAATACAATGCCCAGCCGAAAAACTCGTAACCTCGACATCGATTAAGGGCGCACGATGTAAGTTCTTGGCCGCTCTAGTGACGTCATTCGTGGCCTGCTGACGTCACTAGGACGGTGCAGGGGGAGAGGGCGAGGGACGAGGTGTGGGGTAGGGGGAAAACAATTTTACTCTGACGACATAGAACCGAAAATCCTTTATGAAAATCGGGCGGTAGGTTATATCTATTGGTAACGACTTGAAGTCTGCGCCTCGAATCTTTGAGCTAGTGTTGTTTTGATAAAATCAATGATGAATTTACCGATCAAGTAATCAGTAGATGATACTATTGATTCATATTACCTATCCGTGTCATGTTATAAAATAAGTTACTGTCCAAAAGTGATCGCCATGGGTAGGTAATAAATCAGGTCTTTTATATATTATTATTTAAAAAAAGTAACATGATTGACCTAATTATTGCTTGTTATGTTTGGTTTTGGCAATTTGATAATGTCAAAATGATGATGAATGAATTTAGATATCATGATAGTGTCGCGAAATATATTATTAGTGTTCAAATCGGCTTCTTCCGTTTTCACTACTTATCTTTCTGACAAGTAGTGAAAAGGGACTAAATATTTAGTTTCATTAATATACTCAGAAATATTGAGGCATTACTACTTGGTAAATGTAAAAAAATATAATATTTTATGCGTAGTTTATTAGAATTATATATTATAATTATTTATTATTTATATGTTAGATCTAAAAAGACATCTAAAAAGAAAAAAAAATTTTTTTTGCTAAATTAGTAAACAAAACCTACATCATTAGTTTACTTACATCATATACAAAAACATTCATTATGGTAAGTATGAACTTAAACGGACAAATATCGGAAATATTTACAAATATGTTCCTGCGGCCGTTAGGTTAGGCCCGTACAGCTAGGTACAGTACCCGGCGATAAATATTGCACATCGACCTTTGGAAAGAGACAATCGGCTAATTTCGGCTTCGTAGAGCGTTATCTCTGTCGTACGAAATACAAACAGTCCGGTATCTTTTAGGAGCTGTAAAACAATTATGATTTACTTCATTTGATAATTCTTTTTATTATTTGTATAAAATACGCCAATTTTTCTATTAGTGATGGCTTTAGGTTGGGGTAAAATAAAAAAAAAAACATGTTCACATTATGTTTACGTATATTTTGGAAAATTATAGCTGTAGTGTACATAATAAACACCATTATACCTATCGTTAGAATGAGACATTGTAATAAAAATAATAATAATTTTAATTTTCAATTACTTCCATTTCACTATCTGTGCTCTCAAAGAGGTCAATATCACTGTCACTGTCAGCCGTATTTATCACTAGTCTATCAGTGTAATTAATTGTCTAAACCGTGTTGAATGCTTCTATATTCATTCTCACATTTGATTGCATGATCGCAAACCTTTTTCCACTCTTCAGCCCCGATCATGTTTACTTTTTCAGTCAATAATGTTTTTACTGTAGTTAAATTCATACCCACACTTCTAGAGGCTACATAGCCTTTCAGTTGAGACCATATATTTTCAATTGGATTAAAATCCGGATGATATGGTGGCAATCGCAACACAGTGTGCCCATGTTCGGCAAGTACTTTGTCCACGGAAAACTGTATACCTCTCCTTGTGCTGACATATAATAGCGTAGATCTGGGTTTTTGTTAATTTTGGATCAACTGGAATTTCGTGTCTGTTTAACCAGTTGATCATTTCCTGTTTAATGGTGTTTGAGTTGGGGGGTCTTTCAACATATTTGTTGTGATAGGGTGCGTTGTCGATAACTAAAAGAGAATCACTGGGTATATTTGGGATTAATTGATTAACTAGCCATTTTTCGTGGTTATCGTTATTCATTTCATTGTGATAGTCACCTGTAGTGTCCGTGGATTTATACGTTAAAAAGGCACCGGGTACAAAGCCTTTTTCATTTCCCGCATGAACTATTATGAAACGTTGACCTTTTGAAATTGGCTTTTTTTACTACTTTTTTCTTATCATCACTCCAAGATTTGCTTTTAGTTTGGGATGTATGTATGTAAGACTCATCCATGTAGACGATATTTTTTCCTGATTCGCGAAATTTGCGTATTTTATCGAGGTATTCCATTCGTTTGTGACTTACATCGTGCTTTTCCATTAGAACTTTTCGATTATCTTCCATTTTAGTGAACCGAAATCCCATCTCGTGAAGTATTTTTCTCAACGTCTTTTCAGACCCATTGTAATTAATAGCTTCAGATAATTTAGCCTTTAATGATTTTATTATTAGCAGTTCATTAAATCGTAAGTGAAAATCACACACCATTCTTCGAACAACATCATAATCAAAATCATCCCTATCCAAACGAAATTGCTTTTTTGGTCTCCCTTTTTTTGGAGTGCTGAACTTAATTTCAGTAGAATGTGTTTCAGTACTGACTTCGTTTAATATATTGTTCAAAGTTCTTCTTGAATATCCAGTGGCATTTGCAACTCGCTCTTGAACCTTCTTAAAACAACAACTTACATTTTTATCTTCATTTTTTTTAATCTGTCATCTTCGGTTACAAAATATTTATAAACATTGTAGATAATTTCGCGTGACTGACCTTGTAAAGGTTTCCCTCTTTTCCCTAAAGTTGCCATGCCATACCAAGTACAACTTTAAATTATTTAAATTTGGGGGTGTTACATCTCTAAATATATATTTTGAACTGAACGCGACCGCACTCTATCGCATTTGAACAACGACTGACAAAACGTCACATAGGTAGTGTGCGACAGATATAACGCTCTACGAAGCCGAAATTAGCCGATTGTCTCTTTCCAAAGGTCGATGTGCAATATTTATCGCCGGGTACTGTACTATTTTAGTATGGAGCTTCTCGTGAAAACGCACCATGCGAAATTTTGTACCTAAAATCACTGAAAATATTGACTTTTGGTAATATACTGCTTCTTCTGAGAAGTTACTCATATTTAAGAGAACTATTAATTTATGCAAGAAAGAAAATCAGTCATCTAGCCTATTCAGCTCTATTCCTCAAATATTTCTCCTCTATTCTATTTATAGTGAGGGTGACCCACGCGGTCTAGCCTAGCCTAGGCCTAGCAAAGTAATATACATACATACATACACTCTAGAAACATAACAAACACTCATTGTGGCAGAGTCGGGTAAAAAAAAAATTTTGTCACTATTGACGTCTAATTGACACTATTAACAGGCAAATCAACAACAGGCAAAACAAATCCAGGAGGATTTGCAGACTATACCGCGAGGGCCATCCACACTATAAATAGAATATTATATTTCTCCTCTATTCTATTTATAGTGAGAATTCTGACATAACAACGGTAAAGTTGTTCCTTTTTGTATGGGAGTGCCATACAAAAAAGAAACAACTTTACATCATAGATAGCATGGTTGAAGAGACCAACAGTTTCGATATTAGCATAAAATGGTAGTAAAAAGGAAAAAAAATCAGAATATAGTCCCTTTTCAGTTTTCACTACAAGTCAGGAAGTTTAGTAGTGAAAACGGAACAAGCCTTCAAATCTACTTTCGTACGTACTAAGCTGTCTTAATACTTAAGTAAATGAAATCCTATAACACTCGACATAATTCTGGAATGGCGCACCTGCGTTAGATACACCTGTGTAGTCTGCCTTTAATATCCATGTTATTATAAGCGGAGGTTTAGAGGATAAGACCGAAATTGCATGCGTAAAGAAATAGCTGTGGTGGGGTACATTCCTTAGTTTTATGTTTTAAACAGTAAAAAAATGTTGAAAAAATGACATAGGCAGTAACTGTGCATAATGTAGAAAAGTGCAGCAGTAGACAGATGTTTAAACAAAACTTTTTAAAACATATTTAGACCTAATTATGTTAAATCTAATTATAAATAATTACATGATAGCTTTTTATAATATTATATTATATTTACGTAGTTGAATTACTTGACGCTGATTAATTATAAAACTGAAAAGACGTCATTACAAATCTGGCGAATAGAAAATATTATAATTCTTCAAGTCGTTTAAAACTAAATGTTGGTATTTCATTATGAGAACAATTAAGTTATTTATAGAATGTCCACTTGCGCCAATCCGAGTTAAATAAATAAACCCAGAGTTAAACCCTAGTCTGGAGTAAAGTTGACATTTCGTCTTATACTCTCGGTGAGTTAAGAGATAGCCTAGAGTTAAAAATTTAAAATTTTAACCCTACTTTTTTGGCAGGTTAAATTGTCTAACTCGGTGTTAATTTCGTATCTAAACAAATAGCATTGACAGAATGTTGATTTTTGAGGTTATATTGTGGTTATATTATTATAATTTGTTGTTGAAAAATGATAAATGAAATTAATATTATGTTTTCTGATGATGATGAAGAGATCGTTAAATTTATTGGTTCGAATTTTTTTAATAGAACGGTAGAAAAACGCACTGATCCCTTTAACTCCCTCCGAGATAAAAGTTTCCATAGAAAATTCCGTCTGGAGAGATAGTGTAATGTCCTTGTTGGATAAAATAAAGGATAAATTAGAATACGCAAATGAAAATAAAAAGTAAGTTATCACCATCTATGTACTAATAACTTCCTACCTATTTGTGTCCATATGGATTTCATTCATTATGATTTACCTATTTGACTTGTAAAATTAGGCCTCAACCTATTTTTCTTCTCCATTTTTACTTATAAATTGAGTTTTGACGTGATAACGTCTTATAATTTGATGGAGCCGGCTGCTCGCACGAAAAAACATGACTCATGCGTTACCTGTTACCAGCGTTACCTCGCTAAATATGACGCATTGCCGTTACCTCAGCTAGCCGCGCCTTAGGTATGTGAGCGGTGGGACGGAGAGGCGGAGCGCTTGATGTTATTACTCAGTTCGGCGCCGAACTTAGCGGCGGCAACACGACTACCTAAGGCGCGGCCAATTAGTTCCGCGCGCACTATATACATGACGTTGTCACGTTCAACTGTCGTTAGTAAACCGACTTTACAGACAACCGATTTTTTATTATTGATAAACAAAATTATTGTTATGATGAATAATTTTCAATGTCAGCTTCTAATTGACATTGAAGTATTTATTATGAAACAAAAAGGAAAGTCATTGTCAAAATAAAATAATGAGATATTCATACGCGACAGACTAGTGCAAAAGAGACAAATACACATGTCACTTCCAATCAATTATGTCGTATTATACTCGTTTCAAATAGCACACGCAATGTTGCCAGTACTAAATGAACTAACATAAGGTTAGTTAACTCTGGGCTAATTTTCATTGGCGCAAGACAAAAAAGAGTTAAATATATAAATCTGTAACCCTGAGTTAACAATCTCGGAGTTATCGAAATTTAACCTAGTTTTTGGTGCAAGTGGCCCTAAGTGTTATTAAATCCCACACAACGACCTATTAAAAGTATTTTTAACTTTCTCATTGAAGCTGATCTTTGAACTTAGTCCGATAGAGAAAGGTAAAGGTGATTTAAATGTTGTGTTTGTTTTTTATATATTTTTTTGTAGCAATTTAGTTTACTGGAAATCGATAATTTTGACAGAGACAGAAGTGAAAGTACATTTTTGATTTCGTAATACCCAAAACCATCATGCCCAAAATTACTGTTCTCATAATGAAGCAGAAGTACCTTGTAACATACATACATGATACAACACACATAAATACAACCTCTGATGATTCGGTGTGATCATTGATTAACCTAAACGCAGAAGCAAACATTCTGAAATGTACAAGGATTGTATGACAACGTATTCGGGGACAGTCATTTATTTAAATATAGATCTAATGAATATTGTTCTTTGCAGATTACATAGCTAGGTATGGGCGGATGGCAGAGCAGGCTGCACGAAGGAAATTCTGGCAAATTCTCTCGGCTGTCGAGTACTGCCATGAAAGGCGGATTGTACATAGAGATCTGAAGGTAAATATTTATGGCGATAATAGTAAGTATGGTTACATATTTTATATTATGTTGCTCAGATATTTGTTTGTCGGATACTAGGAAATATTTATGTATGTAGGCTTGCTGAATAGAGTACATACTACGAATTATAGTCTGAATAAAATTTTTGACCAGGTAGATTTGAAAGAAATTTGAAAAAAAAATTTACCCAGTGAGCCAAATTGCTATGTAGCATGTAGCCAAGGTAGCCAAATTCGTGTTAGACGAATTAAAAGTAAAAATTAAACAAAATTGAAACAAAATTGCATTCTGGTGCTTTTGGAAATGCTATCAAAAGTATATCGTTTAACCATAAAATGCGTACGTAAGCTGAATTTATAAAAACATCTCGATAGAACACTTCTCTATCTAAGAATTTAGTGTTATTAAATAAAAAATCCGGTTACCATTAAAATAATTCCGTATAATGTTGGCGGAAAACCTGTCTAATGTAAATCGTTATTAATTCTAGTATGTTACGTAGCCAATTAGCATGTGCATTATTCATTACTAAAAGGTAATTAATTAAAAAGAGTTTTTAACCGACTTCTAAAAAAGGAGGCGGTTATTCGTTCGGCTGTATATATATTTTGTATGTTCAACGTCTGTTGACCGATTTTAAATTTTTTTTTGATATAAAGGGTATAATTCGAAGTTGGTCCCGTTGTCACCAAAGTGTTCACCTGATAATGGCATCCATGAGGAATCGACGGAACTCTTCGAAATTTAAATGGATACATATAGTGATTTCGTCTTTTTCTGAAGTAACCCAAGCATAATATGCTACCAAAAAGTAAGATTTTGCACCAAGGTTATACCCTGGATCCAAAAGCACAGAACAGAACTCCTCACTCAGTCTTCAAAGATACGCGTTTGGAAATTTCGACATTGTTTAAAGAACAGCAAGCATATGCTATTAATAAGTGACTAACAGCAGTAATCATCATCATCATCTTATATACAATACCTAATGGAAGCTTGACGCGTATTCGATTAAGTATACATTCGATAGTTTATTTTAAAAGTGCTTAAAATGTTTTAATAATAATATAACAAATATGAGTAAAAAGGGAACAATGATTATTTTAAAACAAAAAATTAAACCGACTTCAAAAGTAAAAATACACAAAAAAGTATGAAATAAATCTTAGTTGCTAAATAATTCCCCTTTTAAATTCGGCTAAAATTTTAACTATTTTTCTAAACAATCTTCATAATTTTGAAGTCGGTACCAGCCCAAACAATATTCTGATAAATCATTATTTTATAGAGCTCATGTTTAAGTTGGCTAAGGATAAGAAATAGATACACAAAAAAGTATGAAATAAATCTTATTTTATAAAGAATTTCCCTTTTAAATTCGGTTTGTGTATTTTTACTCAAAAGTAAAGTCGGTTTAATTTTTTGTAAAAAATAAATAATTACCCACAAAACGCATCTAGACATCTTCTAAACAGACGACGAAGTAAAGTAAGGAATATTTTAAAAATTAATTACCTAATATTGACTAGTAGACATCATTTACTTGTAAAACTTTGAATTCAATTAAATAATCTTCTAACAAACATATCACATTCTTCGTGTAATATTGACTCATGGTCTACAGATCGGTATAAAATAGGGCTCTCATTAGGCATCTATTACAAGAACCTGTTACTTCGAGAATTGGGTATTCTTCTCCTTCTGTAGTAGAGATAAGTAGAGGGTTCGCAGAGCTTGAAATAGTAGAGGTGCTCTCAATTTTTTTAACTATTTCCATATCTTTCAGGCAGAGAACCTCCTACTGGACGCGAACATGAACATCAAGATCGCGGACTTCGGGTTCAGTAACTACTACGCGACGGGTGAACTGCTGGCGACGTGGTGCGGATCACCACCGTACGCCGCGCCCGAAGTATTCGAGGGGAAGAGGTATACGGGACCGGAGATTGATATATGGGTGAGTTTTGTTTATTGCCTTCTTAAGGCGTACTCAGGCAAAAGGTTCTTTGATGGTATGAATACTATTAATTTCACCCAAAGACAGCCACAATATTAAAGAAGAGAGAAGCTATGCGTTGATTAAATTCATACTTACAAGTAAACAATTGAAAATATATTTCACACTTATTCAATAGTGAACATACTATCGACTCGAGAACAATATTACGATATTGCGCAATACTGTTGTAGATCCGGTGAGACCTTAGTTTATATGTAACTATGCTCTGGATTATATGATAAGCATTTTATCAAAACCTTTTTACAGTAGCTATTTAAAACTGTAAATAGTAAAAAATGTCGCAGCGTAGCTCAGAGCGATTTGCTGCCCTGAAAATGTAGGTTGTAAAGTATGAATAAAGGTAGGTATAAAAAGTAAACAATATATAGGTATTACAAGTAAATCCGGTAGATTTGTAACATTATTACCTACGCCATACAAATTAATATTATTAACGAGTTGTAAAAACTAACCTTATTTATATTTAATTGTAGGATCATTAATCATAAATGTGGTTTTATCATACAACTTGCAAAAAACGTCATGAATGATGAAAGACGAAAAACCCCAATTATTTTAACCTACGTCATACAAGGTATTATTTATCTAAATAATCTAAATAATATTATTATCTAAGAACACTGCAGTTTATGTAGAAATTAGTATTCAAATTCATAAACCTTACAATTATTGTAGTCTTCAATAATTCTGAAAAACATTCGCGACGATGAAATTTAATAGAATCTAGATGAAGTTCACAGGAAGCATTTTTTAAATCAGAATACACTTCAGTCATCAAAACTCTATGCATTAGTGACAGTATTTGTGAATCGGTTGAGATCTAAACAATTAACACTTAAGACCACCTGATAGATACGAGGGCGGCACTGAAAATTTCAGGAATCAAGGAAGTGACACAACATTACTATTTAAAAATGTATTTATTGCTTTTCGAAGTATTCTCCGCGAAATTTGACACATTTTTCCATACGATGGAACCAATCATTGAAGCAACCATTCCATTCGGAAGTTGGGGTCTCCAAAATGGCCGTTTTGTAGGCGTCCACAGCTTCTTCAGGTGATGAAAATCTCTTACCACGCAATTTATTCTTTATTTTAGGGAAAGTATAGAAATCATTAGGGCTTAGGTCGGGGCTGTACGGCGGATGGTCTAATAATTCTATGATTTCTTGCTCTAAAAACTCTTTCGTTCTGTGCGCGGTGTGAGAACTCAAATTGTCGTGATGGAGGATGATGCGGCGGTTGCAGTTCTCTTTACGGAGTTCAGAAACGACCTGTGGCAAACAAATGTTAGCATACCATTCTGCATTAACCGTTCTTTGTCCCTCAAGAGGAATAGTCGCAACATGGCCGGTTTTGGAGACAAACGTGGTCACCATTTTTTTTGCAACACTCCTTGAACGAACAATTTTTGTTGGCTTTAACTCATTTTCGAACACCCAAACTCGTGACTAGTTTTTTGTTTCGGGTTCGTACGCGTATATCCAGGATTCGTCACCTGTTGCGATGTTGTATACAGCATTTGAGGATCCTGCGTGGAATCTTTCGAGAGTTCTGACGCACCAAGTAACGCGAGCCGCTTTTTGCTCTTCACAGAGCAAATGCGGTATCCATCGGGAAAACAACTTTTTTACACCTAATTGTTCATGCAAGATTATTTGTATTTGACTCATGCCAATGTCTAAAGTTGCTTGAATTTCGCGGTATGTCACATGTCGATCTTCCTCAATCAGCTTACGCACAGCATCAACGTTTTCTTGGGTGACTGCAGTTTTTGGACGACCTTGACGGGGATCATCACTGAGCTTGACACGTCCACGTTGAAATTCAGCAAACCAGCGATAAATTGTGGTTTTGGATGTGGCTTCATCACCAAATGCAGAAATCATCCGGTAAACACACTGTTTTTGTGTTAAACCACTTTGAAAGTCATAATAAATCATCGCTCTATAATTTTCTCGAGTCAATTCCATTTTCTCAACGACTAAACAAGTTTGACAAGACCGAGAATCTTTTTTTATATAAATAAACGGTATTTGATTTTTAAAACCAAGGAGTTTTAAATTAAAAAGATTTTAATATGACAGGAACAGTGGAAATATTCCATTCCCGATACTTTTAGTGCAGCCCTCGTAAGTCATTACAGTTTCGTGCACTGAGCAAAAAAAACGTTGATCGGATATTACAAAAATCCATAAAATAACACTGCAAATATGCCGAATTTAGATTATCCTGTGCATACTTTAATAAACTATCACAGAAAAAATGTGTGTGTGTCAGCTCCGACGCACGACTGGAGTTTTCTCTAATTATTGTTAAACAAAAAATTAAAAGCAACTTCCAATGTAAAATTGCACAAAAATGCACAAAAAGTATGAAATAATACTAATTCCAAATAAAATCCACTTTTAAATTCGGCTAAAATTTTAACCATTTCTCAACTCAATCTTCATAATTTTTAAGTCGGTACCAGCCCGTACAACATCCTGATAAGACAATATTTTATAGAACTCACGTTCAAGTTGGCCGGTACCGACTTCAGATTGAGTAGAGAAATGGTTAAAATTTTATCTGAATTTAAAAGGGGAATTATTTAGGAATTAGTTTTATTTCATACCTTTTGTGCATTTTTACTTTGGAAGTCTGTTTTAATTTTTTGTTTAAAAATAATAATTTTTCTCTTATGTAAGTGCACTCAAAAAACAAAAGCTTTGAATCTATGACTAAATAATAATTATTATTTGTCATCAGTTGTCATTTGCAATATTTGATGTGTGAGTTATTTTTAACCGACTTCCAAAAAAGGAGGCTGGAGGAGGAGGAGGAGTTTATATTATTTGTATGTTCAACGATTACTCCGCCGTCTGCGGACCGATTTTTAAATATTTTTTTTGATGTAAAGGATATAATATGTAGATCCTAAGGATCCTAAATTAGTCCTTTTGGCATCAAAGTGGTGACCGGATGATGGGATTCATGAGGAATCGAGGGAACTCCGCGAAATTTATATGGACACATGTAGTGATTTCTACTTTTTCTGAAGAATTCCAAGCATATGCTACCAAAAAGTAAGATTTTATACCCGGGACCCAAAAGTACTGAACAGAACTCCTGACTCTTTATAGATAGATGTTTGGGGATTTAGGCGTTGTTTATAGAACTGCAAGCATATGCCATTATGTCAATTACAGTAATCATCATCATCATCACCACCATCATCACAATCATCACACCATACATCATCACATTATGATGATATAATAGGTACTTCTCATATTATTTTACACCGACACTGATATCTTTGAATATTAAATTTGCCGTTTGTGGATCTATTTGCAAAATTTTTCTGTTTTTGTAAAGGTTATAATTCTAAATTTGTTCCTTAGTCACCAAAGTGGTGACCTGATGATAGGATCAATGTTGAATCGAGGGAACTCTTCGAAATTTATATGGAGACTTATAATGATTTCGACTTTTTCTTAAGTAGTCCTAGCATATGTTACTAATATATATATATATATATATATATATATATATATATATATATATATATATATATATATATATATATATATATATATATATATATATATCCAGGTATACCCTGGATCCAAAAGTACTGAACAGAACTCCTGAGTCCTTAGAGATACATGTTTGGGGATTCCGGTGTTTGTTTGTTGTTTGTTGTTTAAAGAACTGCAAGCATATGCCAGTATATCAGTGCTCACAGTAATCATCATCGTCACACGAAACACCAACATAATATTATTATGATGACATACTCATCAGAGTTTTGTGCACCGATATCAATGTCTATGAAATTTGGCTATTGCCAAAATTATATTCGTGATCATCATCATCATCACTATCATATATTGAATGCTTACTGCTACTTTTTTTTCGCCGACTATTATTACTACTACTACTACTTACTACAATACATAATAATGATTATTTAATAATATAGTATCTAATTATTATCATCACTGGTGATTGTTTATTAGGTCCACAGATCGGTAATGCTTATTTGAAGAAATACCACGGCCTCTCAGAAAACTGACATAAAATAACGCTTGAGTTTGTTTTGCCGAGATAGTGAGAATAGCGGAGGCTTTTTTGTATTTATAACTTTCTTAAAATGTTAATAATAATAATATAATAAACATAACTAAAAAGAGAAAAAATATTATTTATAAACAAAAAATTAAAACCGACTTCCAAAGTACCTAAAAATGCACAAAAAGTATGAAATAAAACTTATTTTCTAAATTTTAGATTTAGATTTCATACTTTTTTGAAAAAGCGAAAGTACATTTTTGAAAAAACGAAAGCATGTCATAGTAGATATTCCACAGACTGGTTCTGGGCCGTATATGAGACATTTAGCTCCCAGACTAGGTAGCTCATACGCGGTTTCGCTGCCGAGGATATTGCAAGTGGCAAGACTCAAACGGATACTGTTGTCACGTCCTAGCATATTTAGCGCGTCAACATAGTCTAGAACTAATTTAGATAATATTTCTGATGCAGTAAATGCTTTTAGCGTAGCCTGACTGAAAGAGATTACAATGTTTTTGTGGAGTAGGGCCCTATAAACTTTTTAGTGAGCAACAAATGATTACGAAGATCTATGCCCGAAACACGATTCCTAATTCTCCCAAACAAATATTTCTTGGATCCGTCCGTAAACCAGACAGACTGTCATTGGGGTAAATATCAACGGGACCTTTCCTTCCCAGTCCTACCTAGAACGAATGAAAACCTGATAGAGCTTCGAGAAGCCATGCAAATTCATCGGCATTGTTGTCGTCGCCGGAATCACACCACTCATAATCACGTAAAAGGCATTTCGTGCCAGACCCCCCCCCCGTCATTATCAAGAGTCCACAGCCTCTCAAACATCACCTTCCGCTTTACCTGCAGGGACAACTCTTCCTTCTACTCGTTATTTTACACCATACTCCACTTCCTCCTCATTTCCTACTTGTCTCTCCTTGTTATAGTCAATTGAAGTTGTGATTTGAAAAGTTAATCGCAAAGCCTTCAGTCGTCCTTTTTCGATGTACTTTCCACGCCTTGGAATGAGTCAACATGACTGAAGCAAGTTATGCCGATCGAGGCACCAACGAGGAGAAACCAGCACCCCTTCCCTCAGGGGTGAGGGACAGGAGGCCTTCGGAAACCTCACTCAAGCGTTTTTTTCGTCAGTTGCCAGTGAGGCCATGGTATTTATCCGGTCGAGTCGACCCGTTCGTAAAGAAGGATGGCTCTTGTAACTGCTTTGTATTCTTCGATTAAGTATTATACATTTAATTTATTGTAATTGTTTTAATTTTGATAATAAAATAGCTATGGAGAACCATAGCTATTTTATTATCAAAAATTAATAGTAAAAAGAGTTTAAATTGTAATAAAATATAAGATTTATTTATCAATATTGGTTCTAACTTCTAATGTATCATTACCGATAATAATGCATCATTACAAAATAAGCAATGTCATTACCGGTACTGTGTGATCGTTACCGTATTTCAAAAATATAATTAATCATTGATAACTTTCCGAAATCGCGTCTGGTTGTGCGAAAAAATCTTCATTAAAATAGCAGTATTTTTTGTATTCGATAAATTTTGAAAAATATTGCCACTTTTTTATTTATCAAAAAAAAAATTACACAAAACGACCCTTAAGCTATTTTGATGATTTCAAGACAAATTGATATGACAGAAACTTGTGCATAGAGTTTATAAAAATGATATAACGTTTAAAGTATACTTATATTATTTGCTTCTTATCATAATGTTTTCGTTCGGAGATATATTTTATTAAATTAATATTTTTTCATTCCGCCAAAACCACTATGACGAACGTCATACTATGACGCAGGTCTTCTAAATTAAGCCGGAGAATATATTTTTACTATCGTTTATATTTAAAGGACGTTTGGAGACCAATCTTAATGTTATGCTGGATTTATCTCTTTAATATCCAAAAATATTTTGTGTAAAGCGTAGATAAGTTAAATTAAATTAATAGATCTTACTTAAAATCATGTAACCATGTTTGTTATGGCCGAATGCTGCTTTAATTTCGATTCGAAGGAACCGAAAACAGGCCGATAGGGCATTTGCAATGACAATATTAATTACTGCAGGTGATCCGTCTTATAGCTAGGCTGCCCTCAATACTTTAAAAAAATAATTAGAAAGGAAATAGATGAACACAAATTTCAGCTTTGAAGAAAATACGACCTAAAAGAGTTATAAAAGTGTGGATGAAGCGATAGCGCAGTTAAGTGTGTACCTCGGGCACAGTTCCGCTACTTCTTTTCTATTAGACTTTTCAAAGTTTTTGAGGGTACTTCTCAACTAGGTAACGAATTGCTATTTTCGTTGTTAACATTTTCTACGAAAAGATTTACTTTTATCATTTGTATTATGTAATGTTTGCGCTTTAAGTAAAATACTTTTATAAAAAAAACTTTACGATTGAATCAAATGTGTTGAATCAATATCAATGGTGTTATAATAGTTCATTGCTCCACTTCTTTTATTCAAGGTGTCGAGAAAACCCAGCAAGTCGGCTACAGTTCAGAATCCCAATAGGCATGTTGCCTGAATTTTTTTTTTTCATCTATTCGATGTTGTCTAACATCACATTTTAAAAATCTTAATTTTTTAACCCATTCTAAAATAACGAAGATACAAACAATAAGAAAGAGAGGGATATATCGACCTGTGATACGTTTTTTAATGACAAATGTATGGCGGAAGCAGCTTGTGATGTAAAAAATTATGCAGTTTTAGCATATCGAAACTGGCCCGAAACTGTATTAATGCAAAATTTAATTAGCGGATTTCTTTTAATTACTGATTTCATTAAACGCATGGAGACTAAAGAGTTACCATCTCTCTAAGACAGAAAAGCTAAAGAGTTCGACAAAAGTATTTAAATAGTTCCAAAACTGGCCATAGTTACGCTAGAGTCAGGAAGGATATGCGATATGAAGTTAGCGATAAGAAACAAGTTAGGAGTGAAGTGAGTTCAGTTTAGTTATTTAAATTATTGACGACTTTAGTAGTTTTTAATAGTTAATTCGAAAAGTCATGAAAATTCTAATTTCTCGCGTAGTCAAAATATTTTTATAAATTTATCCGAAGATTTAATTCTCCGTTTAAATTTTGCACCCTTGCCACAGTAGCGCCACGCTATTTTAACGCTTTTTACGGTCACTTTTTATATTAGGTCATTACATATGAAATTGGCGTTTTGTAAAAGAAGAACAAATTCGTTTTTTTTAAACACTTTTTGTCTTCAATTTGCGATTGCGATTCGATTGTCTTCAATTCTTCATTATCAAGTTTGGTCTCCGGCCGTCCACGGGGCTTGTTCTCAGGTCGAAATTTCCAGAACGACAACGTTGGAACCAAAAACGCACTGTTTTCTTTTCAACAACGCCGCCATACACATCATCAATCTTTCGAGCCGTTTCTGCGGCACTGATGCTTCGGTGGAACTCGTACTCGAAAATAATACGATATTTCAAGTTTTCCATTTTGTAAACAGAGTGACGCAAAGAAAATACCAAAAGAGGTAAAAACAAATGAATTACGGTTTTCGAAACACAAATACTTATTAGCGGTATAAATTTGAAATTGTAATTCCTAACCAAAGAAGGTGTATTTGAGATCAAAGTGACCAGTACGACAAAACGCCAATTTCATATGTGTGTATATATATATATATATACACTATTTATAGTCGGGTGTTTCCGTTATAATTGTTTTGGCGTAAAATAAAAATATATCTATGTCAATTTAATGATCATAACAAATTAAGAAAGTTATTATTTATATATTGCAACATTACCTAGCATAACAACTTCAATCGTTTACTTAAATATTATATTTTAAACTAATACACTTTTATTGAAACACATACATAACAACAATAATGCCTCCTCATCTCGGCAACTGGTCGCCGCTGTGAGCGGTGACGTCACCATCGCGCGTGTTTTGGGACTCTGACAGTATACGAGGGCGGGTCAATAAGTCCGTGACTTTTGGAATAAAACACAGATTTTTTGATAAATGAATCATTTTATTTTTCAACGTAGTCCCCCTTGAGCTCTATACACTTTGTCCAACGCTTCTCCAATTTTTTTATCTCTTCCAAAAAATATGATTTGTCGAGGTCCTCAAAATAGGCCTTTGTTTGCGAGATGACTTCATCATTGGAGTCAAATCTTTTTCCACCGAGCCATTTTTTCAGGTTTGGGAACAAGAAGTAGTCACTCGGAGCCAAATCTGGAGAATAGGGTGGATGTGGGAGCAATTCACAGCCCAATTCATGGATTTTTGCCATGGCAACTGCACATGTGTGCACCCTTGCATTGTCTTGGTGAAAAAGAACTTTTTTCTTGGCCAAATGAGGTCGGTTTTTTTTCAAATCCTCATTGAAGCGGTCCAATAAGTTGACATAATATTCCCCATTAATTGTTCTTCCCTTTTGAAGATAGTCAATGTGGATTATCCCACGTGCATCCCAAAAAACAGTCGCCATAACTTTATTGGCTGACAAACCCACCTTGGCCTTCTTTGGCGCCGATTCACCCTTAGAAACCCACTGTTTTGACTGTTGTTTGGTCTCTGGTGTATTGTGATGGATCCATGTTTCGTCCACGGTTACAAAACGGCGCATAAACTCCTCCATATTGTGATTAAACAACGCCAAACCTTCCTGTGAAGTTGTTACACGATTGCGTTTGTGGTCGACTTGCGGAAAGCTTTCTCATGCCCAAGTGATCATTCAAAATTGAAACCATTGAGCCATGCGAGATGCCTATGGCTTCTACAATCTCTTGCACTTTCAATCTTCGGTCGGCCAACACCATATCGTGAATTTTTTCGATTGTTTCGGGTGTAGAGACCTCAACTGGGCGTCCAGGACGTTCGGCATCTTCAGTACTTATACAGCCACAACGAAATTCAGTAAACCACTTTTTTACCATTGAAATCGATGGTGCAGAGTCTCCATAGTATTTATCAAGCTTAGCCTTGGTCTCGGTAATGGTTTTTTTTCGCAAAAAATAATGCTTAATAAGCACACGAAATTCATTTCTTTTTTCCATTGTTTCCTTAAGTTACTGGATAGTCTGATAAAGATAGCTGTAAAACACAAACTAACTGACGCAGCAAGTTCAAATTTTGATAGGAGTCAACTGACAGATGCCTGTTGACAGGAGTAGTGTTGCTTTTTCAGTAAGGAGGTTAGAAATTCAAAAAGTCACGGACTTATTGACCCGCCTTAGTATAATTATAATATACAATTACTGATATTCTCATATATTGATATCTATTTATTTATTTTTTACTATTTTCAGATAATATTATACAATTTATCGCCATTATGTTACTTTGTATTAATTCTATCTTTTATATATATGTAGGTATATCCCATATTGTTATTGTGTGTATCTGTCAGTCGCCTGACAATAACGAGGATCCACAGAACACCAGGGATTGCGGTATTGTTGAGTACTACGACGCGATCGTACACCTGAGTGGAGTCCTTTTCGACAGCTGTTCGCATTGCACTGCCTTATTAGCTGTTCTTTTTTTTATTATTATGATCTGTTATTTTGCTATTGTTTGTTGTTTGTTAATATTATGTATATGTTTCATAAAATCTATGTTTCTCTTTTTTTATGTGGTTAGCCAAATGTCCGTATTATTTCTGTTATTTGTAATCTTATTGTGATTGTTTGTGCCTAATGTGGATTCTTTGTAGCTTTCTTTGTAGTGTGAGCGTGTTTTTTGAATAAATGTTATCATTATTATTATTATTATTATTATTATTATTATTATTATTATTATTATTATTATTATTATTATTATTATATTCTACTTTTCTCTAGTCTCCATAATTAAACGTGTAAATATCTTCTTATGTGGCGAATAAAGTTCAAATTTCAAATGCTATATTAGAAATAAACAAAGCGTCGAATTATTTTCTCGTTTCGGTGTGAACTCAAAGGTGTCGAAGTCACCTTATTTCATTAGGACAAAAATGTATGTAAATATTTCTTGCTGATGTTTTCAGATCTCCTCAGATAATTGCAACGTTTATTCTCAAATAGCCACAGTTTTGCCCTAAAGGCAAATATTTTTTGCATTAATTGCAACATTATTGCCCGCAGAGCCTCGGGGTGGTGCTGTACGTCCTCGTGTGTGGGGCACTACCCTTCGACGGCTCGACACTACAGTCGCTGCGAGATAGAGTTCTGTCGGGCAGATTTCGGATACCGTATTTCATGAGCGAAGGTAAGCTATGTCATCTTTACCGATGTTGATGTAAATTTTTCTTTAAAATGTGCTCCTATTTTTGCCTAAAAGTAGGGGTAAAGGTAACGTATACGGGAATAAGGGCTTTATTATTAAATCCCATTGTATAATCTGACTTGATAATTTTATTCTAAGAATAATTATAATATACAATGGATTTACCATCAGTTTAACGATAATTTAAGCTGCTCATAAAAGGACAAGGCTCAATTTGGGCCACGATGTCAAGAAGCCGGCCAACGAAAAACTATATAAAAGCTCTTTGGAGGAAGTCGAACTAAATATTTTTTACTATGGCAATAATTATCTAGGATTATTGGTCAAAAAAAATTATAGGTTGAACGTTTTTGAGTGGACTTGTAAGGCGAAGTCTAAAGTTTTAGCGAAAAGTGTTGAAGTGAGCCTGGAGCTCGATTTTGACAAAAAATAAAAATACACATTTACATTTTTCAAATTAATATTGCCAGCTGGGATCGAACCCGTTGGCCCAATCTTGTGTGAAGCGTGACTCGTGAGCCTAGTCCGTTGTGCGATTTTTTTTGCATGAAACAACTTTAAAGTATAATTAACGTTCGTATTAGCGAGCACGTTGTAATAACGTGAGGCAACTTAATGACCTCCTACAATATCGATGGATCTGACCTCCATTTTTCACAAGAATTTTATTAAAATCGCGTTTTCTTTGTAAAATGGATCATATTTATCATTACATAAACAATCTTTATATTCCTTAAACATTTGAATAAACGGTGATTCGATCGAAGGTTACTTCTCAAGATTTTTCCTCTCATTAAATATACATGGGTATATGAAATAAAAAGGTTGCGGTTGAATGTAAACCAAAAGGATTCAATTTTGGTCGGACTTTTGCGTAGGTGTTGTAATGAGAAAGTTTCGTTATCTTATAACACAAATACCCCATCGGATGTATTAATTCGGAGAGTACTTTGTTATATTGAACTTTATTATGAGATTCAATTTAAATTTAAATTTAACCATCAGTGTGTACGTACGACTATTCTTTGTTACCATAAAACTATTGTTACATACAATTGTATTCCGTGAGACACAATGACGCAAAACCCAAAATTGCGTCAAACTCAATGAAAAGTTAACAAATGGCTTAACGGCCTTAATAATGAGTGACCATGACGTGATGATAATAAAAAATATATCAAATAAGCATAACATTAACGAGAAGGCTATTTAAAATTATTTGTAGGAAAAGCAACTTGTAAACGAATTTTACATTCAGAACAATGAAAGCATTAAAGCCCAAAAATGGTATCCTCTGATAATTACAGGTGTTCATCAGAAGTAAAGTTTTAATTTAAATGGAGTAGTACAGAAAAACTACATGGTTTTCTGATACATTTACTTTCTACCTGCTGTTCTGCTGTTTACGTGATGTAAACGAAGTATATTTTGAATTTCAGCGACATTTGCCCAGGACTCCTATTATAAATTAATCTGAGTCATTTGCTTGTCTACACCGATGATGTTTAAGATATTTAGTTGACGGTAAATCGATAGGTGAACCAGAAATATCTTCAATACACCTGTTTCTTACTCAGCCGTGTTCGTCACTCATCAATGAACGTCACTCATACACACATGTTGAATTATTGAAAAACTATCAGCCAAATTACGACTTGTATCGTATTTTGTTTACGAACTGCGTCTATTTATTTATAAATACTTATTGCTTTTCCTTTGAAAAACGTACTCGACTTTCCAACAGACGGTACCCCAGTAGGTACCTACCTAAAATAAAACTGGGTAATATAATTTCAACATTATATTTTAAATTCTTGTAGTTATTTTTCATGATTATGGGCTTGTAAAACGAATAGACAAACACACCAAAATATTGTAAATCGCATAAAACAACAATTTATGTGCAAAGTCAATATGATAAGATACTTAGTAGGTACTTAGCCCAAAAATGCTTCTGGGGCAGCCTGTCGAACATATTTTATGACGTTGTATGGAAACCCACGCACTAAGCAGCCACAACTGTTCATGTTTAATGGCCGCCGCGCCGCAGCCAGGTTGCATTGTACACGGGGAGGGTTAGAAACAATCACAGGTTTCTCAATTAATTATCTATTTAGGGCCTGTTTCACAACAGCCTTAGTAAGTGTTGAATAGCTTATCCGGAAGTTTCATCGCTGCTTTATACTGAGTGACAGAGACAAAACTTGCCAATCAGCTAGCTAACACTTCTCAGTATATTGTCAAACAAGCCCTTAGTCTAGACTCTATAGGGCTCAAGGTTCTCTTGTTTATTAAAAATATGTTTATCACGTTGAATTCAGAATAGCGTCTGACATACAGGATAGGGTCTGAATCTTACCAAATTGGACAGTTTGATCCTGTTAGATAATGCATACAGGCTTAATTAGCTATTAACTCTAGATATTTCATTATGTACTTTAGTCTGTAGCCTCGTTAAACAACACTCTAGATAATAGTGGAATAGTTATAGTTTCATCGTAGCGAGATTTCTGATAAAATATATGAAATCGAAGTACTTGCGTCATAATCATCACTGCCATTTTCGATATGCAAGGGCGGCGAGCACTTTTCTCGTCTAAAGTACGTAATAGGCTAATAGCATCTTCATAGCCTAATTTGATTTACGTAACGTTAAGCTGTAGCGAATTTTGCCAAATATGATATCGAATAGAAAGCCGGCGTTTTAGAGTAGCTACTCGCTATTAGTAGCGAAATGGAAAACTGTTGCTAAAGCATGCGAGCGTTTTCTTTTTTGCCTCGATGCTTACCATATTTTACTCTAAATTAAAAAGTAAACACGTCAAATTTTCTATTTCAGTGTGTACCTGTACAATGTACATATTTAGCTTTGAAAACCGTTAATTCTACATGCATCATGGTATCGATGACGTTGGTGCTAGAAATAGTGTCTATTGACGCCTACAGTGGCTGTACACAGAAAGTCTGACGTAGACTCGTTATTCTGTAAACACTATCATCCCAGCACCGCAAACGGAAGGACTGGACAGTCTATTATTTTTATTGGTTTTCGATGCTTTTGTGTGGGCAACGGCCAGCGGCAGTGATATTGTGTACAAAACATTGCAAACATGGGCATCGTGTTTTCGCGTATTCTGTTACGAGAAAATATTTATGGAAATCGACTGGCATTTAAAAGTATAATTATTCATTAGATGGCTGATTCATTTGTTTTTTGGTACGTAGTAGTAAGTCTGAAGCCCAATTCTGGTTATTATTTATGTTCAATTCGCAGCATAGTCCTCCAGTGTCAGCGCATACTATCGCACTTACACACATCAAATCGAGTATGAACGAGGGCGACAGCATGTTCTTAGACTGGAACCACACTGCGAGTAACAGAAATAATAATGAGACGAGAGGAGAGCCCCCTAGTGTGCTGTGTGCGAGTTTTTGTCGCTACTTGCCGTGAAGAAGTTAACTACAATTTGTGTTGCATCGAAACAACGCCGCTAGTGGCAAACGATGGTAACTAATTAGATGCAATGCAAACTGGTTAGCTTCTTTACGGTGAAAGACAAAACCACGCATACAGCACACTGTATTTTAATATAAAGGCGAAGCTATTTTCTATACCTGCGTACTCGTACTATTATGTATTCTGTGACCTGCGAAACTACGTGTACCCATAAATTCAAAGTCAATATAAATATCCGTCGAATCCTCATGGTTCAATTAGTTTTATAAATCATCGAAAGCCTGTTGATGTGTAATTCTTCAACTGTATGAATAAAATATATTATAAAAGACTAGTGTTATTTTTACACATGAATTGCTCGTTTAAAGTTCGGAAACGTTCCGCAAAGCATAACTTTAAAGTAACTACAATCGTTGAGTCTAGTGTAAGTTAGTGAACATGACTACTGTATGTGCTTTGATTTAATGATATTGTGTAAGCGGTTAGCGGTTTCTGTGTGATATGGTCTTGCTACAGTTAACTTTGTAAACTGTAACTTGTTAACTATAAGCTAAACTTAACGTATTTCTATTGAAAACTGTTAAAATTGATGTTTTCTAATATGGATGAATAAGATGAACCATGTAGCCATTTTACAATTTCACGATTTTTGTATGGGTAAAAAAATATATGAAAACACCTAAAATGACCTTTTTAGACCCCCAGGTATTTGAGACAAGCTGAAAACCTCTAGTGTCCTATGCCTCTCCTATTATTTGACATAGAACCGCAGGCCTGGCTGGTCAGTAGTCGAGCTAAGTCAATAACGAAATAAAAAAAATAAAAATATTATTTTTTCTCAATTGTTTGAGGTAAAATTTTATTTTTATATGTGCTAGTTTTTAGTTCAAAGAGTTAGAAAAAAATAAGCCAGGACATTAAGTCGAAGCTTTAAACCTTGCCAGGCGCGTGCTTAACTCCCTGTTTTGTAGGGGGATATCTTTCCAATAGAAATATGACCTTTCTTTTGCCGCGTACGCGAATAGGAGTCTAGTGGACACGCATACATTAACTGTATGCTTGTTATAGTGCAATCAAATCGCGAGCTTAGTATGTAGCTGTTTATCTGTTCCTGTTTAATCTATGGCGAAAGTATTTCGACTAGCAGCGTGAAAATATGTCGGAATAAGTGATAAATAGTTGTGAAAAGGAAATATCGTTTATCATAAAGAGAGCACTGTTCATGCTTCTCTGCCACACGCGAGTAGGTAAGACCTAAGTCATTAGTTTTTATTATCGCGTGTTTTTGTAATTGCTGCTGACCATAATACTCTTCCTTTGCTTCACGTTTAAGTATTTCCTTTCCGATTACGTCTATAACTATTATTTTTATTATTGCTTAATAATTGTCCTTATGTTTAATTAGTTGAGGTTATTTATAAAGATGTTATTATTAATTTATTAATTGTTTATGATAAATGTAATGATCCTTGATGTATTTTCTATATAAAATTATTTGATACTCTTTTAACTGTTTCCTCGCAATTTTCCTTAACAATTACAGTAAGCGTCATCATTCGAAAGAAACGTATTTCATTTCCTGGCAACTGTACCATCACAGTTTGGTAATGTTGGCGATAAATAATTATTATCAGAAATAGCTTATTGTTTAACAGAGTATTTTGTCACTTCAATACTATTCCAGTATTGTGTGTTTAATTTTGATTCTAGTCGAGTGTCATTGGCCAGCTGTAAGTGGCGACAAACATGCGTCGTATCATATCTATCCATATTTGTATCGTATTGTTGGAACTGAAGTAAGTTACTTACTGAAGTAACTTACTTGTTTTCGTTTGAAACTGCCAGTATTGATCATATTTGGATCATCTTTGGTAAACACAAGTCTTAAAATATCTTGACAGTAAACACGAAATGGCCAAAGAATGTTAAACTTATAAGTACATTATTTTTTGGTCAAAAACGACGTGAATATCCCTTACCCTTTACATTATCCGAAGTTGAGGTCTTACGTGATGCTCACCAGAGACTAGAACATCAGAATTCAGTCTGCTTATTTAAATGCGTTATGTATGGTGTGCGTCATAGGTTTGCATTCTGATGGACAGACGGCCCCGCTGCCGCGCTGGCAAGCTCTAGCGACGACGCGACGGCTACACCGAGATCGTAAATGCACCAAGTTCATGGAATATGGCTGACCCTCCGCCTACGACACCCAGTTATTAAATAATAATACGTTTTTACACATTTGCGTCAATGCTCGAGCATGCGATGTGATGTATACGTCTGCGGTATTAATAGAAACGCCTGGCAAAAATTTAACGCGGTGAGATTTTATTTTCGGTGGAAATGAACTAAGTAAATAAAATGATATGGAATTATTTCAGGCTGATGCGCGGATATTTTGTTTGCGCGGTTCAGGATTTAGAAGCCCCGGTCTATTTCGAACGCGGCGAAGCGATTATTTATAATCATATTCGTCACGATCTAAACTACGTTTTGTATAAACCGAGTGAAGTGATTATGATCGAAATATTTTCGCGGGATTATTTCGAGTCGAATCCCGGATTATTCGGGCATCATAGCACGTGGAAGTAATTACTTACCTATATGACGCATTCGACTATTTTAATTAGCACCACTTTTAGTTTGGACTATATTACGTGACAACCGAAATATTTTTATTTTTACATACAGTATTTTTATGTTTCGGTATCCACATATTATCCATACTAATATTATAAACAGGTAAAGTTTGTGAGGTTGTAGGGCGTAATATCTGGATATACTGAACCGATTATGAAAATTCTTTTATCAATAGAAGGCTACGTTATTTGTGAGTGACATAGGCTATATATTAACTCGAAAAATTAAAATGCTTTTTTGTGGTAGCCGGATTTGCAAGGTAAGTCGGAAAAAAAAACGGTCGAATAAAAACGTTTCTTACGAAAGCTGCCTTACCGATGGGAGATAATATATGATTAAGTTCTAGAGAAAAGTATTTAATAGAGCTTGATAATGCTTACAAAAAAGTCAGCGACATATTGTGTCTAACTTTCATCCTACTAATATTATAAATGTGAAAGTTTGTAAGGATGGATGGATGTTTATTTTTTCCTTTTACTGCATATAATTTGCACGAATGGTTATACGACATAGGCTTGGAACCGCGTCCGTACGATCTATTGAGATATTTCTATTAGACGGTTTTTTTTCATATACAACGTCAATCTATTTAGAAATAAATTGCTTTATCAGCAAGGAAATTCTATTTAGATTATATGTTGGCTTATCTCGGGTTGGAACTCTTGAAAGACAATATATTTTGGTACCAAATAATAACATTACATGTAATATTATAGTATATAGAGAAGTTTGGAACAATTAAAATAAACATAATTTATTCAATTTTAATGATTTCATTAACTCAGTTGAACCCCGTCAATATAGCCTTTGGCAGTCAGGAAATAAACCATAGCAGTCAGTATTAACCGAACCACAATCATAATTTCATCACAAGTAAGAATGTTTACCGCCCAACAAAGTGAGCACAGGTCAGCTAGTGTAATAAAATTAGAATTTACTATTGCATTATTCATGTGCATTCAAAAATATAATTTATTGCTGGGTTTTCTTATTTTTAACGTGTACCTAATTATGGGTAGTGTACTGTAATGGGTAGTTATCATCAGATATTTTTGATAAAAATGTTTTAAATAGTTAATAGAATCAGGCATTACTTTGCGGAAATCCGTAACATACATTTTAATTAATATTATATTTAGCAATATCCCGCGAAAAAATACCCACAACCTGCAAGCAAATATGTGCGTGCACGCATAAATTAGCATGCGTAAAGCACCTTCCTCCCAAATGCGTAAACTCGCAAACAAGACCGTGCAAACACCATCACCACACAAGCAACAATGTCAGCAAGATCGTGCAAGGCCCCACACCACCATGCAGGTTGCAAAACTCGACTCGCGTTTCGCCCCGAACCCGGATTTTAAAATAGTAATAAACATACCTAACATAATACTTACCTACAAGTTACAACCAAATACCAATAGACGTTAAGCCAGGACCAAATTTAGTCGGTGATTCAGCAGCGTGTGATACTGTGTTAGGTTATAGTTTTTAACCGACTTTCGAAATCTTTCTTTATATGGGCTAGTTTGCGTTGAGCGGAGAGCCCATGACAATATTTTTTTGCCTAAACGTCTTTATAATAAGCAATAGATCATATACCCAAAATATCCGTAATTGATTTTACCAAACCTTATATATTTATATTTTATTTGTATGTTCAACGATTACTCCTCCGTCTGTGGACGTGGACCGATTTGCAAATTATTTTTTTTTTGTGTAAAGGGTATAATCCCAAATTGGTCCTTTTGACATCATAGTGCTGACCTGATGATTGGATCCATGAGGAATCAAGGGAACTTCTCGAAATTTATATGGACACATATGGTGATTTCGACTTTTTTTTAAGTAGTCCAAGCATAAACTACCAAAAAGTAAGATTTTGCACTTAGATATACCCTGGATCCAAAAATACTGAACAGAACTGATTCCTTATAGATACAATAATACTTTTATACTATACATATATTTAAGATTTTTATTATACGAGGGCGGCACTGAAAATTTCGGGAATCAAGGAAGTAACACAACATTACTATTTAAAAATGTATTTATTGCTTTTCGAAGTATTCTCCGAGAAATTTGACACATTTTTCCATACGATGGAACCAATCATCGAAGCAACCATTCCATTCGGAAGTTGGGGTCTCCAAAATGGCCGTTTTGTAGGCGTCCACAGCTTCTTCAGGTGATGAAAATCTCTGACCACGCAATTGATTCTTTATTATAGGGAAAGTATAGA
Source organism: Phengaris arion (assembly GCA_963565745.1). NCBI lineage: Eukaryota > Metazoa > Arthropoda > Insecta > Lepidoptera > Lycaenidae > Phengaris > Phengaris arion. Next base: position 7,892,406 of record OY751449.1, on the reverse strand, counting down.
AATCATTAGGGCTTAGGTCGGGGCTGTACGGCGGATGGTCTAAAAATTCTATGATTTCTTGCTCTAAAAACTCTTTTGTTCTGTGCGCGGTGTGAGAACTCGCAATGTCGTGATGGAGGATGATGCGGCGGTTGCAGTTCTCTTTACGGTGTTCAGAAACGACCTGTGGCAAACAAATGTTAGCATACTATTCTGCATTAACCGTTCTTTGTCCCTCAAGAGAAATAGTCGCAACATGGCCGGTTTTAGAGACAAACGTGGCCACCATTTTTTTTGCAACACTCCGTAAACGAACAATTTTTGTTGGCTTTAACTCATTTTCGAACACCCAAACTCGTGACTGGTTTTTGTTTCGGGTTCGTACGCGTATGTCCAGGATTCGTAACCTGATACGATGTTGTATACAGCATTTGAGGATCCTGCGTGGAATCTTTCGAGAGTTCTGACGCACCAAGTAACGCGAGCCGCTTTTTGCTCTTCACAGAGCAAATGGCGGTATCCATCGGGAAAACAACTTTTTTACACCTAATTGTTCATGCAAGATTATTTGTATTTGACTCATGCCAATGTCTAAAGTTGCCTGAATTTCGCGGTATGTCATATGTCGATCTTCCTCAATCAGCTTAGGCACAGCATCAACGTTTTCTTGGGTGACTGCAGTTTTTGGACGACCTTGACGGGGATCATCACTGAGCTTGACACGTCCACGTTGAAATTCAGCAAACCAGCGATAAATTGTGGTTTTGGATGGGGCTTCATCACCAAATGCAGAAACCATCCGGTCAACACACTGTTTTTGTGTTAAACCACTTCGAAAGTCATAATAAATCATCGCTCTAGAATTTTCTCGAGTCAATTCCAGTTTCTCAACGACTAAACAAGTTTGACAAAACCTTGTGACAAGACCGAGAATCTTTTTTATATAAATAAACGGTATTCGATTTTTAAAACCAAGGAGTTTTAAATAAAAAGATTTTAATATGACAGGAACAGTGGAAATATTCCATTCCCGATACTTTTAGTGCAGCCCTCGTATTATACACATATATTCGGCGGCATACGAACCCGCGACCCCCGGCTTGAGCACCAACGCGCTGAACCACTGAGCCACTGAGGTCGTCAGGATCCAAAAGTACTGAACAGAACTCCTGAGTTCTTATCTATGCAAGTTAGGGGTTTCCGGTGTTGTTAAAAGAACTGCAAGCATATACCATCATACGACTTACAGTAATCATCATCATCATCACCACCATCTTCACATGAAACACGAATCTTCGAATGAAGCAAATCATATAATATCGAACTTCACTACAAGAACTATGTTTGATCATCAATTATGATGATATAGGTACTTACTACTCATCAGAATTTTGTGCACCGATGTCTGTCTGTTTGTCTTTGAAATTTTGCTATTGCCAAAATTATATTTGTGATCATCATCACTATAATATATTTAATGCTTACTGCTACATTTTATCCGCCGACTACTTCAATAGATAATAATAATATAATAAATATAACTAAAAGAGAAAAAAAATTAACCAAAAAATTAAATTTCATGCTTTTTTGTGCATTTTTACTTTGGAAGTCGGTTTTCATTTTTTGTTTATTGAATAGGGAAGATGCAAATGTAATACATATTAACACTTTGTGATTAAAATGTTAAAAAAGTATAAAATAAGGCCAATTGCATTGTTTTAATTTTTCATAATATTTTAACAAAAAATACGAATTAAAAGAACTTGAAACGAAACGTATTTCAATACACCAGCGTGTGTGTTACTCCTGTAGTATTATTTTAATATTAGTATTGGTTATATTAGTATTGTTGGTATTGTTATGATGACCTGATGTTGATGGATATTCAATTTTAAAATTTTCAGATAAATATCTTAAAAGTTGAGAAAATATGAAAAAAGCATGAAAGCCACGATCAGGTATGAGTTAACGACCAGTGGCAGACAGCTGTTGTGACGTTATCGGAACTGTAGGTACCCGTTTTCGCGCAAAATTTAAACCCTCAGTTTAAAACAGCTTTTTTTGCAATAAATTGGTGTTTTAATTTTTTATACTTCTGGCCCATTCTACATGGAATTCTTTAAAATGAAAACAAATATAAAAATATTCTATCTTCCCTTGGTACTAGCTTTTTGATATTGGGTTTTAAATATATCTTTATAATAATTTATAGCCTATTTGTAAATCTGATCTTCTCGTAAAATAAGCGCGGGCGGAGTGATTAACTGCATCGAGCGAGACCCATTGGTCGTCGTGTCGCCGACCGCTCGAATAGGATGTCCGTTTTGTTTACGGATAGTAATAAAAAGAATCATAAAATTATAAAAGGATCATAACATCCATACATGGCGTGTTATTAATTACAAAGTCCCACGGAAGAGAATTTCATTGCCAGGTTGTTTCAAAGTTGGCTGTACGACTATGTTGACATAGAGCAATCCACAAACTGACTGAACATGAGTAATGACTTATCAAAGTTGTGATTTTAAACAATTTAATGCAAGAAATGCACTTATTCAAACGAATATCCATAAAATCTCTAGTTCGGAATCACTTAGTTTCGTCCTTCGGCATTGAGAAATGTCATTAGTGGTAAGGTGAGGATTTACGTCATGTGGCCCTGTCGTCACTCGTTGCCTTGCTGTATACGACCGTTTATCTTTTCAATTACAATTAAATTGCATTTTTTATTAATATCTAATACAATCTTATATTGCTTGTCAATCAATGATAGGATGCAGAGATTTCTCTGACCGGACATTTTTATACCCTTTAATGAAGACGAAATATTTTTATTAGGCTAAGTGTAAGCCTTAGATCAGTGGTTTCTAACCTTTTCAGAACTGTTACCCCATGACCTGTTAGATTTTGCCCCCAGTTAACCCCCATCCCCAAAAATGATTTAAAGCAAGTACTTACCTACATATATCTTTATTTATAAAAAATGCATATTTACAATACCAGTTTGTTACTAACGTTCTCTCACATCTATAAGTGGCACAAAACGGTACCAACATTTTCAGAACTCTTTCAGCAATGACAGGGTATTCTGAAGCTGCTCTTCGCCTAAATGTAGAGAGTTCATAATTCTCACCGCGATTTTATGAACGCGAGATGGCGTCAAGCTGCGTACCTAGTGTTAATTTATTTGAAACATTTTTTTTTCTGTCTATTCATCTTTTTTAGGTACCACCTGTGTTACCCCTATAGACTGGCTGTTTTACCCCCGCGGGGAACCAATGCCTTAGATCAACAATAGCAATTTAAAAAAATATCTAACTCTATAAAGGATGTATTTTACGGGCAGAACGATGTTGAATGATTTCTTAAGCATATGCAGACATAAATCTTGCAAATGTTCAGCTATTAAATATAAACGAACAGTGATTTCAATGCAACTGATAAATATTGGCTATATTGACTAAAGTAAAAGTCTGTAATTTTGTGACGTAAAGCCTGGCTCGTTTTTTATCTTGTTGACGTAGTCAAAAAAGAAATCTTTGGCGTTACAACCGTTCAAGTCGCCATAATGTCAAGGGGTTATTTTCGTAAAATTGTTTCCGTGACCTTTTTGTTGGGTTTAAATCGTTTCTCCGATTTCATTTCGGGTGACGTCAATTCGCCTATGTGAGTACTGAGTTGTTTTGTGTGCGAACTGCGAACGCTATAAGTTATTTAAATGTATTAGCTTAATCTTGTAAAAACCGTTTCGCTGAACGCAGATGTGTTTAAAATATCTTGAAGAATCGATTTACGCAGCTAAATTTTAGTCTAGGTCTTCAAAAATTTGCCAATTAATTTATTTTTACCGTATTTTTGTATGACCTGAATCACTTCCGTTTATTTCCGAAATGGCTTGGTAACAAAAAACTGTCGCACTCAAACGCCTTATCTCATGTTTTTTCATCTTTTCAGACTGCGAATCCTTAATTAGAAAGATGCTAGTATTAGAGCCCATGAAGCGGTACACGATAGAACAGATCAAGAAACACAGATGGATGGCAGCGGAGCCCTACACCGCGCCGACGATAGCCGCTGATCCCATGAAGAGTCCGGCCCACGTCACACATCACACTCAAGAGCCCAACGAACAAGTACTTAGACTGATGCAAAGTTTAGGAATCGATCCAATTAAGACTAAGGAGGTAAATATTTGACATTTTTAGGTTTCCATACAAAAATACAGAACCCTTATAAGATCGCTTTGTTTTCCGTCCGTCCGTCAAGACTACCTTTTGTCTCGTCGTTGTGTGGTTGTGGTACGCGTGGGAAGGCCAAAATATACGTCCTAACACTTGGTTTGGTTGTGGTGTGGCTGTGGTCATCATGTGGTTGGGGTACGTGTGGAAAGACTCGTAAAGGAACAAAAAGTTTTAGGGTACCTCCCGTTGACCTAGAACTACGGACATTTTGGCCAAATTTTTAAAAGGGCTTGAAAGGTATACATATTGCACCATTTGATAGTGTTGCAGCTGTCGCTATCGCTAGTAACAAACAACTTTCGCAATATAATCTTTGCTATAAAGAATTTAAAGTTCCTATCCTGGTGGCTCGAATCCTTCCGGGTATTAAGACCACAATGCTCTGCTAGCTCCTATGGAAAATAGGCGACTGTATTGTATATAGCACATGCATAGTCCCGAAGCGTGCGCAACGCACCTGTGACAGAGTGTTCTCACCAACAGAGTCTCCGCTCGAACAGTTACGACCATCACGCGGCGATATACTTACTGCTGCTGGAGCGACTGCGAGCGCGCGCGTGTGACCGTCGTCCCGCGCGACGATCCGCAGACCATGGTTTGGACCGCCGGGAGAATCATAATAGGTATGACTGTTTCTTTAGCATTATCATTATGACAAAATGTCTTATTAATTGAAGATTCAATTAATAAGGCATTAAAAGATTTAAAGATTCAATGTACATTCCGTGTGAAGTAACTTTTTCTTCTACTAACTAGTACTAAGACAAATTAATGGTCGTTTTATTTAATTAAGTCACTAACGTGCTCATTATTATCAGGAGCAAGTTTTGTAATTTTGTAAAAGCAATAAATTTTATTTATAATGTACGCACGTCCTTAATATTTTTTTCAAAGTAATGCGCCTCACGTAACTATGAAATTTAGCGCCACACAAATAATTACATTACTTGGCTGAATTACGTATGAAACAAATGTGCGTATCACATTTAATGTGCAATCACCAGTCGCATATAATTACCTCATGTGACCATGCAACCTACTTCACCACTAATTACTAATTTCTTCTAAAGTAGGTTAGGGTAATTCAGTTAACGCTCGGTTATATACAACGATATATGCTATGAGTTATTTAGGAGACAATCAAATTTCTGGTAATATAAAAAATGTTTAATTTTCATCTATCTCAGAAGAAATTAATTTTTTGAAAATGAAACTAACTAACCTAACCTAACTTTGTTGATATGACAAGAAAAATATGCCACTGTTTTTTTTTTATTTACATCATAATCACATAATATTCAACCATAACTTTTTCTATTTCAGAGTGCTGCATACTACTGAACAACCCAGAGATTTTAACAGGATAACTCCAAGTCTAACAACCGCTCCCGTTGATCCTTCGACTGCAGAAACCCAAAGACTACTATCACTAGCTGGAGTCAACATGACAGAGCAAAGATTACTTCAGCGCAACTCAGACACATCTGATAATAATCATAGGAGTTTTCTTGTAGCCAATCTAGATGCTAGAGCTCATGAAACAGATTCCACAAGACTTCTGTCCATGCGCAATATTGACGTCGCCCAATCGAATCAGAGGATAGGCAATAAGTTAAATGAAGGAAACATGCCAACTCATAGACTACTTACTTCCACGTATGAACAGCAGCAGAATATTTTAAAACAATCTAGTGAAGACTGCAGACGTCTCCTACAACAGTCTACGACTGTTGGTCCGGAAACAAACAAAAATGATGGTAGACTTCTAACTTCGTCTAGCTTTGATTCGAAATGTGCTATCGACAGTGGCAGGAATAATGCTGTGGCTGACCATAATCTAATAGCAAATTTCCTTCAAAATTCTGCTTCGGCAACTAACTTCTCCGTTGACTCAATCAAGTTACCAAATTCCACAACATTCACAATGTGTTCAGAGGCAGCTAAACTTATGAACACGCTCCAACAGAGCCCACTTCCTTTAAAAGGTACCGTAAACTTGAGTACTAGTCCAATTCCCACTCAGTTTGCCGATACCAAATTAAGTAGTGTATTGGAACAACCAAAGCCTTTGGAATCGTCAAGACTTGTATCCCAAGTACAGCAACAGGATATGAATAGACTGCAAACTAGCACTCCGCCTTTTAAAGAATACCCCCATTTATCAGGTTATTCTTACCTACAAAACGTGGTACCACCTACTGAGAATAATTTCAACGCAGCCAACACTGAACTTTTTCCAAATACCTTATACAGACCGGAGAGTAAATTTTCATTAAATCGATATACAACGGGTCAAACGCATAACCAAACACACAATAGTAATAACACAACAGAGGGAATAAAATTTCAACAACAGTATTCGTCCTCAACAGATGAAGGGTGTGAGACCGATATGGAAGATGTTCCCAGTACCACCATCGGACCTCAGAACAGACTGAGTTCTTACGCTAGCTCAAGTTCAAGTAGTGGGGTCGTAACTTTTTTTAACAATAAGAGTCTAAGTCAAAACCTAAGCTGTGATTCGTCCCAAAGTAATTTTTCGACGTTCGAAAGTATAGATTACCAATTATCAGATTGTTCTAGTGAATTAGCTAGTAGTTTACCAAGTTGCACCTCTAATGACGATAAGTTACTGTATGAAAATAGTACATTGGTAAATACGAGCCCTATGCATCCATGTGTCTACATCTCTTCTTATAATAATAAAAGTCCCGGAGGGGGTTTTATCGCGAGACATAACCCGATCAACTATCAATCCGTTAATAAAAGCTGCCCACGGGCAGCCACACGGAGTCCAGTTGACTTTCGCGAAGGTCGACGGGCTAGCGATGGACTTGTTGCACAACAAGTCGCCCAATCCTCCGAAACGCAAAATAATAGTTTAGCATTCAATAGCCAAAGACTTAACGAGAATTGCAAAGCGAAAGGAGTCCTAGAGCTACATTTGGTACAAAAAGAGGCACAAAAACTCAAAACTCAATACCAATCTTCATTGCCTGCCGAAGAGATGACTCAACGGCAAATTCAACATAATCAATTTGCTGCCACCTTCACTCCGCACTATTTAGACACAAAGAATCCTATTACGAAACGTATTAGTCTCCCAGAGACGTATAATTATTCGAGTACGTCCCCTCCGATGCCTGCCAGCCCAAAAATGATGGCACCGCTACAAGATACTCCAGATTTAGTCACAGGGGTCTCGTTGTCACAAATTAGCAAACCGCCTCTTCAACAGCAGCTAATGCAACACAGACTGTTCCAACAAAAGCGCCAAATACTACAAAAGCAAATGACTCCTCCGAACATGCAGTCGCATGAAATGAGCACGTTGCACAGCCTACAAGTCGGTTTAAGTAGGCGACAGATGTTACGACAGCAAAGTTACAAAATTGCACAGCAGCAACAAATATTGCCCCCACTGCCACTAACAGAAACTGAGAATAGAGATTTGTTGGCTTTCCAAGCAATAGTCGAAGATCCGAATCGCTTAAAGAAATCTGACGAAAATCTTGACGAACCAAAATTTAGTTATCAAGGCTCTATGGATATAAGCATCGTGAACAAAGACAGATTAGGCAGTGAGAATTGGTCAAATCTACCGTCTAGTTTGCAGAGCGCTTGTCAGATATCAGACTTAGCAGCGAGAAGAGATGTGAAAGAGAGTAGGGAAGATGGAGAATCTTCCCATTCCTCTCTAGATGCTCCCTTGTGGCCTGGACAGTGGAACCCTGGTCTATTTCAGCCACAAACATGCTTCCAGGTATTCCAACAAATCAACTAGTAGAACACATTCGAGTAGTCCTAGAATTAGTAGTCAATTGCACGCAAAGTGAAGCCGATTTTAGAAGTGTTCGTCACAACTAGCTAGTATGTACGATGGTCTCATTGTAGAATGTATTCGTAAATATTTGTGTAATATTGATGATAAGTAATCACAAAGGCATGAACTATTTAGAGAGCATGACAATAACTAGTGCTTTAATTACACCACAATATATTCCAGTTACTTTACCAAGCGGACACCAAACTCAATATTGTTAAGAAAATCATACCGAAATATTTTTATAATATTATCTTTAAATCAATGTGGGTTATGTTAAAAGCGATAGATGAAGATTTTTCTTTTCTAAAGGTTGCAGTATACTAAGTACCTCTGAAACGTAAAATATAATTTCATTTACCTCTGCATATATTAAACGAGATAGGTACCCACATTGTTACCACTTTAATAAAAATAAATTATAATCAATCTACATAATATGTAATATTGTATTCCTTCTCGGAATTTAATATGAGTATATTTATTACCAAATTCCAAAACTAAGTGTAACTTGCCAAATTATTTGTATTATGATGTATGATGTATTTATTTATTGCATTTTAATACATCTCTTCTAATGTTCCTACATATTATTCATATAAACCTCAGTGTATAGATGAGATATGCTAAGCTTACGCTGTTAAGTAAGTTTTGTTTAAAGTCTGTATAAAGTTTTTTTTTGTTATTTTTTTGCTAATTATATTAAAATGTTCTAATTAAATACGATGTGATAGCTTTACTTAGAAGCAAGTTTATTTAAAACAGGAGTAAATGCAAGATTTACATACAGTTGTTGTTTTATTTTTGACACCTTTATTTGGCTTTTTAGATCACTAAAGCATGCACTTGAAGGATATTTAGCACATATTATATGCTACATGATACTTCATTATTTAAATATAAATAGTGATACACTACTTTTATTAAATTTGAAATTAGAGTATTAAAATTAAAAATATACTTAGGACCTACACATACTAACAATGACATGACTAAACTTAGATTTCGAAGTAAAAGGTGTAGGAAAATTATGGTTGTAAAATTCTTGCTGTATTTTTACAACATTATAATACTGATAAAATTCTTAATTTATAAAACGAGTTCAAATACATTCTATGATTTTTATTATCAAATTAAATTAATGTTAGAATAGAATAGTAGAAAGATTTATTTGAAAAGTTAAATAAATATATTAAATAGATAGCGTAATAGACTTTAATATAACTGTTGGTTAAACAATTAACGTTTTTTAAATAACTCATATGGGATAAAACACCTAAAGTAGTCTAATTTCCACCTACCTATGTAATTTACGATTGTTTCAGTCCAACTGGCAAGGCCACAGTCTACCGCCCAGCGCGAACATGTTACCTCTTAGCGAAAGTCCAATTCTAGAGCTGACTGAACAGATGGAGTCCATATAAGTTGTTATGTAATGTTTTATCGAGTAACATAGAAAATGGACTGAGCTCTACTAATACTGGAACTGACAGCATTATAGAAAAAAAATGTATTGCTCAGTCCAATCTTTATGTCTTTAGATTTAACAAATACGATCTCAGTGATATTTCGTTGTATTAAATCCATCCAAATTCCAAAGCATTCCATGATACAATAGATTTAAGCCTTCCAAAAACTGATTATTCTCAATTCAAAACTCTTTGTCATATAAAACTTACAATAAAAATTTGTATAATAATTCAACTATAGTTAACAAAAAGATTGCACGAAGTTTTTTGATTTTATAATATTAGCAGTGTTCAAATTAATATTTTCCATAATAACCGTTACTATTTTAAAAAATTAAAGGTGCAGTCACAGTATTTTTTTTAAACGGACTTTATTTTTGAATGCTGGGAAATTCTAGTTTGTTTTTATTGTTTCTTTAAATGGGCCAGTTGTATTTAATTTTATTTATTCTAAAACTTATGCTTATTAGCATAATAATCTAAGTAACATACCGTTGTTTCATTGTTGCATTTTGAAGATGTATTTAGACAATAGTCTATTCGTGTTGAGAAGACAGTGAATCATGCGTATGTATTATATTATACGTAGGTATGTCAATCATGCGTACGTCAAAATGACTTACCGTAATTGATTATTGTAATTTAGACACATTATTTACACATGATATTAAGATTAACGATTGCAAAAACTTGTTAAACTTAAAAAAATACATTCCACAAGTGATGTAGGTACATTTATTTCATTAAAAATGAATATTTTTCTCACTTTTTTAAATATTCAAGAGAAATGATTTAATTTAAGGTGGTTTATATGCCTGGCTAATACTTTAATTGAAATAAAGAGTTTTGGTACAGTTAGAGTTTAATGAGAATCTTAGAGGAAAACAACTTCGTTTGTTAGGTTTTAGAAGATTCCGACGTCTGTAAACCTACCTACATACCTATTTGGCAATCCAAGATTCCTAATGTACCTACTGTAAAATTAATATAGTGTAGAAATAAAGAATGCGACAATACTGAAAATAGAATAAATTGCTGATAAAATTAATTTTAAGAAAATGTGTAAAATAGACATTTGGAATAACAAAGTTACTCTAGTATTTAGATTTTAAAATGACAACACAAATATATTTTTTTTTCAATGAAATTATATTTTTTTAGTTAAATTTTTAGTTACAATCCAGGCGTTTATCTTTATAATTCTCAATATCTTATTAATTATATTTATCACATTAAATCTAGTTATAATTGTGTTCCAAGTGACTATTTGGTGCAATGATCCTTGTACATAATCTACCTCTTACGTACTATATTTTGCAAAGATCTTACATACCAAAGATGCACTATCGCCTACAAATACATTACCTTTAATCAAGTTTTAATACATATTTAGATAAAACGCATTAAGACATTAAGATTGATTTATTCAATCTTCAATGTCATAATGCGTTTTATTACTTACCGAAAATAAGATATTCCATGTTTTTTTAAGAATGGTAGTATCGTAATATTTTTAAACTTTTTATGTTTCCGTAGTATAAGGGTGATTACTATAATGTGTTTAGCTCTGTCCTATAATAATACGAATAGAATCGAATAAAATTTGGTAGATTTATAAATTGCGTATATATTTCACTTTTGGCATTAAACAATAATAATTTTATATTTTAGGAGTGGCTCCCGTGTATATTAAGTGGGAATGATTTTTTTCTCATTTTACCCCATCCCGTGAGATTACTTCGATTAGGTATTTTTGAATAAGGACGAAGTTTGATATAGGTACGACTTTTTTATTAAGTAAGTAATCCATTTTTCAGTGATCAGCCTCCAAAGTATTTACAAGTTCGTCCCCAACTGGCATTTCAAATTTATATTTGTCCAGCTTAATATACTCGTTAGGATTTATCCTAACGAGTGTTAAGCTGCACAAATATAAATTTGAAATGTTATACAAATTTCTTTGGAAGTTGTCCGATTTAGCTCAAAATATAATTATTTCTTCTGAAGTAACTTCTGAAGAAATTTGAGTAATACCTATTGCACGCTGATACTTAGGAACCCTCCTTAGACGTGGCTTGACATGCTCTTGATTAGATTGTTATCTACCACGTTGCCGGTTGAATAGCACCGGGCGACTGCGAGCCCTAGTCCGCTTATTTGCATTTTAAGCACTCTTGAGTCAGGATACATTTCGGGCGTTCGTGCCTAATCCACGGTATTTAAGATCTTTGATAATTTGGGTAAATAAGACTGAATTTTAAGTCAATTCAGATTCATGACAACTAAGACAAAGTTTGTCAGCTGATTTATGGATGTAAAGATGTGTTCACATGATTCATACTTATGAAGAATATAACATTTTTTTATTGGATAGAATTATCTTGGTACTTTTCCAGGTATTGAATTATTAGTAAAAAAAGGAATGTATTGTTGTTGTATGGTGGCAAAAAGTAGGTACCAGAAGTTGAAATACTCTGTTCATATTTTTGTTTGGTTTGACTTGTGATTTAGCAAACAGACATGTGTTTTTATATAAAACTATTCATGAGAAGTCAAAATTAGTGGAGTGCCGTGAGCTTTATACCTCGGAATCCAGGACCAGTCAATGAATCTTCATAAAAAACTGTTGGACATGTTAAAAGCTCATAAAAATGTTTATTTGCGTCGATTTTTTTAGTACAATTAAATAAGACAAAAATGAGTTTGTGGTTTTTCGTTATTATTTTTGTTAAGTATGTTTACAACGTATTTCGCGGTAGGTATGCTAAAACGGTACCAGGATTTAGCGGGCCATCATAGCAGTAATTTTGTCTTAGCACGCCATATTAATTACTTACCATAACGAAAATCGAAGATTAAAGATCTTAACAAAAAAATCTTACAAAGAAACTAACTAGAGGTTAACGGCCAGTGAGCTACTTCCGTCTCTCTCTCTCTGTTTCTTACAACGTGCACTATTAAGTTACGGCTACACTCGTGAACTATTTTTAATAAACATTACGATTACTGGGTCGAAAGTAATTTTATTCCGCGGTTGGACCAGGGACTGATTTCTCTGACAAACTACCTAACGTCTTGTAATACAAAAAAAAATACATCATTGCAGTGGAAAGTTTGTCGCGGACAGTTGTTTTGTGAACCGTGAATAATTTCGTGAGTTTACTAGTGTGCCGTGCAGGATTCAAAATCCCTTTTTTGTCATCTTTAATTGTACTAAAATATAAAAATAAAATGAAAAAAAAAAAACTTTATATTTGAGCATTTAACAATACAGTCCAACAGTTTTTATGAAAATTCATTGACTGGTCCTGGATTTCGACATTTTACAATTTTTACGCCTTAAGATACTCCACTAAGAGCAAAATTTTACTTTCCTTAGTGGCTACTAAATAATAAACAATGGCTTAAAACAATTTTATGCACTGTCTTCGCCATGTTTAAGCTTTACTTAATATGCAGTTATGATGCCGTGAGGCAAGTGGGTGATTATTGTGGACGTGGATCATTTATATTACTAGTAACTGTACCCAACAGACGTTCTTCTGTCTTAACTATGAACTGGAAATTGGAATAAATAAATAACTACCTACATACACCTACAGTTTCTACGCCAATAACTACAACTTACACCTACTACCTACTCCTACACATATGTACATACAAACTACATATATCTACCTACACCAACTTACAACCTACTACCTGCACATACAACCTACTCCAACAACCTACACCTCATACCTACCCCTGTAATCTACAGGTGATGTGTGAAAGAGTTATCGACCACTGAGAGTTTGAACATTATTACTGTACTAATATCGCTATTAAACAATGAAGGGTGTTAACAGGGTGAAAATTAAGGGTTATATTTCTTTTTATTCCGAATCATGAAAAGAGGAAAAGAAATTGGGTGGGCCTTACTTATCACCTCGTTTACAACCTATTCTTATACCTACCGAACACACCTACAAAAGCCATTTCGGAGGAGTTCTGTAGCAAACATTTTGACACGAGAATTTTATATATAAGATAATTTTTTATAAGATAAGTTGATTTTGTCTGTTCATTTTCTACATTCAAGAAACAGTGAAATAAAACCATGACTAATGTTTTCTTAGGCATCCACCGCAATATAGCCACTATTTAAAATAATTTAAGGAATAATAAAATAATATTTAGGTACTATGAGTCAACGACTGTGCTCCCACGCTTTTCTTTCGTGTCTGATGTGTCTTATAAAAATAAAGATTCTGCTACCGCATAGGAATAAAATTAGCCAAAATAAGAAAAAAATGTTTTCGATATTTAACTGACGATAAAAGGTGTTGGTATGATACTTAAGCTTCAAAAGTGAAACGCAATAATGATAATGTCAACAAATCTCTCAGTGATATTTTTAATCTTTTAAAAAGTAGGTACACTATAAAGTTAAAATCATACAATAATCTCAGTTCGTCGTTTTATATTTTTGTCGTTTTTTTTATTAAAAATTGTTCATTTTTTAATAGTCTATAACAGTCTTACACTGCCGGAAATTATTCATAATAAGCAATAATAATTTGATAATTCATGTTGAAGACAACTCTCTTCTAGGTAACCTACCTACTCTGGGTTTGAAATGATTTTCAAAGTTAAATAGAGACCTAAATAAAGTAAGGAATTTTGAACTTTTTACTATCTTGGTATGTTTTAATAACAAAAATAATACCTAAGTTTATGTGACCTGCAGAAAATGTTTTTAAATGTTTCTCATTGTTATCGAGATAAGACCGGAAATGTCTATAACCTATCGTATTAAACATATCGATAAATGTTTTAAAAGTATTTGTTTCATAATATCTACCTAAATAGACAATCTTTGAATTCAAGTAATAATTGTAGAAAAATCTGGTATGTGAACTAAGCTTTATAATATCAAAACAATAAGGACATACGTACACTATGTTACAGTAGTTTACAATTTAGAAGACGAAGTAGACTAGATATTTGGATGCTTTTACACAATATAGATTCGCTGTAATTCCGTCATTTATAAGCAATTCCACTTAATCGTATCAATTTATAGTTAAGTAGTCAATTCTATATAAGTCTGGCAAATGTAGAGATGTTTGTAACAAGGTTTTTGCGTATAATAAACATGTTTGTTATTACTTATTACAATAATTACCTACAATAATAGTAAAGTAGGGCGGGTCGAGGGACTATCACTTTATTTAGTTAGCGTACATGGGTAATAGGAGTAGTCATTTTTTTACATATTATATTTTTTTCACATTTTGTAGAAATTACATTACATTTTTTTTACCGAATACTAGTTGCTGTTTAATTACGTTTTTTTTTTTAAATTATAAACAATACATAATTATTTTATCAGTCCGCCTCAGCCGTAAGGTCCATTGTAACTGTTCTCGTTACGCTTTAACTACATTTACCTATTTTCAATGTAAGGTCGAAAATAAAAACGTTTAAAATAAAATGAGTTTTATTTATTGATTTAAGCGTGGTGTGAAGCGTCCATAGATATATTTAATAATAATATCAATGGACACTCCACATTACGCCAATCAGGCCCCGTGCTTAGTTAGTATTAAATTTATTATACTGGGTCAATAAGCTCCGAAATGCGAAACCAGTGCTGGTGAAAATTCAGAGCACTGAAAAAATAACTGCCTTAATACAATAGAGTTGAAAATCGAATACATGAGTGTCAAGTCGAGAGAAATGTCAATGTCATATATGAGTTATGACAGCTCGACACTCGAAACTTCAATTTTCAACTCTTGTATATGCCATACAGCATCCCACCAAACGGACACGAAATGAGAGCTATTTTCTATGCGAATAAGTCTGCCACTCTCTGCGGGGGACAAGTAACGCAATAGTGATTAAAGTATTACACACTAATGAATTTTGAATCACGTCGTTACGCACGCACGCGAAAATATTGTCAAACACAAACATGAACTATACGCACACATGAAACAGGCTGTCAGTGTACGAGAAATGTCATTTTCACAAGCAACGCTAGTGCTTGACACTATCAATATTTAAATCTCGATGAGTTCAACGAATATAATAGGGTACTTCTATGGTGAACAAAATGGTAATAAACATAAATATATTCATTTTAAGTGTTTTTTTTTGTAATTGTTTAAATAAATTGATTGATTTAATTTAATTAAAATTGATTGACAAGATGCAATAATATGTGATTTGATATGGCTTTTTAGGTCGTATTGATTTTATGGATATACAGTGGTGTTGATATATAGCATGTAGATATACTATGAAATAGAGATTTACTTACATTGAAGTGATTTTCACAAATATACAATCAACTTTTAGTTGTAAATGATTTAAGATATCTTTTTCCGAGTTTCAACTTTCAACCAAACTTTCCACATTTCGATATCTTCCGGCACTATAATGAACAACTTTTCTGGAGTTCTATTGGCATTATTTATACAATTCTATACCACACACTAATAAAACTCATTCTTGGCACAATGTAGGTACTAATTTTTCGAAAAATTTATGACGTAGAGCATAAAAACCGACTTCTAAAGTAAAAAAGCACAAAAAAGTATGAAATAAA
This sequence comes from Phengaris arion, assembly GCA_963565745.1. NCBI lineage: Eukaryota > Metazoa > Arthropoda > Insecta > Lepidoptera > Lycaenidae > Phengaris > Phengaris arion. The sequence goes on along the minus strand of OY751449.1, from coordinate 7,876,299 downwards.
ACTTTTATTTTAAGAATAACTAGCTCTTTCCCGCGGCTCTGCCTGCGTAACTATAGTATCGGGTATCCCACGGGAATACTGTACTTTTTCGGGATAAGAAGTAGCCTATGTATTAATTTTATTGAAATCCGTTCAGTAGTTTTTGCGTGAAAGAGTAACAAACATCCATCCATCCATCCTCAGAAACTTTCACATTTTTAATAGTAGTAGGATTCTCCTTTTAAATTCAGCTAAAATTTTAACAATTTCCTAGTAGCTCTGTATCTACTTAAAAACTGTTTTTTTTTTATAATGAGTGCGTGGCAAACTTGTTAAGGTATTATATTATTTCTAAGGGGCATATGAGACGACGAGAATACAATAATATTTTATGTTAAGATGAAACATATCTTGCTATACAGTTTGTTTGAACTATCACAGACGGCTAAGATACTACACATTTTCATATTAGGTACTATAGTATGAATATGAAATAATTATCCAGGCATCTTAAGATAAAAAATTATATTATCGTCGACGTCTGTGACGTCCTTTAGTCTGCAGAAAAACTTGAGAGGTGTCAAGGGACACCCGGATGGAACGAAGTTCCTTTGGATTAATTAGTGAAGGAATTGTAATAAAATTTTATTTTTTTAAAGTTATAATAATATTTTTTTTATTATTAACAAATACACAGATATAATAGACAGACAGAGAAACACGACAACGCCGCACGGCTTACAACTATAGCAAAAGGTGTCGTTACAACTTTTAGTCTTAATCTTTTCCGTCTAGCCCCCTTTCGCAACGCGAAACGCGCGCGATTTAAATAAATAAAGTTTAATAAGTTAAACTGAAAAACTTCTTAAAATATTTATTTAAAATGTATTTAAAAAAATTATCTACAAAAGTAATGATTTTGGAAACACCATTTTTAGACAAATAATTTAAACTGATTTATGTTTTACTACAATATTTAATTTAAAATTTCGCTTAGTATGCTATATTAAATAAGTATTAAAATATCTCCTCTTGTTATCTGCTTGTACCTGCTATAAAACATGAAGCTTCAAAATATTGTGAGCAAATTGTTCTCGTACGTTTAGTCCACGAAACATTATTTGCACAACCTCGAACCCAGACATCCCGAATCATTGTATCCTTAGGAAATCTGAAAAATTAATAGTCAAAATAACATACTGACAAAGTCGATATTTTTGTGCTGTCACAGTTTTTTCTGCAGTGTGGCTGGTTTATAAATTAAAAATGCATAATTTCAGGATAAGTATATCCGTACATATTTTATTGTAATAAATAATAACGAATTCAAACAAAATTTTGATAATATAATTGAATAATTATTTTTAATAATTTGCAAAAATTTAATGTGTTTAGTGACATAATATTATGAACGAAAACAAAATTGCAAATAGTATAAGTACTAATTAATTAGTGTTTTTTCATTTTGAAACAGTAAGAACGAATATGAAATAGAAGTTTTTTTAAATGACTACTTTTAAATATTACCCTATAACTTAAGGTAATATTTTTACATCTTTATGGGATCTTGTATGATTCAGTGGCAACACTTATTGACCGAGAATTTGTTTCGGATTTTTGCTTACAGATGGAAAGTAACGTTGTCCTTTTGTTTATCAGAAGTTTCCGATCTCTTTTTACAGTAAAAAACACAGCAATGTGATTTGCCGAATACGTCAATAACGCGCGGCAACTAGTTTTATATAACCGGTATGACCGTTGGTCTCGTACCTTTGGCAGCGGGGAACGCCTGACAATGGCTACTCCGGTTAGATTAATACAAGGTATTAGCGCAGAGTTCTATTTTCAGTGCTCTGAATTTTCACCGGGTTTCCGGATTCCGGAGCATATAGTCCCAGCCTTACGGGGACCAGACAACGGGAAGTATAATATTTAATACTTTTACACTATTAATTTAAGATTTTTAAAATATTATACCTACACATATTTAATAAACATCCATAGCCTTGGAACATAGAAAACTTTTTTCTTCCGTCATCCGCCCGGAATTCGAACTTCCACGACCTCCAGCTTGAGCGCCACAGCGCTAACCACAGTGACAGAGGTTGTCAATAATATTATTAATCCTTTTTCGTATTCTATTGCACTTTTACATTTTATAGGGTCGTTAGGCGTTTCGGGCCGCGAGGATTCGAATTGCGGTATGAATCGCCTCAGCACTGTTTCTAAATGGGTCGATTCGCACCGCTTAACAATTTTGATGTGAACAGCCCCAGATATTTTTTGAAAGGTCGATTATATTAAAATCGATGGCAAATTATATTAAAAGTGGTTATGCCACGCTTATATACAATTTAAATAAGTACAATTTAAGCATGGTATAATAACCACAGATTTAGTATCTACCTACTATCCATCTTACTACAAGAAAGGTAAAGATCAGTTGAGCAAAATTCATAGCAATATTACACAATATCTATTTTAGATAAGTGTTAAAACAAGATTGTGTCGCAGAATAAGTTTTGTTCAACCTTTGTTCAACTTTTTTTCGTAACATATTGATAATCACAGGTTATTATGCACACTTTAATTTACTTTTAACTACTCTCTTTAGTAAAAAGAAATGGGTACAAAGAAAATTACCAATTTTCGCCTTGCCCTTATTATTTTAAAAGTGGGTTATTTGATCTTCTAGATTTGTAAATTGATTTGTAAAGAATAGTTTAAGTCCCTTTTGATCATAATATTTTGAGTAAATTATTATTGAAAAATAATGGTAAGGTTCAAAAATATTGAATTTTACCTGTGCACTAAGTAAAAATTAAAGGTGTGCTTTTTATTTTTCTTTGTTTCAAACTAAAGCCAATTATAATAAATAATCTTTAGGCTACGATGGTAGCAATATCCACTCTTAATTAAATTACATCCATTATTTACATTACATAAGACTAACTTAGGATATTAGCGAGTGATTTAGGTTTTTTTTGTGCATATGTACTCACAGAAGGTTGCAGCCACTATTTTGTCGCTTAAAGTCCTAAAATGAGTATTCTTACATTTCAACTAGGTACTAATATTGCGGCTTTCTTTATCTTCAAGTCAGTTTAATACTTTTTTGGGAAACAACATTCCATTCACATCTATAGGCAAGAGCGTTATCATGCATTCAGCCTGGAAAGTTTATGATAAGCTATCTCTTACTTATCTCAAAATCATTACTCATTGAAAGAATAGCGCGAGAGTTCATAATCGGATTGAGAGCTATAAACATGTCTCGTAAAATAATCGAACTTTTAAATAATACAAAACAATTTTCTTACTCTATTGAAGTTACTCAAGATATCTCTGAAGATGAAATAAATAATTTATCGATTAATAGAAATGGGTCCCAGGAACCATTATTTTATTCGGTAACATGGCATGCACTAGTCCATAGATGTGAAAGTTTGGATATAGCTCCAATAAAAGTGGCAAAACAGTTCAGAGAATTCAACAGAGATGTTTTACTACATATTACTTGTTCTTTGCTAACAAAGTCCTTTCTTGAAAAGTTATTGGAGACTTTACAGATGTTGCATATTCAGAATTTATTTATTGTCCTTGGTGGTAAGTTGAAAAATTTATTATTGTTAAAATAGCCTGAAAAAAAAACTTTTTTTAAATAATGCTTTATATCTACAATATACCTTATTCCTTAATTGTTTCAGAAAACTGCGACCCTGGAAGTACTGATTTCAAAAGCACGGAGGACCTAATAAAATATATACGACAAAAAACAGGCGACTACTTCTGCATTGGAATAGCTGGATTTCCAGGCTGCGACGACAGGTTATTGGCTCTCAAAGATAAAGTGGATAGTGGCGCAGATTTTATACTGACACAAGCTTTCTTTGAATGTGATGTTTTCAAAAATTTTCTTTTGAAGTGTAAAAGCATAGGAATTAATATTCCAATTATACCTGGCATATTTCCTTTCGAGACAGAATCGGAGTTAATAAAATTCAAAAATCTATGCAAAGTGAACGTCTCAGAAAACTTTACAAAATCTGCTAATGCCGAATCAGGAATAACATTAGTTGAAAAATTAATCAATATTATGGTCAGAGATACACATATAAAACATTATCACTTTTTTACTTTAAACAATATCGCCAGAACAGAAATTTTAGTCAATAAATTATGCAATGTTCAAATTTAAAACAACTACCCTTTTTTTCTAGTCGGGTAAATAAATATATTAAAATGTGTCCCTGTGGTCGTAAATCACGCATGGTAATTCATATAAATTTTAAGAGCCCTATTAAAAATTTTGCAGTTGTATTTATCGTTTTTATTGAAATAGGTTAATAAATTCATGCTTTAAAATGATAAAATCTTTATTCCTCATGAAGTAATAATTGTTCTGGTGTATTACTTTTGCTTAGTAATATTATCGTACATAGGAGTAATTCACAGTTAACTTAAAGCGATTTTCTTAGTTTTTTTGGCTTAGAATAAGATTTTATTTCAAAATCCTAAGGCCGCTACGAACTATACGACTATATAGGAGATAACATTCTCATTTTATTATTCCATCCAGGAGCTCAAAAAAGTGCCTTCGCGCATTTTACGAAAATCTTTCTCTGCAATTTTGGGTTAAATTAAAAATTAATCAAAATTTACAAAAAGCGATGAGTCAAAGCAATTTTTAAGCAAAATAAGAAAGTATAACTCTTGCTTTCAAATGACATCCTTTGGGGTTGATAAAGTGATAAGAATGCCCGGATTTTCACCAACTTTTACTGTACAGGCAGATATAATATCATCAAATTGGATCACTATTTCCAGAAAATAATGATCAGCATAAATTTTTGCAGGTGTATTTTATGGGTGATGAACAAAATAAGTAAACGGTCGTTGCCAGTATATTGAAGGAGTAGAAAGAGAAACAGTATTGAAATTTCAACGAATGTTACACCGTCACAATGTTTTGGTGAAGATCTAATAAAATGTGAAAGTTTGTGAGGATGGATGGATGAATGTTTGTTACACTTTCACACAAAAACTATTGAACGGATTTCGATCAAATTTGGTATGGTAGTAGTTTAGGCTCTCGATTAAAACATAGGCTACGTTTTATCCTGCATAAGTACAATGCTGTACTTACGCGAGCGAAGCCGCGGGCAAAAGCTAGTGTTCATTATAATAACTTATACGGTAATCGCTAACATAACGCAATAATTTTTGGGCGACATGATGATTTATAATCGAGGTTAGGACTAGTTTATTTTATAAAAAAATCTATAGGATTCGACATAAACTTCAAAACAGCTTAGTAAAACTTATTGATTACGAGACGCATTTAAAGGTAAACAATATGACAAAAATGTATGTAAAGGCGCGTCTCCTGCGCGTGTTTTTTTTCGAAGCATAACACAAAACATCGAAACATTGGGACTTGGCTATACACATTTTTGTAGGAATTTACAATGTTTTTGTCTTCCGAGACGGACGGAAAACATTCCCCGTGCGGGTAGAAAGGGGAAGGAATGTTTCATTTCATATCAATTGTTATACAACTCACATGACCATTAAACACAGAAATACGGAAGAAATTATTTATCAATCCCAAATCGGTCTTCTATTCGTAACTACTGATAAATACTAAAATTACGGGTCAGTAAATATGGCCTAACTCGAAATCCGGGAGTCTAAAAAGGCCACTTTTGATGTTTCATATTATGTTTCATACATTTTTTACAACCAAAAATCGTGAAATGGTAAATGTAACGGAAGTCAGGAAGTCGGGGAAGCGCGCGCTATTTGAATTGACAAATGAGCGCGCGGTGGTAGAGTTGGCCGTCAGATTCAAATACAATATTATTTCAGTATTTAGCATTTTTAAATTTTGACGTTGATGTCTGTCACTGCATAATGGAAATGTTTCCGTATTTTTTTTCATATTAGAAAATCGTACCAAGCATTGTGTTTTTTTGAAATACTTTCATAAAATTTTACACATTACCTATATGCGACAAATGTAAGGCTCGCTCGTTTTTATAACCAGCTGGGAGGCTGGGTTAAAATTGTTAATTTTTACTTAATTTAATAGAAAAATGCGATTTTGATGTTATAATTGTAGGTAATATCAGAGTAAAATATTTTATCGAAGGATATTTCAACTTGTTGCTGATATTGTTTATAATATAAATTAGAAATAAAATACAGTAAAACTACATTCCTAATGTATTTCGGGAATCGTCGTTTTCATACGTCTGTCATTTCCATCGAAAAATGAAGATTGCCGATGAAAATAAAGAAGATATTTGTACTGTGCATAAATACAATAGGTAGAAATATATAATAGGTCTTTACCTATGAAATTGCCGTTCTGCAGTACTGGCCATTTCAAATTAAAATAATTTTTGTTTGGCTAAGAATTCTAATTTCAAATTAATTTTATTTTAAAAACATGGAATTCTTTTTCCAAAAGTAGTCATTTGTTTATTGATTAGTGTTACATTTTCATCGCATTTCAATCTTTTTCGTCATCATGGATACGTTAAAAATTCGAGTAATTATGGAATATGAGTACCGTCGTGGCAGCAACGCGGCACAAGCGGCACGCAACATCAACGACGTTTACGGAGCTAATACTACAAACCAACGTACCACCTGTTATTGGTTTGCTCGCTTCTGTTCTGGAAATTTCGACCTGAAAAATGAACCTCGCGGTCGTCCGAAGACTTTGGTCGACAATGACGAATTAAAGGCGATTGTGGAAGCTGATGATACACAATCTACGGCTGAATTAGCAGCAGCTTTTGACGTTAGCGTCAAAACAATATTGGTCCATTTGCGTCAAAATTTCAAGGTAAAAAGCGGGTGGGGCTGTGTCGGGGCACACGGCCGTTGGTTTTAACGTGAAACGTCTATGTTAGCGAATCGCTTTTAAAGTAAAAGATTGAAATGAAAACAAGATGGACGCTGTTTTAAGTATTTTAATAAAATAAACCAAACGGATTGGCTTCAAATACCGTTTTGAAGCGTTTGTCCGCTGAACGCCAATGATTTTGCATTGTTTCACTTCTACTGATATTGACATCTCTCAGTTCCGTGGCAGATCCAATAGATATATCGATTGTCTGTTCATTCGTTATGTCCATAATTATAGGTATTTCAGTAGTACTCGCGAGGTCGGCTTTGCGACGTTCTCGAAACCGTCTCGCTTGCTCGGCGCCGGACATTGGGGTACCTGTGCGTGGCCCATAGCCCCCTCTTTGTAACGCTAGCCTTAATTTATATTTCTGGCTGGCTCTTGCACGCGCTGAGGCCGACATAGCAAATGTTTATATATTTATTGTCACTTTCTGATTATTTTAAATATAAATACTGTCCAAATTATACTTATTTTTGTATAAATCAATCGGTTCAAATAAACTTGACAAACACACGAAAGAATCACCACGCTAAAAAGTCGGAGTCACGAGTTACACTGAATAGAAACAAGCGTGAGCGCCGGTTTCGCACAGTTATCGCAGTATCCCTCCCCCGCCGCCCCGCTTGACCCCGACACGAACTCAATGTCATAACAGCGAGCTGACTATATAAGTGAAATATTTACACCACATTTTTGTTTCTAAGACTAATAGTTTTTTAATTATTAAGGTACGATGATATAGACCTTTTCGTTACGGTCGTTTCGGCGCGATTTTAAAGACGTTTCACGTCAAAAAGCTTGACAAATGGGTGCTCCACGAACTCAATGATCGCCAGCGCGAAGTACGCGTCGAGACGTGCCTTGCACTGCTCAACAGACACACAAATGAAGGAATTTTGAACCTCATTGTTACCTGCGATGAAAAATGGATTCTGTTTGATAACTGCAAGCGCTCAGCAAGTTGGTTGGATCCTGGTTCAGCACCTAAATAATGCCCTAAACGAAAACTTACCACTAGAAAAGTGATGGTCACTGTTTGGTGGTCTAGCGCCGGTGTGATTCATCACAGCTTCTTACCAAACGGGATGAGCATTACTGCAGATGTGTACTGTGAAGAACTGAACACAATGATGGAGAAGCTGGCACATCTCCAACCAGCATTGGTCAATCGCTCGTCTCCGCTGCTCCTGCACGATAACGCGCAACCTCATACCTCATACGACAGCAGACGGTCTCCAAGTTGCAAGAACTGGGGTTGGAAGCTCTCTGTCATCCGCCCTACTCACCAGACCTTGCGCCTACAGACTACTACTTTTTCCGGAATTTGGATAACTTCTTGGCGGGAAAAAAATTCAATACCTGAGAGGCAGTACAACATGCCTTTGAAGAATTTCTTGCCTCCCGTCCAGCTGATTTCTTTAAGAAGGGCATCAATAAACTGCCACTGCGTTGGCAAAGATGCATTGATTGCATGGGTGATTACTTCGATTAATACAAATAAAAAATACATGAAAAAAATTCGTTTAAATTTTTTCATACGAAACGGCACTTGTATATACTAGTACTTGTATATACTTGTATATGCAAAAAATGTATATACTAGGTATATACATTTTTTTTTCTGTCGAAGTGACAGACGATGAATAAAAATAGAGTCCCGACTCCCGAATCATATTTCTTTGGTTTTCATAAAATCGCTTTCATAGAAATGATTTAGTTTAAGAAAACAAGAAATGTCAAAATTTAACACAATATGTCAGTTGTTCCTCTAGCACTTTATTAATTACTAAACACGAAAGGTGATTTTCCGAAATTGACCCAGAGTCGACATATTACGCCTACAGTTTCATTGTACGGAGGTACGATTTCTTGCGGAAGTTTCGTAATTGTAGAGGCGGAAACAAAGTTCCGTTACAACTTTAATCTATGCGTACACCCACCTACCCACCTACTACACAACTTAACTATATCATACTCCTACAGTACCAACATCTCAACCTACTATAATTTTGGATTTTATTCCTGTTAATAACTTCTATACCCGAGTTACCTCTTTGGTGCCATCAAATATGATTTAACGTGAACCCATAGGCAAACTTTTCATTGCTGTCGACGCTGAGTTTTTTTTTAATTTAAGAATGAATTTTGAACCATGCCCTTATCAATATTTTCATTAATTCGCGAAAGAAACAACTTTGAGTGTTTTCCATTTAAAGAAACTCCCTCTGTGTTTGACACTGTGTCGCACTGTGTCGATTAATTTTTTATATGGAAACATTTACCACCAAAAATGGAAACATTTAAAGAAACTCCCTCTGTGTTTGACACTGTATCGCACTGTGTCGATTAATTTTTTATATGGAACAATATGTAACTATCTCGACTGTGTTGCACTGTGAAAATATGTATGCGTGCAATTTAACACCTAAAAATTTTAAAACATTTTACACACGTTTAAAACAACAAACACAAACAAATTCACAGTGCAACACAGTCGATTTTTTTTTCTAAATGAAAAACGCTGTTTGAATAGTGGAAGCCCCAAATGGGAGCCCTTTGGGGCTTCCACTATTCACACATATTGTTCCATATAAAAAATTAATCGACACAGTGCGACACAGTGTCAAACACAGAGGGAGTTTCTTTAAATGGAAAACACTCAAAGTTGTTTCTTTCGCGAATTAATGAAATGTTGCTGCCACGACGGTACTCATATTCCATAATTACTCGAATTTTTAACGTATCCATGATGACGAAAAAGATTGAAATGCGATGAAAATGTAACACTAATCAATAAACAGATGACTACTTTTGGAAAAAGAATTCCATGTTTTTAAAATAAAATTAATTTGAAATTAGAATTCTTAGCCAAGAAAAACTATTTTGATTTGAAATGGCCAGTACTGCAGAACGGCAATTTCATAGGTAAAAACCTATTATATATTTCTACCTATAGTATTTATGTACAGTACAAAATATATCTTCTTTATTTTCATCGGCAATCTTCATTTTTCGATGGAAATGACAGACGTTGTATGAAAACGACGATTCCCGAAATACATTAGGAATGTAGCTTTACTTTATTATATTTCTAATTTATATTATAAACAATATCAGCAACAAGTTGAAATATCCTTCAATAAAATATTTTACTTTCAAATCGTGTGACGTAGGGCATTTTGACATAAGCCATGAAATGAGAAAACGAAGCAGGGACCTATTGTGCTCCTGGCTTTGACATTTTTAACCAACATCAAAAAAAAGAAGCGGTTATCTATGTAGACTTCATATTACTAAGTGTAATCTGTGCTTCATATATAGGTAGGTACCTATTCTGTGGGCCACTTCGATCGCAAATATTCTTTTCTCTTGATTTATTCGTTCTTTTCAGTCGTAATAAATATTGTCGCCTGTGAGTTTACAAAAAAATTAAATCATGGAATCTCATAGGTCCGAACATCAAAAAGAATCCAATAATATCAAAACTTACTTCTTTTCTATAAAAATCTAAATTGATTAGACTTATTTTTAAATGTAAAAAATTTGACATGGTTTAGGTTATGTTATTGTTTGGCATGTTTTGTTTTTTTTTTTATATATATGGCGTCGGCTTATCTTAAAACTATTTGCCAGTGTCGTCAAGTACGTATCGTAGTAACGTCAAGTCTAGTCTAGTCAAGGTCCAAATAAATAGTCAGTACAGTCAATGAGTCATGTTAGTCGATTCAGTAAAGTGGTAGACGCTTTACTGAAAGGTCCTAGGGAGTTTTGGCGGGAAACACAAAATATCACGTTTTTAGAAGTTGTACCACTTGCTCACACTTGTGCACGTTAACGAATATTTAATGGTTAATATTCTACCAATATTACACATTAAGAACCGAAATAACACAAATTTATGAAGAGATACAAAATCCCACAACATCACCCATTGAACTCCCCGGCAAAACTCCGTTTGGCATGGTTTATAATTTTGAATTAAAGTGACAATATTACGTTTCGGTAATATCGTGTGCCTTTTTCGAAAATTATATAAATTGTATTAAATATTAAATGAAAACTTCGGTGGTGTTTTAAAGTACACAATTTATTTGAAATCCTCTTTTTATGTTCTTATTAGTTTTTATAATTAATTAATAGCGTAAAATTTAAATAGATTACATGGTGCTAATACACACAACAAAATGCAAATTTCAATACAATAATATTTCACTCTTCATAACCATAGTTTCATAGTTGCGTACATAGTTGCGTAATACCCCGATATCAATTGGCTGGGAGAATATAAACAAGCATTTACATGAATTCCAACGAAGTTATGTAATAGCCCTGCAAGCCACGGTTGCCAAAATGACATTAACCCAAAAGTAAAATGAGTAATGACCAAGAAGCTTATACCCTAATGGAGTTTGCATATAGAACAAAAAAGTGAAGATCAAATATTTGAACTCTGTTGACCTTTTTGTTATGTCCTGTTCTTTTCTTTTGATAATTCTCACTCGCTCGCTTGTGAAACAGAGTTGCCAAAGCGTTATTATAATTTTCCTATCAATAAGATCAATTTTAGTTTAAGCCTAAAATACGTCCCTTAAACATGATTTAAAGAAACTTTACAGTTAAATAAAGAATAATTCAAGGGTAGTTTTGGTTGCCTGTCATCAAAAGCAAAATTAAAAATAAACATATGTTTTTATTTTTATATTTCTACTCCCATTTTATAATGTTAGTATTTTTGAATAGCAACACAAGCAAATGTCAAAACATAGTCAAAACATTATGGCTGCCGGTTGTTGATAGCATCTCTTTGGTCCACAAGCAAATAAAGCATATTTTTATACAAAATACAATGAGTTGTGTAGTTCGAGGTTGTAAAAGTGTATGGTATCCAAATTGTGGTGTGAAATTTCACGGGTAAGTTAATTAAATGAAATATTTTTTACATTTGGCTAGGGTGACCATTAGGTACTATGGATTGGATCGTCCTCGTACATAATTTAAGCAAATGATTGATTAGCCGAAAAAATTATTGACAAAAGTAATCAACTTTAAGAGTTTTATTTTTAATCAACAAGGTAGTAAATAGAAAACTATTGAATTGGATTGTCCTTGTATAACAATGTTTTTTTTAATACTTTATCTAACTTAGCATTTTACATTTATGGTACCTATTTTACGTTACAGGTTCCCTAGTGACCCTGACCTGAGACAAGCTTGGTTATCTAAAATACCATTAAAAACAAATTATTATAATTCTGCCAGAATTTGTAGCCTACACTTTCGGTCTATAGACTATGATGTCAATAGACCTGGCCGCTTATTGAAATCTGCTATACCAAAGATCTGTGGGTGTTGTGAAACATTGGTAAGTTCTAATAGTGAATTAATCTTTCGGCAAAATTAGGTTATATCGTTTCCCATGGGAACTATGTATATGGACACAGTAAAAAGTAGCCTATGTCATTTCTCAACATCTTATCTATGTTTATGCCAAATTTCATAAAAATCGGTTCAGTTGTAAAGCATGCATGCAACAGACAGAAAGATAGATACACAGACGATGAAGATAGTACATTAGTATGAATAAAGAAATAAGATTACTTCAGGTAACTAACAGGTAATCATTCAAAGTTGTGTCTTCCTCTTCTTCCTCCGAGCCTTATCCCGAGTATATAGTTAAAAATGGTTGTTAGAGAAATATCACTTATTTTTTTCAGGAATGTCTTAATATTCCTTCAAGCTCACAAGAAACTCCGTGCGCTAAAGCTTCTGCAATGCCACTTGAAAAATATGTAAGTAAGCATTAAAATTTTATGTCTGACTTTGAGTCTTGCATTATGATTTACATTTTTATCTCACATTACTACCTCTTTCAGCTCGATGAAAATGAACCACCGAAAAAGAAAAAAAATGTGGAAGTGCAAGAAGCTATCGTATTACCTATTTGCTCCAATCCGCCAGCTGGTATATGTTCTCAAGCTATAAAAACTGTAAGTTATCATATATCAGAAAGCTAATATTGGTTTGTGATTTTTCCTTGGTATAAAATATTTGTAGCATTATTTTGGAGGAATTTACTAAAGTAAAATAATCATACACGCTATCAACGTCGCTTAACCCTTATCATAAAAACTAAAACAATAATCAAGTGTTTCTTTATCTATTTCTTGTACTTAGTCATTGTTTATTGTTATAAAATCAATATAAAAATTAACTTTCTAATATAATTCCTACAGTGTATAATATTATAGTTTTTTGTTTACAGGCTGTCAAGGATCAACCTGTACTAAAAGATTTCAGCAGTCAAGCTAACATAAAAACACCTAATGAAATAGTGCTAAAAAAGAAAACTAAGGTTCTTCAACAGAAAGTTAATAGACAGGCAAAGAAAATTGAAAATATGAAAGAATTAATCAAAGTTGTTAGAAATTATACTTCACAATCAGAAATTGAAAATATATTGCAAGGTAATTTTGCAAATACATGTAAAAAATTCAATACAAGTAAAAAAAAACAAGTCTCATATAGTGATGAAGGGAAATCATTTTCTTTGACATTACATTTTTACTGTCCGAAGGCTTATAATTACCTGAGAAGCATAATTTCTTTGCCACATGAATCTACACTATGGCGGGCGATGTCAAGTTTTAATTGTTCTGTTGGTTTTCTATCAGAAGTGATTGAATATTTAAAATCAGAACTACCAAATAAACCCTATTTAAAAAATGTGGCCATGATTTTTGATTCGATGGCCTTAAAAAGAGATATTTCTTATTGTAATAAATTAGGAAAAACATTTGGATATGTTGACCTTGGTGACATTGTCGTTAATGATCCTGAACAGCTTGCATCGGAAGCTTTAGTGTTGCAAATAGTTTCTTATTCAAATTATTTTAAATGCCCTATTGGTTACTTTTTTACTCCAAGTTCTTTGAATGCCGAATTGCTGGGACAATTAATAAATACTGCAATAATCTTACTGAGCGAAGCAGGGATTACTGTGAGGTCACTAACGTGTGATGGCGCCAAATGCAATGTAAAGGCATATCGTCGCCTTAATTGTAATATGTAGTATCTCAATTTCGAACGTAGCCGACATTTTGTGTGCTTTGGATAAAGGCGGGAAAAGGGCATCTTTCTCATTCTTTCATTTGCAAAGTTTGTATGAAAAAGAGTGAGATAAAAGACTCGACGCGAATATGACGCATCTTGAGTCACTGGATCTTTCTGCGAATATGCATTAACTCATTGAGTTGCCATAGTTTGTTGACATCGCGAAGGTGGCTCCGCGATTTATGTGTTGTGTGATTGTTTCTATAAGCTGCTAAGGTATGAAATTGTTTATATTTTGTTATTTGACATTTATTTACTGTTTTAAATAAATAATATTTGTGGAAAACCACTGATAGTAGAATAATTAAGACTTTTAAAGTTACTTTTGAGATACTGCCTATTCGATTTTGATTTTATAGTCTGCCTTTGATATACGACCTATTTACATGTATGTTTGTATTTTTTCTTCAGATATTATCAAAATGGATTCAGATGATGAGGACCAGGAAATACTTAAATTATTAGCAGAGAATGGTATAAAAGTAACGAATTCCAAGATAAAACATCAGAGCCGGGTAAAAATTTTAGAGAACATTAAATATACAAAGCAGACAACGATTTCCTTCATGCAATTAATATAGCAGCCGAATCTGATCTTGCTATTAAGTCCCAAAAAGAAGCCCCTTTAGAAGTTGATAAGCGAGCGTCGAACTTAGCTTCATTACTTAATGTTTCAACTGAAAATGGTCCTGAAATTGTATTGGAAGACGCGGTTTTTGTTACAGGAATTAATGAAAGTACCCCTGAATCTAATGCTACTATAAAAATATGCGAAGCTTCGGAAGGTGTCAGTGAATTGGCAATCGGGCATTTTGTTACCAATAATAGTCCAACAATTGGAGTTGTAGAATTGGATGCCACTACTACTGAACCAATTATAGAGACAGAAACATTGGTTGTGGAATCTGGGCCTGAAATAATTGACAATGAAGAACCAAAGAACAAGCCCAAACGCAGAAAACATGCTGATTGTAAAAAATGGCAAAGAAATATTACGAAAGAGAAGAGAATGCGGGGAGAGAGTTATGCAGGATATTCAAGAAAGGAGAAAAATGTTACGACAGGTATACAAAGAAGTAAAAGGCAGATGGGACCAACATGTGATTCCAAGTTCTGTAAAAATAGCGACAAGCGGTTTTGCTCCAAGTTTGGAGAGCATGATAGACAATGCATTTTTGATAACTTTTGGAAGGAGCTAGATTGGTCAGGGAAGAAAAGTTTTGTTACTTCAATGATTGACAAGATCCCAATCAAACAAAAGACAGTTGATTCACATAAAAGACAACAAAGCTATGTGTACTACCTAAAGCTCAATGAGGAAGCAAACCAAGTCTGCAAAAAAATGTTTCTGAATACTTTAGAAATCAAAGAGCGCATGGTTCTTACCTGGATTTCAGAGACAAAATCGGGTATTTCATTAACTGAGACTACAAAGCAAAAAAGCAAAAGAGGCAAAAAAAAATCTACAGAAACACCAACCTCCAGTGGAATCAGTCAAGCTGAACATCTGCAAAAGTTTTTTGAAAATATACCTAAATTACCCTCACATTACTGTAGATCTACCTCAACAACTGTATCTTGAACCAGTATTCGAAAGCAAAAGCCATGTATACAGTATTTACAAAGAAAAATGCACAAGCGATAAGGTGAAGCCAATTTCAGCTTGTTTTTTTTTTAACAAGTTTGATGAACTGAACTTAAGTATTACCAAGCCAAAGAAGGATAGGTGTGATGTTTGCTGTGGTTATGAAACCAAAAACGTGACAGAAGAGGTTTACAATAAACATATTAAGAAGAAAAAGGCTGCAAGACTAGAAAAAAGTTCAAGCTAGCGCAGTCTATTATAAGACAAAGCTTTGTTGTCATAATTTTACAGTTTACAATTTAGCAACTCATGAAGTAACCTGTTATTGGTGGCATGAATGCGAAGGTGAGCTACAAGCATCCAACTTCGCTTCTTGTCTAGTAGACTACATACAAGAGAAAGTTCCTAAAACTATTCCACTAGTTATTTTCAGTGATGGATGTACAGCCCAGAATCGAAACTCAATCATGGCTAATATTCTTCTGGACTTGGCTATAAAAGAAAACATGTTAATAACACAAAAATATTTGGAAAGAGGCCATACCCAAATGGAGTGTGACTCAGTACATTCCGTTATTGAGATAAAACTAAAAAGAACCGACATTCATCTACCTCATGACTATGTTAAGCTTACTAAAGATGCAAAGAAGAAAACTCCTAAATATGACGCAAAATACCTTTCCCATGACTTTTTCAAAGATTTTTCAGTGCTGCAACGATATACCTCCATTCGACCTGGAAGAAAAGCGGGAGATCCTACTGTTACCGACATCCGGCAGTTGCAATATGTCCCAGATGGGAAAATTAAATTTAAACTAAATTTTACAGATGAATTACAGGAGTTGCCCATCAGATCAAAACAAAGTGGTACTTACACCATTAATCCAATGTACACAGGAAGAATACCACTGAAGCCAAGAAAATGGAAAGACCTCCAAGATCTGAAACACATTTTGCCAACAGACTGTCATTTTTTTTACGACAGTTTGCCTAAGGCAACGACTGATTAAAGATTAAGTTATATAATATTATTATATTTATGATAAATAGATAATATTATAATAGATAAGTGCGAGTTAAAGTTGGTATTTTAACTCGCATATTTAGAAAGTAATTTTATTTTAATGTGTTTTTTAGTTGATTTGATAAAAGTTTATTTATGTTTGATACCGTACGATGATTCTTAATTTTTAATGAATGTTATTGTTAATTATAAATATAAGTACTAAACTATCTTAATTATTGAAAAATAAATGTTTTTTACAGGATGATCCCTTTGTTTTTTTATGTTAATATACATTATCTCAGTAAATTCATTATGCTAATATAGCGTAACTAAGATATAGAGCTTCCTGGTCAAGCAAATTGTATTACAAGGTAAAATTAAGATTATACTAGTATTTTGATACTTAGTTTCGAACATCACTTTATATTGTTGTCTAAGAGTTAAAACAACAAAAACAGTTTTATGACCTTCCTAAACAGTTGTCATTTTTGAGATACGCTTTATTAGAATTAAGGCGACGATATGAGTGTCTTGGTTGCTCATTTGAGGATGGTAACATTAAATCCTACTTTCTTCATCCCAATGGAGTAACTAACGTTTATTGCCTGTTAGATCCGGCCCACATGGTTAAACTGGCTCGAAACGTTTTTGCAGAAAAAGGCTTAGAATCACCAAACGGAAAAATTTCTTTTCAATATGTACAGGAAATGCACATGATTCAACAAGAAGAAGGTCTTAAGCTCTCTAATAAATTAACAGGAGCTCATATTGGTTACCAAAATAAAAAAATGAATGTCCGTTTAGCTTGCCAAGTACTAAGCTCATCCGTTGCTGATGCAATTGAGTTCCTTTGCAATAGTGGGAATCCTAAATTCCAAGACAGTTCTGCGACTGTCGAATTTATCCGTATTTTAGATCGATTATTTGATAGCATGAATAGCCGATCTCCCTATGGCACTTATTTAAAGTCGCCATTAACAATACACAACCGCGATGTCTGGCAATCATTTTTTGACGAAGCTGAGATTTATTTAAATAATCTTAAAATAGGAGACCAGCCATTAATGAAGCATACCCGCAAAACGTTCTGTTTGGGGTTCCTTGTGAACATGATTTCTTTTAAATTATTGTTTAATGATCTGACAGCATTAGAAGAGAACCCGCTAAAATACTTACTAACTTTCAAATGTTCACAAGATAATCTGGAAATATTTTTTTCGTGCATACGTGCTAGAGGGAGGGCTCAAGACAATCCGAGCCCGCTTGAGTTCCGATATATTTTAAGAAAATTATTGTATCGCAACTCGGTACGACCCAGTATTAGAGCTAATTGTATATTATATGTATATAAATGTGTATTATTATATAACAGGCTTTATAGTTCAAAAGATTATAAAAAAAAATAATTGCTAGTTTTATCATGCTGTCCTCACAACTGAAAATAAAAAAAGTGATCATGACTATGCCCTGAATATAAATAAGTATTCAGCGTTCACAACATTTGTCAATGCTTTTGTTATCGTGAAATATGTAAATAATTTATTTAAAAAAACTGTATCTATGTCACTTTTGTCAGTCGATAACATTACAGGCAAATTGGTAATGGCTACATTACAAAAATTCCAACCCCAGATACAAGAAATTTTTGTTCCTAAACACCCTGTCACAGACGTGTGTCTGGATTTACATGGAACTGAAGTTATAAAATATATAGCAAATAGTTTCTTGAAAATAAGATTGTCATCCTATTTAAAAAATGATATACAAAAGAAATTAGGCAATCTCAGGAGTAAATGACAAAAACTGCATAAAACAATTTTATTTTCACATGTGTAAGTGTTGTTAGGGCTTCTTGCTCATAAGATTCTTGCTGTTGTGTATAGTTATAGTATTCTATTATTGTAAGTGTCTGGTTGTTAATCTATTTTTCAATAAAACATTTGCATATTTAAAGTTTTTTTTTAATATATTGATTTAAACTGTCATTGCATACACAACACATCCCACCACATCAATATGCCGATCCACCGACCGGCTGAATTTCTTGCCCTTTTTCTCAGTATGGTACGGTTACGGTGTAATCCAATAGGCGGATTAAAGAAGTAAACGCACTAACGCGACTCGTAGCTGCCGCGACACTAAAGTGCGCGCCGCGGCAGCGACGTGTCGCGCATACCGTGCTGACAAACTTTACTGTATCGCGTTGCAAATGCGACTAACGCGCGTTAGTAGTGATACAGTCGTGCGCTTCATAAACGCGCAACTGCATCGCTACTAAAAGTCGCAGTGGGCGAGGGGCCTTAAAATTAGTATTGTAGCAGGGCTCTCCCCCTGTAGTTAAGACAAAAAATAAAGCTACTTGTTTGTATTGATGTGAATAATCAAAACTTTGGTTACCCCAAAGAAAAGGGATAGCACATAACAATGACGTCATCCAAGGACATATTTTTTATCTTCAATCTATTGTTCACAATGCAAACTCCATTAGGGTATAAGCTTCTTGGTAATGACATTCCATTCAGTCATACAATTGACAGGTTTTAACTTGACACTGGCAAATGGTTTTAAGCCGACGCCATTTAATATGAGTTTTGCCGGGAAATGAAATGGGTGACGTTTGGATTTTGCATTTCTTTCATAAATTTGTTTTATTTCGGATATTAATGTGTAATATTGGAAGAATATTAACCATTAAATATTCGTTAACGTGTACAAGTGTGGGCAAGTTGTACAACTTCAAAAAACGTGCTATTTTGAGTTTCCCTCCAAAACTCCTTAGGAACATTCAATAAAGCTTCTACCACTTTACTGAATCGACTGACATGACTCCTTGAGAAGGAGACTCTTCTCACGCTCCGGGCCCCTGAAAAGGGCCTTGGGCGGGGAACCAAAACCAGGGGCAGAGCCCCTCTACTTGGGGGGGGATGACGCGCCCAGTACTAATACTGGGCGCATTTAGTCTAGTTTTAGGGAAGACCCCCCGCAGCAGAACGCGGGAAAACCCGTGGTGGAGCAAATTTAACAAAGGGAATGTCGATTTGCCAACCAGGCACGACCAGGACCGGCGGTCGGCTCCAAACGACGCGTGGGGGTCCCGACCCGGGGGCCGAGAAACGTGTTTGGGTCCACTCCCTCACGCGCCGCGTTTGCCGGACCGTGGATACGAGCGACCTGGAGAAATGACATTACTCATGGACTGCACTGACTATTTATTTGGACTTTGACTAGACTTAAGACTTGACGATTTAGGAATACGGTGTTGAAAATTGAAACGAAAGTTCTATTTCCCGCCTTTTTAACTTGACACTGGCAAATGGCAAATGGTTTTATGCTGATGCCATATATAAATAAAAAAATATATATTAAAAAAAAAATACAATTGACAGTTGACACAAAACTTAGAATTTATAGGTTAGAAATTATTTTGTGTTTTTACGCTGATAGGAAGTTAATTATTAATTAAAAGTTCCACTATTCATTGTAATTTATCCGATTTAAGTAGCAGATTGTAGTACTCGTAAGTTTCATTCATGTAAACATGATAACTATTTTATAATAGATACGGTCAAACGAACTGTTTTTAATCACTTGAAGACATTCATAAGTACCTACTATAGTTTTCCTTAATTTTTAGGTAAAGCAAAAACATGTCATTTCCCGATAAAAAACAACGAAAGATTTGTTGGGACGCTAGAGACAAGTATTGGGAATGTTTAGATAAGCAAAATATTAAAGACAGTTCTGAAACCCCTAAAGTGTGTTCTGCACTTAGAAAGGTATTCGAAAACTCCTGTCCGTCCAAATGGGTCACACATTTCGATAGGAAACGAGACTACAATGTATTTAAAGAAAAAATGGTGACAGAAGGATATGATCCTATAAAAGAAACTGAATAGTTACTTTAGTTCAATTGTAAATAATTAGTTTATTTAGTAAATATTTATTTAACAAACATGTTTTATTTATCTCCTTAAAAGTAATCTATGTTGTTACAAAACTGCTGCTGCAGGCAAAAGTGCTGAAGTTCTGTCTTAGAAAAGCTTATGATAAAATATTTAACTATTAGTTATTATTTACATAGATAAATTTCAGAAAGGTAAAAAGGCAATTTATATTTCTTGATAATAATTTATAATTTAATACAAGATTTAATATTGATAAAGTTAAATGTCATGAAATAGATACTACAATAATTTATAATATTGTATATATTTTATCAAATGACAAAATAGAAATTACTTTTTTGTTTTCAGGTACACTAAAGTCTGATCATGCGTTTAAATGATATTTTTGAGAAACTCAAGAAACCGACAGAAATTATAAGTTCTGAAACATTACAGGTAAGAGAAATATTTCAAAGTCATATAATATATTAAAAAAGGAGATGTCCTCACTGACATACTTATAGCACACACAGCCATAACCACGAATAGTAGAAACATAAAATTTGGACAGTTGTTTTAATTCATAACATAGATGCACACTAAGAAGGGATTTTGAAATATTGCCTAAAGGGGTCAAATAGGGGTTAAAAGTTCAAATTTACACTGATTTTGTTAAAGGTTGAGATTCATGTTCTTAAATACATTTCATGCAATATGTGTTTCAGGGCTTATAAGAATTCCCCCTCTGAGGGTTCTAAATAAGAGTTGAAAGTTTGTATGAAAATTATTTAAAATCTGCCCCAACTTAAATGAATGTTAACACTCAGATATTAGATAATTTTATTCATATTATTTATTAAAATACAAATCATTGAGTATGTATTTTATAGTTTTTTTTAATTTGTCCCCTAAATGATTAAAGTGTGTGTCCCCTAGGGGAATGCAACGGGGGTATAAATTATATTCCACGGGGACAAAGTCGCGTGCAAAGGCCAGTATAAAATAAAACTCCTCTAGATCATATTATTATATTATCCTACAATTTTAGATATTTTGTTACTTAATTTAGTAACTTTTAAAAACAGTGACTGAATTAAGCATGATCATCATATATTACATCAAAACAAGAGGCAAACTTTCAGTATGTACCCACAGTTTTACGAGTTGTGCGAACTGAGGAGTACGGTATTTGGCACAGTTAAAGTTTATGTGGAGGAAAGTGTGAAGAAACTTAAACATAAATTTAATAAAAATAACAACAAGACACTATATCAGATAATTTACACACATGCGTGTGATAGCTACAATTTTGTGTTACCTAAATATTAACATTTGTCAATCTGTCATTAGTCACAACATTTACATTTTTTTTTCTATCTAAGAGGCTTAATTAAGAACCTTAAAAATTTTATGAATCATTATGGGCGAATTTCGACTACAGGGCAATTTCTAAGTTTCAATAATTTTATTACAGGAAATAGTCACAGCATTCAAAAGACCAAATGATATTGAGGAAGAGCTAATAAACAATATTTTAACTGAAATATGGAATCATCTAATGAAAGGATTAGTAAATTTTGATAATCAGTTACTATGCTCTACATGTTTCTTCTCAGTTTTGTGCAAATCAAATTACAACCAAATATATTTGACAAAAATGGAAAATCTTATTACTCATCAACTGCGAGATAATGGAAAAGAGAAGCCATTTCAAGCTGTTTCATTGATATATGGCATGTTCCAATCATCATATTTCCTAAACAAAACCATATTAGAGCAAAACATTAATACATTGAGTACACTACTGCATTCAGCTTTTGATCTACTTCTAAATAATGCATATGAATACTCCCAGTATACTTTTATAACCTTCAAAATAATGACAGCCTTTAAAAAGGTAATTGGGACTAGTGTAGAAAATATTATATTCAACAAAGAAAACCAGATAAAGTTACTCAGGATGATCAATAACAATTGGGAAAATCCTATAACAGGTGTAAGAAATTTAAATAGGAGAGTATTCAAGAATATTCTATTGGTGCTTGATAACCAGATGTATAATGATCTTTTGAGTGACATTAACAATATTTATTGGAACAAAGCAAAGTATTTAATGCTTGCTGAAATAGTTGAACATTATGATGGAGACATAAAAACTTTGATAGGAGAGAGTGATTGGGTTGAAGGTGTTTTGGATACCCTCTACAAGCCAGGATTAGTATCAGCTGGATCAGATATGTATTTTGCAATTCTAAAAAAGTTAAAGAATGAAGAAGATTGGATATCCATGTTTTCAATTGGTATTACAAATATTTTACGCGGCCATAATCTAAAAGCTATTGAAAACTTTAACAACTACTGGTGCCAGGCAACTCTAAAAAAAATCGCAACAGTATCAACATCATTGATCTGTGAAATAGAAGATACTGAGAAATCTGACACAATACTCTATAGTCACTTGTGTATATTGAAACATGGAGTAAAGCTTGGTATTGTTAAGAAAGATTGGAATTTATCTAATGAAATTTCTAAGGGAGATCTTGTATTAGAAAGTTTAAAACATTATAAACCTTGCATAAGAATGATTGCATTTGAAATATTATGTGTGATAGAGAAATCTTTGCCTAGTAAAATACAATATGAGAATGTTCTAAATTTTTTGTGGGCAAATGTAAACTCTGATTGTACTGTGCTTAGATTGTGCATGTTGAACAATGTGGGATCTTTCTTATCAAAATTACATGTTATGTTTTTACATAACAACAATTATAATACTAATGTAAATACTATAATACAGTTACAGTCATTCTGTAAAGAACTTCAAATTTTTATTATCAAATCTTTAAACTATGATGGAAACTATCAAAGAAAAATTACAACTGTTCAACTTACACAAATAATTTTAAAGAACTTCAAGAATATTCACCAGAAAAATAAGGACACCAAAAAGTCCAACATGTCTTTAATGGTTTTTCTGCAAAAACAAGGTGTATGGTATTTACATGAAAAAGATTTCCTTGTGAAACTTGTTAATCTATTAAAGGATTGTGCAAATGATATACATGAAAATGTTGCCCAAATACTTTTAGCACACTATATTGACGACATTTCGGACACAACTACTTTAAATAATTTGATAGATGATGCTATTATTTGTATCAATAGTAAATTATTCTATGAAATTAGCTGTGGTCAGATAATATTCAAGTTGACTGCTAATATATTGTTGAATAGAGAACTTGAAGCAAATTTCAACAATATAGAAGATATTTTTAATTTTGCATTCCAAGTATTAGAGGAAGAACATAATACTCAAAATATTGTTGCATCTATAGAAAATGGGAAACAACTACATGCATACATTAATATAATTTATGTTATTTTACAAGCATGCAGCCAGATATCCTATAGGATCAAAGTACCAAACGATACTATACACATGTTGGTTGATATTTTGCAATGTGTATCAAATCAGTTTGCTTGGGAAAAAGAATCGAAAAGCTCAGATTTTTCTAGAATGAATGACATGGTGCAAAGTCTGATAACTAGTTCTGGATATGATTATAAGAACACTCACGATGAAACAAAGATATCTGATCAGTATCAACTTGTTTTAAACTGTTTGTGGTTAAATGTTAAAGTGAGTTACTTGACTTTTTCACAAAATTAAATACTGTTTGTTTTTTGACATCCCATTTTATTTATTTTAGAAAAATTAAATAACTATTTTGTTTTTGTTTTCAGGCATCCTGTGACTTATCATCTCTCTTAATTCAATATCTTGATGATGTGGTTGCATGTGATAAATGTCTATATACAATAACAAATGTACTAGAAACTTCTAGACATAAAGGAGCAATAGAGGCCGCTGGTGTCGCCATAGGTAATCTTAAAACATTTTTTAGTTTGATAGTTGACCACAAGCATCAAATATTTAATTATTAGCATTGTTACCTCAGGTATAAGTAAAAAGCCTAGCTGATAGAGTTAACTTAGTATTCCATATCCTATTCATTAACAATACAAACATCAATTGATTATATTCTAAAGACAATCCAAAACTTAGTGGACGATTGTGAAATAGGCTATTTGAAAGTTTATTAACAGTGACGCGATAATTATTAATTTGCAGGCAATGCTATACGCTATTTGACAGGATTGCCGCAAGAGAATGAGCTTTCGAAACTGCCTATGTCTTTATTAAAGCAGAAGTTGAGTGAATTGATTTCTGAAGCGAGCAACACCTCATCAATAACGCGACGTGGTGCGGGATTATCTATAATGGTTCACAGGATTGTTTCTAATGACAATACAAAAGGAAAAGTAAGATATTTAGAAGTAATGATCATAAGCCCATTCACAAGTTTACAGCGAGTCATACAGTGCAAATGTCAAAACTGACTAATGGCGCTTATGCCGTGTTTACATTCACGAATAGTTTGTTAATAAAATAGGTTAATGCCTGTAATAATTTTATTACAAAAATGAAGTACTTTGAACAATAAAGAAAAAAATACAAAAGGTACAAATACTAATAAAAATCAATATTTTCAAAGAAACTACGGATTGTTTAAATCACTTTTGTGAGGCCTGTGAAAACGCAACATAAAAGTACGACGGCAGGTGACGTCATACGCCATCATAAAATTTTTGATATCGCCGAAGTTTGCACGTTTATGTTCATGTGTCACATAGAAATGTGTGTGACTGTCCGTAGCATCATGGTAACGCCCAAACAGAGGAACGATTTTG
Source organism: Phengaris arion (assembly GCA_963565745.1). Taxonomy (NCBI): domain Eukaryota; kingdom Metazoa; phylum Arthropoda; class Insecta; order Lepidoptera; family Lycaenidae; genus Phengaris; species Phengaris arion. Next base: position 7,851,064 of record OY751449.1, on the reverse strand, counting down.
ATCTAGTTTTTTTTTGTTTGAAAGCTGACATGACAGAGTTCTTAGCTGTTATTCATCATCATCCACTCGCTCGCTATTTGACTTTCACTTTGAAAAGCACCTTATTACCAAACTACACATAAAATCTTATTTATTTTTACTTTTATCTAGTTGTAATTATTTAACCTAATTATTACTAAATGTTTATAAATAAATTTTTACATGCAAATACCCAATTACCTAAAGTAGGTAAGCCATTTTGTTCTTACTGCAAACATAAGGGAAAAAACTATAGTTTTTTTCATTTCGAATACGAATACGTAATTTGTTTCTTAGAAACAATTTATAAGTTGATTATTAACTTTGTTCTCAAAACTCAAGAATTTTAGCAAGTTAATGAAAACACTTTACCAGTTTACTTTTTCTTTCCAGCCTCTTTTCCATTATTTTATGAATATACTGCTTTCGACTTGCAAAAGTAATCTAGCAAATGACAAACAAAATGTTAACAAGGAAGATTTACCAAAGGCAGTTTATATACATTTTCTGACAAGGATTGTCATGGACAGTAGTTTGGCATCTGACACAATGTATTATGCCAATGAGTTAGGAGAAATAGCTTTCCAAAACCTTAGTGATGAACATTGGCAAATAAGGTACAACATAATATTATGTACAGTTTAGATTTTGACGCCTACTACCTACTACATACTATATACTTAGAATGGACAATAATAAAAATAATAATATATAATATTAAAAATATAAGAGTAAAATAAGTAATTATAATATATTTGTTTCAGAAATGCAGCATTGCAGCTATATGGTGCTTTGATTCCAAAACTGATTGGTCAGAAAAAATCATGTGGGGCAGACGAGGAAACTGTTATAACAGTTGCCTGTGATGAATTTAGAACACACTTTCCTACATTGTGGATGTACATCTTACAGAGAGTTGAAACTCAAGTCAACACTGATATATTATTACAATCCCATTCTAATCTAGTCCCAATTTTAAATATCTTGGCAAATATGGGCAGAAGATACACATTTTCATCTGATAAAAACCAAAACGATTCAAATATTTTGTCTGTAAATCTCTTAAAACTGTTGGACAGTCCTATTTATGTTGTGAGGAGACTTACATCAAAAGCAATAGCAAACATATCTACACCACAAATTTTGGAACAAATCAAAGGAAATCAGCATTTTACAGAGAATTTTAGACATGGACTGCTGTTGTTAGTGACTGAATTTAAGAAATATAATTGTCAGATTAAAAATCAAGATCATTTGAAGAGGTTACTTAAACCATCTAACTCCTATTTATGTAAACTATATTATGATAAATTGTTTGATAAAAACACTTATGAGAATGTGGACACTGTAAAATATATTTTAAATGAGATACCAAGTAAAAGGTATGCTCCAGGATTTTTTCTTTGGGTGAACAGAACTATTGAAAAATATATTGAAAACACATCATGGAATAATATACCTGAATTATTTAAAACACTTGAAAATTATATTGAATTTTCAAACTTCTGTAATATTTTGCTCAAGAGATTGAAGAATACTTGGCTAGTACCAAGGGACATAATAATTAAACTAGCAAATAATTTACTACATAGTATAAAACAACATAATGTTTCTACAGTCTGGGAGCTTCTTTACCACATGTCACCAAAATTTGATTCACACAAAAACATAGATATAAACATTTTAATGCCACATTTGCAAAGCAATCATTTAAATAGTATAAGGTATATAGTTCCATTGGCTACAAGGATTTGTGTGAAAAGTGGGGATATAAATAATCTACTTCAAATTAACAATATAATTGACCGTTTAAGTAACCCAGAAACCTCAGATGTTGATATGAGATATATATCTGCAAAAGCTAATAATGAAATCGCTTTAGAGTTTTATAATTTATCTGATGATATTAAAGTTATGAGTATAAAAACTGCAATCACTTTACTACAAGATGAGGATGATGACATTAGGCATCTAAGTTCACACTTTTACAGTAATATTGCAAATGATAAAAAGATACTAAACCCATTTATTTGCATATATAAAATTTTGGATATAGAATTCCTAAAAGCAGCTTTCAAAAACCCAACAGATAGTATAATAAAGGTATGCCAAGGTTTATCTAGCTTAGTCCAACCTCGTACAAGTGAATCAAACAAATTCAACCCATTCGCAAGTGATTCTAAGAATATCTACATGGAAAATAATGTTCTTAAAGAGTTATTAGAAAATCTTACTTGTTAAAATTAAAGTTCTTTGTAATGTTTCATTTGTTTATTTTAATGTTATGTGTATGACATCTTCTGTGATGTATCATCTAGTTGTATAGACACTATGTGGCGTCCGGGCACCATGACTAGACCCAAAACCCGAGGTTCCTCACTCTCCCCTTCACTGTTTTTGAGGTACTCACTACATGCTCCTGGAAAATTAAGTTTTCATTTTTAAATAACCTTTTTGCTTAAAGCTGAAACATAAATTTCTTTGTAATATTAAATGCATTCAGTGTAGAATTTACTAGTGGTTTATTTTTAAACCAAATATGTCCAAAACAAAGTAAGTTCAAATGTTATAGGGAATGTGATGGTTAATATATAAGAATAATAAAAATATATACCTAATATCACATTTGCATCTCTATCAGTGCAGAGAAAAATTCCTATAAGCACCCTTCCGTCGGTCATTTCTATTCTGAAGTTCATATTGAGCCATTTCCTAAGTTTAGTCTTTCCATCCAATTGCTCCAAATCCTGTAAAATTGCAAATTTAGATTTTTGGAATAAAATATTTTAGAAACTTAAAACAACATATTTTTTTGGGAGCAAGTAGGTACTAATGGCTCATGAATAATTATTTCTTTACAAAGTGTAATTTTTTTACCTTCTCACTTTGCAGAACAGTTACTGTGGACTCGCTCATTTTTACCCGACTACGCGACGCAAAGGAGGGTAATTAATGTTAGCAATCCTTTTTAGGATAACACACCACTTCTATTTATACATTTTATAAATGGTTCTATAAACGCGAATATTTTTAAATTTTTTACAATTTACAGACATTCACCTCTTGTGAAAATTATTGTGACATTAATAGTTTTTACGTTTGTATAGCATGTTTTTTTTTTTTATTTATATATGGCATCGGCTTATAACCATTTGCCAGTGTCAAGTTAAAAAGGCGGGAAATAGTCAAAAAGACATCGCGACGTCTTTTTATGTAATGTGCGACGTTGTTGTTTTTGTATTTTGGATTAAAGTTGTGATATTTCGGTTCTTAATGTGTAATATTGGTAGATTAATAACTATTAGATATTCTTTGTCGTACACGAGTGTGAGCAAGAGGTACAACTTCAAAAAGCGTGCTATTTTGTGTATCCTCCAAAACTCCGTAGGAACTTTCAGCAAAGCTTCTACCACTTTACTGAATTGAGTGACTTGACTCATTGACTACACTGACTATCTATTTGGACTTTGACTAGACTTTAGACTTCACGATTTAGGAATACGGTGTTGAAAATTGAAACAAAAATTCTATTTCCCGCCTTTTTAACTTGACACTGGCAAATGGTTTAAGCCGACGCCATATATTTAAAAATAAAAAAAGGTTTATCCAACTTATCATCTATGGCCATTGCCCATATATAAAGAACTTTTATGACAGCACAAGCCAAACGACTGCTAAATGGCAGTCACCAGACCGACTAAGCTAAGACGGCTTATATCCATTAGCGTAGACCCATTCGAAAAAAAAAAAAACAGCACAAGTCACAAGACATTTTGGTAAATACCACAGATTGCCACAGATTAAGAATTAGTTACTACGTAAATACTTTGCAACCGCTATGTTTAAGTGTTCACTTCTGTGTTTGCAACGATGCTTTTGTAAATATTCAATAGATAAGATTATCCGTATTTGATTTTATTAAATTATAGTACTTGAAATTTTCAAATGACAAGAAATGGAATGTAGTGATAATTTTATGAAATTTTTTAAATATTACAAGTCTAATCAGCCACGGCCATCGTTTGAAAATGTTATTTCATTAGAAAAAGAAAATTACAAGACGACAAAAGTAAGTTATTGATCACATACATAATGCAAATAAAATATGAAAATTAAAGGTTAAAAATAACGACTGTCCTTCTAACCTCTAGGTAGTAAGCAATCATGTTAACGTCTCCGAAATTGACCAGCGAACAGAAGTATTGGGCTTACAGAATCCATTAAATTGGAATATTTATTCGTTTTTAAATCACCCTGGTTTAATTTTTATACGAAATCCCTTTACCGCCCTAGGTCAAAGGTATTGGATAAGACAATGTCTAGAAGAATATACAAAGAAGCCAAATGAACTAAATATTGATAATGAGATATATTTACAAAACTGGTGGAAGGAATGTATGAAAGATGAAAACAGTAAGTTGTACAAGAAATTGAGATGGACAACCCTAGGATATCATCACAACTGGGATACAAAAGTAAGTCGCTGTTTATTACATCTTATATCTATATCTATGAACACTTCACACCACGCCAATCAGGCACCATGGTAATACTCCGAAGAACTTATGTTACGGGCAGTATATTTAATACTTATTAATTTATAATATTTAATAATATTATATACAATACATAAATTAATTATAGATTTTTGTTATATTACAAACATTTATAATAAATGGCTGTTTTTTAGAGGTATATAATTTTGAAATGGGATAAACAAAAATGTTTTTTTTTAAAATGACATGAAATTTACTTTATTGGAAAGATACTCTTACAAATTAAATTAAAAATTACATATAACTGCCACGGCTGGCTCGGACGTAGTCTAATCTGGAGGTCCAATTTTCGATGACTTTTTCCAACATTTGTGGCCATATATTGGCAATAATGTGGCGAATTTTTCCTCCAAGTGGTCAATCGTTTCCAGCTTATGCTCCCGTTTACTCGTAATCGTAGACTAGCGACTTCACTTACCCCCACAGAAAATAGTCAAGCGGTGGTAAATTGCACGATCTTGGAGGCCAATTCATGTGTCCCAAATGTGAAACTATGCAGTTACCATATGTTTCCTTCAATAAATCAATTGTGGGACAAGCTTTGTGACATGTGCGCAGTCTTGTTGAAACCACAGCTCCTGCACATCATGGTTGTTCAATTGATGAATAAAAAAGTCGGTAATCATGGCTCTATAGCAGTCACCATTGACTGTAACGTTCTGGCCAGCATAGTTTTTAAATAAGTACGGACCAATTATGCCACCAGCCCATAAAGCACACCTGTCAGTTTTTATGGATGTAATGGAGTCTCAACATACAGTCGAGGAATATCATCACTCCAAATCTTCCAGAAAGTGGATGGACACTTTCCAATTCCTGTGCACGATGGCGGATAGACTGATTCGGGTTTTGCTCTACGCTACGCTCTAGGGCAGCAATAATTCTTCGGCTATAAATAATTCGGCTTCTTCTGTACGCGCGCATAACAATATGATGCGTATTATCATTTAGAGTAAATGTGGTGCAAAAACATTCCTGAGTAATCGAATTAATTGCTCTGATGGAAGGACGATTATATTGACCGTAAAATGGACGTAGTGCGTGATACGTATTTCGAACAGAACCATGATTTCCAAAATAAATTTATACAATTTTAAAGCATTGTTCAGGCGTCCGCATCAGTTTATTCATGTTGAAATGCCAAACCAAAATAAACATAAATCACTTGACAGCTGACAAAATAGCTGCCAGTTAAAAAAGTGTTGCCAGCATAAAGTTCTATACCTCTAAAAAAACAAACTTTTTGCTCCCTCAGTGGGATTTGAACCTGAGACCTCCAGCTTGCGTGCCGTCGCTCTAACCACTGAACCACAGAGGCCGTCAATTGTTCATGATGTCAAAACTATAAATTAATCGGTTTTCTTAAATAACAAAATAAATCTGAAACCTAGTTTCTATAACATAATATTGCCTGTTTACTGGTTGGCTTTAACGCATTATGTCTGTCTGACCTTAGGTCTTTCTGTCTGTACAGCCTCCGTACAGGTCCGTCATAACTAGATTTTATTTAATACTATTTGTCCCGTTACAAAACACATTGTTTTGTCTTAACTATAAACATTCAATAATTCTCACCATGTAAACCTTCCCTAAACTTCCACATTTATTTCAAGACCGTTAATTAGCAGGACAAGAAATTTTAGTGAGACATTAGAATTGTAATCCATTTTTATATATAAGATATTAATTACTTAAATTTTCAGGTATACAGCGAGGAAAATAAAAACGAATTTCCACATGATCTAGCAGAGCTATGTGAAATAATGGCTAAAGCATTAGGGTTTGAAGATTTCCGAGCTGAGGCAGCAATAGTGAATTACTACCACATAGGGTCCACTCTATCGGCACATACAGACCATTCTGAAGTCAACTTAGATGCACCTCTATTTTCCTTTAGGTAGGTAAGCTTTTAATAAAGAAAAAATTTAAAACTAGAGAACAATACCCCAAATGTGAATATTTCAACAATTAATATTGTATTTACGTTTGGTCTCATTTTTATATGCTGGATATTACCATTACAGGCACTTTAGAAAGCCCATACAAATAAAGCCAAATTTAGTGAATTACACAATAGTGATTTTATATGAGTTCAAAATTCATACTTTTGGCACAGAGAAAAGAACATTTACTTTTAGGAAATAGACAAGGTAAAATACACTAGACGTCTGTCCTATTTTTTATAAATCCTGGACCGTCGTCACTATAGATAGTACTATTCTTTCTTGGTTTAAACCCAGGTTTCATGCAAAAAAATAATTTTATACAGGTTTAGAATAATTTGTTTACTTATGCATACATTAAAGATAATTATTATTTTAATCTCTTTTTTTTCAGCTTTGGGCAATCAGCAATATTTCTGATTGGAGGCAAAGACAAGTCAACAGAACCCTCACCTATTCTATTAAACAGTGGAGATGTTGTTGTAATGTCAAAAGAAGCAAGGTTATGCTATCATGCAGTTCCTAGAATTTTAAAATCCTCTACCCAACCTTGGAATGAGACTTTACAAAACAAAGAGCCGCTTAGTAAAATTAAGGAAACAAAGGATATGGAAACAAATGTAAATGATGATTGGAAACTATTTTCTAAATATGTTGAAGATTCAAGAATAAATATTAATGTTAGACAAGTATTAAATAAAAACCAGAAGAGTTTAAAAGATATATAACAATTATATATTATAATCAAAAACATCCTCCGTGGTCTAGTGGTTAGAGCTTGGCTCTCGACTCGGAGGTCGTGGGTTCGATTCCCGCATTGGAACAAAAAAAAAGTTGTTTCCAAGTTTGGTTAGGACAATTCAGGCTGATCACCTGATTGTCTGACAAGAAAGATGATCCATGCGTCGGATGGGCATGTAAAAAGTCGGACCTGCGCCTAATCTCTCGCCAGTCGTGGCGGTTATCCGTCCCACTGGGTTACGAGAGTAAAAGGAGGAGAGAGTGCTCTTGTGTACTGTGCACACACTTGGGCACTATAACATAACTCCTGCGTAGCTGGCCTGGTTTCAATGAAACAGGCCACCGTCACCGAAATCGGTGTGGGAGCTATTACTATTACTATATTATAATATGGCTTTATAAGTATAATAAATTATTAATAAAAATATTTCGTTGTTTCTAATTTTTTCTAACACTTTTTAATTTATAAAAATAAATCAACACAATGTAAAAAGTGCTATATCTGACGATTCTACTCATTTGGAGTTTGTTGGTATCGTATACTACCGACGTACGGACCATGGAGGTAAATAGAACAGATATGGACATATCCACTGTAAAAGTATATATATAGAGGTATAGCTCATACACGCTCGGTAAACTGATTGTACCTAAGCCTCCCCTCAATCAAGTGTCCCCTTCTCCCGTATTTTAAAATTGATAAAACTTATGATATAAGTAACGCCATCTAGCAATCTCTGGATATTTTATAGCGAATTATGAATCACCTAAAATGGAGAAGTGACATCTGTTGCTTTCAATTCGAATTTATGACCTTCAAGAACTATGTTCAATGAGTTCTGCCAGAGGGCACTAGATGGCAGTATTTTTACTTATGTTACGTCATTTATTAATAACTGACAAATTTAACTTAAACTGAAAAATAAGTAAATGGTTTTACAACATGAACCGTCAATTATATAATATACATCATTCCAATTATTCAGTCTCGAACGATATTACTAGTGATTTGACTACGACATCGGTTGTTCTACTTCGACTTCAAAATTAAGCTGATTGAGTAGAGAAATAACGGGTGTCCCAATAAGAGTGCCCTATTTAAATTTGGCGCCATTTTTTTCTGAACAAGTGGCAGCTCTGAAATTTGACAGCTGTCATCTATGATTTTCCGATCCCGAAGTATAGATAAAAGGAGTCCGTAAAAAACGTAATGTTGAACAAATGGTCTCAATTTAGGGGCAGATTTTTTTGCCGGTAGAGCGCGCCACTTTTGAAGAAGTACTCACGAGAAATATACTTGGTGGAAAAGAAATAATAAAGAAGTTTTTGTTAAACATATTATTTATTAAAATATTTTATTACATTACAAATAAGTAAGTAAGTTTATAACTATAAATTACATTTACGTGTAATAATCAGTAATAATAATAATAGTATCGGTACGTCCTGAATAGTTGCGCAGCTAGTGGTAGAAAAGAGAACTATGATCTGGGTTTTATTATTGGGTACATAAATACTATGGAAAAGCCTATACCGTTCCGATGATTAAATATCGAGCGTTACACAAAAGAACATCGCGTTATCATTGTGAAAACCCATTACGAAAATGGGGAAAGCTACGCTGAAACCGCTCGCAAACTACGCGTAATTTTCGGTCGTGAAAGTGCACCAAATGTGTCAACAATTCGATGAGTGATCAATAAATTTGAGGAAACTGGGTCGATTATGGAAGGCAAGTCTCCTGTGCGTCGGCGTACCGGTCGTCTCTCGAAAACATCGCTGCTGTAAACCAGAGTGTCGCCGAAAACCCGGGAACATCAATTCGGCCATGATAACAGAGTTCTTGTGGCCCCAATTGGAAGGACTGGACCTGGACGACATGTGGTTCCAACAGGATGGCGCGACCTGCCATACCGCCCATGAAACAATTTATTGGAGGAAAAATTTCCGGACCGAATAATCTCCCGAAATTCCGATGTCAACTGGCCACCGAGATCTTGCGATTTAACGCCTTGCGACTTTTTCATTTGGGGTTTTGTTAAATCTCAGGTCTATGTGAATAAACCACGAACAATTCCCGAGCTAAAGGCCGAGATCCAACGCGTCATCCGTGAGATAGAGCCGCCACTCTGTGACAAAATTAATCGAAAATTTCATGAAAAGTGCAAGGGTCTGCAGCCAATGTTGTGGGGGACTTTGGAATTCGGTTTTAATTTTTTGTTTAAAAATAATATTTTTTCTCTGTTTAATTAAATTTATTATATATATTAGGTATTATGAACACAATTTAAGAGAGTTATAAATACAAAAAAGCCTCCGTTATTCTCACTCTCGGCAAAACAAACTCAAGCGTTATTTCATGCCAGTTTTCTGAAAGGCCGTGGTATTTCCCCAAATAAGCATGCGGACCTACTAAACAATCACCAGTGATGATAATGATTAGATACTATATTATAAAATAATTATTATTATCTATTGTTATAGTCGGCGGCAATAAGATGCAGGGCCGTCTTAAGTCTATTCTGCGCCGGGGTGCGGGACTCAGCCTGCGCCCTCGTTTTTTTTACACTGCAGCGTGACGCGACCGACGACACACTGCAGTATGAAAAGGGTCCTAGTCAACCAAGAAAACACAATACACGTAATTTTGATAATTTATTTATTTATAGTCTAAAAAACAAAAGGATTGTGTGGTTTTATGAAACCACGGTAAAAGTGAAACTTAATAACAAAATAGCGTGGAGCACTGGCACAAATGAGTACTAGTCTATACACTACACGGTCAGCTGATGCGAACTATAGGTACCGCCATATTGGCCTCGGCTGCTCTGACGAGCGCCTTTCACTTTATCCCTACTCCGCGGCCGACCGTCACGCGACATGCAACACACAGACGAAAAAGTTTTAATCGATGTAATAAAAGTTTCACCTTAAAATTAAACTTAAAACTTCGATTACTAAATATCTATTTATTACATGTACAATATACATACGCATACATCAAACAAACTCAATTTTTCTTGCTTTTGAATTGGCAAATATTTTAATTAAATCATTTATTTTTACATCAATTTTTCTATTCATATGTTTTCTTTCTTTACTTATAATGGCTAGGTTTGTCAGTCTGTCTTGGGTCATGGTTGAACGAAGATATTTTTTTATTAATTTTAATTTTGAAAAGGCTCTTTCACCTTCTGCTACTGTAACAGGCAGTATTAAATATATACGAAGAGCTGTTGAGCTATTAGAAAAGAGGAAATTAAATTATTAGAATATATATAGCTTAAAATATCAGTGGGAGTACTTGTTGATGCATTGGGACAAAATATTGACAACAAATCTAATTCGTTATATAAATCCTCCCCGTTAATATCAAATCTTTTTTTAAATGTTAGTTTTTCTTGGAGCCGATTACACTGAGATTTTTGTTCATGCATCTCTAATTTATTCCAACATTAAATGTTTTGGAAGAGTGAAAAAACTGAATTGTTTTCAGTCAGCAAATCGAATCTCTCATTTAATTAAGCGCCGAAAGCGTAATAAAAGTAAAAAAAATATTATTGTTGATGACTTTTTTTTTTTGCTTGCGCATACATATTTGTCGAAAGTATAGGTATATAAAACTTTGCAATGGCGTTAAGTTCAAAAAAATATTCAAAAATTCAGCGCTCGAAAGGCGCCCGGGTGCACCGCACCCCTTGCACCCCCTGGTAAAGACGGCCCTGATAAGCTGAAAGCATTAAATATACTTAGCAGCAAGCATTAAATATATTATAGTGATGATGATGATCATGAAAATATTATTGGCAAAAGCAAAATTCCAAAGACAATTGATATCGGTGCACAAAACTCTGATGAGTAATTAGTGTGATGAGATGAGGACCTATGTCATCATAATAATATGTTGGTGTTTCGTGTGAAATGGCGGTGGTGACGATGATGATTACTGTAAGTGGTATGATGGCATATGCTTGCAGTTATTTAAACGACGCCGGGCTCCCCAAACATGTATCTATAAGGACTCAGGAGTTCTGTCCAGTACTTTTGGATCCAGGGTATACATTGGTGCAAAATATTACTTTTTAGTAGCCTATGCTTGGACTACTTCAGACAAAGTCGAATCACTATATGTGTCCATATAAATTTCGAAGAGTTCCAAGATTTATAATGGATCCCATCATTAGGTCACCACTGACCGAGGGACAAATTTCGAATTATAGACATTACAACAACAAAATAATTTTGAAAATCGGTCCGCAGACGGCGGAGTAATAAATTAATAACAGCCGAACGTATAACCGCCCCCTTTTATGGAAGTCGGTTAAAAAGTGCTCTTATTGGATGCGCCAAACGCTAAAAGATAAGTGTATAAAATGTTTGCAGACAAAAGATAACAAATGTTTTATTTTATTACAATTTGTTAACAAACAATTTTGTTTAAAAATGTTTACTAACATTACCTAACATGAAAACATTTGTTACATATGTACCCCCTATGTAATATGGACTTAGCACCGAATTGCCGAATACCATTATATGGGAATCATCATCATCGGTCAGTCGCAGTCGAACATGCTCTTGGACTATAATTAACATACAACGTATAATAATTGAAGCCGCCTCTTGGACTATAAAGAAAATACTTGTCGTGCAGTTTCTTCATAAATTACGAAAGAAATCGTCGTATACTGGAAATGCTGTCGCCGCATCATCGTGGTGGTCCCAACTCCGTGGGACCGTGAACTGGATAGTCTGATAAAGATAGCTGTAAAACACAAACTAACTGACGCAGCAAGTTCAAATTTTGATAGGAGTCAACTGACAGATGCCTGTTGACAGGAGTAGTGTTGCTTTTTCAGTAAGGAGGTTAGAAATTCAAAAAGTCACGGACTTATTGATCCGCCCTAGTACATTAAACAGTACTCTCCACACACGGAAGTCCAATCATTTTGCAGCCTGATAGTATAATAACGCCATTTCCTTGCATTTCTATTCAAAAACATTTTGTGCGTTCCCATAGGAAAGCGACCATATGTATCAAAATATTCACCGATGCCATGATTGTCTAAGTGAATGGCTACCCAATGAGATCCTGGTTTTTAGTCCGGGGTTTGAACTGATACATATAAATATGTTGAAATGTTTTTATTTTATTCGAGCTGTATCTTGGCATTCTTCTTTCGAACGAATAAAAAATACAACAAAAAAAAAACTGTGTCGATTGTTACCCCTTAGTTTTTTTTAAGGAATAAAAGAAAATGATATTCCAATAGACATTTATTAAAAAGTAAAATTTTTACTTGATAAAACTTTTAAAACAAATTAGCATTATAACAACACCGTGGTTTTAGCCAGAGTACATTTTTAAAACGCATATCTTTTTGTGATGAACACAATTCAAAATATTATTTGCTTTTTGTTTTTCACAATAGCCAGTATATTATAATATCAAAAATTTTGAACAAATAATCTCTAAGACAATCATTGTCGATTTTTTTACCCTTGGTTTATTTATTATTATAGAGTAAAAGGAAATAAAATGATACTCCAATAGACATTCATTTAAAAGTAAAATTTTGACTAAAATTTTGAACAAATAAATAATATCTAAAAATATCGGTGTTGATTTTTTGCCTCGCTTTATTTATTATAGAGTAATAGTAATTAAACTAAAATGATATTTCAAATATACACTTATCAGAAAGTAAAATTTTTACTAAAGATTTTAAGCCAATAAAAAAATCTCTAAAAAATATCGATGTCGATTTGTTCCCCTTGGTTTATTTATTATTATACAGTAGAAGGAAATGAAATAAAATGATACTTCAATATACATATTTTTTCTAAAAGTGAAATTTTTACTTGACAAAATTTTTAAAACAAATTACCCTTATTATAATTATAGAGAAAAGGGAATTAAACTAAAATGATATTTCAAATACATTTGAAATATCATTTTAGTTTAATTCCCTTATCAGAAAGTAAATTTTTTACAAAAGATTTTAAGCAAATAAAAAAATGTCGAAAAACTATCAATGTCGATTTGTTCCATTGGTTTAATTATTATTATTATAGAGTGGAAGAAAATGAAATAAAATTATATTTCAATACACATTTATTAAAAACTTAAAATTTTTTGTTGATAAAATTTTTACTTGATAAATTTTTTAAAACAAATTAGCACTATCACAATACCATGTTTTCAGACAGAGTACATTTTTTAAACGCATATCTTTTCGTGATGGACACAATTCAAAACGTTATTTTCTTTTCTTGTTTCTTTACAATAGTCGGTATAATCATTATCATTACATAGTATATTACAGTCTCTTTTTTTTGTCTATCCCTATGTATGCTTAAATCTTTACAACTACGCAACGGTTTATGATGCGGGTTTTTTTAAATAGTCTAAGATATATTAAGATATCGTAAAATTTATATTCAAGCGCGATAAATGTATATCAAGCGATCGCGCATGTCGTGCCGATGTGATAGGGTCCCATTTTTAACCATTTGCATTGGGTAAACCTAAAAACATTTTCAATATTGTATCAGAAGTATATTGTTGTAAGTAGAGAGTAATATCGCCGAAGTAGATTTTCTCCAACAATACTATTTCACGCGGGCGAAGCCGTGGGCAAAAGCTAGTATAATATAATATAAAATTTTTTGAACAAATAAAAGAAACTAAAATACACAGTGTCGATTTTTTCTCCTTGGTTTAATTTATTATTACAGAATAAAAGGAAATTAAAAAAATTATATTCTAGTAGACATATTTTATTAAGAAAGTAAATTTTTTTACTTGACAAAAATATTAAAACAAATTAGCATTTTCACAATACCATGTTTTCAGACAGAGTACATTTTTTAAAGCACATATATTTTTGTGATGAACACAATTCGAGATGTCATTTTCTTTTTTCTTTGTTTTCTCAAAATATTCTTTATAATACAATATTAAAAATTTAGGACAACCCTTTTCCCCTAATTCTATTATTTCACAGTCTTGACATAGCTCATGAATCCACTTAATCTTTTCCAGGGGATTTTTATAACTGGGAACGCAGGTTACAACACCAGAGTAGGGTGTTGCGAGTGTTTTGGACCCGGACTCAAAACCAGGATCTCACTGGGTAACCATTCACATAGACAATCATGGCATCGGTGAATATTTTGATACATATGGTCGCTTTCCTATGGGAACGCACAAAATGTTTTTGAATAGAAATGCAAGGAAATGGCGTTATTATACTATCAGGCTGCAAAATGATTGGACTTCCGTGTGTGGAGAGTACTGTTTAATGTACTTGTTATATATGTTTCATAACAAGTCATTGACAGAGTTTCAGATTGAATTTGGCAGTGATACACTTAAAATGATATGTTTTTGAATATAATGTTTAAATATTGATTTCTTAGGTTTACGCGAATATTGTTCATTGTTTTAAACACTTACGGATTGTGTCGCGGTGCACTTTTCTTTTTCCCGACGTTTCGAATGTATTGAAATTGTAACAAGAAAGCTTAGAGAAAAGAACTTACCTGTTGAATATGCAGAATTATTAGAACACTGCCTTACATCTGGCTACATGTTGTGGAATTATGACTTCTACAAGCAAGTAGATGGTGTAGCGATGGGCTCCCCAGTTTCTCCCGTTGTTGCTGACATATTCATGGAAGACTTCGAGGAGACTGCTCATGAGACCTCACCTATACAACCCAGGTTCTACAAACGGTACGTGGATGATACTTTCACAATTTTACCAGCTGACAAAGTAACCATATTCCTTAATCATTTGAACAGTCTCAACCCAAAAATACAATTCACTCTGGAGTTAGAGACCAATAACTCTTTAGCTTTCTTGGACGTATTAGTAATAAGGAATCCCAATGGCACCTTAGGTCACACTGTGTATCGCAAACCTACACATACTAATAGATATTTAAATGGTGAGTCCCACCACCATCCTTCACAGCTATCTACCGTTGGCAAAACTTTGTTTAGAAGAGCACGAGGAATCTGTGATCAGCAGCATTTGGAAACCGAGCTTCATCATGTCACACAAGTTCTACGTGACAATAAGCTTCGAGTCCCACGCCTGCATCACAGTGACCGAGTGAAACCAGCCACTATCGAACGAATACCTGCAGTTCTACCTTTTATGAAAGGAGTCACTGATAAAGTTGGCTATATTCTAAGGAAAGCTTCTATAAAAACATATTTCAAGCCACCCAAAAAGATAAGTCAATTTTTACCACCAGTGAAATGTAACATTCCCCTTGACTGCGGTCTCTCCTATATAGGGCAAACTAAAAGATCCATCAACACCCGCGTAAAGGAACACATCGCAGATGTTAAACACCGTCGCAACAATAAATCTGCAATTTGCGAACACACACTGGATCAACCTCGCCATTACATAAGATTTGATAAGCCACAAGTACTGGCAAAGGAACACCGTTATCGCCCAAGAATGATACGCGAGGCTATAGAAATTAAAAAGTACCCTAATTTTAACCGAGAAGATGGCTGGGTGCTGCCATCTAGTTGGGATCCAATAATTAACAAAATAAAATGTAATTTAAAATCACCGCGGCTTCAAGATACTGTTAGTATGTTTTGCGTGGATCGGAACACAAATAATAATTGAAGAATCTTCGGGTAGTTTGAATAACTTCAACAAATAGGACAATTGACACCTCAGTCCTCCCGTGACCACGGCTGCTGGAAAGTAACCGAAACGTCGGGAAAAAGAAAAGTGCACCGCGACACAATCCGTAAGTGTTTAAAACTATAATGTTTAAATCTTGTTTTATTAAAGATTAAAATATTTACTAAAGGATTACGACTAAATACATAATTTGTTTGAAAGTAAATCAAAGTTTTATTTTAAACATCAGCTTTAATTATTAAAAAGGAGACAATGGAGTGTTATGACGATTGCGATACAGCAAAATATCATTAGCATCTTCATGAATACATTGTCAATACTCAAACCGAGGAGATCATTAGCATTACCCTAATTAGGGTATTGGAGCTTTTCTGGCGCAAAAGCTAAAACGTAAACTATTGCAAATACGCAAAAACGGATCGCATATATCGATCGGGCATGGTCGAAAACCCCCATTTTGACACCAAATTTTTTTTTTTTAGCCGGGGTCACCGCTCGAACCGTTGATAGAACACGTGGGAGAGGGCGAGGGGAGAGGGCGGGGGATCCAGAATAGTGAGCCAGAACCCACGAATCCACACTACTCGAAGTCAACGGCTTAACCGATTTGAATGCGGTTTTCACTAATACGTTTTGGTTTGCTCCACTTAAAATTTAATGTTTGTTTCATTTCAATCGGTTCATAAATTAAAAAGTTATAATATAACTTCTAAATAATATAACATATAATATGCTATAGAATAACTGATCAGTTGAACTGGCTGAAAGTTTACGTAGGTATTACCTGATCATTGATGTATATTAATAGCAGGAGGAATAAGTAAGAAGTTCTATTATGGTCGTAGCGCTTACTCATGTTAAGCAACGCCGGTCGGGGATTCAACTAGGATGGGTGACCACAATCCCAAATATGTTTAAGGTCAAAATCTATACGCCTAATACCTACTAACGTTTTCCTAAATTCAAAAGATTTTTGAACATTAAAACACGACGACGAAGATTTCTTTACTTATAATATTATAAACGCGAAAGTTTTATGTAGGTACGGATGTATGGATGTTCGTTACTTTTTGACGTAATAACAGCTGAACGGATTTTGATGAAATTTGATATGGTAGTAGTTTATTCTCTGGATTAACACATAAGACTTCTATTCGCAGCAAAAAGTACGGTTTTCCAGGATTTCTAATTCGCGTTTTTTGACATTATTTGTGAGTGTCCTACCTGGCTATATTATATCCATAGCCGGGCACCGTTAATCAAATAGTTAACATCGTTAATCGTTAATCCGCTACAAAAAAAAGACGTGTGGCACTCGGGGACTGCCGCGGTAAAGCTATTGCATAGCAAGCATTTGTGATAATAATAAAATGTATCTTCTATCTATTTATTCTCTATCTATTCTAAGAGTACTCACTCATTTTCTTTCACTATTTTTTCGTGACTTTCTTCATTAATAATAAATGCACTTTGTTCATTCATATTCAAAACACTTTATACACAAATTTTACAAGTACAGCTATTCATTGTTGTACATAAATACCTATACACCTATATACTTTCTCATAAACAGCTGCTTATGTATTCGTCCGATTTCGGAGCAGCTCGTCTCGATTTGTGCGAGTTTCGTAGAGTCGTACAATACGTCTAATCGCACGCACACAACGCCGTGTCGAAGACTGCCGAACTGAAACGACGTTCGACGATGCACGGAGCGTGAGGTTTTTTCGTTACGAAATTTCTGGATTCGGTCCCCGCGCTCAAGGCCCGCGATAGAAGCTATGCAATAGCTTAAAAGTTAGCTTCGTTAAACGTTAAAGCGTTATATTTCGGAAGAATTATCGCAAGTTAACGTTAATCGTTAATCCGTTAATATGTGTAAAATTGCATATTTATATCGTTGCGTTAGTGAACTTATAAAACCTGTTGGTTTAGGTTCTAATTCATTCATCAATTATCAAAAAGCAAATGATCACTGACAGTAATTTATAATAACAACAAACAAAACACTCGTCACTCTAAGCACCGGCGCTAAGTAATGAAATGATCAAACGAAACAAATCTCTTCGCAGTTTTCTTTCTCACTCGCACGCGCCGGCAAAATATATCTAGTTTTGTTTTTGTTTCACTCGCTGCCACGCGACGCCCGGCACTTGTCGGTGCCGTGCGGTTAACTATTAGGCATTGGATTAACGATTAACGGACTTCTGCATATTAACGGAAGTTAACGTGTCCGTTAACATTTTTAAAAGTTAACTTAAAAGTTAATCCGTTAATCAAAATGTTAACTTCGTTAATTAACGATTAACAGATTAACGAGTTAATGCCCAGCTATGATTATATCAACCAGAATAATGTTAAGTCTCTTCCGTGGTAGTTGGATTTGAAATCGAAAATAACCTAACCAAGAGCATAATATGTCAAGACATGTCTATCTAAGGAGGGTTCCGTAACTATCAACGCGCAATAGGTAAGAAACCTATTGCGCTTATTAGTTAATTACTTCAAAATTTACTGTCCGTTTTTAACATGATCTATCAGCATGGTTACTTACAAGTTTAGGTATACCTATCTCCTACAGTTTAGAAATTCTAATAATCCAGGGGGGGGGGGACCAACTTATAAATTGTGATATTCTTCTTTATTGGTATATTTTGGTGGTGGCTTTATAGGTCTCCATATTTCTGGTCATAGTGTTCAAAAAGCTAAAATAAACTAAGAAAAATAGACTTTTCTCTAAATAAAACTTATCTATATATATTTTTTTCTAGAGTTCTAGAGAAAAGTAATTTTAGAATTTGATAGTGTCAGCGATAGCATATTTAAGTCACAAAAAGATGATTTTTATTTAAAAAAAAAAAATTAAAATCGTAAGGTGATGTTTATCGGTCATATTATCCACAACTATGAATTTTTATCTAAATAAGATAATTTATCGTCTCAAGTGTTTAAAACATGAGATCTTTTCCTTTTACTGCACATAATTTGGACTAATGTTGAAAGAGCTGATAAGGCTGGGACAATAATATGATCCGGAAACCGGAAGGCCGGAGAAAATAGTCCTAGCCTAAAGTCGTGTTAACTAGCGCGGCGGGTCCGGGCAAGCACCGGACTTTGGGAAAATTAAAATTTTCGAAACGCAATTCGCACACTTTCTACTATTATCTAAAATGTATTACAAATTTAAGCCGAGTCGGTCTGTCAGTATGTTTGCTTTTGCCCGAAGCTTCGCCCGCGTGGAAGAATGTTCGTGGCAAAAACATCTTTAGCAAATATACCTACTGCAAAATAATAATAGCACAGAGTAAACATATATAATACTTACTTAATAGTTTTTATTATAAATTTGTGTATATTTTTACTCTGTGGTTAAACTAAGTTGCAGTAGGTAAGTACACTAGCTAAATAGTTGTTTGCCACGAACACTCTCTCACGCGGGCGAGGCTGCGGGCAAAAACTAGTTATTTGTAAATCTTTAAACTAATGTCACATCTTACTAAATAGCTACTACATACGTAACTAATATTGTAAAAAATATTCTAACTTTTTTTGTTACATTGAAATGCACCTAATTACAAAACTACACATAAACTCTTCTTTTTCCTTTATCAAATTGTAATATCTCATTTATGTAATGAAAAATACAACATTTTTACATTAGTCATTACAGCGGGCTTAGCATGGCGATCCGAAGAAATAATTTTAAAGAAGAAATATTCTATCTAAAACAGTTCGTTGTAAAATACTTTTTAATACATGGTAATAAGGTCGTCAATAGAAGTCAATATTTCTAAATAGCCATATTTTTAAAATGGCTCCCGGGAAATCTTCTGTCAAAATGATCAAATTTTCAAGTAAATGGCTGAACGTAAAGAAACTATTTGTCTTGGACCGCCCGCGCCATGATGTGGATTAGCTGACATTATTGTAAGACTATTTAACATTGAAATAAGAAAAGAAATGTTGTTTCTTATATCGCCGATGCATCGACCTTGCTGCCTTACAATAAGAACTATTTTGCTCCGAAAGGTATTAATGTTTCTTTAATCTGTCATTGTGTCGATTCTTCGGTGTTTTTGGGGTGCGTACGCTAAGCCTGCTGAGGGTACATGATTTGTCATTTACTGCTTTAAATGTTAATAAAAAAAAATCTAGGAATGCTAGGAATATAATGAATCTTCGCCGCTGAGGCTAATGACCTCACACTGTCAGCCGTTTCACCTCTCATTTGATTTAAAAACGTCTTTTTTCCTAAAAACGGTAGAGACAGGAATACTTAGAAAGGCCTAGGTTCAGTCGCTGACATATCCGGTGTACGGTGTACCACTTTTGAACCATATTGCCAAGTAATAAGGTTGATCGTACTTGTAACAAGGTACAACAGGTTCTCTTAAATAATAATATAGACATTATCCATAATATATTCTAAAAGGGTAAGTCGTAACTACCGTGCCTAACGATGCCCTTATTTTGGGACAATAAAAGCGTAGTTAACAGGGTGCAGGGTACGCATTGTCGTAAACAAGCGGTGCAATTTGCGAACGATTAGATGAACAAGTATACTGTCATACGCAACGACTCAATACGAAATACGAACGTAATAATTATACGACGGCCTAATGGCGGGTGACAGATTGAGAACACAATTTACTGTCAGAGTTAGTTTACCTCTGACAGGACCTTTATGCCGACGACATAAGGCTCATTCTCATACAAACTCCGATGTAAGGCCGGGACTATATGCTCCGGAATCCGGAGCGCTGCCGTCGGTGAAAATTCTGAGCACTGAAAATAGAACTCTGCATAATTACAATACAGTTGAAAATGTATGTTTCGAGTGTCAAGCTGTCATATGTGATATTGACATTTGACTCGACACTCGTGTGATCGATTTTCAACTCTATTTTTTTACATTTAGTTGGTCCTCACTACAAAACAAAAGGCAAGCGATTCTCGCCGGTTTTCTAAGTGCACTTTGGCGATTGTCTAAAATCATAATGTCACGTTAGGTTATTTTGTTGCTTCGATCAGTGTGGAATCAGGAAAGTAGGTTATTTGCAGTTTATTCTTCAGTCTTACCTTAAGCACAGAGTAGAAAATATTTATACTTACGTACAGAGTAACAGTTTTCATAGAACGACCATAGACATTAGTATATATTATAAACGAGGCATGTTGAGGCAAATCTGTCCCCATTTAAATGGCCCCACTGTTGAGTTTTTTGGTGCCATTTTGACATTTGAGGTATGGTGAAATCGAGATGGCTGACATTTGAGGTATGGTAGAAAAAAAGATGGCGTAACTTTTTCTTGTATGAAATTTTGTTCTGCCATATGCACGTCATACCCTATCCATAGTTTTAAAATATTTAAGAACCACCCAAATCGAACCAAATTTGAAAATTTTGGCGTCCCCTTTTTCGGGCCACAATTTTTCCACACAATCGTGGACACACCGTATGCTTGTAAATAGTAGTGCAATCGAAAGCTTTGTAGGCTCTGTTTATCTGTTCCTCTTTCTTTAATCTTATAAATGGCATAAGTTAGATTTAACTACTGCCTGTTTTCTATCTCGCTTCTCGTAATATAACTAAAACACTTTATGGATTATATTATTGAATAGGTATATTGGAAGATATTGGACCATACTAAATTACCTAACAAAATCATCCAAGTACACAAATCCTTTGTATGGTAAACTGTCTCATTTCTGCGTCAGTAAAAAGCCGAGGTCCTGTTATTGACATTAAATGGCCGATATAAATTCCAATGGCGGATTACGAAATTTATTGGTTTCAAAATTAAAGGAGACCGAATTCAATGGGCATCTGTGACAGCTTATGGGTGCGGAGTGCGGACGGTAAAAACGGCAAAATGTTACTTTTTGTAATCTTAGCGATTCTAGATTCAATAGATCTATGTAGATACAAAGTTAATGCTCGAACATTTATTTAATGAGTATAATTTTCAGCAAATATTTTTTCATTTTGTGACAAATTTTTCACAATTAGGTTCATCATCTCGGTCAAGAATCGCTTCTTCATCATCAATTTTTTTTTTGCTTCTCAACTTACTTCCAAAATAAGGCTATTAATTCGTCGGATTACAAAAAAACTAATTAACAGATTTCCAGGCGAGGAGATGGTACTTTTGGAAAATAGCTGCTTCAGCATCTAAACGCCATAAAGTATTAACATTTGTGATTTGGCAGATGGATCATGGAAATTACCAAATTATCAATTTAATAAGTAGAGCTTATTGTTTGAACATGAACCGTATCCCATTGCCTTTAGGTACAAATTAGTTAACAGTGTGTAGTGTACATATTAATCTAGAAATTTCGGGACACATGGTGGTGCAATAATGGGACAGGATTGTTTGTGAGGCAACCACAAAGTTCAAAGCATGTTTGCAGACAACCTATTGGTTTGTAGAGGTCCAAGAACGTATCTATAGACATTAATATATCATGTTTACTACAAATAGCGTGTTGTTATAACTCCTAGTTTATGGCATACAAACTATGATATATCCAAGAATCTGTTATGTATTAAACGTAAGGCGAAGTTGCAAGTAGATAACCATGTTGCGTCAATCTGGCGTGCATTCCTGTACTAAATTTTTATGTTTGTGCAATTGCAATGCATAGTGAAGTAAATGCAAGTGCAATTCAAAATATTGTATGAAAGTCGTTGATGCTAAGATGTAATGTAGGTAGTCTGAAACTATGTGAACTGGAGAAAAATAATGGCGAGCTTATGTAGCTCTCATTTTTTTTAATAAATAAATTTAAGGTAAAATAATATGTAAAAAAAATTAACCATCGTTTCTGCTTAAAAAATATATATAAAAGACGGCGCAATGACATATACCTTTTTTTTTACCTTGACTTCTGCCAGAATTGATTCAATTACAGCTGTAGCCAACCGGATGTAAGTATCGAGTAACGAAACGTTACACACGAATACATTCCGTTACTCGCATATTTCGTAGTATGGGTAGTGGGTACCTACACTCATTCCGTTAACAGTTCACTTGTAGTTCTACACTTTACCTATTAAATCAAACAAAATTTAGAATAACTTAAACACAAGTCTGGTTCAAAATACGGAAAAGTGAAAAAATACACTTTACGCAGCTTGGTATGTAATGTATAAACTGTATGTATGTTGCAACACCGCGATATCATACTATACGTGTACGTAATACCACTAGATTCGTTGCTCTAACATAACATAGCATGTTATGAGGTATCAGAAGTAACGAGTAACGTAACGATACTATAGTAACGACTAACGAGTACTAATTGTTATAATAACGAATACATAGGGGTACGCTTTTTTTGTTACTTTTACACCTCTATTTTTAACAAATTGGTAAGATAAACGACAGTGAAATTATATACCTAAATTGCCACCAGCTCCATAGACACAACTTCCTAATATTATCGCTGTGAAAATTCTAGTCTGTCGTACAAACGAAAGGGTCGATAGGCCACAAACGTTCTAATAACATTTAAATGGCCCAAGTTTGGAAGTCTGAAGGGATTTTTAATTTATGTAACAGAACGGTCGTCCATTTTGATTGTCTCCAAGGAATTTTTATAAACCGACCGTTTTTCCCAATTAGGCCTACTGCAATCAATCACAGCATCGACTGGGGTTGTTTAAAAAGTCAACTTTTGGATATTCCCGAACCGACAGAC
Organism: Phengaris arion; assembly: GCA_963565745.1. Taxonomy (NCBI): domain Eukaryota; kingdom Metazoa; phylum Arthropoda; class Insecta; order Lepidoptera; family Lycaenidae; genus Phengaris; species Phengaris arion. The sequence continues at coordinate 7,827,427 of OY751449.1, read as the reverse complement.
TAATTTAGGTTTACGTCTTTTTTGCTAGTAAAATATTGTTTTTTTATACGATGTAAACAACAAACATTATGTCGGTAAGGAGATTTTCTGATGCTTATAGGAACATATTCAGACGCATGTCAACAGTTTGTTGAAAATAAGTAGATACCTAGTTGTAGTATGGAGCTTAATGTGTGAGTCAAGCCAAGCTTCTGCCAAAGCATAATTAGCGCGTTAAAAAGCTCATAATACTGTAAGCTAAAGCGCGCGATGCTCTTCAGGATTCCCCGAAATTTTCGACGCAAAAGATAAAAGTGTTCAGCCACATCCCATCAAATAGACGTGTTATGGCATGAGCGTTAATTAAACCGATTATTTTTGGCGCTTTTTCAGACCACTCAAAATTTGAAAACACCGAAAAATTTCCTTCACAACACCGCAGCTCGGCTCGCTTTTAATCTAGGGCTAGCATTATACTTATGTACAGCCAAACCACTAGGCAGCGTAAAATTTTAATTGGAATCAATTTTTTGTGCGATCAATTTCTGGGGTAAGTATGCACTCGGTCTGACCTCAAATGAACAACGGGAAATAAGGAAATCCGTGCAGGTACAAACTCAAATATTTCTTAATGTGTTATTGATTTCGATTAATTAATCTTAGTTTTCTTAACTACTAAACATGTGTGTAGTAGGTAAGTCCTAATCCTGGGAATTTTCATAAATGCAGCCTGGTTGCTTTCAGTAGGAACTGGGATAGGGGAGGACAGTTCTCGAAAATTTCTAACTTGGCTTCTGAATCAGGTATCGATCGCATTAAATAGGGACTTTATGCGATGTAATAATGTTAGAATGTTTTATAGTGTTAGAAATAAGATAGGGTCAACGCTAGAGTTTAGAGCTTTTAAGCCTCACATAACCTGATTTACATAAGCTTAAGTTATTAGGATTAAGTAGTACTACAAGGAACCGTTATAGTTTCAATCTGTTCGTCCGTCTGTCCCTCTGTCCGTTCGTTCGTCCGTCTGTCTGTCCGCCCCCGCTAACTTCTGTACCTAGTTATGAATATAAATTGATGTAATTAAGTACACTTATAGATTACTTACCTATGTACTTTTTTAATATTTCTTTAATATAATATTTAAGGGGTTTCCCCATACATGTGTAGTAGGGATGAATTCCTTTTTTCTCATTCTACCCGATCGTGTTGGGTATCGTCGTATTTTTAAATGAAAGTGAGGTTTTGATCGGCCTCCAAATTAGTCAAAATTCGGCCTCAAAATTAACAAGTTGGTCTCGCCCTGGCATTTCTAAACTAATAATAGCTCCCACACCGATTTCGGTGACGGTGGCCTGTTTCATTGAAACCAGGCCAGCTACGCAGGAGTTATGTTATAGTGCCCAAGTGTGTGCGCAGTACACAAGAGCACTCTCTCCTCCTTTTACTCTCGTAACCCAGTGGGACGGATAACCGACACGACTGGCGAGAGATTAGGCGCAGGTCCGACTTTTTACATGCCCATCCGACGCATGGATCATCTTTCTTGTCAGACAATCAGGTGATCAGCCTGAATTGTCCTAACCAAACTTGGAAACAACATTTTTTTTTATTCCAATGCGGGAATCGAACCCACGACCTCCGAGTCGAGAGCCAAGCTCTAACCACTAGACCACGGAGGCTGTTCTGTTTCTAAACTATAAGAAGTAGAAACTTGTGGCTTTCCACGCTAATAGGTTATGCTAAATACTCTCTAGGAAATTTATTTTTGAGCGAAATCGGACAGTAACTTTTAAAGTAATCGGGAAAAAAACCCTATTGCGCTAGGTTATTTTTAAATTAATACACCTTACATAATATAAGACAGTTTAAAAGAGTGCCGCAATTTGATAGCAGCATTACTCCGTAGGTTGCTGGGCCATCTTCCCGGTAGAGTTCTTTGGGCCGGTCCATACAGGAATCCATGAGGATTCTCTCGCCCTCCCCGTGGTGGATTCCTTTCAGTGTTATGTAAAATAACTGTACCCTTTTTCTCGTAATTAACTTACACTTTTATTTTACTTTTATTGAATTATAAATGAATCGTTTTGATATCGTATACTAATTTTTGTAGTTTCGACCAATCAAAACCAATTTGACGTTGGTTTGATTTTATGAGTATTTTTTTCGAGTTTGCTAAATCCAGTATGTTGATATCGGGTCTGGACTGTAACTTATTGTTGCAGGGTTTAATTAGCAGAATCGACCTTCTGGTGTCCTTTCATACTTACGTATATTATGTACCTACGTGCATTAAACAGCCTCCGTGGTCCAGTGGCTTAAAGCTTGGCTCTCGACTCGGAGGTTCGATTCCCGCATTGGAACAACAAAAAATGTTGTTTCCAAGTTTGGTTAGGACAATGCAGGCTGATCACCTGATTGTCTGACAAGAAAGATGATCCATGTGTTGGATGGGCATGTAAAAAGTCGGATCTGCACCTGATCTCTCGCCAGTCGTGTCGATCTGTCTGTCCCACTGGGTTTCGAGAGTAAAGGAAGAGACAGTGCTCTTGTGTACTGTGCACACCTTTGGCCACTGTAAAATAACTCCTGCGTAGCTGGCCTGGTTTCAATGAAACCGGCCACCGTCACCGAAATCGGTGTGGGGAGCTATTATTATTATTATTATTATTACGTGCATTTAGACCAGAGGTTCGCAAACTTATTCCTTCCAACGCCCACTTTTAAAATCACTTATTTTGTAGCCCATTTTTTTCACCTTAAAAACCTCAATAACATATTAGTCTCGCCTGGAGTTTAATTAATCCTGTATTCTAAGCGAGCCTTTTCTCACCAGAGAGAGCAACAATAATGCCCAATGAATTATAATTGAACCTTCTTATTTCAATTTTATTTTTACTAGATCAGGTAGATAAAAAATCCCGCGTTCGGCAAGTGCTCAGCTTGGCCGCAACAATAGATATACCTATTTTTAATACGTATCTTCTGAGGTGGGGACCTCACCTGCGACACTTGAAACCACGAATATTTTTCAGTGTTTGATACCTATTACTAAATATCTTAAGATAAAAATAACATTGTGAACGCATTAAAAATAGTAAATATTTATAATCCATATTTTAAGTTTATATTTATACAATAGAATAAGATATAAACATAAACATATAAATGGATGTTGTGTAGTAGGGTGATTTATATTTTAGTGAATTTTGAAAACATAAAATAGTTGAAAATACAAATCACCTATCGTCCCGTTAAATCACATCAGCGCCCCGTAATTTTTTCTGGGCCTCTTACCGCCCACTCTTGGCCTCCAGCACCCACAAGGGGGCGTTATCGCCCACTTTGGGAAAGACTGATTAAGACCATGAAGCAGATATAGAGCTGCTCTCTATATATCTCCTCCATGATTTAGACTGATTATGATTTTTGTATTTCTAACAATTTTGCTAAGAACTTACCTACTACTTACGACTTGGTGCAATCGAAAAGAAAACTAACAGGAATTTTTGTTTCGCTCACATTTCAGGTAAACTGTAAAGTCAGTTCTTGGGGGTTTCATACATGAAGCCCGTAACATCCATCTCCATATGTATAAACTGTGAACCTGCTAATTCATTTGCAACTATGCAGTCGGGCTTAGTTTACTTTGCCATTTGCCTGTTCACTGTCGACGGAAACATTCCATAATATACAATGCTGCGCTTTGTCAACACAATGAAAGCATCGGAATACATTTTGAATAGATGCTTTATTGAAAATTGTTGACAGTTTTAGAATGGGCTCAAAGTTTCCATTTAACTATATGGATCGCTTTTAAAAGCGTGAGCTCAATATGCTTCATAGTTTTAATAGTAACGTAATGGAAAAACAAATCTGTTTGAATGAGTAACGTATTCACATTTATCTGTTTTTTTAAAGCGCTAAATTAATTGCTTTTAATATAGATTTTCAGTTTCATCCATAAGTACACTGCGGCCATGTACTCAATGGCTTTCGGAAATCGAGGTTTTTCATGCATCGTCTGTATTTTCCATAGAAAAACGATGATTGCCGTGGGCATTTTGCAATGTGGTTTTACTGTGGCTCAGTGGTTGAGCGCGTTGGTGCTCAAGCCGGGGATCGCAAATTCAAATCCCGACGAAGGAACAAAAAGTTTTTCTGCCTGGGTTATGGATGTCTAAAAAATATGTATATACTGTATATCACTTAATAGATGGCGCTTAGTGCAATAATAATAATAATATCTATGGACGCCACGTCAATCTGGTCCTGTACTAAGTGTCCGAAGAACTTGTATCACAGGTACCAGACAACAGAAATGTTTTCAATCCTTTTATACTATACACAACACACAAATTTAAGATTATTATTATATTATAGATTTTTATATTTAATACACATCCAAGATCCAGGAACGTAGAAAAACTTTTTGTCCCTTCGGCGGGATTCGAACCCGCGACCTCCGGCTTAAGCGCCGACGCGCTAACCACTGAGCTACAGAGGTCGTCAAAAAATAAAGTACCTATCGTTGTTCTGTATTACAATAGATATTAGATTACGCGGCTTAAGGCTCCCACAGACGAGAGGCCGATCGTTTCTATTAGAACTGACGTCAGTTCGGCCTGAACGGATTCGAGCACATACACGGAAAAAAATCACATTCGACCCAACTGACGTCATTTCGGCCAGAACGGATTCGAGCACACACACGGAAAAATCGCATCAGTTCGTTCTGGTTTGCGGCGTCCTACGGTCGTGTTTATTAATTGTAAACTCACTACGCTTGTACACGATACACGCCCTCACGGCAGCGGCTCTGGCGAGAACTGAAGCGATTTGACACTCATGGTCCGTTCAGTCCATCCGTCCAGTCCAGAATTAATGTTGCCAACTTAGTTATTTTACAAAGTTTTACTACTAAATAAAGTATTATATTCCCACCTTAGTAGGAATTAAGTTGTTAGTAGAGTTTTAGTAGGAAAGAGCCTGACAGTAATCATATGCAAAATGGCCTAGGTTAATCACAAAAAAAAAAACAAAATAGGTAATACCTTATCATAATAATAATTCGTAGCATTCGTCCGTAATTTGCTTAAAACTATCAGTTTAATACATAATACGTAAATATACGTAATATTTCCTAGTATATTTTAATTTAACGGTAAAATTTATAATATAATTTAATAAATAATAAAATTTTAATATAAAAAAAACCTTCAATGCAGTGGTTTTTTGGGGTCTTTAGGGATTCCTAAGTTGAGTAGCTTCTTCGATAGTTTTCAGTATTCGTTTAGTAGTTTTTAGTAGAAATCGACGCGAGTTTAGTAGTTTCGCAAAAACAGAGCTGGCAACACTGGAACGAATCGCTTCAGTCCATCCGGCCGACTGATGCGATCTCGAAATTGCACACAGACGATACGATTTTGGATCCGTTCAGGCCGAGCTAAAGGAAAACTGGACCGTATATGGTTAGGACCCTTAGGTACCATTCCGCAGATCTCACGCTTCGCTACTGCTATATTTGTGTTTTCGTGGCTATTATCTATTCATTTTCAAAATGGCCGATGGCTTCATGAAGGTATTTTTCTGGTTTTAGCGAGTGTCGCGAAGTTTAAATGAAATCTTGAAGAACGTTTGTAATTACGCACGGGTCGGCCCCGTCAACCGTGTAATGGACTTTTCAAGTATTCGTAACGTGCAAACTTTCACTTCAGCTGAACGTCGCCGACAATGTGCTTAACGGTGTTTTTAACTACTTCACCCCTTTATATTGCAGGTTATGTTCATTATAAAGCGAGTAACGACCTGATGTGTCTTTTACGTGGTTTTGAAAGACAGGAAAAATAGAATTTTTATAGGGTGCGGTGGGTCAATTGAATGAAGTAAAAACTATCATGTTTTACATGTTTATCCATTAAAGCTATCCTATCCTCCTATTATAAATATGAAAGTTTGTGAGGATGGATAGATGTTTGTTACTCTTGCACGCAAAAACGACGGAACAGATTTTGATGAAATTTGGTATGGTAGTAGTTTAGGCTCTGGATTTAAACATAGGCTTCTTTTTATCCCGAAAAAGTACAGTATCGCCGTAGGACTTTATTTATTTCTCGCAGTATAAATAAAGCTAGAGAGATCTAAAGATATGTATATACAGATAAACCTATTGACAGAAGACAATGACAAAGGAAAATAACATTTTCCCCGACTTGTAGACCCAAGTAATTATAGCTCTATAAGAGTAAAATACTTAAAAGACTAAAAATCCGATTTCAAACTATCTTGGCGAGCGTGAATTTCCTTTTCCTGTTATTAAGAAGTGCTCAAAGTACAATTGCATACCGAAATGAGAGGATTCTTCGTGCTTTGTGCAATCAACGAGATTTGTTCGAGAACCTTCCTTGACCGGGTTAATTGTGAACACACGAGCCTAAAAAGAAAGAAAGTGCAAGCTTTCGGGAATTGTACGAATTTTGACAAATTTCAAAGCAAAAGTTCCAAACTTTACTGCCGATTCAGGTAAGTTTCAATTTTTTTCCTAATTGCAATGAATTTATTAGTAAGTTATACATGTATTTAAAAAAAATGGAATACATAAATGCACTACAACTTACAAGCGAGACCAATCCTTTCTCCTCATTCTCATCTCATTTCCATCATCTATGCAAGAAAAGCATAAAATAACAAAACAGCTAGGCACGCATCCAAACTTTTATCCCAAATCAGTCCAACAATGATTTTGGTACTTATTTTTACAACACAAATAAGGAAAAACAATTTTTAGTTCCATCATAATAAAACGCAAAAATCAAATTACACAAGATCCCGAGAAAAGCGAATGTTTTGCTGCGAAAAGAAAACCAACATGGCTTCATTTCCCATTCATATCCGGGCCATTGTCATACGCTTATTACGAAAAATTACTTTTGTTTATCCAGAAAAAGAAGAGCCTGCATAAGATTTTGATAGATTTTAAGTGAATTGCAATTTGTTCGTAGCGGTTGCCCGCAACTTGGTACGCGCAAAAGGAAATCCCGCGGGAACCTTACATTTTAAAAAGTAGCCTATATCCTTCCCGGGGGCCCCAATTCTCGTACCTCGAAAGTCGATTCGATTGTCAGTCTCTCTCGCGCGCATGATTTGCCGCCTGTGATGAGCCAGCGCCACAATCGAATACCAATATGCGAGGATTGAGTATTGGGGCCATAGATATGCTACTTTTAATCACGGCAAAACGTACCTACTGTGGCAAAACGTACCTACTGTGGCAAAACGTACCTACTGTGGCAAAACGTACCTACTGTGGCAAAACGTACCTACTGTGGCAAAACGTACCTACTGTGGCAAAACGTACCTACTGTGGCAAAACGTACCTACTGTGGCAAAACGTACCTACTGTGGCAAAACGTACCTACTGTGGCAAAACGTACCTACTGTGGCAAAACGTACCTACTGTGGCAAATTTATTTAAAATCTATCCAGTAGTTTCGGAGCCTATTCAATGGAAAATAAACAAACAAATAAATCTTTTCTCTTTATAATATTATTTTTAAATTATAAAGGTAGATATTAGATAATACCTATTATTATATTTAAGTTATTGTTTATTATATAATTTATCCTATTACTTATACATATTTCCCCTTACTAATAAAAAGCTTTACACAATGGATAACTTAAACAACGTTGCTGTCTTTGTCTGTCAAGTGAATTTTCCAACGCATCAGACAAAGACAGCAACGCTGTTTAAGTTATCCGTTGTGTGAATCTTTTTATTAGTAAGGGGGAGGGTACTTATTGAGGAAAGGACGGTGAGGGGCGTTAATCCTACTTATATTATAAATGTGAAACTTTGTGAGGATGGATGGATTTGTTACTCTTTCACGCAAAAACTACTAATCAGATTTTGATGAAATTTGGTATGGTAGTAGTTTGTGCTCTGGATTAAAATATAGGCTACATTTTATACTGAAAAAGTAGTGTTCCCGTGGGATATTTACACGGGTGGAGCCGCGGGAAAACGCGAGTATATAGATACAAATTATTATTATTGTTTTTTTTGTTTGTTTTACCTTGAACCTTTTCTGATGATAAAATATTATGACGTATTTTATTTAAGCCACCCACATTTCGTGACGTAATTGAACAATGTTCACGATAATAGATCGGATATTGGATCGCGGAACACTCCACCTCTACCTCTACATCTACCTAGTAGGTACTAGGTAGTGTGGAGTGTAATGAAAATATTTTTTATGTTTACTAGCAAAAAAAAAAAACGGTGCTTTAGGAGCGCTCCCGAGGGATTTTGTACCCTGAAATTTTTTAGTTAGTGTTTAAAGGGAAATTATTAATTTCTTAGTTGTTACCCGCGACTTTGTGCGCGCAAAAGGAAATCCCGCGGGAACAGCACATTTTGCTGCTAAAGTAGCCTATGTGTAAATCCAGAGCTTAAACTCCTATCATACCAAATTTCATTAAAATCCGTTTTGTAGTAGTTAGAAAGAGTACGAACATCCATACACACAAACTTTCGCGTTTTATGTTTGTATGTAATTTAGTATTTATAATAATTGATTTAATTTTGAATTAATTTTTTTCAGTTATTTATTTATATGCAAATTTTAGATAATTGAGTCTAACTTGATCTACAGATAAATAGTAAACGATCATCATTTGGTGTTTTACTAAAATTAAAATATAATTACCAAGTATTCAAAAATACCCATTATTTCATGATATTCAAATGAATCGAAAGACCGCTTGATATGAATTCTTAAGACTATTTCCCTCTAGTTTTCTGTGAGTCCGTAGTGTCACCTAGTGCTTAGTAGGTAATCCCAGTCCGTTTGTGCTCAATTTTTTCACCAAATATTTATAGGTGTGTTGTTTTTATGCCTATTCCACTACTGCACTAGGCAACATTTAGCTCGCGACATGTTGTCCAACATTTAGCGCGCGACATATTGCTCAACATGGGTAATGTTAGTGCGTAACTTATGGGTAACGTCAGTCGACGAGGTATTCGACCATAACGTTCTAATGGCCTTACGAGACATAAAAAAATCATCAATGAAATCATTAATAGGGTAAGAGAACGAAAGTGACTAGGGACCTTGATTTCAGTTTACTAAAACCGTATACCGATAGAGTTCGTAAACAATTATACATCTATACTTATATTATAAAGAGGAAAGGTTTGCTTGTTTGTTTGCATCGAATAGGCTCCGAAACTACTAGACTGATTATGATGAAATTTGGCACATCTATGGAGTAGACCACGGAAAAGGACATAGGCAACTTTTTGTCGCGTTAAAAGGCACGGTGCCGTGGGATTTTATTTTGCACGTACACGGGCAACAGCTAGTATAAAATAATTGTGTAAATATTTTAAATGTCCTGAGCATAATAATTGTAGGTAGTATTTGGCCAAAAAGGGCATTAAGCCTAAAGTTAGTTTTTATTAAATAGGTAATAAAAAAACCTATAGGCAACAACGTTGTCTGTCTACGCCTCTACAACTAATCATATTGCGCGCCAGCTGGCAACTACGCGCGTTGATTTGCAACGTAGCTATGTAATGTTGAGCGACACTTGCAGCGCGTTATTGTCATGGCCACGTAGATCTCAGCAGATTTCATAAAGTTTTTGCAGCACGTTGACTTTTTTCAACAAAAACTTGAACTTCAAGTTACATGTACATGTATTCGAGAATAAGTTTTTATGGAAAATATAGTACAGCGTTGCAGACACTGCCTTAGCAAATACAATGCCAGTGTGATATCAGTGTGTTTGCGGCGCGAACGTAGACATCCACGGTCGCCACGGGCAGTGATGCTCACGAAGCGCTGGACGCATTGCACGGCATCACAGCCTGAATGACCTCATTCGTCGGTTTCTTGTCACCGCCGGTGTGCCAGCTATACTGGAGCCCTCCGGTCTGGCGCGCGACGATGACAAGTCCCTGGTTCCTTGGATTGTGGGATGGCTCTTGTATGGGACGCTACTTGTGTCGATACTCTTGCTCCGTCCCATGGCCAAGGCACCTCGAACCTGTGCGGGCGCGGCTGGACACCAAGCAGAGAACCTCAAACGGCGCAAGTATGAGAACCTTAGCAGAGACCGCATATTTGAACTGTTTGGGATGGAAACCCTAGACAAATGGGGTCCGGGCGCACATAAGCTTTTTAAAGGAATATCAAAAAAGGTTACTGAAGCCACCCGAGACCCCAGAGCTGGGAACTACCTGGCACAACGCATAGCCATTGCTATCCAACGAGCCAATGCTATCAGTTTGCTAGATGGGGACGACCTGGGGAAGTTTTTCTATTTATAGATATGTTTAGAGATAATCATATTTGTAGATGTCTCCTTTTTTTGGTTTTAATTTTTAGTTTATTTTAGTTTATTATTCGGCTCTACATTGTATTTTAATAATTGAAATAAATAACTTTATCCCTTGGGGAAAAAAAAGCAAAATCCAATGACTTAAATCAAATTAATATTGTGATAGTTACGCTTATCAATATCGAAAGTTAAAAAAAAAGGAAAACCTAATTGTTAAATTATACAATAGCATAATAAAACAATTGTTTTATGTACACGTCAAGCTACATAATAATATGTTTTACGCACAAAAATAATACCACAGATTAATAGATAGTTACTGCGTAATAATACATCGTTTTGTGCATATTTTTAATCTTGTAGACGATTTCTTTAAATAACCTATATATACTTATCAAAATTCATAATTAGAGGTAGAATTTTTGCAGGTTTCCACTTTTCGATACGTTGTAGACGCAGCCTACATATTAACCGCGGCTCCGCCTTGATAGTAGTTTTTTCGTGAAAGAGTAACAACCATACATCCGTCCACACAAACATTCACATTTATAATAGTAGTAGGATGATGAAAATAATTCAGTGCTGAAGATAAGTCACGACTATGGGAAAATTCTCGAAGGAAAACTTGATTTGTCAATAGCGCAACTGACCAAACTTGATACTTGACAAATGTCATCGACGAGGGATAACATATTGGGGTGTTGTGCACACGTCATCAGGCGTGGGCTAACGAAGTGGGGCCCGGTACGTGACGATAATTCGGCCCCGTGGGAGGCCTTTGTGCAATCAGTGCGGTTTCTTGCGTTCCAACGTTACACGATTTTTAGGGTTCACCGTTACCCTTGGTGGTCTATTAGATAGTAATGCAGCATTTGTTGTAGTACGTTCAGAGATGTAATGAATTCTAATCTATTTAATATAGTCTGATTTCTGAATTGTCAATAATTGCTTGACTTTTTGCCTCGTTTCTACTGATTTTTATTTTACCCGAATTTGCTGATTTCCCCTTCCTTTCGTCACGGTCAGCTTAATTTCCCATTCCTCCTCCCGGTCAGTATCATAAAACAATATCACTACCACTTTGTGTACCTACCACGTATTCTATTTTATGAAACGAAACCCCTTCTCCTTAAGCACCAACTTTACTGAATTTCAATACAGATAGTTAGGAAAAGAAATATCTTTGACTTTGCAGATTTTTATTGAGTATTCCCAGTTGTCGTTTAGACGATTTATGTGACTTCGCGCTTAAACCTAAATTTATTGCTATTCTTCTAATGAAAAAACTGCATTTTTTACCGTACGGAGCCGGAATTTCACGCTGAATTTCATCAATTGATTCTGTTGAATACTTCGTATATTTATTGTACAGTTGCGAAGACTTTCTATGGAAATATCGGGATTGTAGAATTATTTCCATATACTTGTTGGTGTTTGCTGATGACTTCGCAAACATTCCGAAATCAAAAATAGGTACCACTTTATATTTATATCGGACATCGTATATTTATTCCCTTTTCAAAGAATTCGACATTTAGTTCGAAAACTTTAAATAATGTGTCTCATCTGAAATGCGAATGTTCCAGAACATAACTCTCACTTTTAATGAGCTCCGTGGATATTTAATCATGGCAAGAGGTCTATAAATTCTAATTACTTGGCTTATTATTTCAAACCTACCTTCACGTGTCCGGACTCTAACAGGACAATAGTAAATAAATGATAATATAGCATCGGCTATTTCTTTGCGTTTACCATTCGAATGCTATATAAAATGCATTTATGTTTCATTTAATATAGAATAACATGAATGTATTTCTATAATATAAATCTTATACTTTAATACTTTACACGAGCTAACCTTGTATATATATAATTGTAATCTTGGAAACGGATGCAAGTTTTTCATGAAATTTAGTATGCAGGGAGCTTTGGGGGAGAATTCGACCTAGCTAGGTCTTATCCCTGGGAAACTGCGCATTTTAAGTTATATATGTTTTTTTATTTCGTCGTGCAACAATATATATTATTTTTTGTTAATAATTTCGAATTTCGTTTGGTATACGTATGTGTAATTTTTGTGTTGTTCGGAAATTCGGAATGTGGTGGGTTCGTTCGAACTTCGGTAAAATATTTTTGTGATTCTTTTTTTTTTTTTTAATTCTACCTACTAAAGCTCAAGCTAAAGTTAGTGGTTACCTAGATACTATGTCTCAAGTCAGTAAGGTGAAGTTATGGACGTCCATTACGAGGTTTTACACACGATAGTTTTTATTTTGACTGTATTTAGTTGAAAATTCGTATCATAAATAAGGAAAGATCCTTACGAATTTTATGCTTTGGTGGAACCGTGAAAAGATATTTTTCTCGAATGGTTAAACAAAAAAACAACAGGAAAATCTCGTATCATTTTTAAATAAGTACATTGTTATATTATCGTTGTAACATTTTATTATATCGTGATTTATCTTTATTGTGAATGTAACATCACGTTCGTTACCAATTACTTTTAATTTTTGAAACCCAATTTAATTAATAGCCTAATTAAAGTAGGTACTTACATTCTACTTTATCAGACATTCAATATTTTTTCGACAATCTGAAAGTATACCTCGGTATTGGGTAGTAAAATCCTTACTTATAATATAGATTTCTCCATAACTTAGGTTCAGTTCACACCGCGACGAAGCGTGTATCTTCTTGTGTTATAAATAAAAGTTCAATTTTGAATAGGTATCTTAAAATGCAGCGCCGTGTCGTGTCATTTCGTCTTGGTGTGAATTGACCCATAGAAGTTAGTAGTTCAGTTGGAAGTTGGGACCTTCAATTAGACACACGGTAGATTTATACGGCGATCCGTCTTCCCCTACAGCGGGCGGAAATTGTTTCCCAAACATTTCCTTTTAAAATGGCTAGCGGTGCTATAAACTAGGATACATTGGTTGCCGGGGTAACGCAGCCATTTTTAACTTAATCTAGTTAGAATTGATCTGAAATACTCGTTAGACGATGCTTTTGAATTATTTATCGTTATTTACTATATAGAGTTTTGTTCGATTTTCTAATGCAATTATTATTAATATTATATTTGTCCTATAACGTGGGATTAGATAAATATAATTCTTCGTTAAAATAAACTACTAGTAGGCACTAAAGTCTATCATGTGGTACTAAAGGCAATTTAGGTACGAACCAAATACATAATTAGATCAAAAAGCAGATAAAAATAATTCCATGGGGATATTTCGTAATAAAAAGTGCTAGCCGGACTCGCGCACGAAGGGTTCCGTACAAAACGGGTAAAAATTCACGTTTGTTGTATGGGTTTGTGTTTCCCTTAAATATTTATTTTATTGTTTTAAATATTTGTTGTTATAGAGGCAACGGATATACCTACATCATATGTGTAACTTTCAACTGTCTATCTATTACGATTAAGGAGATACAGCCTGGTGACAGACGGTGGGACAGACAGTCAGACAGACAGCGAAGTCTCAGTAATAGGGACCCGTTTTTACCCTTTTCGTACGGAATCCTAAAAACAGGTCTTTTACCTAGCCACAATCCCCAAAGAACTTTTAAAGTGAACAGCATACAATATATATTGTAACACATGACGCGAAAAATTTATAAGACAAGCCCACTTACTCTTTCAGTTAGATGTCTGTTTATCCGAGCAGATCTTTGAATTATAAAGGAAGGAGACATTTGGGCGAACATGGCACTGCAGTCGGTTATATAGATACTGGTAGGCGGGTGCTCGGGTACATATACTTACTGCTTAGTAGCCATAGGTATAAAGTTGGGATCACCCAACAAACACAAAACAAAAACAAAAACCCCACGGGTATTAGAATCATCTAATACCCGTGGGGTTTTTGTTTTTGTTCAATGCCATGGAATACCTACACAAGATTACCTACATTAGATTATTGTAATTATACTAATTGTACCCAACAGACGTTGATCCGTCTTAACTATGAACTGGAATTATAATAGAATAACTACTCAGTTATACAGTCTCTACACCTTCAATCTACATCTACTACCTCCCTACCTACAACTTACAGGTGACGTGTGAAAGAGATCGACCACTGAGGGTTGAAGATTGCCGTAGGTACCTACTGATATCGCTACTAAACAACCAAACCAAACCACTTAGGGGCATGAAAGAAGCGTACAACCTTTCCCCACACCTACCGAATAGACCTGCAAAATTTCAAAAAAATTGGTCAAGGTCGGAGTTCTCTAACAAACACTGCGACACGAGAATTATTCAAAAAAAATTCGAGCAATATAAATTTTGCTGTAGCATGTAAAAATATAGTAAAAACAAGAATAATCTACTGGATCCTGTGATGAATTGTGTTGCCTAATTTTCCTGACTAGTGAATGTTGGCCATACGTAATTTATTGTTATTTTATTTCGCTGTTTTTTACTTTGATACCGTTTTTACTTTGAGTTCTATTTTTGTTATTATTTTTTATATATTCGTGTACCCCAAGTCTCGTAATTAAAAGTTTATTTTATTGCATTACAAATGAATAGTATTGATATCATAAACTGGTTTTTGGAGTTGGGTCAATCAAAACTGGTTTGACGATGGTCTGACATTTATGAGAATACCATTAAGCAGTTTTAACATAACGGGATTGGATTGTAACTGTATAAAGCAGGATTTAATTAGCAGAATCGACTTTCAGATTATGAAATGTAGGAAGAAAAGTGTTTTTTCCGATTTTATTATGTTTTGTAAATTGAACAGTTTTAAAGTACCTATGCAAATTACCCGGACACCGTACAAAATTGTAATACTACCCAGAATCCACAAGGAACATCTCGTTTTATTATTCCGTTGAATTTATATTTTACAAGGAAATTCTTTATTTAAAACTTGTGCAAGCTTCTTTCAAGCGGGTTTTGTGTCTCGTTCAGAAATCCGAAGATAACGGCTCGGTGTCGACCACCGAATACCGATGTGTTATAAAAATCTAGACTCACCCTGGCTAATTATATACTTTTTTTGCGTACTACATTAATTATTTTCATTTCTGGAATGACAAAATTTTCGGTTTTTGACTTGTGCAATCCATAATAGCTAGGTATAAAAATAATTTAACGTCAGACATGCTAATGGTGGCTCCAACATGTGGCTTAGCTCATTTTTAAAATTTTTCTATTAAAAAGTTTAGCTTTAATAATTATATGAATTATTATGGGCGGATTCCGACCACAGGGCGAACTCTAGTTAATGGCGATAGTGGAATTGGTAGTGACCTAAAGGCACAAAATATATTTCATATACTCTGTGCTAAGGTTTCGTAACTTTGTACCTGTACTCTAGCGTTTGAGACATACCGAATAAGAAAATTCTTAAAACTTTTTTAGTGTATGATCCGATGATGACTACTAATAATTTTGCCGCTCTAAAACGAGGTGTACAGTTAGTGTCGATAAACATAATACCTAGATCGTAAAATATACTTTCTGCAAAGATCAAGTCTCTTTATTTTTTTTGGAACGGAGTGTTTCAAATATCAGTATGCGAAAAATTCAATGCGGATTTATTACTTTATATCGATGGTGTTGCCAGACATTTCTGTTCAAAGTCCCTACCTAAGAATGGGCTACAAAGGGATCGCTGGCTCGTGTGCTGCCCGGTGTAAAATTGCATGGATTCCACATCGTCCACCGTTATTACATCAAAATACCTGTACGGTAAAAATACGTTATTGAAGTATAATACGGCTTTTCTTCACAAGTTTAATAGATTAGAGCACCGATGTTTTAAAAGTAGATGTTCTTTATATTATGCAATTGTTGCGAATTGCGATTGTTTTTTCCTTTACATAACTCTATTAGGTACGAACTACGAACGAACAAACGAAAGGTCACTAAAAGAGTCCTACGAATGAGAATTTTATTCATCAACGCTGATACCTAATTTTTCCTTCTTCAAATCTTGGAAAGGATTATCAAATTGAAAAAATTTTTTTTAACCTAATTAAAACTTAAACTTTTCTTTAATTTTTTTTTAAATATAAACGCGAAAAGATGTACAGAAAAGTTTTTTTTTTATTTAACTAGTTGCAGAGATGTCAAAGTTTCTCCGCTGAAGTGGCGTGCAATTTTAGTGGACGCTGGCAGCTGGCTAGCCTTCAGAGTGGTGGGTTTCAAGTTAAAAGAGATTATCTTTTAGTTTCAAAGACGCCGCACCAACCCACGTCCATGGAGTGTAATAAATTATAAAGGGGAATTGGAGTTTTATGATCGTGCTTTTGTCATCAATAAAGTAATTTTTGGTTCTATGCGTGTACAAATTATATGCATTCACGGCTATCTTATAATATTAGTATTTGGAATACATTTTTTTGATGATCGGCTTAGTCTTAAGCCAAATTCGAAGCGTGTAACAAACTAATTTGTTAGAATAATAAAAAATATATGTATACTTGTACCACAAACGAAAGCTCTAAGCCGATGTTACAACACATTTGCTTCTGTTCCAACCAACTGGTACGGGCAGCGACAGCAACAGCAAAACTGCTGCCTGCTACTGTTCTCAGTGGTAATTTTATCTTTCATTTACAAGATTTTTCGATATTCATATAAAATGTATTAACAATGGTGATTATAATAATTATAATGAACGGAGAATGTTCACTAATTTTAAATGTAAACTTTCTGTATTCTCCGTGGAAAATAAAAAATACTCGTGAAATAATTATTTAGATACGTCAATTACTTTCCAATCAATGACTTTATGGTCCAGACGGTAACTTGCGACTAAGCGTAGTATGTACGGCGCGAACTCCGGACTGTATGGCCGAGGTGTAGCGTGACGTCACGCTAGGTACTGTTAGCGATAATCGAAAATTTTTGGATCTTTGAACGCGTGGAAAATCGTAACTACATACTAAATATTTTTGAATAAAACTTTTGTGTCTATATACATATATATTATGTAATTTCAAGTGGTTTTACATGCGTAGTAACATTCTCCATTGCTAGACAAGAAAAATTATGCCTTAGAAAAGGAAATCCCATGTTTATTGTGGTTTATTTTATTTTGAATATTCTTACCGCAATGAAAGGAATCTTAGAGGAAGTTATTCTGGAATTACCCGAAATTCTCGGTGAGCCATCCCGTACAATGATTCCGGGACCTTCTCGTAACTCAAAATGAGATCATAACGTCGCAATCCTCCCGAGGTTTTAAAGAATAATAAAGAAAAACTCAAAATTACGGAGGTCGAGTAATTTTGCCCGATCCCGGGGGAGGTAGACCCTTTGCGGTTATCTCGGTTTATAAGCTTGTTATGTTTTACGGCAGGAATATTATGTTTAAGCATACCTTTCAGCTTTGAGGGCGGATGGATGGACATTACGTGAAGCCGTAAAACCTCTGAATGTCCCCTTATTATGTCTGTAATATGTATATCAATATACCTTAATTTGTTTGTCCTTCTAGATGAAAAGAAGGGTAAGTTTTAACGATATTGCATTTTGTCAGATGGGGCAAGGTTGTCTATAGACTGTGATTAGTGTGATTCTGAGAATGATAGGAGACAGAGCAGACACTGCTCTCCTTCGCAGGTTCACTGAACTGCATGTCAAAGTAGCGAGTTAAGGAGCGTGCGAATTATTATTTTATTATTTTAATTATTTTATTTTATTTTAAAAATCTTAATTTGTTGTATCCCCCCTGTATGTAAGTTTTAAGTAGCAACTCTTATTTATTTATATTGTATATGGACTGTGATGTCTGAAAATAAATTAATTTAATTTAATTTTATTTTTACTATTATAATATCTATGGACGCTTCACAGCACGTCAATCTGGCCCCGTGCTAAGTACTTGTGTTACGGGGACCAGACAACGGGAAGTAATACTTTTAAATTATACATATATTTATGATTTTTATTACATTACACACATATTTAATACACATGAATGACCCAGGAACTCAGAAAAGTTTTCTTCCTTCGATGGGATTCGAAGCCGCGACCCCCAGCTTGAGCCACAGAGGTCGTATATTGATGTTCAGTGTCACAAAGCAAATATTATGTTCCTCTTGACCCGGAAAAAAAAGAAAGAAATGTATGCCCTTGTCGTCCCAAGTAACCGTATATTTATAGGTATTTTAAGATATTGTGTTAAAATATTTAGAGGATCAAAACAGACCCGTTAAATAAGAAACTATCTCACAAAAAACATTTTCATGTACAAGATGATGCTAAGACGAGACCGAA
Source organism: Phengaris arion (assembly GCA_963565745.1). Lineage (NCBI taxonomy): Eukaryota > Metazoa > Arthropoda > Insecta > Lepidoptera > Lycaenidae > Phengaris > Phengaris arion. Next base: position 7,808,847 of record OY751449.1, on the reverse strand, counting down.
TAACTCGTACTGTCAAAAAGTTATCAGATCTCATCTAGAGCCAAGCTTCTGACACTGCCCTAGCTCTACATAATTTCACAAACTCTACATCTTAGTCAAAATATGGCCAAAAGGGACTTTGCGCTTCGTTTGGCTCGTCTTGGTGGGGCATTACAGAACGTGCCCCAGATTTAACACATGAGACGTGTGATAAGAAAATTTCAGAAACGGTCTAAGACCGAGAAATGTATGGCTGGGACTATATTTTCCGGAATCCGGTAAACCGGGGAAAATTGCGGAGCATTGAAAATAGAACTCTGCTCTAATATAATAGAGTTGAAAATCGAACATCTACGTAACTATCGAGTCAAATGTCAATGACATACATATATACTCGGTCAGCTCGACACACACTTTGATTTTCAAATCTATTAAATTAGGGCAGAGTTATATTTTCAGTGCTCTGAATATTCCCGGGCCCGCCGGATTCCGGATCATATCGTCCCAGCCTAAACGGAACGATATTATATAAAATATGAAATAACTGGTTATTACTATCGAATTAGGTAACAGGTTGGGTGGAAATGGGATTCTAGATTTTACAGCTCAGCCGCATCTGGTACAGCTTGTAAATCTTCGTTCGTGATTCCATTTTAAAGGATCATTTTATGTTTTGCTACTTTGTATTTTGGCGGTACAAGCTGTGTTCACAATAACGTCATTGTTTCAATGTTTTATTTTCCTTGTAGGCACTTAATTAACCTAACGTAACTGTTGACTTATATACGTAGAATTAAAATTGTGATGAATCTGTTAAAAGTATATTTTATTTAAAAACAATAATTTATGTCAATTCTAATGGCCGAATACTGGAGCGATAGTTATATTAAGTGACGCTCAGGTCACGCGCTGTCCTTGTCATTTCGGCTAGCAGAGACAGCGACAGCCTGTTAATAGGAGGGCTCTTAATTTTGATTACTGTTTCAGTATTCGGTCGTAAGACATGTCTTGTACTTTTAACTTGTTATGTTAATATAACATCTAGTTCATATCAATTTAATATGATCCCTAATACCAGTAGTCACAATTTCAAAACTATTGATATTAAAATATCCTTTAAATCTATAATATGAAGTAGATTTATGATGGAATAATTGAATCCTAAGCCCGAACCAGGGGCTTGTTACCCAAGAGGCTTAACCGAAATAATATATTCAGAATTATCCTTATTTGTTTAATCTTTCCGTTATTGTTGATGAGGGAAGGGGAAATCCACATTATATTCATAGATTTACTTTTAACTTTCTATTGTGAATGTTGACTCCCCAGAGTCAGATTGGACAAGATATGGGTGTAAAAATGGCCAGTACAATACAAAAATTATGTTCTTCTTAATGCAGAATGAAAAAGAAACAATGCGCCACTTTTCCCAAATAATACAGTTTCTTGTTCAGTTTCAATAGTGATTTCTTAACTCAATTGGCACTTGCAATATGCAATTTATAAATAAATGAAAATAGTTTATAAAAGTCGTGTTTTATTGCGGTAACTTGTAAACAGGACGAGCTAATCAAGCGGAGAGCTGCTTTGAAACTAAAAGTGAGATTTGTGGCTTCGGAGGTACGAAGGAGCGATGTTTTATTTAGCTGAGAGCCTTTGGTATTGTGTACTTGCGATATTACACTTGTAAATACATGTTTTATAAAAATCCACTCGATAATCCACTGTATAAAATTAACATGATTATTATTTTTAAACATTAATATTATTAATGTTCTTTTCTCTATTCATCTTGGTTGCGCAACCAAGACGATGGAGCAGATGGTGGTAATAAGAACATTTCGTTAGTTAGGTATACCGAACCAAAAAAATAAGTTAGGTGCCACCAGTTGTGTTCTTTTCAAAACTATTATAAATATAATATGCAATTAAACAAGGGTATCAGTATCAAAAAGGCTCATTGGTTAGTGCGTCGGCTCTTAACGCGCAGGTCGCGGGTTCGAATCCCGCCGAAGGGACAAAAAGTTTTTCTGTGTTTCTGGGCCTTGGATGTGTACTATATATGTAGGTACCTATTTTGTTTAGTATAATAAAAATCTTAAATATGTGTAATGTGTATAGTGAAACAGTATAAAATATATATTTCCGTTGTCTGGTACCTGTGACACAAGTTCTTCGGATCCTTGTTACAGGACCATATTGACGTGGTGTGGAAGCATCCATAGATATTATTATTATTATTTTGCGGCAACAAGTACGAAAATAGTATTCCTATTTCATTTTAATAGCTTCAGTACAGATAATTTGGAAAGTTGGCGTACTGTCTAGGAAGTTGGTGGCCTAACTCATAAAACTTCGTTACGCAAACAAGCAACAGTGTCGTTCGAGTTGCTAAAGGAAAGGCCACAAGACGTCTCGAGTTAGCTGGCACATGTTAAGGCTGTAACGAGTGGAGAATGCAGTTCATGAACACTTTAAAACCACTTCAGAGTGTACCCGCTTATGTTTTTGATGGTTAACGAGAAATGTGTTGTCTTCATTTCAATCAACAGCATTGCAACTGCTGATGCGAACCTTTCTTTAACGGTAGCCCTAGTAGCTATCTAAAATGTAATAATTGAATTATATTTTTACGAACATAAAAATGTTATATACATGGCAATTAATTATTTACTTGGGCTCGGACTACATCATCCGTTATCTCCACGGCCGGAAAAAAACAGGGCTGAAAATAAAACACTGCGTTAACAGCTAATAAAATAGAGTTGAAAATCGAACACGGCATCACACGGCAACAATTTAAAAACTCGACGCCGCTCGTGTGTTCGATTTTCAGCTCTATTGTAGTAATGCAGCGTTCTTTCAGCGTTGTTTTTTTCCGCCGAAGAGATTCCGGATGCTGTAGCGCGAGCCTTGTCTGCTGCAATATTTCTCGCATTACATTCAAATGATGGGCTACCGGCTAATAGATTTTGTTTACTACAACTAGTGCCTGAATGACGATGTCTCTGCATTAAAAAAAAGTTACAAATAACTAAATAAAAATGTGCATAACTACACACTTTGAAAGTTCCAAATATTATTTTTAGGGGACTCGAGGCGACGTTTCTGGGTCTCGGCACGCGAGTGACAAGCAGGTCGAGTGCATTCAGCCTGGATTCTAATTTACTTCACTGAATTTCAGCTATAGTTTCAGATAGCTTATGTTTTAGCTTTTTTATGAAATGGACCAGGAAACGAGCGGATGGATAGCTGATAGTAAGCGCTTACCGACGCCCACGTATACTTTCGGTCCTGGTCCCTAAAATTCCCAACCTGCTTGGGCCTTCGGTAACCTCACTCATTCGGCGAAACATAAGCGTTATTTCACACTGGTTTTCTGTGAGGCCGTGGTATTTATCAGGTCGAGCCGGCCCATTCGTGCCTTAAGTTAATTCTCCTACGTTACTTTAGTGCAGTAGGTACTTCTTCACAGTTTATTACTTAGTTAAACAAACTCGGTGTTTGGTGTTAATTTTCAGTCTTATTAGGCTTATTCAGTCAGCCACAAAACACAAGGAAATTCTTACACGGAGAAATAAAGCACAGATTAAAGAAAAAGGAACGACTAAACAGCTACATAGTTAGCTTTCGATTTGATTGCACTACTGCAAGTATACGGTGTGTCCACGATTGTGTGGAAAAATTGTGGGCCGTTGAAGGGGATGTCAAAATTTTCAAATTTAAATCGATTTGGTTCGTTCTATGAAAAATATATTTTCAACACTGTGATTAAAGTCTTCTGTATCTTTCGAGATGAATAATTGAAATATGATAGTTGTATTTCTTCAATAATAAATTATGATAATGTTTAACAATTTTATAGTTCCGGCATTCTGTATTAGTATAGGCTGAATAAATTTCCCAATCATCAACTTTAACCGTTTTACAGACCCATCTGACCAAAATGACTTTTAGATTATCTACACTCAGATCTTGACAGTCCCTATTCACTACAGAAAACCAGGATTAATCTATTCGAACTTTAAAGCCTGAACTTTTTTGTATCAGCATCCGCTAAATCAGTCATTTTGATGGACGTTTTAAATCGTGATCCTTAATACCGTCTTCCTGATTTCCATAAGAATTTATATATTAAGACGCATGTAGTTCTGTATTTGGGAATGCATAGAAGGGGCGAGAGGTCAATAAACGATAGGGGATTGTACAGAGTAATGTGTAGTTTTTGATTTTAAACAAAAACAAAATAGAAGTACATTTTAATTTCCTTTAATTAAGATTAATTTATCATCACATAATTCATACACAAATTAAGCTGTAGTAGTGTATAAGTGTGTAATAGTTTTAACAGTATTTTTATTCTTTTTAGTTAGCGGTTAGTTAGTTACGAGAATGTTAAACGAAATATTTGAAGAAAATCTGTGAAAAAAAAACATTGTTTCAGCGATATGCGAATTGCGATAAGCTCAGATTACAAAATAAAAACTAACGAGCCTTACAGTAGTCCCATATGATGTGTAACATTTTATGGCATTTATTTCAAAAAACACAATGCTTTGTACGATTTTATAATGTGATAAAAAATACGGACAATTTTCTAGCAGTGACAGACAGTTATCAACGTCAATATTAAAAAAAAGCTAAATACTGAATTATTTTATTCGAATCTGACGGCCAACTCTACCACCGCGCGCTCATTCGTCAAATCAAATTCCTCGTCTTCGTGTTACACACTTCACAAATTGCAAGAAAGGGAGAACATCATCAACTATACGGCGATGTGGTTAATTTTTGTTTAGGATTATTAATGGTATATTATTATATTATTACTGTATTATATAATAATATAAACGTTTAATAAATATTAATGGGAAAAATACCTTCCCGACTCGTCGTCACACCAGACGTCACACAAGAAAATAAAAACTTGTTTGTCACACTACTGATTTTTCCACACCATTTATTGCATTTATTTCCTAACTAGTGCTGTCCTAGATGTACTACAGAAGAAGTTATACTACTAGTTAGTTAAATTAAAGGGAAACATTTAAATTATGTATTAGCTTATATTTTCAACGTAATGTTTCAAGAAAATGTCCTAATGATATTTCAATATTAAGGACGCGTTTGCAAAATGTATTGTTTGAGAGCGGCCGAGCATAGATTGGCATTTCTCTAGAACTTTGTTCACTAAATCCAGACTGTGGCCAAATAAAATAAACCTTAATGCCACCCATTAAGATTTATGCATTAAAGTAAAACACGTAGAAATTTTTAGGAGACTTTTATGCTTTTTCCAGATCAATTTTTAATACTGTTGGATTTTTTTGCCAATTTCAAGGTGATTATACTATCTTTCGGTAATATTAAAGAAACAGAATAAGCTATATAAGAACAGAAAAATGATTCTAAGCTCGATCACATTTTGGGTGAAGAGGTCCTGGAAAATTGTTTTTGCTATACTAAAAATCCTAATTTTATAATTAAGAAACATCAAATTTATGTGAAATTTGCAATCGCGTCCTTAATTTATTACTGAATGGTTCTATGTTACCATTACTCTGCGCAGTGCCCTTCCGAGTGTCACCGCGAGTGAGTCACCCTACGTCACCGGGGTAGAGAAGTTATCGCTTCAGGATAGGGAAAGTAAACGAGCCACCGTTTGACACTCAAGATACGAGTAGTTACACTTTTTCATACACATGAAAGTAAACTGTATTTTCACCCGACTTTGGAGAAGCCAAAAGGAAGGGCATTACCCTTCCTCCTTATTGTCATTATGGCGGGATTTTACCAGTTTATGTTTGTATGTATATTGTATGTATGTTTGTTCCACTGTAGCGTTTAAACTACTGGTTCGATTTTAATAAATTAGGTGTCAATAGCCTCGTAATAAAAGCTCGGGTAACATAAGCTATATATTTTCGTGGTCGGGTTATAGTTTTTATAAAAATTGTAGTTATAAGCAGAGACTGGTCATTGCTCTCGCTGGGCGCTCTACCAGATACCGCTGACGTGCTTGTCAAATACTGCAATTAATGCTCAGCTGAGGTCGGCTTACCCGAGCCAGTCAAACTGAAAGGTTTAAGGTCAGGCTTGCATCCCGAATGTTTTATTTAATTTTAGTTATATAATCGCAAAAAATGCCAAATTGCGTAGTGAAACTATATAAAAGTAATACGACAAGAAATAAGAAAGACACTGGGATCACATATCATCAGTAAGTATCGTATAATTACGAAATTTCAACATAAAATTACATGAACTCAAAACGACATTCAGTGTTGCCACGTATGCAAGAATCAAGATCCCCGTAATTAATATTTCTATGATGTGAATTTATTGTCATTGTATTTAATATATAAAATATTATATTTTATCAAAGTGTCCGGGGATACACTCCTCCGAAACGGCTTGACCAAGTCTTATGATTTTTTTTTGCATATTATTCGGTAGGTATGAGAGAGAATCGGTCGTAATCTATTTTTTCAACCCCTAAATGATAAAAATCATATAAATGGCAAAACAACGTTTATCGGGTCAGCTAGTTTTATTATTTTAAAATAAAATACAATGACAATAAATTAGGTATATCCTATTTAATTTATCTAACCTAGTTATTATGATTCTATCCATGGAACTAAATAACTATTCGTTACAGTTAGATAATACTTATTACTATCGTACTAGCTGCCACGACACACGTTCTGTCTTAACTAATAAGTTAATAACCACCTACACCAACACCTACAACCTAAATCTACACCTACTAAACCACTAAGGCCGGCTGATTTTTCTGAAATAAACCAAACAGATAAAATTCATTTTATCTACCTAATACTCATAAATATAATATGACTGTCAAGTGTTACAGGGAACAGTTAGTACGAGAAAATTTATTCATAGTTTTTAGAAATTTTCTCACATTTTTTTCAAATATTTCTCTCCGTTTAAATCTTCCCTGAACTTCCACAATTATTTCAAGACCCAAAGTAGCCAAATCGGTCCAGCCGTTCTCTAGTTTAGCGAGAAATTGCATACATTTTTATATATGAGAAGAAGACTAGCTATCTATATGACTAGACTATATGTAACTATGAACTGAATTTCCAATATTTCTCACCGTTTTACAGATTTCCTGCTGATCCTATTATATGTGACCGTTGGACTCAGTCGAGAAGAAAGTTGGTAAAAATCAGGAAAACACAGTGTTAAATTATCGATACAATTACATTATATTATGTACATACAATAATGTATAAAAAATTTCTATTTTTTTGTCAAGAAGTTTTTTAGTGTTGTCAAGCAACAAAACCGTCTATGTAACCAAAAACATGATTTTTAAAATGCGACATAATATTCATTCTGTGATCTCGTCAAATCTTTAACCACTTCAATGTACAAACCCGTGTGCAATCAACACTACTGAATCTTCTTCTTCAAAATGTTCACACAATATAATAATTGTATTTTAAATACTTTTAAGAGCAATATAAAACAGCAATTTACTGTAGTGGGATACAATTTAAAATTTAGATTGCCAAATTTTAGGCAGGCACAATTTATATTCTTTATGATTATTTTAATAATAATTTGTAAATATTAAATGTAATAAAATTAAATAAAAATGAGGCCTTATCATTTATACGTACCTACCATAAAAAGCCCATAAGAAGTATATATTAGGTCTTTACCTATGAAATTGCCGTTTTGTATGAAAAAATTTAAACGAATTTTTTTAATGAATTTTTTATTTGTATTAATCGAAGTAATCACCCATGAAATCAATGCATCTGCCAACGCAGTGGCAGTTTATTGATGCCCTTCTTAAAGAAATGAGCTGGACGGGAGGCAACAAATTCTTCAAAGGCATTTTGTACTGCCTCTCGGGTATTGAATTTTTTTCCCGCCAAGAAGTTATCCAAATCCTGGAAAAAGTAGTAGTCTGTAGGCGTAAGGTCTGGTGAGTAGGGCGGATGACGGAGAGCTTCCAACCCCAGTTCTTGCAACTTGGAGACCGTCTGCTGTGCAGTATGTTGTCGTCGTATCGCGCGTTGTCGTGAAGGAGCAGCGGAGACGAGCGATTGACCAATGCTGGTTGGAGATGTGCCAGCTTCTCCATCATTGTGTTCAGTTCTTCACACTACACATCTGCAGTAATGCTCACCCGGTTTGGTAAGAACCTGTGATGAATCACACCGGCGCTAGACCACCAAACAGTGACCATCACTTTTTTAGGGGTAAGTTTTCGTTTAGGGCAATGTTTAGGTGCTGAACCAGGATCCAACCAACTTGCTGAGCGCTTGCGGTTATCAAACAGAATCCATTTTTCATCGCAGGTAACAATGCGGTTAAAAATTCCTTTGTGTGTCTGTTGAGCAGTACAAGGCACGTCTCGACGCGTACTTCGCGCTGGTGATCATTGAGTTCGTGGGGCACCCATTTGTCAAGCTTTTTTACCTTGCCAATTTGACGCAAATGGACCAATATTATTTTGACGCTAACGTCGAAAGCTGCTACTAATTCAGCCGTAGATTGTGTATCATCAGCTTCCACAATCGCCTTTAATTCGTCATTGTCGACCAAAGTCTTCGGACGACCGCGAGGTTCATTTTTCAGGTCAAAATTTCCAGAACGGAAGCGAGCAAACCAATAGCAGGTGGTGCGTTGGTTTGTAGTGTTAGCTCCGTAAACGTCGTTGATGTTGCGTGCCGCATGTGCCGCGTTGCTGCCACGACGGTACTCATATTCCATAATTACTCGAATTTTTAACGTATCCATGATGACGAAAAAGATTGAAATGCGATGAAAATGTAACACTAATCAATAAACAAATGACTACTTTTGGAAAGAGAATTCCATTTTTTTTAAATGAAATTAATTTGAAATTAGAATTCTTAGCCAAACAAAAATTATTTTGATTTGAAATGGCAGAACGGCAATTTCATAGGTAACGACCTATTATTAATATTCACTTTTAATTAATTGTTTATCCTACTATCCTACTACTATAATAGGCTAGTTTCATCTATCAAAATCAAATAATATACATTTATTATTTATATAGTTTCTGTCATAAGAAATACGAATACAACTTTTTTGTTATATAAATATGAGATTTATTTATAATTTCCAAAATAAAACTGTAGTTTTATTATCTGTATGTCACGTGACCGAAAACACAAGCCGCCATATTTTTCTTGTAAGTGACGTCATAAGAACATAATCAAATCGAATAAACAACAGCGAAAGTTAAATCTAAAGTTCATGCACTACACACGCACATACGACATTTGTTTGTTTCTGTTCTTATGACGTCACGATAATGGTGGCTGTCGTTTTGGCGCAAACATTTATCGTTTAAATTTTAATCGGTTGTATCACGGGGAGTGCTCTGAGGAATTGTTCGGAAACATACCACCTGCAACTTTTCGCCATCGTCCCACGCGAAAAACATACCATCCTCATCACCTTGATGAGTGGCATTCTTCCACCGTGCGCTTTTCGCGTAACTTTCTGCCGCGCACTGTTAAACTCTGGAACGAACTGTCACCAGCAGTATTTCCGGACCTATACGACCTGCAAACCTTCAAGAAGAGAGCGTATTCCCTCTTAAAAGGCCGGCAACGCACCTGCAGCTCTTCTGATGTTGCGAGTGTCCATGGGCGACGGTAGTTGCTTATCATCAGGTGACCCGTTTGCTCGTTTGCCCCCTTATTTAATAAAAAAAAAAAAAAAAACATTTTTTCTTTGCATAAAGAGATATTATTTCCAGGAAATAAAAGTACTAGATGACTATCGAATCGATACGAACATTTAAAAATATATTTGAAAAAAAAATGTAGAATATTATAAATTTAATGTGAAAAAATGTTAAAAGTACTGTATTTACTTGGGCAGAGCCGCGGGCAAAGGCTAGTTTTAAAGGATTTTCTTAGCTACATTTATAACCAATAACTTAACTAATATACCACAGCATAACATACTTTTCCAGTTAAATCGGGCAAAAGTTGAGTAGCTGGCTGGCATCACAGTTTTTCACGCCCACTAGTATTTGTCACATGTCAATTGTCAATTTACACACTACAATAATGAGTTGCCGTATTGATAAAGCTGTTTTTATAAGGTAGTGCTCTATCTTGTCAAGCGCCCAGCGAGACCAATGATTTATCTATGGTTATAAGATATAATATAAGGCTACTTCCAGAGGACATTTGGAATTTGTGCAAAGATAATATATGAATGTACTCCTAGTGAGTACATTCATATATTATCTTTGCGTATCGTGGCGTATCGCTAAGCTAGCCTGGAAAGGTTTTGTTACACGTATAATAGCGACAACGCAAAAGGAAATGAAAGAAGTCAAAGCATGTTTTAATAGACTAAGAAATAAATGCCTACTTAGATTTAAAGCGGACAAGTAGAAAAAAAGGCAGTTGTTATGCGGCTTATAAACATGTTTGTTTTTGTCTATGTGGTATCTATGTTTATCTTGTATCTATAAATCATGATTTTAAAATAAAGTTTCAATGCATTTTCTAGGTTATGATATAAATTATCCGGTGGTGACGTTAATTTTACAGCAGAGCGGTTCGGCCATGTGTCTGCAACGTGACGTGTGCTCCATCTTACATGCCGCTAGATTTATATGAAAACGGTCGCTCTGATAACTTGAAGCAGTTTAATGGCTTGCCTCATCATGAGGGATCTGATTCTAAGGAGAAAACTCTCAACTTAGAGTTGGATAAGGTACAATATTACTCAGATTTCGGGCGTAACTTCAGTATCCCTTGGTCGACAAGTAATCTTAGAATACGTTCAAAGGAGTTAAGGGTTAGCTAACATTGAGACGCGACGAAACGCACACTTTTTAAGCTAGCGCGGTGTAGCTCGCAATTCTAATTTTTGCAATGAAACGTACATCTTTTTGTGTAGTAAATAATGTTGAATATTGAATCACTATTTTAAAAATTGCGCGTCGCGTCGCGCCACCGTGTGAACTGTGGTGTTAAAAGGAAAAAACGATGGGTCTCAAATCTCAATGGTGGTCTTGTATTATGTTAGTCAAACTTTCTGAAATCTTAAATCTGAAGAAAACTCTTGATTCGGACCGCTAGAGAGCTGAACACGCGAAAATGTGAGAAAAGGCTACAGATGAACAAAATGCTTCTAGAATTGAAACTATTAATACATTATCCGCAGAGGCCGTGTTAATTGTACAGGCTGGCACAATAAATCCGCGTCGACTTAGCGTCGGCACTGAAATATTAACCGCGCGCCCGTTTTGACGCCGACGCGGACGGATCAAGCGAATGCCTAGAAGCAACATACGGGGAATAAGATAGATTGTTTTTAGCTGGAAACACTTATGCGCGAATTGAAATTAAATCCAGTAAGTGCTTCCAAAATATCGTTAACGCATTGTTCTAAATTAGGAGACATTTATTAAAATTCGTATTCGGATTTTACTAACAAATTGCCTAGAACTAAAAACCAACATACTACTTCGACAATGCGTAATAAACCGATTGTTTGAGCGCTTATTTTTGAATTGCATATAATTGAGTAGAAGTAATCCCTGCATTATTTAATTTTGAAGTTGATCGGATATTTTTCGAAAACCGAGATCCAATTTTTCGACCCATGATGTGTAGTATGTATGGGTAGTTTATGTGCATCAAATCAGCCTTTATATTACTATATTATGTGTGACGTCACATAGTTTTCACTTTGGGTAGAGAGTAAGATGCGACGCGGCTCATCATTTTCAATTCAAAATTGAACTTTATTCTCTACACAAGAAGATACGATTGATTGTAAGAGTTAGAGTTCGAGATGCACCGTGCTGCGCACCGCGGCGTCGCTGTTGCAATGAAACATGCATCTTCTTGTGTACTGTGAAAGTGTGTTTCATCTCTCTCTGTGCCACGGTGCGTCTCGCTGTGTACTGACCCTATAGGTTAAAAATTAAAATATTCCAAAGTTCTGTACCGATACTTTGCTTTTGGTAATGTATTTTATTTTTGTGTACATAACTATTTACTATTGATGAAAAGGCGCTCATTGCATATTGTAAAACTTGTATGAATGTAAAATGTTACTTTGTCCGAACGTAGCCCCAATAGGCCCATTCAACGGTTTCCAATAAAGATAAAAGCATCTGGTCTGCGATCGGACGAGCTGACGACTCTGTTCCACGACTCATTCTGTTTTGCTCGTATTATTCATGTATAGATACCATATTTGTGCTCTGGATTTCTGATTTAAAAATCCATGTTTTTAATTCTATAATTTTCAATTTTCGAAGGAATTCACGCTCCTTGTAGGAAAAGAAAAAAGAAATCTCGCTTGTAGCTTGGGTCCAAAATTAATGTCAACCCTAAGTATATATTTTTACTCTGTGCTATTACTAAGACTCCGCTGTCTGTCCATCTGCCACTAGGCTGTATGTGATGAACTGTAATAGCTGGATAGTTGAAATTTTCACTAAAGATGATGTATTTCTGTTGCCGCTGGAACAACAAATACTAAAAATATAAACAATAAATATTTATGTGGGGCTCTCAATTCCCATACAACAAATGCTTCCCTTACCCCACCCTTCCCGACCACCGAACCCTTCGTGCGTGACTGCAACTCGCGCTGGTTTGTTTGTTATAATGCAAGACTGGCACTGCATCTGAAATCTAATAATCAGTTCATTCGCATGTTTTGATTTCTAGAAAACGGTGAATAGCCTAATTTGCTGGTTCAATGCATTTATTTCGCCTGTCATTCACAGTGAGGGGTTGCAAACTAGTGAACATTAAAAATTACTGCCCCTTTAAATTATTTTTTAAGGATTCGTAAGATTTACTTTTCTTTTACGAGTGATTGATTCTAATTTTGATTCTTGATGGAAATTAATTTTTAGAATAACATTACAACCTTTTTACACTTTTCCGCTTTTATATCTTTTGCCCGCTGCTTCGCCCGCGTGAAATTGGTTTTTAATTATAAATAGCGACCCGCCCGTAATATAATTGATAAATTATGGTTTTAATCTAATCTTATCTAAGCTATAGTCAGCTTAGATAAGATTAGATTAAAACCGTAATAGTGCACCATAAGCGCAGTTTAAAGTTGGCCTTTGACTACACTTTGGACTAAAATAAATTAAAAATTAATACTAAACAAGAAGACTTATCTGCAAATATGACTATCTCTAAAAGTATCTATAAATAGAAAAACTTCCCCAGGTCGTCCCCATCTGCCAGAGTACCTAGCAAACTGATAGCATTGCCTCGTTAGATAGCAATGGCTATCCGTTGTGCCAGGTAGTTCCCGGCTCTGGGGTCTCGGGAGGCTTTAGTAACCCTTTTTGATATTTCACGTCTAAGACTAATCATATAATATCTCCCATCGGTAAGGCAGCGTTCGTATGAATCGTTTTCGTTCGACCGTTTTTTCTCCGACTTACTTTGCAAATCAGGCTACCACGAAAAAGTATTTTCATTTTTATCCGGTTTATATATAGCCTATGTCACTCACAAATAACGTAGACTTCTATTCGTAAAATAATTTTCAAAATCAGTTCAGTAGATCCAGAGATTGCCCCCTCACAAACTCACAAACTTTACCTCTTTATCATATTAGTATAGATGACATGGTTTCAAAATGATTATCAACTTTTGACGTGATAACGTCTTCTAATTTGATGGAGCCGGCTGCACGCACGAAAAAACATGACTCATGCGTTACCTGTTACCAGCGTTACCTCGCTAAATATGATGCATTGCCGTTACCTCAGCTAGCCGCGCCTTAGGTATGTAAGCGGTGGGACGGAGAGGCGGGGGCGCTTGATGTTATTACTCAGTTCGGCGCCGGACTTCGCGGCGGCAACACGCCTGCCTAAGGCGCGGCCAATTAGTTCCGCTCGCACTATAAACATGACGTTGTCACGTTCAACTATCGTCAGTAAACCGACTTTACAGACAACCTTTTCTTTTTTTTTTAAATCTCGTTTAGTTTCGAAACCTTCCAGTAAATTCTGTGATCAATGTCGTGCAGGAGGCGTATGCATACGTGGCGTCACGTCCGCAGAGGGCAATTTCACATCAATCAGAGAATTAGGGATCTAATCTCATTTGTCCTACTGGACACTGGGTAGTGGGCAGGCACCAGCGGACTGTTTAGCTTTGTAATTATACCACATGATGATTTGTCTCGGCTCTAATTAAACCCAACTTATAGTATTACATGGTTCTACTATATTATTTAAATCGACTCTTGTTTCATAGCAGCCTCTGAATACAGATTAGAAAATGTTATATACTTACGTACTCCTACTAAAGTCCAAATCGATCGAAATTTGAAAATTTTTACGTCCTCTTCAACGGCCCACAAATTTTCCACTTAATCGTGGACACACCTAGGCTTGCTTGCAATCAAATCGAAAGCTAACTATGTAGCAGTATATCTGTTCCCTGTTGTGTGCTCTGAGGAATTGGCTAATATGCTATCGTTAATAACAATGAATCTTCGAAATTGAAAATATATGGGATTGACAATTTTACAGAACGTTCGCAAAGCGACATAGCGCGCGCTATCTCCATATACGTTTGATTTCTTACCTCGTCATTATTAATTCTAAATATAAATTAACTTTTTGTAGTTAGGTATCAACTTTTTTTTCTTTTAAATATTCAAATCTATATGAAATAATGTTCCGTATTTTATTTGTCTTTAAGATTTTATTTTAACTACTGAAATTCAGTTACCAATACCTTCATCACTCTTGTTTATTACTATGTTGGGTAAAGGTGGATGTACAACACGAACGCAAAAATGGATGTCCAATACAGTCAGTAACGACTCTGCATTGTCCCCGCGTCCGACAGCCTATATTAGAATATGTGGCATACGTAAGTCATAGACTTAGGCGGCTTTGAACCCACAATCAAAAAAATTACTCTAAGTTTCGGATATTCTACCTAATTAATTAGTTATCATCATCAACTTTAGATTAGGTACACGTAGACAGGAAATGTCGACTAAATAAACAGTATGTATAGCCTATGTTCTCCCAGAGTTAGGAAATTGTGTAATGTAGTAACTAGGTAGGTATATATACCTACCTAGTACCTACTGTAGTGTATACGACGATATATATATATATATATATATATATATATATATATATATATATATATATATATATATATATATATATATATATATATATATATATATATATATATATATATATATATATATATATATATATATATATGTGTATATATAGTGTATACTACGACCACGATCTCAATGGCTTTCGGAAATCGTTGTGTTTCATGCATCGTCTGTCATTTCCATATAAAAACCACAAAAGCCGATCGCCAATAGCAAAATAGTTTTACTGTACTTATCAATCAACTCTTTGTTCAAATAATTTTACCTCATTGACATTTTGATTTAATTGCTTCAATGATTTTATAAATATAAATTGTTTTACACATTTACGGCCACTACTTACATTTACACAACTGATTAGCTATTCAATGTTGCTGTCTTTGTCTGATACGTTGGCAGTTCACTTGACAGACAAATACAGCAACATTGAATAGCAAATCAGATGTGTAAATATTTTGATTAGCGGGGGGTTAAATGTACTTAGAAGAAATTAAAAAGGCACCAACAGCAAAGAGATACTAGAAAAAAGAATTCAGAGAATCTTGGTCTTCCTGACTTCGACGGTTCAGCTCCTACCTCAGGCTATGTAGTGACAAGTGCACGAGTGATATACGAGGGTAGCTGCGAAACGATTCAAACGATACGTTTTTAACGTCACGTCACTCGTATGATTGATGACGATGACACTGACCTAAATGTATTGTGTAAGTTAGGGCTTGGTGGGTTTGCCCCAATAAGTAACTTCTCATGAAAAGTGAATAGAGGCCAAATGGACGCAGAGCTATATAGTCACCATACAATACGATTTACCTTAATACAAGAGAGAAGATTCTTAGAAGACTAATACATGACAAGTAAATTCTGCATACCAGCATGCATCCATGCAAGGTTTAGAGTCAGGTTGCACAGCAAGACGCATTTATAAGATGGCGATTCAAAATTGAACTTTATTCTATACTCAAGATACTCGTTTCAGTGCAGCTCGAAATTCGAGCTCTTACAATTAAACATGTATCTTCTTGTGTAGTAAATAAAGTTCAATTTTGATTTCGTCTTTTAAAAATCCAGCGCTGCGTCTTAGTTTGAACTGACTATACGAAGGTAATATAATATAATTATTATGTTAAGGTATTTTAGAACGCAGGCATATTTACTGTGGTTAATGTTATGTATGTATTTAAAAATATAAATAAATAAATAATGTTATATATTTAAAAATAATGATTATAGGTAGTGTGCAGTGGCGATTGTTGGTTCTCCTTCATAGGGAAGCTCTAGCCTGTATAATAAGTTGAGATTTGAATGAGAGTATTCAAAATGTAAGTGGTAATGTGAAGCTGATAGGAATGGAGTTATAGGAACCTTACGCCGCTGGTAAGTAGCAGTGGCGGAGGCTGGTTCTCCTTCATTAGGAAGCTCTAGCCTGTATAATAGGAATGGGTTTGGAAGAAGGTTTTTAAAAAGTAAGTGGTAATGTGAAACCGATAGGAATGCAGTTATAGGAACCCCTCGCCACTGGAAGGTAGCAGTGGCGAAGGCAGGTTTTCCTTCATTGGAAACCTCTAGCATAATAGGAAGGTATTTGGATAAGGGTCTTCAAAATATAAGTGGTAATGTGAAGCCGATAGGAATGGAGTTACAGGAACCCCACGCTACTGTTAGTGTGATAGACTGTCGTTTTGTGTCGTATTTCTTTCTGTGAATATTTTTGTTAAATATTTATGTTTACAATAAACTGTAAAATAAATAAATAAAAAATACTGTCTAGGAAGACCTTTCGATTGTATGTAAGAATTTCCCTTGAACCTGTAGATAAACTAGTCACTAGTAATAACTTCTCAGTTTATTATAAGAAAATATATACTTGATGATGGGTAACTAAATTCTCTCTTCGTCAATAAAAAAAGAAACAGGCTGCATAACGTTCGCGTCAGTTGAGCGTTAACCTGGTATTTATTTTTCAAGTTTATATTTGAATCACATGACTGCTTCATAAAATGGTTATATTTATTCCAATTACTTTGTTATTTACGTTTTCTCATTAGATTCACCTATTATATTGTAAGTTGGTGACAATTGCTTTATTCTTCGTCTTCCCTCAACCATGGAGCAATATAGTTCAGGGCCCTTTCTTTGCCGCCATAAATATCACATTACTATAAGTGGAGGTTATAAAATATTAACTACATTCGCCTCTTACTGCGCTATATTAATGTATTGTTCATTTATTACAGACGTTAATTTTATTATAAAAAGGAAAGTTTTAATTTTCGCAAGGGTTTTTCTTGATTTAATTGTGGAACAAGCGACTTCAATAAAGATTCTAAACAATACTTTCATAAAATGAAATGATTATGGTATACGATTTTGCTTTGGTCTGAGATCCCAGGCCCGCCAGACTATCCCTATATTCTTACTGATAAAACGTATTTAAACTTTTTAGCGGTATTACTGTGTACCATGAACGTATGCATACCTGCTAGTTTGTACCGTTGGTCAATTTTTAGGTACAAGGCGTTAAAGATGCGGAAAATTGTACTAAACTTTATTTACATTCTGATAAAGTATCAATCTTATTTTTTGATTTTAGAATACTTACGTTATTCAACAACAAAACTTATTAAAGTAATTTTTCTCTTAACTTAGTATGAATAGAGAGCTGAATGATTTTTATTTATACATGGATGATTTTCCATTTTTTTAGGAAAAGTAAAAGTAATTAAAAATAAGTTGGTAATAGGTGTAAATTTCCCTTTATATTATTAATTAATTGTCATTATTCTACTTATACATAACATACGTTAGAACAATTTCAAAAGCTGTAAAAACAGTTAGTAGTTAGTTTTTCTTTTGACCCACGGGGCAAACTAGCCGATATGCTTACGTTAATTGTAAACTACAATATGATATACATTTTATCAGTAAGAATATAAGGGTAGTCTGGCGGGCCTGGGATCTCAGTCCATTTGGCATTGTACTTGTGTCGTGACTACACGTGTAAATGTATAGTTACATTTATAATTACTTGCCACTGTTTGATCTTGCAGTAAACAATTAGTACTTTTACAATTAATAATTGTTCTTTAGAGACAGTAGAATAATTTTGATCGACAGGATAGTGGACAATTTGAATACCTTCACAAATTATTAATCCATTGACCGACACTCGACTAAGCGCCGGCCTAACAAAGGCATATTGAAACTTGTTGGAATATCTTGTAGGATACTATCGAGTAGAACGCTCTAGTTATAAAGGGAAACTTTGGAAGTTAATTATCCCACGGTTTGGTTGCATCGGTCAAAGTTGGCTCTCAACTCGAGCACCTTTACAATGCCCTGAAGCCGCGGGATTTAATATTAAATAATTTCACTTATCCTTAACGGTATACATAAAGATATATCTGATAATGGTTTTTTAATAGAGACAATAGTAAAACGAAAATAGTACCTATCCTAATACTACACTCTACTACCTGACTAGCTTGAATTAAATTAATGATTTGTGTCAAAAAAATTCTAAACTAGAGATTCTACAATAACAATTTTAATGTCTCATTTTATACACTAAACGAGACACGAGACAATCTTGTATTTATATAATCGGCATCTCGAAAATGGCTACAAGTATTACCATGAAATTTAGTATGCAGGCAGTTTTGGGGGCGAAAAATCGATCTAGCTAGATCTTATCTCTAGGAAACAGCGCATCTTTAAGTTAATGTATTTTTCCTTTCGTTGTGCAACAATATATCAATAACTACGATACTATTGTGTCATTCTGATAGGCATTTGCATCTTTTGCTTTGTTCGGAAATTCGGAATGCAATGGGCTTGAATCTCGGTCAGATAAATATTTTTGTGATTCTTTTTATATATTTTTTTCGGTTACCCCAGGTACTGATTATTATACTAGATGTTGCCCGCGGCTCCGTGCGCGCAAACGTTCATCTCGTGGAAACTTTACATTTTGCCCCGTGGTCTACTCTATATCTGTGTCAAATTTCATCAAAATCGTTCTCGTAGTTTCGGAGCCTATTCAATGCAAACAAACAATTGGAATATTTTTTTACATAACTAGTTAAAAACCTAGATGATTAGTTTACTTACATGAAATACAAAAACATTCATTATGGTAATTTTAATTAAAACGCATATAAATAACAAATCCGGATTATTTGTAAATATGTTCTCGCGCCCTATATTATATTTCATACGACTGCAGGAACGCGTGACGTCAGACGTTTGTATGGAGCGTTTTCATGAGACTTGCGAAATTCTGTATTACAAATTGTTGTACTTTCGAAAACATTGATTTTAAATATACTGTTACTTCTGAGAAGTAACTGATATTTAGGAGTACTATTCATTTATGCAATAAAAAATCTGTCTACATGTAGGTAGGTACTAATAAGTAATAAGTAATACCTACAAAGCAAATTGAAAACTGATTTCACGAACAATGAAGATAACTGGAACGTTCTCATTACGGCGCAATAATGAATTCCGAAAGGTTCTTTCGCATAGTTCTAATAAAGTGAAAAGGCGTCGAAACTTCAAATTAAGATTCTTGGAGTTCCGAACGGGGAATAAGATTAATGAAGGATGGCACCTGGGGGTCGGGAAGGGGAATAACTGTTCAAATTAATAACTGGAAAAATATCCTCAATGTCGTAGCCCGGACACTTTATTTACTGTGGGAGAGCCAAGCTTGGGTTCCAAGGGAACGACTCCCGGTTTGGACTGAACGACAAGCTCAATACTTGTAAACTCCACTGGTTTTAAGGATGCCAATAGGCTAATAGGTGGCATAAAATGTCTACACGATTCAAAAAATTTAAAAAGTTTTATTTCCATTTAGGTAAATTTAACCTTTTATTATTAAATAACACTCACGGATTTGTCCCTTAATGATGCCTACCACCGCGGCACCGGTTCGGGAACTAGCAGGGCCCCAATTCTCGTACCTCGAATCTCGATTCGATTATCGCGCCGACTCATACGCATAGGCGTCAAATCATGCGCGCGCGAGAGGGACAGACTGACAATTGAACCGATATTCGAGGTACGAGCAGGCGAGAGGAACCGGCATAAGCATTTCGCACGGGATTATATCAGATTATATCAGCTAAGTCTACTCTAGCTCGACGTTAGAGTAGCGAGTTAGCAGATAATCCCGTGCGTTTAGGCTTCGTGTGTCAGTATTTTTCAACACCTTTCAGATTTTAAAAACAAATATTGTGATCTTATCGTATCTGCTTTGAAACATAATATTGGTTCTTATTAGTTCTGTTGATGATAAGTAGTAATTGTGATATAGGTTATAAATGTCAATTAATAATAAATCACCGGCCCTTTGGAACGCATTTAATTAATACTTTAAACGAGATAATGTATAAGAATATATCACAACGTTAACAGCCTCCGTGGTCTAGTGGTTAGAGCTTGGCTCTCGACTCGGAGGTCGTGGGTTCGATTCCCGCATTGGAACAAAAAAAATGTTGTTTACAAGTTTGGTTAGGAGAATTCAGGCTGATCACCTGATTGTCTGACAAGAAAGATGATCCATGCGTCGGATGGGCATGTAAAAAGTCGGACCTGCGCCTAATCTCTCGCCAGTCGTGTCGGTTATCCGTCCCACTGGGTTACGAGAGTAAAAGGAGGAGAGAGTGCTCTTGTGTACTGCGCACACACTTGGGCACTATAAAGTAGCTGGCCTGGTTTCAATGAAACAGGCCACCGTCACCGAAATCGGTGTGGGAGCTATTATATATCACAATGTATAAGTATATATCACACTGTATAAGTATATATCATAATCTCGGCAACGGCTACAAGTATTTACATGAAATTTAGTATGCTGGAAGTTTTGGGGGAGAAAAATCGGTATAGCTAGGTTTTATCCTTGCGAAACTGCGCATTTTAAGTTATAATATATTTTTTCTTTCGCCGTGCAATAATATATTAATAATGTCAACCCTATAATGTCAGTTCAATTGGCAGTTTGGTTAATTTTTGCGTGGTTCGGAAATTCGGAATGTGGTGGGTTCGAACCCCGGTAAAATGTTTTTGTGATTCTTTTTTTTTTATCTACTAGACCTCCGAGCAAAGCTTGGTTACCCAGGTACTTTTTCTTTATGTTCGAATGGCCCATGGTCCATTCAATTTGGTCATTTCAGACCAAAGACCCATTACTTACTTTAATTCATGAAATTGAAAAGAAAACGTCACAGCATAAAATACAATAAACGTTGATTTTCATGTGAGTTTGTCGATTAATGAGCGTAATTGATTGGGAAAATGTTAATGATCTGTGAGAGATGATGGTACAAAGAAAATATTTTTTCCTCATTGCCACAGTTCCGACCATCATTAGGAATACATTAAGTGATGTGATAACGATACACAATTATTGGGTTATTGTTTTTTATCAGCTCATTAAAGATTTCCCAAATATTTCAAATAGAAGCTGTAGATTTCCCAAATGTTCTTGATCACGATTTTATTAAAGTGAATTTATAATTAAAGCATTTTATTCAAGTTTACGATCAAAATTATTATAGTCGATTACGTTTTATAATCTAGCTTGCCAAATGATTTTAATAAGAGTATTGTTTTAAACACTTACAGATTGTGTCGCGGTGCACTTTTCTTTTTCCCGACGTTTCGGCTACTTTCCAGCAGCCGTGGTCACGGGAGGACTGGACTATATTTAATAAGATTAGTTGTTTTTGTAAAAACTTTTTTGGGTGGTACAATATCGCCAAAGATCCTGCACGACCAGTTTCTAAACATTTTCCTTTGCCCTAGGATGCCTCAAAATATTAAAACACAAAGGCATCGGCCGCAGTGACTGCAGACGTGGTTGAACTACGTGTTTACAATACACGTGAGTGCGTGTGCGTGCGCTTGATTCAACTACAAAATACTAAGCGATTTTCATCTTATGCCTGGTCGAGCGGCAACTTATTCGATAGTACCTATATTCACTTATGTTGCTTACACACGAAGATTTGGTCTGGATAGGACCATTATGACAGCACGACACTCGTATGTTTGATTTTCAGCTCTATTGTATTAACACAGAGTAGGTGCTATTTACAGCATTCCGATTTTCCGACTTAAATAAATCGATAAATAAATAATAAGATTTTCTGTAACATTATTTTGTTCATTTTACATTCAAATATACTTTCCAAAGTTTATTTTCTATAGGTTGACTTTTCAAATCGCTTGTCTATGTTATATCGATCAAAAGCTTAATTTAATTAAAAACAATAAAATACAAACCTCTAAAAATAACCTTAAAAATCCTTCCTCCTGGAGATTTTTTTTCCCTAATTTTAGGGAGAAACCACTAAGTTGGCTACCAAATCCGTGGTCTGTTCCGGACCATATCCGTACGTGTGTTAATGAATACTTTTACGTCCGAAATTAATTAACGTATCTAAAATATCAGATGGACTTTATCAGATTCTCAAACAAAAATTGACGTAAATTGACTTGAAGTTAATCCTAGGATCGTTGAAATGTGTATATATATATATATATATATATATATATATATATATATATATATATATATATATATATATATATATATATATATATATATATATATATATATATATATAATCATGGCATAGGTAATCAAATACATCCTCCCTAAGGATTATAATGTAAGTATAACAAACATTTCGCATTCACATACAATCATTATAAATTATTTGTATTTCATTAATCCTTTTGATTTTATAATATTTACGTATGAATGTATTTTACAATATGTACAGGACGTTTATAAACGGGATTTCGAATTTCCTGGAAAATAAAACAAATAATAAACCAGCAGATATCAAAAATTATCTTCTCTATAAAAGTAGTGATATTTTAACGTACAGGACAGATACAGATGCAGTCTACAGATTAAGGGTCAACCCACACCGAAACGAAACGATACGCGACATGGCGCTGCATTTTTAAGATAGCTATTCAACATTGAACTTTATTTATTGGAAAAGAAGATACACGTTTCATCGTAAGAACTCGAATGTCAGGTTGCACCGCGCTGCACAGCGCATGTGTAGTGTATGACTGATGTCGTATGAAACGTGTATATTTTTGTTGTGACGTGTGAACAAAATTCAATCCAGTAACTTTTTAAAAAAATGCAGCGCCGCGGCGCGCGTATCGTCACGGAGTGATCTGACCGCAATAAGTATTTTTTGTTCGTAGAATAGAATACAACTGTTACATATATCAACAGTAAGATGTAACTGTCAATGTCATTATTGACATTGACAGATGTCATAAGTAAAGCCTATCGAGTTAGTTTAATTAGTTGGCCAAAAGGCTATACATAGTGTAGACGTATATATTGTACTAAGCATATCTCATTACATATTGTAATACGTATTCGTTGTAAGCACCAATAAAGGAGAGTATAAGAATTGCTGCTGTATTATTATCGTCACCACACGAGCGCACGAAGGACTTACAATCAAGAGGTCATAGACCAACACATGGTGTCAGAAGTAAAAATTTAAAAGAAAACGAAAATTATGAACAAAAAAGAGGGTACGTCGAAAACTCCGGAAGATTCGAGACAATCTGGGTGTGGGAACTTAACAATGGCAGGCAACGGAGTACAGAAGCTTGAGATCTCTACAGAAATTATCAACAATAATGCTGAAAATTTCAAGAAATGGACGCAGTCATTCGAGATATTTCTACTGGCGTCGGGCATGGAGAAAACGGAAGACAAAAGAAAAATTGCAATCATGCTGCATTCCATGGGAGAAAAGGGTTTAAACATATACAATTCCTTCAATTTGGACCTAAGCACTGCTACTTTCCAAGAAGTCAAGGCAAAATTCGTCGAGTATTTTGAACCCAAAAAGAATTTGATGGTGGCACGACACAAATTCTTTACGTTGAAACAGCGTGTGAACGAATCCTTGGAAAACTTTCTAATGGAATTAGAAAACGCAAGTCATGCCTGTGAGTTTGGTTCGCTACGTGAGTCCCTTGTAAAGGACATTCTCATTGCTAATATGGCCACAAACTTCTCGCAATTTCGTCAAAAGCTACTACAAGAACAGGACCTATCCCTAGAAAGAGCCAAACTCCTCTGTAGAACACTGACGATGGCGCAGAAAAATGAAGAATCATTCAATGCAACAGATGGAAGAGAAGCCACAATATACAAGCTACACAAAAGTCGTCGGTCCAGTTCCCCCTCATACCAGAAAAGAAAAAACGCAAGATCTCCATCATGCCAAGGTCACCCAAGGTCAGCTACGCCTGGATCAAGAACAACGTCGTGTGTAAAGTGCAACACATCGCATGGTCGCCGCAACTGTCCAGCTTGGAAACACAGATGCAGGTCAT
Source organism: Phengaris arion (assembly GCA_963565745.1). NCBI lineage: Eukaryota > Metazoa > Arthropoda > Insecta > Lepidoptera > Lycaenidae > Phengaris > Phengaris arion. The sequence continues at coordinate 7,784,310 of OY751449.1, read as the reverse complement.
GTTTTAAATATGGACATTTTCCTCATTTATGTTTCAAGAAAAACAGTGTCAGGACTGTTGTTACTGGGGTAGGTAGCACAAATCTCGATGATGAATCAAGCCCCAAAAGTGCTGAGGCTGAGGCTGAGAGATTTACAATAGGGGCATTGTTCAACATTAAAAACATAAAATCACAGAATGCTAGTACAAATTTGATAAGCACAACAGACAAGTCCTGGTACTGTTCTCTTAATATAAACAACAAAAAGGTAGATTGCCTAATTGACACTGGCGCAGACATAAATGTGATGTCTTATCAAGTATTTAAAGAATTGAATCTTAAATTTGACAAGCAGAGTAAAGAAATGTGTAAAAAATATAATATATTTGCCTACAGTGGGCACAGAATACCGATAAATTCAGTGTTAAACATTTGTTGTTTAGTTGAAAACAACACAAAACCAGAAAACATTACTTTTGTTGTAACAAAATTAAATTGTCCAACTGTGATTGGTTTACCCACTTGTATAAAGCTAAATTTAATAACAAAAAACTTTTCTCTATCAATGGAAAATGAAAAAAATGTTGAGCAAAATGTATATAATATGTATCAAAAAACTTGTGACAAAATTGTGACCAGATATAATGATGTGTTTCAGGGTCTAGGCTGCCTCCCATACGAACATAGCATCGTGCTAAAAAAGGATGCTATTCCGTGCGTTGATCCCCCTAGAAAGGTACCCTTTGCGTTGGTTGAACCGTTAAGGAAAGAGCTTCAACTCATGGAGAACATGGGAGTCATACGGAAGGTGAACAAACCTACTCTCTGGGTGAGTAGTTTAGTTGTAGCCATGAAAAAGAATGGTGGATTGAGAATTTGCTTAGATCCTAGAAATTTAAATAAAAATTTATTGAGATGTCATTATCCAATTAAAAATATAGATGAAGTCAGGTCTAAATTGTCCAAAGCCTCTTATTTTTCACATTTAGATGCGTTTTCTGGGTTCTATAACATAAAATTAACTAAAGAAAGTAGTGATCTATGTACATTTCAAACTCCATTTGGCAGATACAAATTTTTAAGATTACCTTTTGGAATAAACACGGCTACAGAAATTTTCTATAAAACCATGATAGATCTTTTCGGAGACATAGAAGGTATAATAATTTGGTGTGATGACATTTTAATATACGGTGAAACAATTGAAATACACAATAAAAGGTTAGAAATGTTTTTGGACAGGGCTAGGCAAGTTAATTTAAAATTAAATAAAGCCAAGTGCAAGTTTCTTCTAGAAGAAATAGCATATTTGGGCTATATTTTCAGTAAAGAAGGTGTAAAAATCGATCCAGAGAAAGTTAAAGCGATAAAAAACATGCCCATACCTAAAAATATTAAGGATTTGCAGAGATTTTTAGGCATGATAAATTTTTTAGCACCGTTTATAGAAAATCTAGCAGAAAAAACTAATACCCTAAGAAATTTGTTAAAAAAAGACATGTTATGGTTATGGGATGAAAATTGTCAAAAGTGCTTTGATTTATTAAAAGAAGTCATATCTAAAGCACCTGTGTTAACTAATTATAATTGCAACTTACCTGTGATTTTGTCGGTAGATTCATCAAAGAATGCACTGGGAGCGGTCTTGATGCAAGACAAACGACCCATTGCATATAGTTCAAGAACACTTACCCCCTCTCAACAAAACTACGCCCAGATTGAAAAAGAATTGTTTGCCATACAGTTTGGATGTAATAAATTTCACCAATATATTTATGGCAGTAAAACAACTGTTCATACTGATCACAAACCTTTAATTTACCTTTTTAAAAAACCTCTTCATGAAGTACCTGCTAGGCTACAAAGAATGATGTTATCGTTGCAGGGTTATGACCTAGAAGTAGTTTATGTACCTGGTAAATATATGTATATAGCAGATACTTTGTCAAGAGCCTCACTTAGTGATACATACATACCTCAGTATGAGCAAGACTTACAGTATCATGTTAATTCAGTATTCTCTAATCTCTCAGTAAGTAAGCCTTATTTAAAATTTATATTATTAGAAAGCAAAAATGATGAATCTTTAAATCTGCTCAAGTCTTATATTCAGAATGGTTGGCCAAGAAGCAAAAGTAAAGTAAGCTCTCTTGTGAAACCATATTGGAACATTAAAAATGAAGTACATATAATGAATGACTTATTATTTAAAGGCAATAGGCTTATTGTTCCAAAGTCCTTGCAAAGACAGATTTTAGATAAAATACACTGTGGTCATTTAGGTATTAATAAGACACTAAACATCGCTAGAGAAACAGTTTATTGGCCAAATATAAACGCGGATATTAAGAACTTAATTGATCAATGTTCCGTCTGTGCTAAATATAGATCAAATCCACCCCGTGAACCGTTGAAATGCCATGAGATATCTCATCTTCCATGGGAGAAGGTAGGTATAGATTTATTATATTTTGATGGAGAAAATTTCCTTGTCTGCATGGATTATTATTCCAAGTACATAGAGTTAGCTTCTTTGCATAAGAATTACACTGTCGATAATGTTGTTAAAAGTCTAAAATCGTTTTTCGGTCGACATGGTATACCCAAGGCATTGGTGTCTGACAATGGTCCACCATTTAACTCCTGCAAATTCAAGTCTTTTCTTGTTGATTGGGATGTAGAACACATAACCACTAGTCCGTACTGGTCGAGATCTAACGGCCAAGCTGAAACCGGTGTTAAAATTGTTAAAAACATATTACGAAAATGCAGAGAAGATGGCTCGGATATACATTTGGCGTTATTACACTATCGCAACGCTGCGAAGGGAGATTTTCCCAGTCCGGCCGCATTATTAATGTCTAGAAACTTGCGAGTAAATTTACCAATTCTTAACAAAAAATTAAAACCTAAAATTGTAAAATTTTCGACATTTGAAAAATGTCATAGACAGAGCAGAGACAAAATGTCTTTTTATTTTGACAGGAATGCGAAGCATACATCTCATGAGTTTCAGCCGGGAGATGACATTTACTTCAAAAAAAATCCTAAATCCTTTTGGTCTCCGGGAATAATTAAAGAGAAATTAGGATGTGGTAGATCATATTATGTTGCGGATCCAAACGGTGTTGTGTATAGGAGGAATAGGGGACACATTAGACCTAGAAAAAAGAATTTAAAAGAAATAAATCCTCCACCTTCTTTTTATGGCGATGGCAGCACAATCAATATGCCTCCCATGCAGGAGAGTATAGATCCCATGAGTTTAACACAACGCGGAAACGGTCCCGTTCAAAATTGCATTAACGATGAGAACTGTGTTCCTATGGAGAGTCTAGAAAATACCGGTTACGTAACCAGGTCTGGTAGAAGTGTAAAGCGTCCTAAATTGTACATGCATGAGAAATTTGAGTAGATAAGTAATGTATTTGTTATTAGTTATGTACCTATATTTTTAGTTTGCTTTTATACTCGAAAAGGGAGGTGTTACATATATCAACAGTAAGATGTAACTGTCAATGTCATTATTGACATTGACAGATGTCATAAGTAAAGCCTATCGAGTTAATTTAGTTGGCCAAAAGGCTATACATAGTGTAGACGTATATATTGTACTAAGCATATCTCATTACATATTGTAATACGTATTCGTTGTAAGCACCAATAAAGGAGAGTATAAGAATTGCTGCTGTATTATTATCGTCACCACACGAGCGCACGAAGGACTTGCAATCAAGAGGTCATAGACCAACACAACAACAAGTAGTTAAAAGATTTTAGGGACATACGAGGGCGGGTCAATAAGTCCGTGACTTTTGGAATAAAACACAGATTTTTTGATAAATAAATCATTTTATTTTTCAACGTAGTCCCCCTTGAGCTCTATACACTTTGTCCAACGCTTCTCCAATTTTTTTATCCCTTCCAAAAAATATGATTTGTGGAGGTCCTCAAAATAGGCCTTTGTTTGCGAGATGACTTCATCATTGGAGTCAAATCTTTTTCCACCGAGCCATTTTTTCAGGTTTGGGAACAAGAAGTAGTCACTCGGAGCCAAATCTGGAGAATAGGGTGGATGTGGGAGCAATTCATAGCCCAATTCATGGATTTTTGCCATGTAAACTGCACCCTTGCATTGTCTTGGTGAAAAAGAACTTTTTTCTTGGCCAAATGAGGTCGGTTTTTTTTCAAATCCTCATTGAAGCGGTCCAATAAGTTGGCATAATATTCCCCATTAATTGTTCTTCCCTTTTGAAGATAGTCAATGTGGATTATCCCACGTGCATCCCAAAAAACAGTCGCCATAACTTTATTGGCTGACAAACCCACATTGGCCTTCTTTGGCGCCGATTCACCCTTAGAAACCCACTGTTTTGACTGTTGTTTGGTCTCTGGTGTGTTGTGATGGATCCATGTTTCGTCCACGGTTACAAAACGGCGCAAAAACTCCTCCATATTGTGATTAAACAACGCCAAACCTTCCTGTGAAGTTGTTACACGATTGCGTTTGTGGTCGACTTGCGGAAAGCTTTCTCATGCCCAAGTGATCATTCAAAATTGAAACCACTGAGCTATGCGAGATGCCTATGGCTTCCACAATCTCTTGCACTTTCAATATTCGGTCGGCCAACACCATATCGTGAATTTTTTCGATTGTTTCGGGTGTAGATACCTCAACTGGGCGTCCAGGACGTTCGGCATCTTCAGTGCTTGTACGGCCACAACGAAATTCAGTAAACCACTTTTTTACCATTGAAATCGATGGTGCAGAGTCCCCATACTATTTATCAAGCTTAGCCTTGGTCTCGGTAATGGTTTTTTTTCGCAAAAAATAATGCTTAATAAGCACACGAAATTTACTTTTTTCCATTGTTTCCTTAAGTTACTGGATAGTCTGATAAAGATAGCTGTAAAACACAAACTAACTGACGCAGCAAGTTCAAATTTTGATAGGAGTCAACTGACAGATGCCTGTTGACAGGAGTAGTGTTGCTTTTTCAGTAAGGAGGTTAGAAATTCAAAAAGTCACGGACTTATTGACCCGCCTTAGTATATCGAATAAAACATTACAATACATAACCATTTATTAGCGTCCGACCGAAACTGGTTTTTACGACCGAAACCGAAACTTCATTACAAGGAAAATGTTTTCAGGGAAAAATAAAGATAACGTTAGTATAATCTGTCAGTATGTCTGTCTGTCCGCCCTTCTAGCTCTTGTATTTATAAACATAAACGGATTAAATTTGGTATAGTTCTATATTTTGTATAGATCTCGGTTTTGGAATCATAAAATAATAATAATTTTATATTTTAGGTGTGGCTCTCCATACATATGAAGTGGGGTTATTCCACCCCATCGTGTGGGTGTCCTTGAATAGATCTTTTAAAATAAAGGCATAGTTTAATCCAAACTGTTTAAAAGTAAATTCAAAGTGGTTAATAAGTTGCCCCCCCCCCCCCCTGGCATTTCTAAACTATAGAAGGTAGAAAATTGTTAGTTTTCCATGCTGATAGATCATGCTAAAAACTCTTTAGAAAAATTATTTTGAGCGCAATCGGACAATAACTTTTAAAGTAATTTAAAGAAAACCTATTGCGCGTTAATAGTGACGGAACTCTCCTCAGACATGATTATGTGCTGACATGCTCTTGATTAGATTAGCTTTTTAACCCGGCGAGAGTGTGGTAAAGATCCTAATACCGGTATAAAACTGGTGTAAAACCTACCTTACGAAAAAGCATTATATTTACAACAGGGGAGATGACTGCATCTAAAATATCTAGTTTCATTAATATACTCAGAAATAAGGAGGCATTGCTACTTGGTTAAATTTTATGTGTAGTTTAGTAATTAGATACATCTAAAAAGTACAAAAAAGTTAAAAAAAAAACCTAAATTAGTAAACAAAACCTCATTAGTTTACTTACATCATTATACTTTAACCTAGGCGTGACGTCACAGCTAGGTATGACTGTAGTATGGAGCGTTTTCACGAGACTTGCGAAATTTTGTAAACAAATCGCTGTACCTTTGGAAATATTGAATTTTGACATACTGTTTCTTCTGAGAAGGTACTCATATTTAAGAGTAGGTTCTATTCGTTTATACAATAAAAATATCAGTCATATTCAGTCATCAAAAACATGACTCATGCGTTACCTGTTACTGTTACCAAGTAGCAGCGTTTCCTTGCATTGCCGTTACCTCAGCTAGCCGCGCCTTATTATTATTATTATTATTATTATTATTACTATGCGCTTGATGTTATTACTCAGCTCGGCGCCGGACTTCGCGGCGGCAACACGCCTACCTAAGGCGCGGCCAATTAGTTCCGCGCGCACTATAAACATGACGTTGTCACGTTCAACTATCGTCAGTAAACTGACTTTACAGACAACCAATTTGTTTTTTTGTCGAAACTCAACCGAAACCGAAACCGGACATTCGGTCGGACACTACCCTTTATACATAACCCAATAAGCGTCAGTTCACACCGGGACAGGATGCGACGCGACGCTGCATTTCTTAGATGGCGATTCAAAATTGAACTTTATTCCCTACACAATTATCCGCTATCTTATAAATGCAGCACCGCGTCGCGTTTCGGTGTAAGCTCAGGGCTATGAGATGAAAGGATGGAGCGATGCAGTTTGCCATTTGAACTCTTCCAATTAAACGTGTAGTGAATAAAGTTAAATTTTGAATCGCTATCAAAAATTAAGTGCCGCATAGCGTATCGTCTCATTTCGGTGTGAACTGAACCCAAGTCCCACATAGTGTCAGTTTCAAAAACCTCCATAAAATGTTGTATTATGTAATTTCGCGCGTGTGGAAACGAAGCTTAATTTTTATGAATACGCAATTTTCGCTTCGGCCAAAGTGGTAGTTGTTAAAATTTATAGAAACACTTCCGACGTTAATGTATTGCCGCGAAACTACCTAGCCGTTTATCAGCTGGTGTTAAATTATAAGAATATTCGAAATTGGTTTTAAAATTCATACCTATTAACTTTGATGGTGGTCCTCATTTTGGGTATTGTCTAGGTAAATATCAAATGTTGTGGAAAGATTTTGAAGAATGGTTCACGATAGACAGACAGACAGACAGGCGAACTGATACGGTCTCAACAATAGAGTCCGTTTAGCATTTGGTTATGGAACCCTATAAACATGGATAATAATGTAAACACTAAAAATACCCTTGATAGACAATAACCTCCCACGTAAGTTGATGTAACCCACAAAAATGCAATTTTGCATTTAGATCATAAAACAGCTTAAAACTTAGTAATACATGCATTTTTATCTTTATTTTATTTAAGAGGCTTTTGTCATACAAGGCATGCCATCCCAATACATACTTTAGAAGTAAAAAAATCGGCGAAAACACTACTATTTTTTCGAGTATTTTTTTGTATTATTTTTGTCGAAGGAATTGATTTGATAATATTTTTTTTTAACAAACCAACCTAACGTATTGTATTGATTACTTACAACAGTATACGTTGTTATGTGTGTGTTGTATGTAGTAAATACAACATTTTACGTTGTAGTTCGCGCATCAAAAAATGTTGTATGTAAAATATATTATAATACTTTACGTTGACATTAAAATAAAACTAAATATTGTACGTAGTAATTTCAACGATTTACTTCGGAGAAAATTTGATATTCAAATCACTGTTGTATATCAAATGTTTTGTATTTTAAAGATAATTAAAATACAAAACATTAAATGCTGTGTCCTGACTGATTGTCTAAGTGTTCGCTACAATACCTAATACGCAAGGTACTATTTTTTAATATAGTAATAATGTGAGATATAATTCTGACCCTCACTCTTGGTTATTGAATGTTCTAAAAATATGTAAAATACACACAAAAATTATAAACTTGGTAATAACCAATATGACACTATAGAAAATTAAACTTCCACTAACCTGATAGAGACTCAACCAATACAAATACAAACAGGGTATCTTCCAAGGTGACTGTCTACTCTGGTTGTGCTTACTGTTAAATGCACTTTCCAATATCTTAAACTCTACAGCGGTAGGATATCGCCTACATTTTAACGAAAGATACATACTGTAGACTGAGACTATAAACCATTTACTTTACCATTTTATGGATGACATAAAACTCTATGCTGACAATGAGTTTGACCTATACCAACTGTCTGATCTGACGGAACAATTTACAAGTGATCTTAAAATAAACTTTTGGGGTGCACAAAACTAAAATAAATTCTATAAAAGCAGGCCGTACATTTCAACACTACAATCCGGTGAGCGCATAGAGCCTATTGATGAGGGAGAAATATAATATTAATATCTAGGTTATAATCAATCACACCAAATACAGTACAAGGACACAAAATACAAATTAAGACTTCTATTCTAACATCGGCTCAATGCATTGAAATTATACCCCCGAAATACTATAAAAGCAATAAATACTTTCGCAATCCCAATACTGGCTTATGCTTTCGGCATTATTAGCTGGAATAAATCAGACTCGTAAGTATACAAAGTACAAAGAAAAATCAATAAATATCGCAAACACCATCAAATATCATATACATATCAAAGACTGACATACCAAGAAAAAAAGGTGTAAGTGGTATTATCGACGTAACTAATCTTCATAACAGACAGCATAAATTTAAGATATAATTTTTCACTAGATCCAAATTCTACAAACCACAAAATAATAGTTAAAAATTACATTAAATTGTGTTGTAAGAAACATATCTCAGGAAATACTTTATTTTTTTTAAATATCTTTCAATATACTCAATAATACTATAAGTTTTATTTATGTACATAACAAATTTCACAAATATACAATGTTAAATGAAGTTCTTATGCCATTTTGGAACTTCAAAACGCTCTCCTGTAAAATTGCTATTTTGAAGATACAACAACTTACGTAGGAAGTATCGCCCTGTTAAAGGCATTAGCGTTGCAGTAGCACATAAATAGCGTAACCTTTAATCACAGTGCGAAAAAAGGGATTTATGAATGCCTTGTCCTTATGAATATAACTGAGATTAATAACCAGGACCTAAATACTTGGCCTTAAATGAAAAAAATGCTTTGAAATGAAAAGTTTTGAGAGCGTCGCTTTTGATATTATTTGATGTGAATTTTCAGGGCAACTTCTGTTACATTTATTTTACGTTGTACAGACCACAGACATCTAAACTACGCGCTACGTTGGCGCAACTTCAACAGGTTTGGAAAATATTTTGCAGAAAATTGTTAAAGTTTTACTGAAATTATTTACTTATTTAACTATCGGAAAATGTAATTACAATCGAATTTCTTAAAATGGGAAAATAAGTGTCGATTTACAATAATATTGCATTATGAATTCCCTTTGTTTTGAATAAAATAAAATAGTCTACAATTAATCTGAAACGTTGCTTAATATTATGCTTTAAACGAGTCAATCTTGTATATATTATAATGTAATAGAATTTACTAGTGTCTTAAGCAAAGCTCGGTTACCCAGGTACAGTTAATTATTTGAAAAAAGTAAGAAATAATCAAAAAATTAAAACCGACTTCCAAAGTAAAAATGCACAAAATAGTATGAAAAAAAATTTATTTTCTAAATGATTCCTCTTTTAAGGTACCGACTTCAAAATTATGAAGATTGAGTAGAGAAATAGTTAAAATTTAAGCTGAATTTAAAAGGGGGAATTATTTATAAAATAAGTTTTATTTCATACTTTTTTGTGCATTCTTGCTTTAGATGTCAGTTAATTTTTTGTTTAAAATAATATTTTTTCTCTATTTAGTTATATTTATTATTATATTATTATTATTAACACATTTTAAGTAAGTTATAAATACAAAAAAGCCTGCCTATTCTCACTCTCTCGGCAAAACAAACTCAAGCGTTATTTTATGCCAGTTTTCTGAGAGGCCGTGGTATTTCCCCAAATAAGCATTACCGATCTGTGGACCTAATAAACAATCACTAGTTATGATACTGATTAGATAAGTACTATATTATTAAATAATCATTATTATGTATTGTAGTAGTCGGCCAATAAAAATGTAGCAGTAAGCATTAAATATATTATAGTGATGATGTTAGTGTTTTGTGTGAAGATGGTGGTGATGATGATGGTGATTACTGTAAGTGGTGTGATGGCATATGCTTGTAGTTTTTTAAACAATACCAGAATCCCCAAACGTTAATCTATAAGGACTCTGGAGTCCTGGAGACTGAACAGTCAGTACTTTTGGATCCAGGGTATACCTTGGTACAAAAGCTAACTTTTTAGTAGCATATTCTTGGACTACTTCAGAAAAAGTTAAAATCACTATATGTCTCTACATAAATTTTGAAGAGTTCCCTCGATTCATCATCGATCCTATCATCAGGTCTCCACTTTGGTGACTAAGAGACAAATTTAAAACTATAACCTTTACAATAACAAAAAAAAAATGCAAATAGGTTTTATGAACGGCAAAGCAATGTTCAAAGATATCAGTGTCGATGTAAAATACTATAAGAAGTACCTATTATATCATCATAGTGTGATGATGTATGGGTGTGATGATGGTGGTGATGATGATGATTACTGTAATTGATATAGTGGCATATGCTTGCAGTTCTTTAAACAACGCCGAAATGCCCAAACATAAGGAGTCAGAAGATCTGTTCAGTACTTTTGGATCCAGGGTTTACCTTGGTGCGAAATCTTACTTTTTGGTAGCATATGCTTGGATTACTTCAGAAAAAGTCAAAATCACCATATGTGTCCATATAAATTTCGAGGAGTTCCCTCAATTCCTCATAGATCCCATAGTCAAATCAAAACTTTTATATCAAAAGGACTAATATGGGATTACATACCATATACACCCTACCCTATACATAAAAAAAATATATTTGGAAAATCGGCCCACAGACGGCAGAGTTGAACATACAAAAAATATATATACCGCCGAACGTATAACCGCCTCCTTTTTTGGAAGTCGGTTAAAAAAGAATCTTACTTATTAAGAAAATAATGTTATTGATAGCCTCAATTTTTGTTAATCGTAGTTAAAGTTGACTGTTACATCTAACGGATCAAAAGTATTTCACCATGAGCAAATATGGTTTAATATAGACGAATTAAAGCCGTCAATAGACTAAGGCCTAAGCTGCAGCACCAGTTTCGCAACAGTTGATAGTGAATCCGTTCGTGTGTGACCATTAGCCGTTATATAGTGTGGGCGGTGCGTGCGATGAAATGTAAATGGCCCAGCGATGGGCATAAATCGCGGGTAGTTCTCGATTTAGAAAAACAAACCGTGTGACGCGTAAAAAATGTTATGCGCTTGCGAATTTATCGGAATTCGAATGTGGGACGCTATTGCAGCTTTTGTTATTTTTTATGTTTTTATGCTAGTTCTTGGTGCGTTGAAATTGTTATTGCAGTTAACGCTGTGCGTCTTAAAATTAATTTTAAATAAAAACAAAATGACAGGACACGGTACATATAATTTTCATTATATCCCTAATAGGCCGATTAATTAGGTCTTTATTTAAAAAATATGACATGTTATTTCACGGTCTTAGCAATATTTCAATCCTAGCTCTCGATATTTAGCCGTAAAGCCGTAAAAGCGTTTTTAAAGCAAAAATGTTAGAATATTTATGTGAGGTAGCGTCTCTGTCGCAATTTTATAACAGACCATAAATTATTTCTCGATTCCTGTCAGCAATTTTATGTCTACAGGATTACTTTATATTCAATTTTATATCTCAAAGGAGCCGTACATTTTACGCTTTAATTATTTTAGTAGAAGCAATACGTAGATATTTCATAAAATAACATGCTTCTACAGCTTGTCAGGAGTTTTGCAAACTTACGCGGTTAGTTCTAGAGCTATCGGAGATGTTTAGGTTCTTTTAGGGTTCTTTTAAGGCGAAAAAGTACCTACGATCCACTACGGGTGCGGGGTGGCAGGTGTAATCTTCCAGGTCTTAACTAGTAAGGTTAAATGCCGTACCTCCTTTTGATTGAAAAAAGAAGCATTATCTGGGACACTACATTTTTGGACATATAGTCCATATTTCCAATTTATTTATTTTTTTGTGGTCCAGATGACTCCCACCTGTATCAAGCACATTTCAAGCGGACCTTTAGTCATATCGAGATCATTAGATCTTTATCGATCAAAACTAGTTCTATCATGATACCCAGCCCGGGGTGTTCCAACAATAATTGCGCCCATAAACTCCGGTTGACATGCAAGTAATAAAAGTTAGAGCCAGTTCGCCGTAAACTTGTCGGACGCTACTTTGTCGGATTGAGGTGAAAGTTTTGCAGTGGAATTTATAGGAGGTCAAGTTTGAACTTTGAGGGTAACCATCGGAGTGCTCCTTAGGTAAAGGTAAAGATTTAAAATTATAGAACTGAAATCAAAGGCGTTTACGATATTATAACAAAGAAAGAAGAATTAAAATTTTAAACACGTTTTATCATAGTAAATGTATGTGCAAATGTAGTAGCATTCATATTGACGAAAAATTAGTTGAACTAAAAGCTCGAAGCACGAAACGTAAAGAGCAAGGAAACTAAGTATGATGATTGTACATCATGATACTTGGTAGGCTTGGCCTTTTTAGTTTTTCGCACATTCACACGGAAAAATGTAGATGCCCTAATGTACTTTGCTAACAAATACGTCGTATTGAATGAGGGTGTTTGATATTTTTTCTGCCGCTATGGGGCAGATCCAACGCACACAAAGCGTCATCTGGTGATGTCACGAATTTAAAAACCCTCATTAATTAATCAAGAGAGTGAGTAGTAAACTGTGTAGTAAATCTATGTATGTTAATAGTTTGAAGTACTACTAAATACTAGTGCAGAAATTTCATAAAATATCTGACAATGTGTATTTTGCCGCGATAAAAAGTAGCTTATGTCCTTCTCCGTGGTTTACTCTACTCTATATCTTGCCAAATTCTATGAAAATCGGTCCAGTACTTTAGGGGCCTTCAATGCAAACAAACAAACATACAAACAAATCTTTTCTCTTTATAATATCAGTAAAGATATAGATTAATGTTGTATTATGTAAAGGACTAGATGTTACAATACCCACAATATTACTACAATATTTCTTTTAATTTTCTTAATTTCAGAAAAATAATTAATGAAGTGACTTTCTGTCTTGAACTTTTCAGCATTATCACATTTAATTAAAATTTGTACAGTCGAAGTGATGAATATTGAATTATGACTTTATCTTAATGATTCGAAAGTTGGAATGAGAAAATGCCCATAGAAACGTTTTGCATAAACCTTCTTGCCGTGTCAAGTTAATAATAATATCTATAGACGATTCCACACCACGTCAATCTGGTCCTGTACTAAGTATCCCAAGAACTTGTATTACAGGTACCAGACAACGGAAATATATTTAATACTTTTATACTATACACATACCTAGTCTTGCCATAAATACTGAAACAAAGAAAGAAGTTCTATTGCAAATAACATTTATCACTTTTAAAGTGTGTTAGTTTAATACATAAATATAAAACAATTTAAAATATAAAAAGCTTATTCGAAGTGGTCTCCATTGGCTGCAATACAGTCCTTTAAACGTTGAGGCCAGTTATCAATAGAAGCACGCACTATTTCCATGGGAAAATTCTTCACTGCCAATCGTACGGATTGTTGTAGGTACTCCAAATTATCATGCCGTATAGAGCAAGTCAGTCACTCCTTCATAGCTAATACCCCACCAAACCATCACTGAAGTCGAATAGTGCCCACGTTGTACTCTGTCGACTTATTGGGAAGCTTCCTTACAGCTTTGAGCATAAATACGGTCATTTTGTTTGTTAAAATGTTACTCAATTGTAAAAAATTTGTCATCCGTAATTTTTTCTGTGACCTCCCTTTGCGTACCGCTTCAGTAGTTGTTTCGATTTTACCACCCTATTCTTTTTAAAATTATCAGTTAAGAAATGATCAGTACGTCTCTTATAGGCTGCAAGTCCTAAGTCATCTTTTAAAATACGCGACATGGTTCTAGGTGCTATATTCATCTCCCGAGATAAAATCTTTTGCTTTCGGACAGGATTTCTTCGAATTCTTGCCCTTACTGCTTTGCCCACCTTTTTCGTACGAGAACTACGTGGACGGCCAGATCTTTTTCAGTCACAAACAGAGGAGGTCTCATTGTACCTATTAATAGCCCGGTACAAAAACATTTTACTAATACCAAGCGTATGGAGAGTTTAAAAATTGCATTTGTCTCCATACCTACTTTGTGTAATGCAATCACAGCGATTCGGTTCTCTTTATCACCCCACTCCATATTAATATCGCAAAATATTGTACAATGTATTGTCGCCAAAATGAGAAAACACAATGAACAATCATCTAAAAATGACAGATTCCAAATTCAAATGTAATATTTTGTTTATTTTTAAATGTAACAGTATTTATGGCCAGACTAAGTATTTAAGATTTAATGAGGTATACTCGTATTATACATATATTTAATACACATCCATGACCCAGGAACACAGAAAAACTTTTTGTCCCTTCGGCGGGATTCGAACCCGCGACCCCGCTTAAGCGCCGACGCGCTAACCACTGAGCCACAGAGGTCGTCGAAGTTCTGCGTTGAGCGTTTGCGAATCTCGAGTCTTACGGAGCCTCTGGACCCGGACCCCTGACAATATCTCGTTGGCCTCAATATGGCACACATGTTGGAGACATTTTAACGCTCTCTCCTCAGGGCCTCTCCTTACTACAATTATAATATAGGCAGTACTTTATCTCAAAGGTTTTTAACGACTATTAATTCTGAAATAACGACAATTAGCCAGCTGATAAATGTTTCGACGCCTCAATAGACACGCCAAATCTTTAGAGAATACATTTTGTACTATTTGAAGTAAATTGATTGCAATTTTGTTTATTGTCACTTTAATTGAAGTGAGAATTTGATCGCTTGTCGTATTTTATGACAGCGCTAAAGTATTATAAATGTACAAATTGATCACAACAAAAAAAAATCTTAACTGGGACTTAAGCTCTTTTTGGACTTGTAATAGTAACCTTTTTCATATCTAATTAGTTTGTTTTAAACATATATTTATTACATACTAGCCTTTTCCACAGCTCCGCCGTAATATAGTATCGGGTGTCCCAGGGCAATACTGTAGGTACTATTTCGCGTTGTATGTACTATGTTTTAATTCAGAGCCTAAACTAGTACCATACTAAATTTCATCAAAATCCGTTCAGTAGTTTTTGCGTGAAAGAGTAACAAACATCCATCCATCCATCCTCACAATCTTTCACATTTATAATAGTAGTGGGATAGTAGAATTTAATTAATACATATTATTATTAAGAAAATTGCCTACTCTCGTTAAACATTCTAGTCACGAAATCAACAAAAATACTGCGATGGAAAGAAAGACAATATTCTACATACGACAATATTCAGAAGACGAACTCTAACGAAATGGCAATGCATTATTCAATGCAAAAAACCTACAAGAAAGCTTCTAAGCTGTAGACTCTAAACAAGGAGTATTTCAAGTACTGAAAACATCTCATTTCCCGAAATACAAGACAATGCTTTTAAGCAATTCTGATGGGGCGCTCATATTTTTCGTACACGAATTTTTCCAAAGTTTGGGTGAATTTCATACATATGCACCCTATTCAATGACACTTATCGTGTCTTTGTGTCTGGCTCTAAATTAAATGAGCACTTCGGGATATACTTTGGGAAGTGTGATTCAAATCAGTTATTTGCACAGTAAGCAATTTCTCCACTACTTTTAAATCGACTTCCAAAAAAAAAGAAGGCGGTTATAGCTTCGGCAGAATGTATTTTTTTGTATGTTCGACGATAACTCTGCCGTCTATGGACCTATTCTCAAAATTCTTTTTTTGATGTATTGGGTATAATCTGAAATTGGTCTCGTTGTCACCAAAGCGGTGACATGATGGCATCCATGAGGAATCGAGGGAACTCCTCGAAATTTATATGGACATATATAGTGATTTAGACTTTTTCAGAAGTAACCAATCATATGCTACCAAAAAGTTAGATTCTGCACCAAGGTATACCATGGATCCAAAAGCAAAGAACAGAACTCCTCAGTCTTTAACGATACGCGTTTGGAAATTTCGACATTGTTTAAAGAACTGCAAGCATATGCTATTATGTAACTTACAGTAATCATTATCATTATCTTATACACAATACCTAATGGAAGCTTGGCGCGTATTCAATTATACATTCGATTGTTTATTTTAAACGTTCTTAAAATGTGTTAGTAATAATTTAACAAATATCACTAAAAAGGGAAAAATTATTATTATTTTGACGTGATAACGTCTTATAATTTGATGGAGTCATGCGTTACCTGTTACCAGCGTTACCTCGCTAAATATGACGCATTGCCGTTACCTCAGCTAGCCGCGCCTTAGATATGCGAGCGGTGGGACGAAGAGGCGGGGGCGTTTGATGTCATTACTCAGTTCGGCGCCGGACTTCGCGGCGGCAACACGCTTACCTAAGGCGCGGCCAATTAGTTCCGCGCACACTATAAACATGACGTTGTCACTTCAACTATCGTCAGTAAACCGATTTTACAGACAACCGATTTTTTTTAAACAAAAAATTAAACCGACTTTCAAAGTAAAAATGCACAAAAAAGTATGAAATAAAATTTTAACTATTTCTCTACTCAATCTTAAAAATTTTGAAGTCGGTACCAGCCAACTTGAACGTGGTTCTGATACGTTCTGATAAAACAATATTTTAAATATTGTTTTATCAGAACGTTGGTCGGGCTGGTATGTTCTTTGCACAATAAACGCCAAAGATGTCTTAATTTTGTCTATCGTTTGTGTTCTTTAATATTATTATTTGTAACACATTATAAATAGTTTAACCAACTTATGATTTAATTCATTTAGCTACCTTTACATTTTGCATTGAAATTAAAATTCTTTATTCTTTACTTTATAGCCGCTTAAGTGTGAAGTCTTGACGCGGTAATTATCATAATTCGGGATTGTTTGAAGTACTAGCCGGTGAGGTAAGTTGAAATTTAAATTTTTTATCACCCATTCGTCGGGTATTTTACTGTAATGAGGTAATTATTATATATACTTTTGCAAGCATGCAGAGATTAAGTTAACATTCATTTCATGCTCTATTACTTCTTTTAGACACCAACTCTGATTTTTAAGGTTCCGTACCTACCGAAAGGGTAAAAACGGGACCCTTACCTGGGTAACTAAACTTTGCTCGGAGCTCTAGCTAGTAGTTTAAAAAAAATAAAAGGTAATTACCCCGAAAAAAAAAACACATTCCGAATTTTCGAACAACGTAAAATTTAACCAAACTGCCAATCGGAGCAACATAACAGAATCTAAACTATTGATATATTGTTCCACGATGAAAGAAAAAACATATATAACTTTAAAATTCGCAGTTTCTCAGGGATAAAACCTAGCTAGAATGATTTTTCTCATTCAAATTACATGTAAATACTTGCTGCCGTTGCCAAGATTACGATTATATTATCTATACAAGATTATCTCGTTTAAAGTATAAGATTTCTGTTGTCGCTATGACAACAATACACTGAAAGTAAATAAAATAAATATTTAAGTAGGGCTGCCATACAACATATGTACGTGAATGTTTTACCGTTTTGTACGGAACCCTTCGTGCGCGAGTCCGACTCACACTTGGCCCGTTTTTGTTTTGTATTGGTGTACCTTAGGATAATATATATTGTACAAACAGAGAGCGAAAAAAAAAGAAGTTTGTCCTTTTGCCGCCACATATATAATAGAATTAGAGCTCAAAACGTTCCAACATTGTGTTGAACCTACGCTATAGTTAAAAAAATCTAAAAAAAAATAGAATGCGCTAAGTCTAGAACATAATATAATCAAACATCGTTACTACGTAATCGAAAACCTTTTTTGTGATAAGAAATTGTCTCTTATTCCATTCGTCAGTTTTCTTAATCGCGCTATGTAAATTCACGCGTCGGCCGATGATTTATTTCACAATAATCTTCATGAATCACTTGCCGTCGTGACTGTACGTAATTGCTCTGCCAATCGAATTAATCCTTCGGTTAGTTCTTTACGATACAGTTTTTGTAATTGATTCCTCGGAGGTATCGATAGGTTTAAATTTTAATCGAAGATTGGTGAGAAGATTGTGGCTATATTAAAAACGCAATTTTTAACATTTTCTGCGCAGACAACAGACCAACAACAAATCGTTCGGTAGGAATGTTAAACGGCTGGAGTACAGATAATATTATGTACTTACAACAAACAAGAAAAAGAAAAAAAAGGCTCAAAGTAATAATAATATCTATAGCTCCCCCCTTGAGCACCAACGCGCTCACCCACTGAGCCACAAAGGTCGTTAAAGTAATTAAGATACCGGAAATTATATGTTTTTCTGTTTCTCTCTATGAACGTAGATATTATTGAGAGAAACAGAGAGAAACCTAGTCAAATACAGCATCAATGCATGACATCTATGTTTGGGCACGTTCTAATTCTGTTATGCCTAACGTAAAAAGCAAATTCATGTATCGCGCGTGTAATAAAAGATAATGGTGATAAGTTGGGCTCATCACGCGTTTTCTCTCCTGGCCCCTGGGACGTCTGTTTTCTCGGAACCCTCATGTATGTGACCTCTGTGGTCTAGTGGTACATTCTACAATCGTGGATTCGATGCCCTGTGAATAAAAAATGATCACTGACCATTTTTAAGTCGGTTACTGTAGCACACACTATGAAATGTTTAATTTCATAGTGTGTGATAGTTTCATTTATTATCAATCTTAATGTTTTAGGCTGTCTAATAACTTGAATCAATTTTAATAATTATAATTAATTTTATTTAGCCATGAGCTAAATTCTAAGAGCTGTAAGTTAAGGGCTCCATTATAAATATTACTTTAAGTAAGATGAAGTTCAAAATTTACACAAAAACTTGTGTTTACTTTGACTCGTTTGTTCTTTTTGACATTTTCAATTCATTCTAAAATAAACGAAAGGCTAGAAACTTTTGTCTAAATTTCCGATATTCAGTTTCATTTGTGTTGCAAAATATCGACTTTTGTGCAACGTGATTGACAAGGGACGACAATGCACAATTTTAATCCGATTTTTCCGTCGGGAAACTGGCTGTCTGTTAACTATTAAGTGATTATGTTCCGATCCGATTACATACATTATCCGATCGAGACAAAGAGTGATCCGATTTGTATGAACGCGGATTGGGTTTATGGCGTAGGTACATGATGTATGGGAGGGGTATGTTGGGATTAGGATGCAAAATTCGAACGTAATTTTTGGTCAACCTATTCTTTCTAAATGTTTCTAAATATCCTTTAAAAAATTAAAATATGTTATGTCGCACTTTCAATGGAAATAAAGAATAAACAGGATAATGTTGTTTAAGAAGGTATGTACCTTCTTAAACTATGTAGTATGTAGTAGTACTACATAGTTTAAGAAGTACCTACTATGTAGTAGGTACCTATCAAATTAAATGTTTTAAGTGAAGCCATAAAAAATAGTGCCAACGAATCCACTATTAGTTATTATAATAAGTATGGTATTTTTGTACAAATAACTATTTCTATCAAAATAAAAATAACAAAGACTTAAAAATTAAAATTAAAATAATTTTATTAAAAGAATATTTATTATTTTAATAAAATTATAATAAATTAAATTTAATTAAAAATTAAAAACCGTCCAAGTTCGAGTAGGACTCACCCACGAAGGGTTTCGCATAAAACGACAAAAAAATCGCGTTTGTTGTATGAGAGCTCCACCTAAATATTTATTTTATTTTTAGTTTTGTTGTTACAACTTATAGCGGCAACTTTCAACTCTAGCTATCACGGTTCATGGGATACAGCCTGGCGACGGACAGACGGACAGACAGACAGCGAAGTCTCAGTGATAGGATCCCGTTTTTACCCTTTGGGCACGGAACCCTAAAAACTACGCCATTTTAACTTTTCAGCTTCAGCAAAACCGTAATCATAAACTTACACATTGGTTAATATTTATCATAACGAGATAATGAGATGAAATTTATTTGCAGAGAAAATATTAATTGACATTTTGTGAGGTCTGTAAATATTATAATGAGCCTATTATTGACCAGTGCGGTTTCATTATATTAATATCCCGTACGATTGAGAGGAATATAAAAATTAAATTGCCCGTAATTGTGGAGTTATTTCACAATACTAAAGCAATATTTTCGGACAACAGAGTATTTTGTGTTGCGATGTTAGCCCCGTTAATATTTATAGGCTACTGAAAAAACGTTTGATTGGATAAGAGGGTTTAATATCTATCTTGGGATTAGAAAGAATTACGACAGGCACTTTCCGCTGTGATTGGTAAAATATAATACAAATACTATAAGGATGGAAAAACGAATGAAGGTAACGTTGAAGATTCGAATAGCAAGTACCTAAATAAATTAATGTTAAAGTAAAGGAATAAAAAAACAATCATTTTATGACGAAACTATGCCGAAATCATTGAGATTTCCATAAGATAAAATAAAAACTTATTCGTAAACAAATCTCTCTTTGATCTTACCTGTGGCGTGACATTTCAAGATCATCGAAGTGATGACAGACTTATGAAATTTTGTAACTTTCATATGGACACGTAAATAGTAAAAAAAAATATAGATTTAAAAAATTCTAACAGCTATGACGGCAAATCGCAACTGTAATCTCGAATGCCTTCAAGACAAAGCTGGGGCGGATGTTTTAGAATTTGTAGGACCCGTGAAAATAGTTCTGGTTGATAGTCCCCAAAGAAGACACTATGCAAACGTTTGTAAAGCTTCTGCTGTACTGATAGCAGCAATTATGCTCGGAATAACTACAATGTCAGTGTTATTTTTCTCGACAACATATAAAAGAGAGGACATCTATAAAGCGTTGCACATTTTAGTGTGCACTATAGGGGTAACTGAATTCTTTTCTTTTATTGCTTCAGATGCTCATCATTTTATCGTTGGATGTTTCCTTGAGAACATATTAAACGTTGATACTTTAAGCTCCATACTTTAATTATTTTGTACCATACCTTAATTAGTTGTGAATATACTTCCTCGAATATTAGAATTAAGTAGTGAAAACGGAACAATGCGTAGATTATACTCATATTACGCTGGGACTATATTGTCCGGAATCCGTGAGGCCGGGGATCATTCAGAGCATTGAAAAAGCACTCTTAAAATTACAATAGACAGGAAATTCGAACACATGTGTGTGTCGAGTCAAATGTCATATATGACAGCTCGACACTTCGATTTTCAACTCTATTGTATTAGCGCAGAGTTCTATTTTCAGTGCTCTTAATTTTCCCGGAATACCAGATTCCGGATCATATAGACCGAGCCTTAAGCTACGGGCCACCGTAAGAGCCTACGTTCAGGTCAGCAATTATAATAGTAAGACGACAATAATTTTTCAGATGCAAATTTTCATGCCATTTGCAATTTTAAGCGTGAAAACATTAAGTGGACCAGCAGCAGCTATGAGACTATTTCAGAGAAGACTGGAACATATTATTTTACACTTTCTGGGACATTTCTGTATCTCAGGGGGCGTATTCGTCACATTCTTTTCAGGATATCAACCTTACTTCACTCCACATTCTTGTTTTGGTGGGTATAATTTTAAGTTCTTGACGATTGCCACTGCTTTTTAGGGTTCCGTAATACATAAGGAACCCTTTAAGTTTTGCTCTGTCCGTCCGTCTGTCTGTCTGTCCGCGCTTCTAGCTTCTGTAATTGTGAATATAAATCAATGAAATTCGGTATAGTTATAGATAGTGTATAGATCTCGGTTTAAGGATCACAAAATAATAATAAATTTATATTATAGGGGTGGCTCTCTACATATGTGAAGTGGGGATGAAAAATATTTTTTCATTCTACCCCATCGTGTGGGGTATTGTTGAATAGGTCTTTTAAAATAAAATCAAAGTTTGATACATGACATTTTTACAAAGTCGACCATTTTCGAGTAATAGGCCTCCAAAGTGGTTTATGAGTTGGTACCCCCTGGCATTTCTTAACTATAGGAGATAGAAACTTGTTTGGTTTCATGCTGATAGGTTATGCTGAAAATTTTTGAAGTAATTCAAAGAAAATCTATTGCGCGTTGATAGTTACGGAACCCTCCTTTGACATGACGTCCTGACATGCTCTTGGTTAGATTATTATAATTTTTTGAAAGCTTTGTGATTATTTTTGTACAATTATTATGTTGAAATCTCAAGTTTTCTGTGTTCCTGGGTCATGGATGTGTATTAAATAAATGTATAATGTAAGAAAAATCTTAAATGTAGGTATGTATATTAAATACACTTCCCGTTGTCTGGTCCCCGTAACACAAGTTCTTCGTATATGTACTTAGCACGGAGCCAGATTGACGTGGCGTCCGAAGATATTATAATTTTATGTTTCTAGAGAATGATCATTACCATTACTAATGACTGTATTGCTACTATCTTTTTTTATAACTATCTAAATGCTATACATTTAATTTATCTATTTTTGTAACTTTGAAACAGATTTTAAAATGTGGCTTGTAATGCTTCTCAAAAATCTTGTATTTTCAAAACGTTTTTATTATTTTTAGGTCTCGGTGCAGGTGGTCTTGTATTATTGAATGCAATATTTGGCGTATTATTCTCTTTCTTCAAATGTAGTGTTGCAATTGAAAACTTGTCAGGAATCAGAAAGTGTTTCTACTACGTCCACAAAGTCATTGGTTCCTTCGCACTAATAGCTTCAGCAGCGTGTTTCATTACCGGAATCATGAAACAGCCTTATGTGGATTGGCTGCCGATCGGGGATATGTTATATTTTCATATTGTTTTTTGTATATTCTATACAATAATATTTGTGCTTTGTTAAATTTTGTTTTATTGCTAGGTATATAGGTATTGCTAGGTATATTTATAGCCTAATAAGTAGGTATTATGGTATTACTATCGAACAGGATAATGTTTTGTTTCTTTAGCATTTTTCCGCTTTTACTTTACCTAGCTTAGTACGCTTATTAAATACCTCACACACCTTCACTGAGTAAATTTCATTTTGCAACGTCACTTATCAGCAAGCCGGTATTATCTTTTATTTCGCATACGTGAGAAACAAAATTCGATGAATAATCTTTGCCATTGTTTTTATAGAAATGGTTACATTGTTACAAATTGTGTACCTGTAAATTTGTGTAAAGATAGAGTTGTCGTAGACTCTTGAATATATAATATTGTGTTGCTGTAAATTCGTATATAAATGTTGTGTCATTGCAATAAACTGTAAAATTGTGAAATATGGAAGTGGTATCCAGAGGAGACACCTTTGATAAACAATGTTAATAATAATAATATAAGTAATTATACGTGGAACGTATTTCGGGGTTCTCTCAATACGCTGGTGCATACATTGATTGGTGTGAATGTGTTTGTGAATGTGTGTTTCGCGTTCAACTCGTTTCCACCAAATCCGTTCCAACTTTACGTCGGTTTGTGTGTTATCGGTGTAAGTATATTGATTATTAAATTGTGTATACTTTGTATCTACTGCTAGTCTATATGTGTTAGAAGACTTATCCTACTGGATACTTTTTCTATATTTTTTGAGAGAAATAGTTGAAAATGTGGATATTATGAACTTTAAAGTAAATGGAATTGATTAAAAGTAGTCATATTGATGTAAGTTACCGTTTACATTCACTCAGCGTTTAACGCTAACGCTTGTTATTACTAGGCTAATAAAAGGAAATATTCTCAATTAAATCGTTCAAAAACAATATTAAACACACTGTATAAACCTGAAAATAGTTATTAGTAGTTTAATTGCCCTCGTCATTCTTATGTTGGTTTCTGGTTAGCAAATTGTGTAAATAATTACGAAGTTTTTATCTAAAGACAGATTTATAATTCCAGTAGGTAATCAATACAAGAGGAATATTTTTGCTCTTG
Organism: Phengaris arion; assembly: GCA_963565745.1. Lineage (NCBI taxonomy): Eukaryota > Metazoa > Arthropoda > Insecta > Lepidoptera > Lycaenidae > Phengaris > Phengaris arion. The sequence goes on along the minus strand of OY751449.1, from coordinate 7,760,256 downwards.
TATTGATTACCTACTGGAATTATGTTGTAAGAGGAGCATTGTTTACTTTTTAATCATCTAAAAACTATATAGATTCTCAGTTAGTTACTTTATGTCAGTTATATTTTAGCTATTACTTTTTGAGGCTTTTTAACCACGAATTATTAAATTAACCCACTCCTATCTTCAGGAATCATTTCAAAATAAATAACCTTTTCGATTACATTATGTAGTTTTGTTATCTGAATATTAATATCGGTGCCTAGAGATATTATACTATTTAATTCACCAATTGTTGATATTTTTTGTAATTATTTTATCATTCACTTAAATTTTATTCATATTATGCGTAATTAAGCATTTAATTACACGATGGCTGATTTAAAAATAAAGTTTTAAGGTATGTAAATACTATTTATGGATTCTAGCTCAAAACTGCACTGATATGATGCGCAAATTTTGTAAGAAGATAAACATACTGCACTTTGAAAGTATTCAATAAAACATACGTTTACCAAAAAAAAGCCTTCCAATTTTCATTTGTTTAGATAATAAAGATCCTATTTACTAAGTATGAGATGAAAAGCCCAAAGTAAAATTGAATAATAATAATGTTTATTTCTCCTCACAATACATATTACAAAAGTCTCTTGCAGTCAAGTGAAATGTTAGGAGCTGGTATCCATTATAGGTCTTACCTGTATTACAGATCACCAGGTCTTTACCCCAAGAAACATTTTATGTAATATTTAAATCATATAGATTGTACTATAATTCACTAAACACACACTTCTTCTAACTATATATACTAACAACACACTTCTAAAATTAACACGTTGTTATTAAGTTGTTTTAAGCAAAAGAGAGAAATTATTACCATAAAGAGATGAGGAAAGAATAACAAAATTTAGTCTTAGATCTATTTTTATACATATAATAATATTTTTTATCAATATAGTATCCGTAAGCCCTTTATTTTTTTTTATTTTTATGAATGTCTGACATAATGTGCGCGCGCATGTGTGTGTGTGTATGTTGTGTGTTAGTGGAGTAAGTTCTCTGTAGGACCGTATTCCAAGTTTTGCAACCATTTACTAACCACTTCCTTGCATTTGTATTTTGTAAGGGGGTAGATTTCAAGACTTTTATTGACTTTATTGTATAAATGACATCCCCGATAATCGAAGAAACGTTACATTTTGGTTTATCAAAGACTATCCTTTCTGTCGTATTGGAATGTTGCCTGATTATGGTCTGCAGAATATATAGCTGGCGAACGGTTAGTACTTTACTTAGCTTATAAACGTCGTTCGTTGGGTGGAAGAAGGACAAAGAAAACCAACTTTTGATACCGCCCTCTGAGCTCTTTCCAGTTTCAACATAAGGGTTTTAGTTGTACCGCCCCAAGCAGAAATACAGTAACTTAGCTGTGACTGTACCGGTGCGAGGTGAACGGATCTTATAAGCTCCTTGCAGGCAACATGACGCAGATTTTTAAACACGAATATTAGTTTGCGTGTACGTGTAGCTAACAGGTTGATGTGTTCATGGAAGGATAGCTTACTATCAATAACCACACCTAGATACTTAATTGTATTGGTCCTTTCAATTTTGGCACAATCACAGCTGGAGGTAACATAAATGGAGCATTCATGGGATATTATGCTGTATTGCATATTATTTTCTTTTTTGTTTCTTAAGGAGAACGTGATGTATTTAGTTTTTCTTATATTTAGAGTTAAAACATTAGATTGCAACCATTCTGTAACAACGTTAACCCAACCTACTTTGTGCATAAGAGAAGACTTCAGTCCTAGTTTTTTCACTAAAAAGTTATGCTGTATCATCAGCGAAGGTTATAATTTTAGCCTGAGGTAGTACTAATTGACACAGATTATTGATATATACGAGAAACAGTGTCGGGCTTAGTATAATGCCCTGGTGAACTCCAAAGCGAACTGTTGTATCATTGCTTTTGAGGTTTTCTGTTTTTATACACTGCGTCCTCTCAGACAAATAATTTTAGTTGATAGTCCCTAATTCCTAAGCGCTCCAGTTTGTTTATATAGGGACCGTATCAAAAGCTTATTATACCAAATCACAATAACGATAATCCTACGTAAGAGCAGTATGTTCTTTGGCGTTTGGACATTACCTACTGATTTTAACTCCAGGTCTAAATCACACGCGCACCATCTACACGCCACACTCACACACTAGAATTAACCGAGGAGTTAGCGGAAAACATACAGACATACACCGTAAGCGATATAGTTTTATACTGTGTATTAATGTAGCATAATCTAAATTAATATCCCATTTGAGTTCAATTAAATTATATAAAATAATAGTATGTATTGTTTATTATATAATATTATTGTATAATAGTATTGCTTGTATTGTTCATGATTCACACCTACGGCTATATCTGTCAAAATCATACAAAAACAATCCATCTAAACTTTCTCTATATTCGCCGCAACTGTCACCTATAACTTCTAAGTTGGGACATTGTAATTCCAGTACCAGCTGCTGCTATCCCACCGGATACTATCGCTGGCCAAGTACAACGGCTGGTCTCCGAGTTTGACGTATGAACACCGGCGCCGCTGTCACTGGGTTCTGCAGTTGGTTGGGTCGGTACTAGCTGCTACAGGGTCGATCGTTATGATGTGACAGAAGTCTGTTAATTTCACGTCGATACATGGAAAATTGGGTAAGAAAATCATTTACACTATTCCTGTACTTTCTGGGTGCCTTAGGGTCAGTTCAGTTAATAGCTATCTTAAAAATGCAGCGCCGCGATGCGTATTGTTTCGTTTCGGTGTGAATTGACCCTTAGTTCGCAAACCGCAACTACTTAGCGAAAACATTAGCTGCGTTCGTGACTGTAGCTTGATACCTATTGTTATAAATTTACTATCTTTGTTTCCTTTGCTTACGGTATTATATTTTATCAATATTAGTGGGCATATTTATTATCAAATCTAATTAATATCACGGTATTATTTAATGACATACATTTTACATTGTAATGGTTCTCAAAAATCCATAATAATTGATGAGATTACTTAAAATAATAATCTATATATCTAATCAATAATTTCGCCAAACGTACATTTAGGAGTGTTATTGGTACATTTTTGATGTCTTTCTTTTTTTCTTAAATGTAACTTTGTATTTCGTTTTATTTTCTTTTTCAGCTTTGGCAGCCTTCATTTTTACCGGCGTGAGCCTTCTGGAGTCTTGTCTTTGTATAGAATTAGAATTCTTCGTGTTGCAACTAATCACTTAGCTCTAGGCACTGTTGCCTTAACTTTGTCATCAGTATGTCTTATTTACGGGTTACTAAAAAGATCCTTCAGATAATGGTCATCTATTGAATGTTCGTATGTAATGATAGCTGTAACTTGTATTTATACTGCGATAATTATAAGCCGACCATGCTATATTGAGGTCAAAAATTGTATCATTTTGCTAAATATAAAACTTGTTAACCTTTGTATAGTCGCGCGCAAAAGCATTACATATTATATACTCACGCACGGCGTCTCAGACCAAAAATTGATCTCGTCTGTATATTTGTAATTATATACTTATTATGTGATATTGTTTTGTTTTCCTAAGAAGAGGTTATAATTGAATTAAGAAACTAAAAAAATATTAATATTCTAATTTTATTTAGTGGAAACAGTCCTTTAAAATCAGCTTCTTAATTTTTGGCACTTTAAGGTAAAATACATAAACTTTGTTTTTTGCTAACTCAAAAAAGACTAGCAATACAATAAAGGAAAGTAACAAAATTATTAAAATAGCATTAAAAAGTATAGTATAATAAAAATAATCGTAGTAAAAAATACTAATAGCAACATAGCTAAAATGGTATCATGTATACTCAGGTCGGTCTCACGGTATATGTATAACAGTAAGTAAGTGACACATGTCCACTCGATACCAGCGCTTGCGCCGCACTAAACAATGGTAAAAAACAAATAAAGAAGCTACAAAAAGCGCAAAGTCGCTGTGTTGATAGTTTTTTGAGAAAGCAACGATTTATTAGTTCGTCGGTCTAAGAGACCAACGCGAGAGAATACGAAGGTTAAATACTAAACCGTTTTAGTTATTTATTACTATTAACATATTTGTATAATTAACTATGAAAATGGATGTTTGTAACGTACAGATCAGTATTTTGTATTCACTTTAATTGTGTAGGTACAAAAGCATATTGGTTTGCTCATAAAATTTATGCGGTCAATAAAACTCTTTTATGGTTTTTAATATGCAAATTTAAAGTTAGTTCAACATTTTTTGGTTGGTTTTTAAGGCGCTGCATCGTAAATATAGACTCCTTTAACAAATATTTTGAGACGAATGGATACGTTTTAGTGCAGCAAAAAAATAATCTTGATCATATTTGTTAGGGGACATTCGTTTTCAAAACATATTTTCTGTAAATTGTCTCATTTAAAAAATCATAAATAACCATTAAAATGTATATTAAAATGTAAATTAAAATACCAAGTGTTACGGACACTTGGCATTTTTTTAGTTAATATCAAGTTTGAGACAGGATGGCATATTGAATTGTGGACGAGAATATTTAAGACAGCTTTTAAACAAAATGGGCTACCGTTTCAAAAAATGAAAATCATAGAGACATCTCCTTATAGAGCAGCCTAATATTACAGTGTGGCGGAAAAAATATCTTACACAAATCAGAAATTATAGAACGCAAAACCGCAACATATATTTTCTTGATGAAACATACATCAACGCCAGTCACCATGCCAGCAAATGTTGGCAATCATCGTCAGAACCCGGAATTCATGCTGATATTGGGAAAGGACGGTGATTGGTAATTCTCCACGCTGGGTGTCGAAAGGGCTTAGTGGATGATGCATTGACTATATTCAAATCAGATGCTAGAATCGGTGACTATCATGGAGATATGAGCGGACCTACTTTTTATAAGTGGGTAGATGAAAAGTTAAAAGATAAGTTGCTGCCGAATTCTATGGTTGTAATGGACAACGCGTCTTACCACAGCGTCCAGGTTGACAAGAAACCAACAATATCAAGCCTCAAAAGTGAAATGTAGAACTGGTTGCTACGCCATAATGTAGAATTTTCAGGAACCATGACAAGGGCTCAACTGCTACTTCTTATCAAAAATACACAAAAAGAACTCGTGTATAGAATTGACGAACTCCTGAAAGCCAGTGAACACACTGTTCTGCGTTTACCCCCGTACCATCCAGATTTAAATCCAATTGAGTTGGTCTGGGCTGATATTAAAAACAAGCCCAAAACTATATTAATTCTTCTCTAGACGAAAAGATAATCTTATTGGATAAATTGTTTTCGGAATTCACAGCGGAAAAATGGCAGAGATGCGACGATCATGTCCAGAAAAATGAAAATGATTACTGGAGTCGCGATAGTAGGTTCGATAATGTTATCGATTCATTCATAATAAATTTGCAAGATTCTGATTCAAGTTCCTAGTGGCGAAGTGGAAGATGAAGATGATGACGAAATGGAAGATGAAGTTGAAATTCTATGCCAGAATAACTTTCGTTAGAATATATTATAATTATTGTTTGTAAATATAAAAATGTTCAATAAAACAATTTGAATTATAAGTTTAGTTCTTATTTATCACCTGCATATTTTTAATAAAATATGATTATATTTGGGTTACATTTTAATCAACCAAGTAAGTATAATATATTACTGATAGATAGCCTCCGACCATCGTCTCGCCACAAGTCTTGCCTTAGAAATGCAAACTGATATCGTAAGATCTGTCCGACATGTATCGATCTCATATGAACTCATGCACTTTTTTCTTCGCCTCCCACCTCGCCGCGCATACCTCAGGGAGTGCACAGCACTAATGGCCACACTATAATTTATCGAAATTACGCTTTATTACATTATGGACACATCACTTTGACGTAATTCGCGCGAAGCGGCGCGACTCCCACTCATCTCCTTCACCCCCTTGAATACTTCTCTTAAATAGTTGGTGACTCACCTCGCCTTAAGGGTCAGTTCACACCGAGACGCGGCGCGACTTACCTCTAACTTTTTAATAGCGACATAAAATTGAAATAGCGCGTGGCGTCACGCTACGCAGCGCTGCATATTATGCATAGTATAAGTAATAAAGCATCTTCAAACATTCATCGTGTCGGGTCTCGGTGTGAACTGAGTAATGAGTAATTAACACAACCCTAAGACAGATTTTTACAACGTGCGATCGTTTAAGAATTTGTAAAAATTTGTAAAATATTATTTATCTGAAGTAATTTAATTTTTTTTAATTATTATAAGTTATCTTATTCAGTATTTGAGATGTACCTAATTATTACTCAACTACGGCGAAGCCGGAAGGGTAATTAATGATTTTGTCAGTCCATGTATGTGCATGTATGTTTGTTCCCCCGTAACATCTAAACTACTGATCCGATTTTAATGAATGAGGTGTCAAAAGATTTGTAATAATAGCCCGGGTATCATATTAAGCGATATTATAATTTGCGTAGTCGGGCTATAGTTTTTAACTTTAAATTATATTTACAAAGTATATTATATACTAATTCGACACTTGAGTTACACAGACTATTAAACTATCAATAACCACTTCTACTACATACATAAGAACACTTTACCAACACTTGTATTAGACGTAGACGTGGATAAGTGTAATCTGCGGGTTATCGTCCCGCGGCCTTATCGAGGTAATACCCGATCTGTGAAATCCCCAACACGACCTCGGCTTGTGACTGTCGAGTGACTATGCCTAATGATAATCTCTATAGATCATTGATTATTTGAAATACCTAACTGTGACGTTTTTAGGATTAATCGATAATAAGACGTAGATCACGTCTCGGTACCCTTATAGTTTCGTCATGTCTGTCCGTCCGTCTTCGGCTTACCGTCCAAACAGTAGGTGCTAGAAATATGACACTTTGCATGGATTTGTGTATTTCCTACGTCTATAAAGTGCTAAAATAAAATCACAAAAATTATATTTTTTGGGTACCTACCTCCTCTACACGTATAGTGGGTATTCTCACCTTTACACTATGGGGATAGTGTGCGGTATCATTAGATAGGTCTTTTAAAAACAGTGAGAGATTGCTAAAACGATGTTTTGATTTAGGTATCCGTTTGCGAGATATTCAACTTTAAAACACAATTTTTTTGTTAAAATAATGGGGCGTCCCCACCCTCTAAAATCCTAAAGGCTGGCTCGAAAAATCTGGAAAAAATCATGACGGTAGTTCACTCATGTCATGAACTTTGAATCAAAACTATAACGGCTTATATAAATTTGTTAGTTCTGGAGTTATAGAGACTTATTAAATGCGCTTACTTATGGTTTTCTTGGAAAACTTCGTACAAAAATAACTAGATATAATTCAAACATGTAAAATATTTTCTTATTGGTACGGAACCCTTCGTGAGCCAGTTCTTACAGGTGACTTTGTACCTAAATTATTTTATGAGAATCCATATCCGTTTAATCTGTTATGTGGCTTGGCCGTTTCGTTCCCACAAGAATAGTATTATTATTAGTATTATATTAGGTTTGTAGAGTTAAGGCGTGTCGAGTGAGAAGATTGGTTTTACATGAGATCTGATAGCTTTTTGACAGTGCGAGTCATATGGTATTGTCTTGGCATCACTTTACATGGAAATGTTTTTGGTGGAATCTTTTTTACGCAATATATTTTAGATATTAGTTATATTGACAATACGATGTAAATAGAAAATATTTAATTAATAAAGATGTAACACGAATTTTTAGTCTTTGTGTATCACTGAACGTACTTTAAGGCTCGGACTACATCATCCGGAATCTCTCCGGCCGGCGGCGTCCGAAAAAAAAACAGCGCTGAAAACAGAACTCTGCGCTAATACAATAGAGTTGAAAAACGAAGGAGTTCTATTTTCAGAGCTATTTTTTTCCGGCCGGAGATGTCCCGGATGATGTAGTCTGAGCCTAAATAAGGAATCAGAACAAGCCAAATTTTATAATACTTAATAACTTTACTTAATGTTCACTTTAAATCTTAAGCAATACATCTCTCATATTGTATCTGATGGATATTAATCCTAAAGAAAGTCGTCTTCGCTGCAACAAATTGGTCAAAGGTCTGAACTTATACACAATATAACACAGGATACATTTGAGACATTAGCAACAATACTCTATTTTGAAATGTGCGTATCGGGGACCATTACTCCTCGCGAACTTCTCCGGAGATGCCATAAAGATAAGGCACTATCTGATCGCTTACCTGTTTCCGAGACTGTGTTTAGTGGATGATCCAAAGGTAGTTTAGATTTACGTAGGCATCTTACGACAAATATTAGAAAAATAAATCTCTCTGTGCTATAAGTGACAAAATATCCTAAGTCACCTTTTTTTTGGAGTTGTGCCATTTGTTATTTAATTAAACAATATTGTGTCCTTTTCATTTCTAAACCTAACCTACTTTAAACCTACATAAGTTTTGTCTACATTTCTTTAATATTGGGCTCGTAATATGTGCCCGAGACTACAGGTATGTAAAATATCTTGTTTTAAAAATACACAATGTGTGGACTGTGTTTTTTCTCACCAACTCAATAATGTCGTAGAAGTGTACTTTTCTTGAAATTGATGACCGTTTAATTTGGCGCCGAATGCCAACTGTCTTCAGACCGGGTGTCAGTTGACCGAGTGAGTGATTTATTTCTAGACTCAATTGCTGTTGAATGTTGATTGATTAATTGAACTAGACAGTGGATACTCAACAAGCGTGCTGGGTAAATAAGATACTTAACCATTTCATTCTTGATAAGGCTCCTTTGTTAGGAGAAAATTAAATCTGAAGACAAAGAAGATTTTTTTCTTGTAACAAATGTGAAACAATAACTTAAATTACTAAACTGAAAACAAACAACAACTAACAACTAACACACACACACACACACACACACACACACAATAATATAATAAAACCTAATATACTTACTAAAATAAGCATTATGAAATGTAAATGTTGTTATACTGAATAAGTATAATACTATATTTGGTAAAACAAAAAAATGTGGGTATTCTTAATATTATGTGTAATCTTTTTGTTGTATTTATTTTAAATGCGCTCGCTGTACCTACACGTAGATTTTTAATTACTTTTAGGTCACAAAATGTATTTCTCGTAAATGATTTTGTAATCTTTTGAGAAATAAAGAATCTTTAAACCTAAACCTAACTGTAATGAGAGAAAGTTCACATATTACATTTTAAATGCGAAAATTACGATTACATTTTAAACTGTGGGAATAAACATCAGATTAACAACTTTATGTAGCATATACACCTGGCTATTAGCAAGAGAAGGGGACATAGGAGTATACATATATTATATATTGTATTAAAAATAAAACTAAATAAGCCCAAACAATATCGTATAATATTTTATAGAACTCACGTTCAAATTTGCTGGTGGACTTCAAAGTTAGGAAGATTGAGTAGAAAATAGTTAAAATTTTAGCCGAGTTTCAAAGGGGAATTATTTAGAAAATAAGTTTTATCTCATACTTTTTTGTGCATTTTCTCTTTGGAAGTCGGTTTTGATTTTTTGTTAATGTTGAATACTTTCCGTATACACGTTTGATACCGTATTCCGTACAGACATTTATATAGCTATCAATTTAAGATGTCACTTATGTACATTGCAATAAAATCGTGATTCGAACGTCGTATCAACATTACAAGCAAAGTACAAAAACCTATTGACATTTTATATTTTAGTGTTCTTCGAAACCTTTGTACCTTCTTCCAAGGTACAAACGTCAAACACAAAATAACACATGATTTTTGATTAGACTTAATATAAAATATCACAATAGTTAAACAAATAATTTATGTTAAATTATAATAATTTAATAAACAAATCCTACATACATACAATAATATACAACATAATAAATTATAATGTTAATCTATAGCTATTTAATATACTATATGCAAATTTATTTTTTTGCCAACCGTACTGATTTATTAAAGAACGTAATAGCCGGATTTATTATAACTATAAACGTAAACGCAGATGTGAATGCCATACACGAATATGCTAGTGGAGCAGTAGCCCAATTTGTAAAGGATGACTTATCGAATCCATAGCAGAGAGATACACAGGAGGCTGAGTAGGCGACTATGCCAAAACAAATGTGGGAGACCTTCGAGAAGTTTCCGGGTAGAAATCTTCGCCACTCGTAAGCGTACAGGGATGCCAAACCATTGACGAGACTGACTGAGGTAAATATCAGTGCTACTAGTGCTGAAAAGAAAAAAAAACAATAAAGTATTATATTAATAAATAATATAAGGTGTTTCCCACAATTAAGCAGAAGGTGATAAATATTATATTAGTAATTATCACTTTCTGCTTAATTGTGAGAAACACTTGATAAATAATATTTTTAATGTCCCAAGTACACAAGTAGTAGAAGAACGAATTTAATCAGAAGGTCTATCGAGCACTATAAAATATAAAAGCTAGCTTCACTTGTTATTTTTTTCCTTAGCCTTAGAAACAATTACTCTTAGGCGTTTTTTTTAATCAGTAAGTACATACCAAACTGTCCATGGAAAGTACTCCAATGTACATTTTTCGACAGAATCATTAGAAAGCTTCCAGTTAAAGCCATCACTGAGCCCATGATCTGGAGCACCCAGTGAGCCCTTCGCTTATCAACAAATCTCAAATGCGACGACCAACCGTTATCTGATGAAAGGGCAAGAATTGCCTGGGACATTAGAAGTTGATACTGAAAAAAGGAAAAAATAATGAAAACAGCAAAAAATTGTGGGAAAGCCACGCTTCGGCATGAATGGCTCAACTAGGTTCAACCCTGTAAATACCACGGCCTTACAGAAAACCAGCGAGAAATAATGCCTGCGTTGTGTTTTGCCCAGTGAGTGAGGTTACTGGAGGCCCAAGGGGAGTTGGGGATTTTAAGGACTGGGAACGCAAGTCGCAACACCAGAGGAGTTACAAGTGAAACTCGGTGGCGAGTTGTGTTCGCTATAATTATAAGTATAAGCATTGTACTGTGTACATAATGTTCTTTCTATATTATATATAAAAGGCAAAGCTGATTGACTGATGAATCAACGCACAAGCCAAACACGTAAGGCTAAAAATTTGAAATTTTGCACACGTATTTCTCATATGACCTAGGCATCCACTAAGGAAGAATTTTTCGAAACTCAATCCCTAAGAGGGTAAAATAGGAGATTCAAGTTATTTTAAATAAAGCGTTTAAAAACCCAATTTCACGCGGGCGAAGCTAGTGTTATATATTTATATATGAGACGCATTAATTTGAGAACTTATGACCGTTTTTGAAAACTGCTAATCTCTACTTAATGTCTAAACGCTACAAGGACTTAAACATAAAGTGGCGCAATTAAATAAAAAATATTAAAAACTAGCTTTTGCCCGCAGCTTCGCCCATGTGGGAGAGTTTGTGGCAAAAAATTTATTTAGCCAATGTACAGCAGTAAAGGTAACTGCAATATAGCGCAGAGTAAAAAGATATATAGGTACTTCATAAGAAAATAAGAAAAACTATCACGTAAGTGTAATACACACACCGGCATATTTAGCGGAACATAAAATAAAGGTTCGATATCAGTATCATATAAGGTTGCTGGCTGGTTTATACGTCATTTAATTTAAAAAGAAATATTTTTAAATTAAGAAATCAACTGAACATCACATTTTATGCAATTGTTTTAATTTTATTCAAATACACCTTATCTGGAGCGAACTTCGAGTATTTCTTCCTTCTGAGTTTGATTTAAAATTTCAATAAAATAATGTTTTTTGTTATTTTTTTTAATCGCGTATCTTTTTGGAGTTGAGGACTGAACTATGCCTGACTTAGCCCCGACGGAGATTGCCAGGGCACTCGAAATGCGAAGAAAAGGTCAAACCTACAGAGTGATATCCAGAGATCTTCGTCGACCAGTTTCAACGATCCATCGCAGTATCCAACGGTTCAGGGAGACCGGTACTTATGTGAGAGGAGCAGGACAAGGCAGAAAAAGACGCATTTCGAGTAGGGATGATCGTTTCATTCCGCTTCGTGTACGTAGGAACCCCCGTTTGACGGCCGTCCAAGCCCGACATGAGTTAGAAGCAGTGCGGGGTGTAACCGTAAGTGAGCGTACGGTACGAAGAAGGTTCGAAAAAGATGGTTTGGGTTCATTTGTGCCCGCCAAGGCTCCAAGGCTCGAGGTAAATCATCGTAGAAACAGGTTAATTTTTGCTCAGGAACATCGACTTTGGAACGCGGACCAATGGAGTAAGGTATTATTTAGTGATGAGTGCAGAATTCTCTTAAATCAAATTGACGGCAGGCAAAGAATATACAGATGCAAAGGAGAACGATACATTCAGACAAATTTTGAAACTACAGTTGCATACGGTGGTGGATCAATAATGGTTTGGGCGGGCATTTGTTTGGGAGCTTGCACAGACTTGGTAGTGATTGACAGAGGGAGTCTGACTGCAGACCGCTATATCAGAGAAGTTTTAGAAGAAAATGTCGTACCATTTGCCCCATATATCGGTGACGATTTTGTTTTTATGCAGGATAATGTTCGGCCGCATAACGCTCGGGTAACTCAACCTTATCTTAATGATATGAATATCACTGTTATGGAGTGGCCGGCGAGATCACCGGATATGAACCCAATAGAGCACGTTTGGGACGTGCTGAAAAGAAAAGTTAAGTCCAGAATTCCAGCACCTGCCAACGTGGGTGAACTGCGAATCGCCGTAGTTGAGGAATGGCGGAGACTATCCCAGGAGACCATCGATAACATCATTCTCAGTATGCCTAGACGGGTAAAAACTTTAATAAGAGCACGTGGAGGCAATACGCAATATTAATCACCATTTTTCTAATTTAATTAATTGTTATTTTAATATTAATTTTCACTTTTCCCGGTTACATGAAAAGTTCAAAAATGTACCATTTTTCACAAATAGCCTTTACTCGCAAAATCTGTTCTTAATGTGATCTCATTTTAAGTAAATCAAATGAAACTTTAAATAACAAAAGAAGTGTAGTAAGTAGATTTTAAAATAAAACCATATTTTTTTAATTATGGACCTTTTTTTTGTGTTCCGCTAAATATGCCAGTGTGTTTATATTTTTCATAATAATATTACACAATTTTTTATATGCACTTTTCCACTTTATAGTGGAATAGTGTATTCCTAAATTCCTAAAGGAAAAGTGTATAAAAAAGTTGTGTGATATCATTATAAGCATGAATTTCCACCAAGAACCAATAGTACACTCAATTTACGAATTATTATAAAGACCAGTTATGAATTAATTATATGTATATCCTTAGATCACATCATAAAATATTGGATTGACTGATAAAAAATATGTTAAGTACAAATTTGATTGCAACAAAATGGTTCCTTTACTTATTTTTTATAATCTTTCACATACTTACCCCAATCACGCATAAGAGAATGTGAATTTGTGTTGTAGTCAGAGGTAAACCGTTTTTGAAGCAGAATAGCACTGAAATTCCTGCTACAGCTCCAATTAGCGTGTGTGCTAACAAATTCAATGAAGATTGAAATATTTTCAGTTTATAGTTCACGTTACTTTTTTGCACTCCGTTAGCTTTTCCATTTTTAAGATCGAATGTCATGTTTATTATTTCGAAAGGACTGTTCCAAAAAAAGGCAAAAAACGTAGTATTTCTGTTGCTTGTTGCTTTACACTAAGCTGTGACCAGAAATGTGACTTATCTAATATATAAGTATCTTAAGTACAACGTATTTCGCAGATTCCCGATACAGATACAAGATACAAGATACGTATCTATCCATTTAAATACTTTTTAAAAATTCATTTTGTGTCTAGCATTTTAATATATTTTGTTTGGTATTTTAGTATTTTATAAATACATTTTCAGATAAAATACTTTTTGTAATATTATGTTAGTATTATATTTATTATATAATACTAACTTAATATATATTGTTATATTATTTTATAAATTAAATGCGTAAAACTGAACGTGTCATTATTAGTCCAACGTCACATTGATAGATGGCGACTCTTTTTAGGGTTCCGTCGTACTTAAGGAACCCTTAAAGTTTCGCTTTGTCCGGCCGTCTGTCTGTCCGCTGTTTCTGCCTCTGTCATTATGAATATAAATTGATGAAATTTGGTATAGTTATAGGTTGTGTATACATCTCGGTTTTGGCGTCAGGAAATAATAATCATGTCAATCAAGTGGGGATGAAAAATATTTTTTCATTTCATCATGTGGAGTATTGTTGAATATATCTTTTAAAATAAAGACAAGTTTCAACAATTGACTTTTTTACAAAATCAACTATTTTCGAGTAATCAGCCTCTAATGTGGTTTGTAAGTTGGTCCCACCCTGGCATTTCTAAACTATGAGACTTAGAAACTTGCAATTTTCCATGCTGATTTTGAAAATCAGAATTATTTTGTACGAAAGAGGACAGTACCTTTTGACGTTATTTAAAAAAAAAAAACCTATTACGCATTTATAGTTACGGTACCCTCCTTAGACATGTCCTGACATGCTCTTGGTTAGGTAATTTTTTACCAATGAGTAATGTCATACAATATGCAAGGCAATTTGAATTTTTTGTATGTTTTCAACAAATAGTTTTTGTGGGATTCTAGATCGCGAAGATAAGTTTTATTTTACTCTGCTATTAATTAGATGTGTCTCTGCGGGTATTGCGACAACGACAATCTGGACGACGAAATTTGGTTAGAATAACAACAAACAAATCTAACTAATAGAAATCATCAATTATATTTTTACGAATTTATGTGTAACTGATATTTCTGACTAAATTTATAAGTTTCAGTCGTATCGGAGTGTCGTCACTGTTACCTTCTTCGTGCCCGATTTTCCATCAAGAGCGGCCAAGTTACGAACATATGTGTTTTTATAGTAAGAGATAGAACTTTTGCGTCACTCATATTACAAACGATTATCAAGCCATTTAGATTAATATTCAGTTTTTAAAACATGCAAGCTGCTGTTGATAAACTATAATCGGCTGTCTACGATCCATTGACAAGTTTAGACCGTAAGTGATCAGTGTGCATAGTGATTTTATCGACTTTGAAGTGTCATAACTCACAAGGAAAGACTTTGTTACAATAAATAGTTGGAAGCATTGATGATTTAATAAAATATAGATGTTCAAATATTATGGTTTTGCAAAACCTAACAATCGGGAAAAGTTAAATTGTGCAAAACGAACTACCCATAGAAAAAGTGTCATTTAGGTAAATCTACTTGTCAGTTGTGAGTCACAACTGACAAGTAGATTTACCTAAATGACACTTTTGTAAAATTAAAATGTAAAAATAAAAGTAAAATGATTGACACTATATTTGACACTAATGACGGCTATTAGTACTGGCGCTGGATTTGCAGGCTGGACGGTCAGTATGGCGTTTTACAAATAGTTGTCACCCTATTGACCCCAGCTATCGACCAGTATGACGTTGCGCGTGATTGGATCGTACCATTGCGGCGCGTGAGGCAGCGCCGCGTCACCCGCACAGTAGGGTGACCTAAATTCATGATCTTTTTAAGATAGTCCTTTCAAATGACTTTCAAATACTTGAGCTTTAACACAGATATGCTTTTGAATTATTTTATTAAATCATAAAGTAAATAAAGATCGCCAGAGACGGTCAAATGGACACCCAATGAGCTCTATGTACACCAGGTGTGATTAATGAATCATATGACTTATCAATCACAAATCACAAGTGATTAAATATCAGAAAGGGCGAAGCCACAACACTGCGGTTGTGTCGTCGCAACGCATAAATAGACGACGCGTACATTTAAGCGGCAACGCCATGTTAGTACAACCACGTACATACGTGGTTGTACTAACATGGCGTTGTCGATTTTTGCGTTGCATCACCGCAGTGTTGTGTACTCCCCCTAAGATAGTTTAGTTAACGTGAGTTTGGAGAGATTTGGCAGATACTATTTTATGTCATAGATGATTATAACGTAATAATTTATCTATGACGTAGGTAATGTGGTAGGCACCTATCCGCCCAATTTAGAGAATATGAAAAACACATCCGCGCTATGTCGTTTACTACTATTTGAGGAAGTCGGTAGGTAGGTAGAAGAAATGACAACGTTGTAAATAAATATTTTTAATACACTATAAGTAAAGTTATCACGATAATATTTACAAGACCTTAACTAACCACACGCCATTGAAGACTATTTATTTATAAGCCGCATGGATTTGTTGAAGAAGGATATACACGGGTTGATGATGACGATGACAGTAAAAGCTGTAGTGAATGCAATAGCTGTATTTGCCACAGATTGGCTTGCCCAGTTGACGAACGTGCCTTTATTGAGACCAATACAGAGAGTGATGCCAGCGGCTGCGTAGGCGACGATGCCAAAGCAAACATGCGTGAGCTTGGAGATGTTGCCAGGCAAGAACTTCCGACACTCGTAGGCGTATAACGAGGCCAGTCCATTGACGAGGCAGACTGATGTAAATACCAGAGCGACTAGCGCTGAAATAAAATTAAAAATCTTAATGTTCGTTTTTACAAAAATAGAATATACTAGCATTTGCCCGCGTTAATACAATATCCCACGGGAATTCAATTCTTTTTAGGGGTAAAAAGTATCCTATTAATTCAGAGCCTAAACTACAATACTAAATTTCATTAAAATCTGTCCAGTAGTTTTTGCGTGAAAGAGTAACAAACAACCATCCATCCGTCTATTAATTGTAGTAGGATTTATGTAGTTGAGACATTCAACTACATAAATCCTACTAATCCTACTACATATATCGGTCTGTTAAAAATATTAAAGTCAGACCGTTAAAATATAAGGTTGAATCAGCCAAAGTTGAAAAAAAACATGAATGGAATGCTTTTAAAGATACCTACTACTATCTTCATGAACCATGTGTGGTTAGAAACACGCTGTGTTGTCTATGTATAAACAAATACCAAACTTACCAAACTGTCCATGCAGAGTATTCCAATGGACATCCTTGTCCAGGATCTTAATGAAACTTCCTGCGATCGCCAGCCCAGAGCCCATGATCTGCAGCACCAAATGCGCCCTTTTCTTGTCAACCAACTTCAGGTAGGATGACCAGCCGTTGTCGGGGGACATCGCCAGAATGGCTTGGGACATGAGGAGTTGATACTGAAATTGGAGAGATAATTAGTGTAAACAATATCCTATATTACAACATGTCTTAAAGATCTAATTAATACATGTTATGAAACCAAAGGAATAATAACTGCCTCCTTTTTTCGAAGTCGGTTAAAAATGATTCAAACCCGAGAAAAGAGCCTAAAACATATTATTATTAACGCACTTTTAAAACCTATTTTAAAACTCCCTTTTTTAACAGGCTTTAATTTTACACGTATATTTAAATTAAATAAAATTGAAAATAAATTTTCATTCACTTAGAATATTATGAAACAAGTGCTTTTCAGTTCATTTTCATCAAACACTATGTAGGAATAAAAATGACCCTATTTTTAGTTTTGTAGAAATTCGCTTCACACCCACGATAATAAAGAATTGAAGACTATACATTAATAGACATTGCATAAAATAGTTTATTAAATAGAAAAACTGTAGTTTCTGAATCATATTTTTCATAATAATTTACTTTAACTTTCAGTCGATAAAATGAAAGATGTTTGCTCCTGAACACAAGGATATGCTATTGCATCAATTTAGCCAAGAAACATTCATACAAGAATTTATACTGCCATCTACAGATATTTGAACTAAGATGTGAGCGATCGAACTAAGGCCTGAACCTATTATGCAATTTTAATTTTGATATTAACAGGCTTTGACTTTAAAATTATTAATTATGAAATGCCTTCTGTACTTTAATTAAAATAATTAACATTATGCTAGTTTTATCTATACTACATATTTTAACTCGTCTATCTTTTTTACTCGTTTGCCGTAATTTTGCAGCCTATTACAGCGCAACACTGACTTCTATATGTCAAATGTAAAATTCGGGTGCGTCAACGGGCCACTCAAGATGAGGACATTTTTGGCCTCGATACACGGTCTCTAATATTATGTAAGTCTATGTCCTGCACTTGCTTTATCAAATGAGATAAAGTATCCCTAAAATGAACTTCATAAGACATTTTGATGTGATAACGTCTTATAATTTGATGGAGCCGGCTGCACGCACGGAAAAACATGACTCATGCGTTACCTGTTACCAGCCTTACCTCGCTAAATATGACGCATTGCCTTTACCTAAGCTAGCCGCGCCTTAGGTATGTGAGTGGTGGGACGGAGAGGCGGGGGCGCTTGGTGTTATTACTCATTTCGGCGCCGGAATTAGCGGCGGCAACACGCCTACCTAAGGCGCGCCCAATTAGTTCCGCGCGCACTATAAACGTGACGTTGTCACGTTCAACTATCGTCAGTAAACCGACTTTACAGACAACTAATTTTTTTAACATCATTATAATTTAATGATTTAAAAGCAACTTTCTACTGTTTATTGAACAGTCTAACAGGTACTGTAACAGTAATAGGTATATATTAATTGACAAAATTGACAAAACACTCACCCCAATAACACAAAGAGACGCATGCAGAGGAGTTGCTCCCAAAGGTATCCCATTTATAAACGCAAAAACCAAAACTGCGCCTACAACTACTCCTATAAGTACGTTAGCCAACAAAGTTAGATTGGAATGAAAAATTTTCAGCTTGTACTGATTTCCACCTAATTCGGATCCTGGAGCCATTTTTGTCACATGTGCATTCATCACGCTTTGAATATCAACATTAAATACTGTCATACATTTACTTTATACAAAATTTTTATCTTTACTTTGTTATCTCGGTAATCAGATATGTATTTTGGCACCACATCCGTGTCCCGCCCCACATTTGTCAATATCAAAAAATATTTGTAAGCAAAAATAATTTGTTGACATTTAAACATAATTTTTACATAGCGTCATCCAACTTAACTAAAAACTATAATAATAATAATTTAATAATAATATTAATTTATTAAAGAGTTTTACATAAAACCACACAGCACATAAAGCAATATTAACTTTACATCTATTTCTACATATAAACCGATACTAGTAAATAATGAAGCTTTAGTAAACTGTAAAGCTAATAAGCTACGGATAGAACGACCAGATTGATGATTATAATTGATCAGTGATGATAGATAGTATACCCACTAAGTTATACTATAAACGAGACAATATTGTTTATGTATAATCGGTTTCTCGAACACGGCTGCAAGTATTACCATGAAATTTAGTTTGTAGGGAGTTTTGGGAAAAAAAATCGATCTAGCTAGGTTTTATCCCTAGGAAACTGCGCATTTTTAAGCTGTATAATATAATTTTTCTTTCGTCGTGCAACAATTAATATTTAATTTAGATTCTTTTATGTAAGTCCGATTGGCAGTTTGGTATGCGTATGTATAAATTTTGCTTTGTTCTAAAATTCGGAATTTTTAATCCCGGTCAGATAGTTATTTTTGTGATTCTTTTTTTTATTTATCATAACTCCGAACAAAGCTCGGTTACCCAGCTACTTAAAATGCGGACACTGGCAAATCCTGCCTGATATTCCAACAAGAGCGGCCAAGTTTCGAACTTATGTGGTTTTAGAGTACCTACTTAAAAAGTTATTATATAAAAAAAAAAATTTTTTAGGACTAGGGAATCAAAAGTTATGAATCTCCGAATATCAGAGGCTTTATGTGCAAAATACGTACTTATCTGTGGTAATCGTTGTCATCATATCTGTATAGTCTATGGTTATCATGCTGGTAATTGTTATTGTTGCCAACTTAGTAGTTTTACAACTGGATTTATTAGTTTTTTTACCATTTTTTAACCTCTTTAGCAGGCATTTAGTTCTTGGTAGTTTTTTAGGAGGTAACCACCTTACAGAAATATAATATTATGTAAAATGGCCTATGTTAGGCACAAAAAAAATTGCATAATATTATACTGACACTAATTAACATTAAAATGATTAGGTTGCCGAAGAGGGAAGTTCGGGATATGTTCGAGCGTGTCAGATTAATAAAAGGAAAGATACCTTACATATTGATAAGTAAAACCTCATATAGAGTTTCACAATAAAACTATAAAGCCCGCTCGGTACGTATTTTACTTACGTAGAATTTTTTAATTGCTAAATATTTTATTGTAGTATTTATTCATTAGTAGTTCCAAAACGGCCACTAGAGCAATTTATTAAAAAGTAGGTTGTTAGGTCATATTTAATCAATTATAACCCCCGAGATGGATGTATAATATTATTGACTTTTTTGTTCCTATGTTCATAAAGTACAACTTACAATAAATATTTATTGTGGCCACGTATTTTAATTACCAGGCAGTAAATGTATGGCGACTTGCCGGTCTCCTTTCTAACTTTGTCTGATGTCTGACTTCTTTTACTGCCCTTGTGTGTTGCAGGCCTTTTAGGCTGGGACTATGATGTCCGGAATCCGTAAGGCCGGGGAAAATTCGCCTGGCCGGGCCAGGCACTGAAAATAGAACTCTTCGCTAATACAATAGAGCTGAAAATCGAAAATAGAAGTGTCCAGTCAAATGTCAATGTCAAATATAACAGCTCGACTCTCGACTCGTCGATTTTAAACTCTATAATTGTATAAGAGCAGTTTTATTTTCAGTGCTCTGAATTTGTCCAGGGCCGCCGGGTTCATATCGTTCCAGCCTTAGGTACTGCTGTCTTAGAGGATTTACCTAGGTTGTTCGAATATAAGTAATTGATACGTAGTAAATAAAAATAGATGCTTTTTATACCATTTGATTCACCCAAATAATATTTATAACTTTTTTATCTTATCAAAAATATTTGACTCAATTATGTAATATAGATAAGATGCTTTAAGTAACTCCTGGTATCTTCAAACTTTTCACGAACAAATTCATGATAATGGGTATTTAAGTGTCTAAATAATAAATACGATCTACTATTTTCTTTATAGGTACTCCGCTTAGCTGGGAGTAGCTATATAGAGTAAGGAAAAATAACTATTATTTAATGTGGGTTATTTTATAAATTCGGGAGAATATTTTTCTTGATTAAGTTTTTAAAAATATAAGTAACCTTATAAATCTTCTTTTTATTATATTAAAAAAAAAAACAAGAATATTCGCCTGACTGGTGTTCGAACCCGAGACACCAATTTGTAAACAAAGCAAAAATACTAAATTGCCACCCGGACTAACTACTAAAAGTCGTAATTATTGAAGTATTGTTGTACGAATAAAAAACATAATAATATAATAAATTAAAAATGCGCCGTTTCGCATGGATAAGACCTAGCTAGATCGATATTTCTCCCTCAAAGTCCCTTCATACAAAATTTCATTCTATGAAATTATATCAGAATCGCGGAAATTTGCGATTTTTATACTTGCACCCATTTCCGCGATTCTGATTATATATAACTAGCAGAGACAGCGACAGCCTGTGAATAGCAGGGCAATTTTAATTAGCGTTTCAGTATTCGACCGTTATTTGTAAATCGGGCTAACCAATAAACAGTCATTCAAAAAATTACTAAAGAAGTCTACTACTTAGCGAGGAGAAACAGTAGAAACAACAGAAACAGAAGCAGTAGCATGCGCGCTGGATACAACTGAAAATTGAAATTCTTTGAAACCTTTTTTCGTATTGAAAAATCAAAAAAAAAGTGTGTGTCAGCTCTGACGCACGGTTGGAGTTTACTCTAAAAAGTAAAACACGTCCCTCAGAAGGAACAAAAACTTTAGCGATCGATTTGAGTTCAAAAATTCGCGCATTGTGAAAAAAGTGACAGGTGCGCAGAATAGGTTGCGCACGAAAACGTAACGAGGTCATTCGTTCAGTAGCTTAAGGAGTAAACTCCAAAAAAAATGTTAATTTGCATTAATTTAGCCGAGGACTGTCTTTTTCTAAATTAAATTTTTTGGAGTTTACTCCTTAAGAATCGATTTTCATATAAGGCCCCCGGTATGAAAAAAATATGAGATGTAAAAACTACTGAACGAATGACCTCGTTACGTTTTCGTGCGCAACCTATTCTGCGCACCTGTCACTTTTTTTCACAATGCGCGAATTTTTGAACTCAAATCGATCGCTAAAGTTTTTGTTCCTTCTGAGGGACGTGTTTTACTTTTTAGAGTAAACTCCAGTCGTGCGTCGGAGCTGACACACACTTTTTTTATTTTAATATTGATTTAAAATATGCTAAGTCCACCCTTTTTTTAAAAGTGAAAACCTTTATCCTCTTTTTATATAAGTAAGTCACACGAGTGTGACAAATATTTCAGTATTTTAAGTAAGACAAAACTCAGGGGAAGGTCGTTTTAGGTTTTGCAAATTTTGTCTCAAATATATATAGCGATTTTTTATCCGAATTCAATACTCTCCGTCGGCGCGATACGCCCTTGTCGCCTACAAAGTTAATATGGGACTTGACGCTCAAGGTCACTTGGCGTTATACAGGCCTTAACATAATATAATCAAACATTGGGTCGAGTTTGCATAGAAGACAGCATTTTAGCTACTAAGTCACTCGCTGCCTAGCGCAGACTAGGAATCTGTAGGTAGATTCTGCTAATTAAATCTTACACCAATACAGTTTCGATGCAGTCTCAATATGTTAACCAACGTTAAACGCGATTTGATCGGTCCAAACTCCAAAAATCAGTTTATGATATCAAGACGATTCATTTATAATTGATTGAAAGTAAATTGAAAGTCTAAGTTAAATACGAGAATTGGGGTTCAGGACGGCTGGTTTAGTAAAGTAATGAAATGTATTTAATCGTCGTTAATAATAAATATTATAGTATAACAAAATTTGAACAATGCGAATTTCTTATAAACCCAATAACCAATAGATTAATGAAACGTGCTGATAATTTGGAGTCTAATTCGTTGGGAATAGCCAATAAAATCAAGCGCGGCGTCTTCTGGGATTGAATTGGCCAAATTCTTGTTTTCAATTTGAGTCAGGTTCAGCACCAATTGAAATGTAGGCCGGACGCGTTTTGCATATTTTAGGACAGTTCTGTCCTTCTAATGGAGTTAAGTCTCTTACGAATACAAGAAACAAGCTGTAGAGGCGGATTATTGGTTTTCATTTTGAATTACTTCCAAGACGAGTGGTCGGTGCTGAATTTTCAATCAGCACTGTCTGGATTTTCAGCTCCTTTAAATCAACATTCCATTAAATATACATTACTTATAACTACATTACTCAACCTGAG
This sequence comes from Phengaris arion, assembly GCA_963565745.1. Classification (NCBI taxonomy): domain Eukaryota; kingdom Metazoa; phylum Arthropoda; class Insecta; order Lepidoptera; family Lycaenidae; genus Phengaris; species Phengaris arion. The sequence goes on along the minus strand of OY751449.1, from coordinate 7,736,858 downwards.
GGATGGTTTTTAATAATTCTTCCTTGGTGTGACGGTCTTAGATGTCTGCATTGAATTCGAAAGTCGTGAGCTTTTTGTTGACGACCTCTGTGGCTCAGTGGCTAGCGCGTCGGCGCATAAGAGGTCGCGGGTTCGAATCCTGCCGAAGAGACACAAAAAAAACTGTGTTCTTGGGTCTTGGATGTGTGTTAAATATATGTAATATAAATATAGTATAATAAAAGTCTTAAATATGTGTACCTTATAAAAGTATTAAATATAGGGATATAATTAATCTTGCGAACAAAAAATAAGTTGGCGACTGCACAAGAGCATACTGTATTACTAAATTTGGCAGCGAATTAATATGTTGACGACTAAATTACTAAACTGGCGAAAGCACTTACGTGACAAAAAATATAAAAATCGGCAGATAAAAAGTGGCGAAATTTAATTCAAATAGGCACCGAAATTTATAAGTTGGCTACTTAATTTCCGTGTTGGTGACTATTATACGATGTAAGCAGCTATAAAACCTGATTACGTTGATAAATTAATGGCTGCTAAAAATTCAATTTGCAGGATACGGAAAATCGCATTTTTGGATACTGTTGGTGTTTAGTTTTCTTTGTAGGTTTGTTATCGTTTTCAAGATTTTTGGGGGTGCAGAATAATATGAAAAATAAATCCATTTTGAAATTCCAAAATGGCGTACATTTTTCATTAAATAAATATGTGTGTCCTTTTCCAGGTTTCTGGGGGGATGCTGATTATAAAATCGTCTTCCAATTTCCAAAATGGAGAATTTTCATTCTTCGTAAAAATGACATGAGTACTGATGTAAAAAAGTTGTTGCGGATGCTGATTAGGATTGATGATTGTACACATATTTTCTACATTACATACTTTGATGTAATGTAGAAAATATGTGTATGTTACATACAAAGTTTCATCATGAAGCAAAATTGAGGGAGGAAATTTTCATTATTTTTTTTTGGATGCACCGTTTCCGAGTTAGAAGCAATTATAGAAAAAAATATGGCTATGCCTACTTTGAGATACGAGCGATGTATAAAGCTATAGAAATGTTGTAAAATTTAGGATTTTCAAATTTCTTTTTCTCCCATCATGAAGAAAATAAGAGGTTACTAAGGGAGAGGAAATTTTCATAATTTTTTCAGTACACCATTTTTGAGATACAAGAATTTTACAGAAATTAAAATATATCCGCCATTTAGAAATTTCATAATAAATGTGTTTTTTTTTGTAATTAAACCTATAAAAGGATACCTAGATTCATTTTATTAAAAATAAATGTCCGCTTTCTTTAAAATTTAAAATGAATATAATTTTTGTAACCAGCACCCCTAAAAACCTCGAAGACGACACCCGTATAAATTTTTAAGAAAAATAAATATTCACCATTTTGAAATTACAAAATGAATGAATTTTTGTAATCAGTGACTCCAGAAACCTAGAAAAAGACACTAGATATCCATAGATATCCATTTTTTAAATGCTTCTATATCTACTATCTTGGGAATTCAAAATGGATGACTATTTTGTAATCAGCAACCAACCAATCAACCAGAAACATACAAAAGGACACCATATTAATTTTTATAAAATGAAGTATGTCCGCCATCTTGGAATTTCAAAATAAATTAATGAAATGAACGTATCCAGCACCCCCAAAAACCTGGTATACGACAACCATATCAATATTACACCCCCCCGAAACCGAGTATAAATTAAAATGGGAATTTTGTACGCTTCTTTATTTTTTTTTATGTGCACTCGTTTTGCTGCTTATAATGTTTTTTTAATTACCTACATCAGGGAAAATATATGTGTCAATTCTTAAATTAAATGTGTACTCTCAAATTGTCGCCAAGATGTTTATTTCTTCGCTAAAATAATATCTGACTGCCAGTTTGAAATATTAAGTAAAAAAAACTGCTGTTAATTAGTCACCAGATTTGAAATTTTTTGTTTCTTATATTCTTTCGCCAACTTGGTAATTTAGTATTTACACCCAATATTCGGTTTTTTACACCCAAAATTTGATTGTTTTGTCGCAAGATTAAATACATGCCTTAAATATATTTCCGTTGTCTGGTACCTGTGATACAAGTTCCTCGGATACTTAGTACAGGGCCAGATTGACGTGGTGTGGAAGCGTCCATAGATATTATTATTCTTTTGACTATATTTTACTTACTAATACAATAAAAAACACAACTAATATATAATATTATGTTATAATATTTACTACATTGCTGAACCTCGGGTAGCTGCTGATATAACAACGGCGACAATGGCAACATAAAAGTCCAGAGAAATTTTAATGAAACGGGTACAAATTATTTGGCCTTCAATACGTATTATGGTACATAAGCAGGCAGACCCGCATAATGAACCGGTGGTCAGCACAATTAAAGGGCCCCATTTGGACCCTTACTAATGGAATTAAATCCAATTAGATTTAAGGGTTACGAGGTGAAGTTTGTTGTAGGTAAACAAATGGCCCTGTGTTGTTCACACCGGTGCTTAGATTATTTTTTTGGATATTTTCCTGCGCGACACATAAAATTTTATCGCTTGTACCCAATTTCCAAAAAAGGTTCCTGCCTATTGGTTAAGCATTTTAAGAAATGTTTTTAATAAAAATATCAATACTTTTGCTCAGAATAGTTTTGGTTGTATACTGCCAATTCTGCCAAATGAATGGATGCATCCTTTTGTACTAAAACAAAAAGGCTTTCAGACCCTAACATTATGTTTCAAAGAATTGAGTAAGTTTATTTACCACAACACAATTCCAAGAAAAAGATTTTAAAAGTATTGTTAACAAGGCAAAGTTTCCCAGACCACAGTGTGTCGGAACTTTTCTATTGGAAATAGGATTGATTTTGGACTTCTTGGTGCTCGGTATCTTCGTTTGCAAGTTTTTGTGAACACAAACAGACTACTGGATAGAATCAATCAGGCTCTTCTGTACGCGAACCCCAATTCAAATATACGGGGTGTTTTCAATGTTTTCCAGGAAGATCTTCTCAACCTTGGGTCGCTTTCGAATCATAAATATAAAAATGGATTGCAATTCCCTTGTCTCGCTAAAATTCGAGAACGTCAAATTTATTTTATAGGTGAGTTCGGTTTACCTGTTTGATTTATTTTAAATAAATTGGGCGATCCCAGTAGATCGATAGATACTAGGTGTAGATGGTGGTGTAGGTTGTAAGGGATAGCTAGTTTATTATAAAAATAATATACGATTATTCGCTGAAACTTCTTACACGTGCTTTTTATGACGTAGACGATTTATTTTTCATATTATTATTTTTTAAATTTCTTTTTCAAATAAAGTCATTGTCGACATAAAGTAATTGTCGTCACAATACACATGCAGAACTTATAGCCACTAACTACCTTTCACGGTAATGAATGCAACTGCGGTGCGACAACAAAGTTGAGAGCTCCTGCCTCGTGTGCTGGGTGCAGCATATTTGATAAAATCCAACAAACTTCTCGCGTGAACATTTTCTCAAGTAACAATGTTTCTTACTGCGTGTGGTTTTGGATCAAACTTTCCTCTTTCAAAGAAAGGAGTTACGAGTTGGCGATTGTGTAGGCATGTTACTTTCCGCCATTTGTTATTATGAACTTTCAATAATTAATTAACATTGTTTTCGACTCGGTAAACGAACAGATTTTCTCGGCATTTCCTGCTACGTTAGAATCTTCCCATGCAAAAGTTGTGTTAATGTACTCACAGAATGAATATAATATTAGATATTCATAAGCTCATACTCTTAGAAGCATATTATATTAAAGTAGCACTATTAGCATGCTGTATAAGCATGACCATTTATTTTTGTTGTCAGAGCGGGATGCCTGCGAAATTCAGAAAAAAAAGGACTTATTTTACCAAGTATTTTTTTTAAATATGATCACAGGAACAATATAACAAAGCAAACTATCAATCAACATTAGGTACATTGTGTTGAAAGCTCCGTGAAGTCCTTTGTTTTATATTTGTCGGCGGAGCGAACAGTCCCAAAACGTTGGGTCTAGATTTCAAGTAGGAATGGAACTTGTCACATTATTAATTGATGTTAGGGTCAGTTCACACCGCGATTTAACTGTTCATTTGGCTGTCAAATATTTATAGTTCCGTTCAGTTTACCTGTTTTGTGTTGGGTTATTTATTTTATTCCAGTTCATAGTATAGACAGACCAACGTATGTCGGGACAGCTAGTGCTCAGTTAAATCTTACAAGAAACATCTATTTTTTTACCTAAGCTTCCATTTATTTTGATTGTATTAACCATACAGTATATAAGTTTATTAGAAGCCTTCAACCTTCTAGAGCTCCGACAGCCAATTCTCACTGTTCAATTCCTTTTATGAGTTTACGTCTGTGTCGCTTTATCGATTCGCTCCCCGATACTGTTATATCGAAGGATCGTGAAATGTTGTTAAATTTGTCAACTACTAAACAATAAAAGAGTCTGTGATATTCGTATTGAGAGTTCGTGGAACTTCCTAAGTGTCGTTTTATAATATGCTGTCCGCGACTTCGTGAGCACAAAAGGAAATCCCGCGGAACGGTACATTTTGCGGTAGTAAAAAGTAGTTTGTGTTCTTCCCCATGGTCGACTCTATATCTGTGGCAAATTTAACAAAATCGGTCCAGTAGTTCGGAGCCTATTCAATGTAAACAAACTTACAAACAAACAAATCTTTCCTCATTTTTACCTAATATCTATATTAATATTATTATTACATAGTATATATTTAAAAATAAAAATTTAATAACAGTGACCATCAAGAACAGAAACAGAAGAATCGCTCAATCTGCGTTTAATTAAAGGCCTCTGGATCTGGATACCTGTTGGATAGTACAATTTAGAATTTCGACACTAGAATTTATAAAATTTAATTAAACCTAAGAAAATTATCACATTATAAGTTGATAACCATCCACTTTTAATGTGATAAACTTTTTTGCAGCAATATCATGAATACGCAGCAAAATATTTTCATATTTTAAAGAGAAACCGTTTTTAGATGAAAAAACTTTTTTAAACGAATTTACATCACAATAATTAATCTATTTTTTATCAGCTTTCTTATATCTGCAGTCAAATAAAAAATACAGACGAATAAAACTAACAGAACCATCTAAAGGAATTTTAAAATTTCAATAACAAAAACATTCACAATAGTATTTAATTTAATATTCCCCCGAGCACTTAAGTTTACATTAAACTTGTCCAAGCGCGAAATTGAACTTAACCCTCCCCCGGCGTCGACGGTCGACGACAACATAAATAACCACGTGACGAATTGACGAACTTCCACCAATATCCTTCGGCATCTCGTAATTCCAACGGCTCATTAAAGTCACCTGTAACGTTCGAAATACAAGGGTTGACTATTATAGGGATTAATTGCTCGGCTTGCTAGAAGGGAGTTTTGTGGCCGAAAATTACTTGTCCAAATGCTTTAAAAATGTTAGACAGATACTTGTCAACCGTATAAAATAGTGGAATTTTTGAAGAGAGAGAAAACCGAACCTATCTCAGGTTCAGAAATTAAAAAAAAAACTTGAGATGTGTCAAGGGACACCCGTATGGAACGAAGTTATAGTATATATATTATAATATAAATATATAGTTGATAATGAAGAATTGAAGCCTATTTTGGAAGAAATATATATATATATATATATATATATATATATATATATATATATATATATATATGCAGATATTAGCCAGCACAAACACACAGACTGACAGACGGACAGAAAAATGTTAACAATTTATATTTTATTGTAAGTACCGATCATACTTTTAAATGCATTAAGTGAAAATAAAAGCTGTTTATTTGAAATTACAAACAGACACTTCAATTTTGTTTATCTGTATAGATATAATATATTATATTATACAAAACAAATAGTTGAACTAAGTATATATAGTGCGCGCGGAACTAGTTGGCCGCGCCTTAGGTAGGGACAGGGGTGAGGGGGCGGGTTGCTTGCTGCTCGCAGTGTTGCCGCCGCGAAGTCCGGCTCCGTACTGAGTAATTACATCAAGCGCTCTTCCGCTTAGTCACAATATGTAACAGTCACAATGTGTAATTGCAAAATTCTACATTATTGTCAAGGTGATAAGGTCGTTTTTTGTATCATACTTAATAGTCGTTATTACATTGTGATTTCTAGTGGCAAAAAGTGTCGTGCCAATTTAATCCGCCTAGCCTCCAATTCGCAACGCGCCATAAGGAACTACGTTCCAATAGTTACTAAGATTACAAAAAAAAGCCTTGGCATACATTTTTTAAGCGATGTATTTTTAATTTTTATAACCGGAATGCCTTTGATGGAAATATTTAAGGGCTTTATTTTATACGAGCATGGTCCCATAAAAGAGTTTGTTTGTCTAAAGGCACGAAATTCCTTTATATTAGGCGGGATCTTAGATGGGGGATAAATGCTTTAATGTGAAACAATGATCCAAATACAATAGAAGTGATACAATGAAAATATTATATAGATATTGCTGTGGCAAGTAAGTATGCACATTAAATGCGACTTTTTTAATATTTTAAGAAAATTATTTTTTATTTAATGATAAATGTTTCTCTGTTTAATGTGGTAATCATACTCCAGAACAAAATCATATCAAGACTGACAGAGTTTTTGAAAAACTGAAAATGAAGTGATATTTTAAAATTACGGCCAACTTACCTAATAATATCGAATATATTTATTTATCTAAAGGAGTCTTCTAGGTGTTATCTAAAATGATGTCACTTATTGAAGACGTATTTCAGACATCCGCGTCGCTTTCCAAATCCGAGTTGTATGTAATCAAGGATTAATTTTCTACTTGGATTATTTTCAATCCGCCGTGTGTGAGCTTTAGATGTCTTCAATTTGTAGACTCGATGAAATTACACGACATTATTATTTTAAGGGATGTTGTAAAATTATTATTTAACATTATAAATAGCTTTTTTTGGGTCGATCCTATTATATTCCAAAATGATTTTCTAAATTATTCCAAACCAAATTTTTTTTTTTTTGACATGATAACGTCTTATAAATCGATGGAGCCGGCTGCACGCACGAAAAAACATGACTCATGCGTTAACTGTTACCCGTTATCGTTACCAAGTACCGTTACCAAGTACCAGCGTTAGCTCGCATTGCCTTTACCTCATTATTATTATTATTATTGTTGTTGTTGTTGTTGTTGTTTTTGACGTTGTCACGTTCAACTATCGTCAGTAAACCGACTTTACAGACAACCGTTAGGTATGTTTTTTTTCACTTTTTGAATTTGTATAAAATTGGACTTTATTACAACTTACAAGTAAAAAATTATGCCTGAAAAATAATATTTTATTAAAAAAATAAATCTCATACATCGCATCTCACTTTTACTCCAAAGATTTATATACATTTTAATATGTGACGGGTGATAGGTATTGGTGATAGTTATACTAAACGGCCAAATAGCTAACGAAATATGCTTGAGTGAATATATTACGTACTTATGTGAATTTTGTAATAAAATACCATAACATACTACTGGAAACGTTAATTTAATTAATAACAATTTCAACAATTCGACTAACATGGCTAACTGACAAATCAAGGAAAAACTGTCACACTTATTAAAATCTACTAAAACAATTAAAATGTAATCAAAATTTAACACCTGTTAACATTTTAAGTCTACTAATATTCTATACATAATTTTTTTTTATGAAATGGAGCAGGATACGAGCATACGGATCGCCTGATGGTAAGCGAGTTTTGCGCACTTTTCCTGATCTTTAAAATCCGCAACCTGAGGCTTAAGAAGGGTTGGGCCACTCTCTCGGCAAAACACAATGCGAGCGTTTCACGCCGGTTTTCTGTGAGGCCGTGTTATTTATCCGGTCGATCCAGCCCATTCATGCCAAATGCGTTTCCGACGTCAGAATTATTAAAACAGGTTAAAACCTACTTTAATAACAAATTACTACGTTTCTTAAAGGTGTTACTTATTTTAAAAAAAATCGGACTAAAATGTGACAGTTTTAATATTTTAATTAATAATAATAATCCCTTGGTATAAAATCGAAACACGTAAGGAGATCTTATCTTTTTAGGGTTTCCGTTGTAACTGCAAGTAACCCTGTAGTTTCTTTTCAGCAGACTAATAGGTATATAGTTCAAAAAACATATTACACTCATTCTAAGACTTTGACATAATATTACTTTCTTGTCATTCTATGACCTTGACATTTTATTCCTTGGTTATTCTGACACTTCGTCATCTTGACATAATATTACGGCTTTATCGTAATTAAGGTATTTAAACTATAGATCGGAGTCAAATTGGACTGACCCGCTTTTTTAAGTGCAGATATTAAGTAAATAAAATGTTAAACCGCTTCTTAATTCGTTTTATGGTCTTTACAAAGTAGTATCTATAGAATACCTAATCCAAATACAAACATATTAAAATTAGTTCAAAATAATACGGAAAACCAATTTATAATGTTATGTAAACCATACAAATAAAGCCAGCCATTTTAAATATTGCTGCGCGATAGCAAGAAGCCCGCTACCATGTATCAAAGTGTAATAGATGTGTGGATTCTGATATTGTTGAAAATGTGGAATTTATGTGCCATATTTATCTTCACACCTACTCCTGAATGAAGGCTTCCATTTTATGGAGTAAGATTTACGACGGCCTTAAAATAAAATACAATATCATACGGCGTCGTGCTCGCAGGGGGAATTAGAAGAATCTGCATACTAAATGGGATCCAGGTTTTAGGGGTCTGCACAGTCACACGAAATAATATTATTAAACAAATCAAATTAGTGTTTCTTCAAATGAAAAATTAAATCTTATTCCAAATTTATATAATACGATCTGGTGCCCGCAACTAGGTGCCTTCGAGTAGAAATAACGGATTTTATAGGCAACTCTTAGATAAAGTAGCCTAAGACACTCCTTATAAAATCAGCTATCTACCAGTGAAAGTTTCAGAGATTACCCGGAACAGACAGAGAGACAGACGGACCGTCAGACAAAAAAATTAATTAGATTTTTTGGTGTAGGTACCGTATATACTGTATAATATGCGTTATACATTTACTGCAAAGCTATTTTTTTGAAATTACAAACACAATATACTTCAATTATATTTACTTGTATACATAACATATTGTATACATAACAAATTGGTACAACTAGATATAAGACGATCCTTAAGTGAAATCCTCTTAAATTGTTTGTTATTGATTAACCTGACTTTTCGATACCCTCCATAAATAGTGTAAAATGAAATAACAAACAAATTAATTCTACTTTGCATATCGAACCCCTTCAGTACAAACCATATTATTATGATCCGAAATTCTGGGACTATGTATAGAAAATTCAGAGCACTGAAAATAGAACTCTGCGCTAATAAATATAATATAGTTGAAAATTGAAGTGTCGAGTGTCGAGCAGACATACTTATAATTTGACATTCACATTTGACTCGATACTTGTGTCTTCGATTTTCAGCCTTATTGTGCGCAGAGTTCTATTTCCAATGCTCTGAATTTCGCCCGGCCTTCCGGATTCCGGATTATATAGACCCAGCAGAAGGGATTCGATATACGAATACCATACTTTACATAATTCACATGAAATATCTACACAATACAACCCAAACCGTACTTTTTCGGTTTTTTATCGGTATATCATTATGACAGTTATTACGGAAAATGATATACGCATACAACATAATGAAATTTCTGTAGAAATTCCAGAAGTCTTCAAGACTGCCGCGTGCCGAAAGTTTTATAATGAACCAGGAACGACTGGGTTTATGTGTGTTTTGTATTCAAATTTTTCACATTAAGCATTTCACGTCAATCGGACAACCAAAAAAAATTGAGGTCGTAAATTTGTTTATACTCTGGTCAGTTATGCTTCTAGTAGACGTGGATGTGTACACAATGTTTTTTTCGTATCATTCTTTGTTGCGGAGTTATGAGCTTTTAAAAAATTACTAAGAGTGAAGTCCGCTATTGTGGATGCTTAATATTTTTATCAATTAGTTTGTAACAAAAAGTATTAAGTAAAAGTAGCAAAAAGTATTGTTTCCTATAGTTAAAAAGTTGAAATTTTAATTTTTTTATCGAATTCTAAATTTGTTTTTTTTTGCGTATAGTAAACCGGAAGTGAAAATTTCAAATCGATATTTGAGTAACTTCAACCTTTTTATTTTTAAATATTTTAATCTTGAATTAAAGCTGATCGCTAATAGTTTAAGACTTAGAGTGAACTTAGAGAAATATTAGGTCCTTACATATGAAATTGGCGTTTTGACGTACTGGCCACTTTGATCTCAAATATATCTTCTTTGGTTAGGAATTCCAATTTCAAATTTATACCGCTTTTAGCTCATGTATTTGTGTTTCGAAAACTATAATTCATTTGTTTTTACCTCTTTTGGTTTTTTCTTTGCGTCACTCTGTTTACAAAACGGAAAACTTGAAATATCGTATTATTTTCGAGTACAAGTTCCACCGTGGCTGTGTGTGCTGCAGAAACGGCTCGAAGTATTAACGATGTGTATGGCGGCGGTGTCGCAAAAGAAAACACAGTGTGTTTTTGGTTCCAACGTTTTCGTTCTGGAAATTTCGACCTGCAGAACAAGCCCCGTAGGCGGGGGGAGACCAAAGTTGATAAGGAAGAATTGAAGGCTATCGTGGAAGCGGATCCATCGCAAACCACGTCCGAGTTAGCTGCAGGCTGCGGTGTTAGTGATAAAACTGCTTTGATCCACTTGAAGCAAATTGGGAAGGTGGAAAAGCTTGAAAGGTGGATACCTCATGAATTGAGTGCAGCAAACAAACAAACGCGCGTCGTCTGCTGCGTTATATTACTCAACCGAAAAAATTAACTCAACACAATAATGAAGGGATTTTAAATCGAATCATCACCTGTGATGAAAAGTGGATCCTGTACGATAATCGGAAATGCTCATCGCGATGTCTGAACACTGGCGAACCAGCCAAAGCCTGCCCCGAGCGAAAATGAACTCAAAAAAAGTTACTTGTGAGCCTTTGGTGGACTAGTGCCAGGTGTCGTTAACTACAGTTTTCTTAAATCTGGCCCGACGATTACGGCTATTTTGATATTACCAGCAACTGCAAATTATTATGGAAAAGCTAGCTGCTAAACAACCGAGGTTGGTCATTCGCTCTAGGCCACTGCTGCTTGAGGACAACGCTAGACCACACACTGCACAACTGACGGCTACCAAATTAGAGGAGCTTCAATTGGAATGTAAGTGTATCTAAGACATCCACCGACCTCCCCGGACCTTGCTCCAACAGATTACCATTTGGTTGGAAATTTGGATAACTTCTTGCAAGGGAAAAAAAATTAAAGAATTAATTCCTGATCCTTGATGAAAGATTTTATTGATTCCTGACCGAATGGTTTTTTTAGTAAAGGAATCAATTAACTACCTATGAGATGGCAAAAGTGCATAGATAGCGATGGTATATACTTTGATTAAATAAATATATTATGTTTAAAAATATCGACTTTATGTTCTTCCTTTATAAAACGCCAATTACATATGTAATGACCTAATAGTAACACGTCTAGTTGATGAGCGATCAAATATTCAACTAAAAATAAAGGACTTTTACTTAATATCACAATATCAATAATGTAATACCGAGACAGAGATAATAGCTGTCTCTTTCAAGCAAGTAACGACGAGTAGTGTTGTATTTCTTAGTGACACTTTTTAGGGTTCTGTAGTTTACGTCACGTCGATAAAGGCTTAAATAAGATGTTAAAGACGCGATCGACCGTTAAATAAACTATGTATGTGCTTACTCATATATCAAGGAAACAGAAGGTTAAGAAAAGGTACCAGAGATATAAAAATATTTTCGCTTCCAAGACTTTCAGGTTACAAAATATCTTGTCATATTTAAAGATATGATTGGTCTCGCTCGCTCGACTAGATGACGCACTCCCTAATAAAACAGCTTCGTAAATGCGGCAACTCATTATAGTAGTGTGTTAAGTGACAATTTACTTACATGTGACAAATTCTAGTGTACGTGAAAAATTGTGATGCCAGCTACTCAACTTTTACCCGAAAAATATCTTATGCTGTAGTCTATTAGTTAAGTTATTCGTTATAAATGTAGCTATGAAAATACTTAAAAACTAGCATTTAACCTTGACTCCGCCCGCGTAAATACAGTATCCATCAGGAACACTGTTCTTTACTTTCACATTTATAATAGTAGTAGGATTCAAAAAAAATTAAAAGCAAATGAACATATCAATATTATATTATTCTTATGAGCTTCTTCTTCAGAAAAATGTTAGGTATGTATATGAATGAATAGGCCTCATTTTTTGTTTATTTATTAGTCAAGACAGAATAACGTGTGTCGAGGCAGCTAGTACGATAATAATAATAGGTCTTTACCTATGAAATTGCCGTTCTACAGTACTGACCATTTCAAATCAAAATAATTTTTGTTTGGCTAAGAATTCTAATTTCAAATTTATTTTATTTTAAAACCATGGAATTCTTTTTCCAAAAGTAGTCATTTGTTTATTGATTAGTGTTACATTTTCATCGCATTCAATCTTTTTCGTCATCATGGATAGGTACGTTAAAAATTCGAGTAATTATGAAATATGAGTACCGTCGTGGCAGCAACGCGGCACAAGCGGCACGCAACATCAACGACGTTTACGGAGCTAACACTACAAACCAACGCACCACCTGTTATTGGTTTGCTCGCTTCCGTTCTGGAAATTTCGACCTGACAAATGAACCTCGCGAAAGCTGATGATACACAATCTACGGCTGAATTAGCAGCAGCTTTCGACGTTATCGTCAAAACAATATTGGTCCATTTGCGTCAAATTGGCAAGGTAAAAAAGCTTGACAAATGGGTGCCCCACGAACTCAATGATCGCCAGCGCGAAGTACGCGTCGAGACGTGCCTTGCACTGCTCAACAGACACACAAATGAAGGAATTTTGAACTGCATTGTTACCTGCGATGAAAAATGGATTCTGTTTGATAACCGCAAGCGCTCAGCAAGTTGGTTGGATCCTGGTTCAGCACCTAAACAATGCCCTAAACAAAAACTTACCTCTAGAAAAGTGATGGTCACTGTTTGGTGGTCTAGCGCCGGTATGATGCATCACAGCTTCTTACCAAACGGGGTGAGCATTACTGCAGATGTGTACTGTGAAGAACTGAACACAATGATGGGGAAGCTGGCACATCTCCAACCAGCATTGGTCAATCGCTCGTCTCCGCGGCTCCTGCACGACAACGCGCGACCTCATACTGCACAACAGACGGCCGTTCTCCAAGTTGCAAGAACTGGGGTTGGAAGCTCTCCGTCATCCGCCCTACTCACCAGACCTTGCGCCTACAGACTACTACTTTTTCCAGAATTTGGATAACTTCTTGGCGGGAAAAAAATTCAATACCCGAGAGGCAGTACAAAATAATTGCCTAAGAAGAATTTGTTGCCTCCCGTCCAGCTGATTTCTTTAAGAAGGGTATCAATAAACTGCCTCTGCGTTGGCAAAGATGCATTGATTGCATGGGTGATTACTTCGATTAATACAAATATAAAATACATGAAAAAAATTCGTTTAAATTTTTTCATACAAAACGGCAATTTCATAGGTAAAGAAGTAATATTACACATAATATACTTAACTGTAACGTTTTCATTATATATATTTTTTTTATTTTTCGACCTTATGCTCCTATTATGCTCCTTGCCATTGGCAAAATTCTTAGTAATAGTTGCGATGAGCGTTTCCATGGGTAGAATCATAATAACTAGGTTAGATAAATGAAATAGGATATAATTTGTCAATGTATTTGATTACATTATAGTAAAATATAATGACAATTAATTCACATCATAAAAATATTGAAACTTGGTTCTTGCATATGCGGCAACAATGAATGGCATTTTTGAGTTCATGTAATTTTATGTTGAAATTTCGAAATTACGACATACTTACTGATGATATGTCATCCCACTGTCCTTGTTTCTGGTCCATTTATTTTCACATAGTTTTACTACGCAACTTGGCATTTTTTACGATTTTAACTAAAATTAAATAAAATATTCGGGATGTACACCTGTCATAAAGCTTTTAATATGACTGGCTCGGGTAAGAGGACCTCAGCTGAGTATTTATTGCAGTATTTGACAAGCTCGTCAGCTCGGTCTGGTAGAGCGGCCAACGAGACCAATGATTAGTCTAAAAAATGGATTGCAATTTCAATGTCTTCATGTAATGTGGCATAGATGGTATTGAAAAAAATTGTGGTCTTGAAAAAGTTTAGGGAAGGTGTAAATGGTGAGAAATATTGGAAAAGTTGCAGAGAAAATACTAAAAAATACCATTGAATTTTTCCATGCTATCTGATTGCTCTGTTGAATTTGTCACTTAACTGTCAAATATTCACAGGTGTGTTCAGTTTACCTATTTGGTTTATTTAAAAAAAAGACCGGTAAGTGTAGTTTGTAGTTGTAGATGTAGTTATTTATTTATTCCAGCTCTACTAAACTCTCTCCTCATAGAGACGAAGCTCTACAGATGAACACAAAAATAATTATTATTTCAATCTTCGTAATTGCAATAAGGTCATTCAGCAGAGCTAATTTCTAATAAGCAAACATTTTTATTATGGCTCATTATAGTTTGCTATATGAAAACTAATAAAGTGAGTCTGATAATTATAAAACTAAGCCGATTCAAATAGTTATGAGTATCATTATTATCAAGAGCTTGCAATATTCTGCTCTACATCCAATACTATTCCATTTTATTTTTATGGCTGTATAAAATATCGTGTATCAGCCTTATAAAAAGCAATTGTGAACATAATACAAAGTGTAGCATTTTTATGTTTTTCTAGTGTTGTGTATGGAATGTCGATATTCGATACATATCTTATACTAGCTTTCGCCCGCGGCTCTGGGATAATACAGTATCCCACGGAACACTGCACTTTTTCGGGATAAAAAGAAGCCTACCTGTTAATCCAGAACTTGAACTACTACCATACCGAATGACATTGAGAACTTTATGACTCTTATCGAAAAGTAGCGGACACAAACGAAACCTATCATGTAGGTATCATAACGTTATATTCTTTTTTTTTTGGACAAAATAATGTTTATGGAATTTGATAATACTTTATATTCGATGATATAAATTTTTCAAGCTTCATCATTTCTCACCTTTAGGTATAATGAAATAAAGTGCAAGTAAAATATTTAATAATACGATTTATGTATCGATTTTTAGTAGATAGATAAAATCGAATCAACGAACTTATCGATTCGCCAATCAACCCTATTTAAGTTATAAATTATTGTGCCCTCCCACATACAGTAACTACACATTATTAAGGCATGAGGCAAGTGTTTAATATGGTATGATCTCTTATTTAAGCACTTAATCATAAACTTGAAAGCAGTAAGCTCCTCGCGAGACAAATGAGTGTCTTACGGCGTTTCAATAACCTATCTACCAATAACTATAATATTTGTTCATAAATTATAGTTTAAAAAAACACGCTTTTATAGAAAATCTAACTAAAAAATAAAAAACGTCAACTGAACGTCAGAGCAGCAACATGTCTCGAAATTCTTAAATTATTTTTTAATATTTATTGCGTTATACTTGTATAAAACAATACCAATTACGTTTGGAACACCACAGAAAATTCTACCAGTAATTTTCAAGATTTGCCAATGCCTGGACTCCGACTTATTTTACCGACCGGATTACTATGGAGCAGTGAATGGCTCAGAACGGCCCAAGTTGAGTAAACGGTGTTTCCTACTTACGCCCCAAATACACACTGGATGTTTTGTTGGACACCATAACATCGATGTACGCGGTTGGAGTAGTGAATGGACTAGGACGGCCCTAGCTCAGTAACCAACGGTTCCTAGTTACACCTTGTTGGACACCATAACTTGCGATCGGAGCTGTCAACGTGAATGACCAACCAAGCCCCATTAGAAGGAGGATAGTATTTTTTAGCAGTTTGCACCCCAAGAGGTTCAAGGTTTTTTATATTAGTTAAGCAGTTTTAAATTTTTGTTTATAGTTTATTCTATTATATCAGTTATCGTTTATAGTTTATCCTTACCAACCTATGAAAAGCAGCCAGGATGCAGGGACGTGTCCTTTGTTGCTATCTGTTATCTGCTGCAATGCTCCCACTGCTCCCGATATTTTAAAAGCCAGCGGGGTTTGAACATCCACGTAGGCAAATGCCACAAACAGCTTCCAACCCTCATTCCCCCAATAACCAATTCACTTCCGAACCCAATCTATCAAACAAGTTTCTGGCAAGAAATATCAAAATTTAAACGTTTTATACCAGTTCTAAGATGGATTCCTAGGGGTGCCAGAGTGACTGTAGCCCAGAAGCTTGCCGAAACCATACGCCACACAATGCTGGAGAACTCGAGGCAAGCCTGGGAAAATCTACTCACCTTTCCCTACAGATTTCTGCATATCACTAGAGATCCGCTCAACAATGCCTCCCTCACTTCAAGAATCAAAAAGAATTGTGTTTGGGACATTAACCTCAACCCAAATTTTTCTTCACATTCCTCGGTCAAACATAACATCGTGAAAACTGTGGAAAATAAAATAAGTGAGGGAGACATTAAGGGTGCAGCGCGGCTCCTGTTTTCCAATGACATGGTCGCCCCCGACTGCCCAGAAACCCTCATCGCCCTGCAAAACAAACATCCAATCCTTTCACAGTTTCCAATGACGCATTACCACCACTACAAACGTCGACAGACAAAGTACGCGGAGCCATCATGTCCTTTCTTCCGGGTTCAGCTGGCGGCCTCGACGGTCTCACCCCTCAGCATTTGAAGAATCTCACCAGCGGTTGCTGCGGGGAGGCCGGCGAGAAGCTCCTACATGAACTTACGAATCTGTGCAACCTGATGCTACGTGGAGGGGTCGCATCAGATATCGTAGACATTCTGTATGGAGCTAACCTCTGCGCCTTGAGGAAGAGAGATGGTGGCATTCGTCCGATTGCTGTTGGCTCCACATACAGGCGCCTTACAGCCAAACTAGCTTGCAAATCGGTCACTTCCCTCGCGTCATACTTCCAGCCAAAACTCATTTACAAAGACCACCTCATCTCATCCGAAGTGGGCTGCCAACAGGGCGACCCTCTAGGCCCAGCAATCTTCAGCCTTGCTATACACCCGGTCATCGAGCTTCTAAATTCAAAATTTAATGTTTGGTATTTGGATGATGGGACCCTTGGAAGCGATGCATCCACTGTACTATCCGACTTCCGCACTCTGATCCGCGAGTTCCAAAAAATAGGTCTGCAGCTGAACCTAGGTAAGTGCGAACTTTTTGTGCCAGACAGTTGTGGGGATAGAAACGCGATTATATCCAGCTTTAAAGAAATAGCTCCACAACTGTCTGTCATTGACAAGGATTCGCTCTTCCTTTTGGGCTCACGTATTTTAGACGAATCTCTCCCGGACATCATAGATAAATTACAAAATTTTAATGAAACTTTAGACCGCCTCCTCCAAATTAACTGTCACATGGCCTTTACCCTAATCCGTTTTTGCATTTTCGTACCTAAATTGACATATGTCTTACGGTGTTGTCAACTGTGGAAGTTCCCTCAACTTCTCAAACAGTTGGATGATACCATAAGACAAACGCTCTCCACTATTTTGAATACACATTTCGATGACCGCGCATGGACTCAGGCAACGCTTCCAGTTAGGTTCGGTGGCCAGGGTGTTCGAAAGCCCTCTGACATATCACTTCTGGCCTTCTTGTCCTCAGTCCACGCGAACCATAGTCTTATCTCCAAAATACTACATCACCCATCCTACTCCAATACAGTTCCCTTTCTGGACGAGGCCAAGGACGCCTGGAGCTCAACTAGTGGTTGTGGCGAAATTCCTGACAATACTTTTTCCCAAAGGCTCTGGGACGAGCCACTCTGCAGACTGGTACGGAATAATCTTCTTAATACGTCCTCCAGTCCTGTGGAGCAGGCTCGCCTCTTAGCTGCGTAGAAGTGGGAGTCGGGCCTTTGGCTACAAGCATTACCGTCACCCAATACGGGCACATTGCTGGATCGAACAGCTTTCCGGTTAGCCACTTCCCTGCGTCTTGGCACCCCCCACGTCGTCCCCCATCGCTGTGTTTGTGGTGCAAACGTGGACAGCCTCGGACACGGGCTGTCCTGTCA
The DNA here is from genome assembly GCA_963565745.1 of Phengaris arion. NCBI lineage: Eukaryota > Metazoa > Arthropoda > Insecta > Lepidoptera > Lycaenidae > Phengaris > Phengaris arion. The sequence goes on along the minus strand of OY751449.1, from coordinate 7,718,518 downwards.
ACGAAGCGCCGGCCGCATCTCCCGACATCACTGCCTGAACGAACTCATCCGTCGGGCTCTTGTCACCGCCGGAGTGCCAGCTGTGCTAGAACCCTCTGGTTTGGCGCGCAACGATGGCAAGACGGTATGACCCTGGTCCCTTGGAGAGTGGGACGGGCTCTTGTATGGGACGCTACTTACGTCGATACACTTGCTCCGTCCCATGTCCAGGGCACCTCGAGTTCTGCAGGTGCGGGCGCCAATCAGGCGGAAAACCTCAAGCGGCGCAAATATGAGAACCTTAGTGGGGATCTCATATTTGAACCGTTTGGGGTTGAAACCCTAGGTACATGGGGTCTGGGTGCGCACAAACTTTTCAGAGTAATCTCCAAAAAACTCATTGAGGCCACCCGAGACCCCAGAGCCGGCACCTACCTGGCCCAGAGAATAAGTATCGCAATCCAGCGAGGAAACTCTTTGAGCCTTCTAGGTACTCTGCCTGGTGGGGACGACCTGGGAGATTTCTTTGTTTTGTAGCATTTTAAGTTTTGGAGTAGTTATTATTTTTTTAGTACTTACCTACTTTTATAGTTTGTATATATTTTAAATAGTTTTTAGTTAATAAATATATTATGTTAATTATGTGTATTTAGATAAGTTTCTTTGTTACTTTTAAAAATAAAAATAAAATTTAATACATTTGGATTAAGAATAGTGTAAATGAAAAATAAATGTTTATTTCACCTGTACGTTTGTTTGTATGTAACCGACTCCAGTGGATTTGATTTTGATCCCTTTCAAACGGTCAGATTTCGTTTAAAGTGATTTTTAAGATATTTTCAAAGTGAAGATCCTTCTCATATCTAATAAAGTGTTCATAACTATTGAAACTATGCACCCCACGCTTTTTTACAATAATAAACATTTATTTTTCATTAACACTAATTTAAATTTTAGTCTTAATCCAAATTTTATTTATTTTTTAGTTATATTTTCTATAAAAGCGTCTTTTTTTAGTATTTTTGGTACGATTTGCTATCTATTAACCGGGGGACCAAAGAGTGAGCCTGGAACTGCACGCATGCGTAGTTCGCGCACTAGTTCTATCTCTCTTACTCTCATGCAAAGGACGCGGAAAAGAATTGATGCATCCTGGCGAATTTAATCAGGATAATCGGATATTTTAATCGAATTATTGTATTTTCATCGGTCTTTGACAAAACAAACAAAATCAATACAAAATCGAGCCCAAAGGAGTCGGTTACAAACAAACAATCAAGCAAGCAAGCAAGCAAGCAAACATACAGGTGAAACTAATAAAAGCGTTATAAAAACGTCACATTTGTATCGCAAAAAACCGGCAAATGATTGAATGACGACGTTTTTAACAAATAATTATTGGTTATTGAAACCGGCCGTTAGAGCGTCTTCATATAACCCGATATCGGCAACTGTAGCCGATACGATATCTATAATTATATACCTACTGACACTAAACATAATGACAATAGTAGCGAATCCTGCCTGATTTTCTATCGGATTTACAGCCGGTGAATGACAGACAGCGAGTCTAAGCAACAAGATACCCATTTTTATCCTTTGGGCACGGATTCTTTCCTGAAAGAACTTTTTCCGATTTCCTGCATAGGATTTTTATATCATACTTTGAATTAATTAATTATTAATTGTTCAATGAATCTAATATAATTGAATAATTATTAATTGTTCAATTATATTAGAGACTACATCTACAAAATACTAGACCTAGAACAGGCACAGTTAGGCGAATTTACGTCCAATGTCGAGCGATTGTCTATCAGGCGTCCATTTACTAGTTATGGACGTTATGGATGGATGCCGCCGCATTACCGTGATGGAACAGCTTCGTAATTACATTGCTGCCTTACCTGGGGATTACAGGAGTATGCTGTATTGTATGAGCTAATATATTGACGATATGGTACAATAGCTTCTGTAGAAAATGAAGTATGATATGAAATGTACTACTACACCTTATGGTTTACTGGAAAACTAGAACTATTTTTTTTCACCAGTACACCATTTTTCACCATCAAATCATATTTCACCATTACACAATATTATGCTCTAGAACTTGGTGATACATTGGAGGCATAGTATTCAAGGTAATCGCGAAAAACATTTTTTTTTGATATTTGATCTCGAATAACTTACGATGCAGATACAGGATCTTGGGAGACTTTTGAGACAACTTCTAAAACGCCAAAATGAAAGTGTCATATCCCTATTGGCTATGAGAATTTTGCTGTCCTTGCCACAAAAACTTTGTAAATCGTAAAATAATAAACCTGTTAAGTTCGAGCTTTCTAGTAGCTGGCGTCATATTCGTTGAGTATAAGTATTATGAAGGGTAAGCAGGTGCAGTCCATTATAATGTTAAGTTCTTGCAAAAACATTTAAAACAAAAACCTTCAGAATGAGCTTAATATATTATTATAGTATATTATGTTGAAGATTTTTTATTTAATTATAATTGACCTAATTTAAATAGGACAAAAAATAATAACATGCTCCCCACTGGCACACTGGCGTTGGGAAAAAAGACTCGACAAATTATTATCTCATTGGTGAAACGCTAATTTTAAGGGGCTACGTTAGAATGCTACATTATGCCAGCTGAGTTAGTATAGATTCAAGGCAAATAAAAGTACCAGCATATATTACGCTTAATGTGAAAATATTAAATGCAATTTATGCATGTTTGTACCACAACTAATAAAAGAGATTGCATGAAATTAAACACAGTGTTAGTTATTGCATTGACAATTCAATTTCAAGACATTGTTACGAGATTCGGAATCTGGGATGTTATCTGCTAACGAAGTATCTATTGCATTATATAAACGTATTAAGAAGTAGAACTATCAATGTCATATTGACAGATGTCACAAGCACAACCTATCTAGTTTATTTTAGTTAGCAAAAAGGCTATATACAGTGTAGACGTATCTGTGTTAAGCATCTCTCTCATATGTGCCGATAAAGGAGAATATAACAATTGTTGCTGTATTATTATTATCACCACTCAAGCGTAAGTAGGATCCGTAAGAACCAAGACGTCGTAGCCCACAACAGTATCTAGCAACAACCAAGTCACTACATAATAATCATGAGGGTTAATGGAGTTAACAAGTGCAGAGCAACTAGTCAGGAAAACCGCAGAGTACCAATACAGTCGACCAAGCTATGTCAGTTCTGTGGTTCCAACTACATGCAGATTTTGTGTACACTACAGTTACTGCGGTAACCATAAGGTACCATATAACAGTTTTACGAAATTTTAACACGATATTCTGTTTATTGTTAAACGATTTTTGTATGTTTCAAGTAATGTTTAATAACTCATAAGTCAAATTAATATAAACGGCTAAATTCTCAAACGCTTCTTAAATTTAGTGGATCCTGAAGTCACAGACTGTTACCACAGATTAAAGAAAGAGGAACAAATAAACAGCCACATAGTTAGCTTTCGATTTGATTGCACTACTACAAGCATACGGTGTGTCCACGATTGTGTGGAAAAATCGTGAGCCGTTGAAGGGGAAATCAAAATTTTCAAATTTGAATCGTTTTGGATCGTTCTATGAAAGCTGTTCCTGTGATAATATATTGTATGCCCTGCACGATTTGCCCGTCTAGACTCTAGACGGTGCTGTGTGAAGGTAGGCTGTACGTAAAACTTATATTTTATTGTTTTTTTATAAAACTGAACTTTTATTATCCTACTGATATTATAAATGTGAAAGTTTGTGAGTCTGGATGGATGGATTGTTGGCTGTATGGATGGATGTTTGTTACTCTTTCTCGCAAAAACTACTGAACGGATTTTGATGAAATTTGGTATGGTAGTAGTTTAGGCTTGTTGCATAATGACAACAGTGGTTTTAAAAAATGTTATTGTCAATGTCATATTGACAGATGTCACGAGTAAAGCCTATTTACTTAGGTTATTTTCGATTAGCTAAAAGGCTATACTCAGGGTAGACTGTAGTATTTGTGTTAGACTTATCTCATATGTCATACGTATCTGTTGCTAAGCACCAATAAAGGAGAATATAATAATTGTTGTTGTATTATTATCATCACCACTCAAGCGTAAGAAGGACATACAAATCAAGAGGTCGTAACCCGCTACAAGGCTCTGGATTAAAACACAGGCTACTCTTTATCCCGAACAAATACAGTGTTCCCGAGGATAATATATTTACGCGGGTGGAGCCGCGGGCAACACCTAGCAGACTTTATTGCGGATAAAGTTTGTAATTATCTGTACTAACATAAATACTTAGCAATGTTTTAGAGAAATATGCACGACACGACAATAATATTTCGAATAAATTGAGAAAAAGAACCTCCATTGTTAGTAACCTAAATAGTTACTTTATACTGTCTACTTTCCTTGGGGCATTATTATGACACACCAGTATTTTAATTTATCATAATTTAATTGGAACGATATGAAGCACATACAAACTATTCCAAGTGAAAAGCTGAAAGAAATTCCTTTTGAAAATTTCTTGTGGATATAAAAATTAGGTTGGAGTCTCGGCAATAGCTTTTAACTCCGCCTGCGCTGGTCAGGCGGAAACTTCAAAATTAATTTAGAAGTTTGATCGAAAAATGTTTCTCTCTGTCGTCAAAGCGAGTTAGCTCGGCGCGGGCGGGGTGTATCTAGTTATCCCCTCACGGTCAAATGTGGATTTGTTTGATCTAATCAAATGTTTTTTTGAGTTTTAAAAGTTAAGTTTAATTTTATATTGCATCTTCTTTTTTAAAATTAATCTTTAAATAACTTGATAAAACTTTTCAATAAAAGCGTAGGTGCCTCAGATGAATAAAAAAAAACTACTTAACTTCAACTAAGTTTACTATATGTTTACCACAAAAACTATAAACTTTGTAATGTTTAATAATACATTTTGGGATTCCCTGGTACTACTCAAGAAACCCAATTTCGATCTGTCCGTCTATCTGTCTGTCTGTATGTTCGCCCTTCTAACCTTTGTAATCATAAATGTAAATGGATGAAATTTGGTTCAGTTATATTATGTTCAGTTATATTATATTGTGTATGGATTTTATTTTCAGTATCGTACATTTATAATAATTTTATATTTTAGGGGTGGCTCTCAATACATGCAAAGTGGGGATGATTTTTTTTTCATTCTAACCCATCGCGTATCGTCGAATGTGTCTTTTAAAATAGGTGACGTTTTAGATATTGTGACTTTCTTCAATTTTTAAGTAATCGCCTCCAAAAATGGTTTACAATTTGGCGTTTATAGGCTGTAACAGGTAGAGACTTGTAAATTTCCATGCTAAAAGGTCTTACAAAATTATCTTTTTACGAAAATTATTTTGAGCGAGATTAGACAATAACATTTGATGTAATAAAAAAAAATGTTACGCGATGATAAGATTAAAACATTATTTTATCAGTGGTTAGATAATATTATGACGACATCTGCGCTTATCACCAATTAAACTCGTACTTTTGCAGGGACACATTTAATCTGTAAACGAGATAGCGACATGATTGTGCATTTAAATATTTACTTTGCAAAAGATAAAAGTTTCAGTACCTTCAACACCCGTTTAAGTTAAACCATGTGAACCTTACAGACCGTTCAGTGTTATTTTACCTCTAATAAGACTGTGGGAATATGGTGGCAAGTGCCAAAGGGAGATCTCCGACCGAGCGAGGTGCTATGGCTCGGTCAGGCCGAAGCCCACTTGTAATCATTTTAGGTGTTGTATATATAGTGCCGATCTTAGAAAACTTCGATAGCGTGATTCAGGATCGTGGCGCTAATTGGTCCGCCACATCACTCCCCCCCCGAAGACCGGAGGTCGAATCTTGAGTCTTCTGCTTGAGTCGCCAGTGCCAGAGAGTTCCAGTGAGTCGGAACTGTGCTGCTGCTGCACGGGCTCCAGTGATTCGGAGTGCTGCCGTGCGGGCCGATGCTACGTGCTGACCAGGAGAGATGTGTGTTCTGCTTGCTGACCGGTCGTTGTAGTGAGTGTGCCCGTTGAAGCCGATGAGGGTTCGACCAGGCCGCGGTGCGTTGAGGCTGGTGGTCGAGGTACCCGATGAGGCTGAAGCTGGCTGGCGAGGTGCGGAGGGGTGGGGAATGATGATGGTGATGTCCAGAAGGAGTCGTGTTCTATCGAGGGTCACCAATGTTGGATGAGTGAATGCCCCAAAGGGAGATCTCCGACCGAGCGAGGTGCTCAGTCAGGCCGAAGCCCACTTGTATGCATTTTTTTTTTCGAAAGGGTCTACGCTAAGGGTCGGGTTAAGACCGCTGTAGCTACATCAGACTATAACTAGCCTGGTGGCTAGTTTATTTGGTAAGAGTCGATGGGAGGGTTTGACCCTCCCTAACATCACCCGGGTGATGTTCAGACCGGATATTGGGGACAGCTACGGATTGTGAGCTATTATTATGACAGGGGAGACGCGGGTCTCTCCTGCTAAGGGGTCCGACCCCTTCCTCACTCGCTGAGGAGTGAGGTTGCTCGCGCGTGGTAGCAAAAACTAACGGCGTGCGAGTAATCGCGATAGAGGAGCTCTCGTTTTTATCGGTATCGGTACTGAGAGGGCCGTCCCTCTCCCCTTCCGCGTACGGTCGGGATGACTCGCGCGCGTAAGTCCTAATGTCGATGAGGTTCGCGGTATTGGTAGAGCTCTCTATATCAATATCGCGGTCGCGGACACTATTTGGAAGTGTACCTAGTCTACTAGGATGCGAACTCGAACTCGGGTTCGGGTCCGGTCCCGTGTTAGGGTCGGTCTGTACGTCTGTACGTGATGTCGTGTCGGATGTGGGACCTCGAGGTAGGCGCCGGCGTCGACCCCGGTGCGATACTAACCTCGCGGGTGCGTGTGATTTGAGTTTACGTAACTGTACACAGTACGTTACGTATTTTGTGATCGGATCAACGGGATCGGCTAAGATATGCTAAGGCCATTTGTACGGGTTTCGGAAAGTCTGTGCGTCGTGATAATAGTCCAGGGCCTTTTGAATAAGGGGGTTTGAGTGATTTTTGCCTTTATCAAAGAATCTCTCTACGAGTTCCTTGATATAGGCTTTGTTAGTGATGAGCTCGCAGTCCCTATGCAAGTCGATGTTACGCATGTACCTGGGGGCGCCTGTTGCCATGCGTAGAAACCGGTTTTGGGCTCTTTGCAAACGGTCCAATTGAGACTCGCTTATCTGTGCAAAAGAGACGCACGCATAAGTGAGTATCGTTCTAATGCAAACTTTATACAATGTAAGCTTATGTCCTAGGGATATTTTGCTTCGCGAATTAATTAGCGGATATAATTTGTAGAGTACAAATTTCGCTTTACGTAATGTATTAATGCTTTACGTACTAATGTGACTCGAAAACGACATCGACTTGTTTAGTACTACGCCTAAATATTTGACCTGAGTGACCTCTGGGATTATGTTGCCATGCAGGCTTATAGGGCTCATTATTTTTCGGGGGCAAGTGCGCCTCATTGCACTTTTCCTATCGAATGAGATGGCGTGACTTTTGTCGGGATTAACTTCTATTCTCCATTTGAAGAACCATTTACCGAGAGCAGTAACTGATTCCTGGAGGGCTTTAGACGCGGTACAGGCTCGTATGTGGGAATAATAAAGGGCTGTGTCGTCCGCGAACATAGCTAATTGCACCTTAGCGTGTTTAGGGATGTCACTAGTATACAGGTTATATAGGGAGGGCGAGAGGACCGAGCCCTGCGGTACTCCCGCCTCCATATATCTTGGCAACGACAGTGCGCCTTCTATGCGGAAATGAAATTTACAATTTTTTAAGAAGTTACTAATTAATAAAACAAGATAATCGAGTATTCCCATTTGATAGAGTTTGTATAACAGTCCGTTATGCCAAATTTTATCAAAAGCTTTTGCAATGTCAAAAAATACGGCGCATGTCGTCTTCCTGTCGTTTTTGCTAGTAATTATGTACTCCGTTAAGCGGTGTACTTGAGCGGGACAGCTGTGCATTTTGCGGAAGGCAAACTGCTCGTCTGGAAGGAGTTTTTTGTCGGTTATGACGTCATTGAGGCGCCTTTTAATAACTCTTTCTTAGACTTTACCAAGGGAGCTAATGAGACTTATTGGACGGTAGCTACCAGGCACCTTCCGGGGTTTCCCCGGTTTGTGGATACCTATGACAATATCTACTTTCCAAATGTCTGGAAATGAACATCGTACTAAGAGGGCGTTAAAGATGTTCACTAGGAGTTGAATTAGATCGGACGGTAATATTTTAAGTGTTTTGTTTGAAATACCGTCGAGGCCTGGGGCTTTTTTGGCATTCATACACTTAATAATGTCACTGACCTCCTCCGAGTCCTCACCCTATCTACATCAGGTGGCCTCGAGAGTCGGCTGTCGTCCTCGCTATTTACTAAGCTAAGGTAGGGTGGCCTTGGGGGTCGTTGGCACCTCCCTAGATGAGTTCTCTATGGTCACTACCAGGTGATCGGTCAAGTGGGAGGCGGCCTCTATGGCTGTCTCTTTACTATCTATACTATCGGGGATTTTACTAGGTGACTAGATTGGAGGACTTTGATGTTCTCCGCTAATAATTTATAGTCCACTATCTTCCTAGTACTAGAATTGTTGGGGTTAAGACTACCAAGTGTAATCGTAACCGGTCTGTGGTCCGTGGTGTCCGGGTGTTAAGCTTGTGGAGAGTCTCAATATAGATATTGAGAGAAACATTTTTTACTAAAGCTATGTCTATCGTACTAGGATCGCGTATGACACCGTTGATGTTTTCATTGGTGTCATAGCGAGTGGGGTCAGTGGGAGCTAATAGTGCAAAATTTAAAGTATCGGTTAAACTACAAAGAATGACGCCGTTTCTATTGTTACGTACGTTGCCCCACTCGGTGTGTTTGCAATTTAGGTCGCCGGCAATGATAACGGCGTTGCCTAAGTTAAATAGCGACTGTAGGTCGCTAGAATGTAGTTCTTTGTTGCACGCTAAGTACGCGCTTACTAATACAATTGGTCCGTGACCGGACATACTAATGTGGCAAACAGATGTCTCTAAAGTTAACAATGACGGTGGCTATAGGGGAATACAATGTAATGATTTTTTATAGTAGATAAGAGTACCTCCGAGTCGGGATCGAGTTCTATCGTTTCTAATTATTTTGTAGTTAGCTATTTTAGGGCTCCTCATAGTAGGTTTTAAAAACGTCTCCTGCACTAGAAGAATGTCGACATTTTGGCTGCTTACAAAATCGCGAATTTCGCTTATGTTATTCCTAATGCCGTTCATATTGAACGACACTACGCGTAACGAGTGCGGCTTTATCCTTCCCGAAGGCTCCATTAATTATCGTCGGGGGAGAGCGCCTTGATCTGACGGATCAAGACCTGATGGTCTGACAAAGCTTGGATGCGGTCTGTGGCCGATCCTTTTAGCTTTGTCGCTAAAATAGAAAGCTCCATCGCGTCAATAGGCCCGATGTTGCTTAAGAAGTGCTATACGAAAGAGAGGTCTGCAGTGAAGCTGGGGGGGGGGGCTCGGCCTTAGGCGCTTTTGGCGCGGAGGGCATGGAGGGCAACCCCTAACTCCGAACTACGATTCTGCGCGGGCTTGAACCATGCAGATTGGGAGGGTAGGGGGGCAGGGATGAATCTCTGTTTGGGGGGGGGGAGGCACCTTTCGTCTGTGGTGCAATGCGCTTTTTTGCTTTGTAATTGGCGGGGTGTCCTTGGAGAACAGAGAACACAGCTGGGGGGTTCGGACTCCTCAGCTGGGCTCTTTCGGGGACAGTCAGAGGTGCCGTGGTCACCGAGGCACTTTACACAACGCGGCCTAGCTTGGCAATTCCGTGCCAAGTGCCCGTAAAGTTGTAAAGTTGGCATCGGTGGCACTGGCCAGGGATTCCCTTTTTACGGGGGGGGGGGGGGGCTCAACGCGGATGCCCGTAATGTGGCAGATGGCTCGGATATTGAAGATATCCTTACCCTCTGGCGTAAGAGGAAGTGTTACGAGTACCATATTGTACTCGTGTTTTTTAATAGGATGGTACATACGATGTACCTCTATGGCGGGATAACCCTGGGACTGGATGTCCATGAGTACCTCTCTTGTGGAGAGGCACTTATCGACACCGGTAATGACGACGCGCAGAAGGCGCTCGTCTTCGAGGGCATAAGTGTGATAACCTATGTTCTTTGTGCGTAGGAACGCGGTGAGGAGGCGGTGATCCTCCGAAGTCTTAACCTGCACATTAATACCGATGAGGCTCGTATGTGCAGAAGAGTAACGGAGCTTATGCTCGTTAAACGCTGCGGATATTAAATTCCATTTGGCCTTCTCCTGTATGATTACAGGACGAGGCATTTTAGGAGTACGGACGGCCTTAGGGGCCTGGGAGGCCAGAGGGGCCTGGGAGGCCGGAAGGGCCTGGCAGGCCGGAAGGGCCTGGGAGGCCGGAGGGGCCTAAGAGGTTCGGGGGACCTGGGAGACCAGAGGGGCCTGGGAGGCCAGAGGGGCCTGGTAGGCCAGAGGGGCCTGGTAGGCCAGAGGGGCCGGGAGGGCCGATAGGGTAAAGCCTGCATGGATTTCCTATTTTTAGTTGCCGATTTCGACGGGAAAGATAAGACTGGAGAGGAGGTGCCCTCTGGGCGCTTCTTATATTTAACTGTAGTGAACTCACCTTGTTCACTACGGTCGGATTCTTGCTCTGAGCAAGACATCTCTGAAGGAGATGATAGGGGTTCGTTATCGGCTGGAATAAACGGGACGTCGCTATCGGGCGCCGCCGGTGAGTTAACGGGTAAGAAAACTTGAAGTCCCCGATGTCGCGTCCAAGTGGACGTCCACTTGGACGCGACATCGGGGACTTCAAGTTTTAAAAACTCCAGGAACTTTCTAATTATAGCGTCAGACATAATAATTAGAAAGTTTATCCCGGGACTGGGATTCTGCTCTCTAATTAATTATTGGGGATACAGCCCCTCCCGGCGACCGGGAGGGGAGGTGTGTAGGGAGGAAAGCTCCTCGTGTAGTGTGCCTAAACGTGTCACGGTACTTACAATTGTTCCTCGGGCGGCTGGAACTCACTCACTAACGTTACGGTAAACACTAGGGCGCTAGTGTTCGCGAACGAGACGCGGCGGAGCGCGAGCAGAAGGCTCGCGCTAAAAACGAGACGGACGATGCGACCGGTCGCACGCTCGTCCTAACGCGGCGGTAACTACGCGGCGGGCGTGCGAGCAGAAGGCTCGCACTAAAAAGCGAGACCGGTTCGTCCGGTAGGCGGTGGTCGCGGCGCGGCGCGAGACACGGTACGGCGCGAGACACGGTACGGCGCAAGACACGGTACGGCACGGGTCGGGCGGCAAAGGCGGTTGGGTGGCGCCTTTGTTTCTTCTCTCTTGAGTCTTGACTCTTGAGTCTTCGGTCTTCTGTCTTCTTTCTTCCTATGGTTTCTCTTTCGCGAGCGATGGCACACGCGAGAGAGCGAGAGCGCATGCTGCGAGAGCGAGAGCGCTTCATCGGGACGACGGTCACGAACGTATGCAATTCAGATGTCGTATATATAGTGCCGATCTTAGAAAACTTTGATAGCGCGATTCAGGATCGTGGCGCTAATTGGTCCGCCACAAGACTATTATGGGAGAGCCACGCTTCGGCATGAATGGGCCGGCTTGACCGGGTAAATACCACGGCCTCACAGAAAACCGACGTGAAATAACGCTTGTATTGTGTTTCCCCGAGTGAGTGAGGTTACCGGAGGCCCAAGGGGGGTTGGGGATTTTAAGGACTGGAAACGCAAGTCGCTAAACCAGAGGAGTTACCAATGTAACTTCTCTGGTGTTGCGAGTGTCCATGGGCGGCGGTATCGCTTACCATCAGGCGATCCGTCTGCTCGTTTCCTGGTTCATTTAAAAAAAAAAAAAAAGGAAAATATATGCCTACGTCTGATCGATCAGTCTCATAGAAAGTCTTTTCAAAGACTTAAGGCGCAGTGAAACATATATATTATAGGTTATTTTTATAAGTACCTAGTAAATTGTCACCTTTCTAGGATATTTAATTATTGCATCTTAAGAATTCACTTAGATAACAGTCCCAATCAATCAAAAGTATTCATTGAAAGTCGCAATAATAAACACTTAACTGTTACTTCAACTTTGACTCGCCACTCGATACATCTGAGAATCGATACCGTGTCGTGATAGACGAAGTCGATTCAATAAACGATTTTTGTACAATTTCAAACAATGAACATCATATCATTAATCTCGGACTACCGGGAACGGGTTCTAACAATGATAGCTAACGACGAGGCCACGAAATGTGCGGTATAGCGACGAGCAAAAGCTAAATGGGCGAAGAGAAAAATAATAGAGCAGTGCAAATCTTCTTGTATATATGCTTTTCATTATTAAAGCAGCTTCTTTGCTTCAAAAACCAAACAATACATATTACTGTTACAGACGCGGAAAAATATTCAAAGTTAATAAATAAAACATTTATGAGAAAATCAACGCATAGTCTTATTTTCGTGTAGGCACTGTAGTGGATGACTATTGACTATGGCTAAGCTCCACGGAGACTCCAGGCACACATCAGTAATGTAAGTATGTTGTCATCCACTATATCAGTAAGAAAATATTATCTATTAGAATTGGCGCCTCGGTTGTAGGCCCTAGATGAATTGTCTAAATAAAATATAAGTCATAAAATAATAAACGAGATATCGTTATAATATTATGTGTTTGATTCCGGCGCTCCTAACCTTCATCTGAGCAGCAAGGCCTCCGATCGCCACAGTCCCTTGACATCGAATCTTCGAAACAATGTATAGTGACCAGCTGTAATCGTGTAAATATTTTTCAAAAAAAAAATCGGCGACTGATATTAGAGCTCTGCACTTACTCTACAATCATTACTGTTAATGATTAACAACTCTAGTCACTTATGAACAACTTGTCGCTATGATCCTATTTCGTGGCCACACCGCACCGATGCTATCTGATGAAATTCAACTAATCGATTCGCAGCCGAGTTGACTTTCATTAAATTATTAGGCCGTGCCGTTCAGATGAAAGCGATAATCTTTAGCTGCGGTTAACCCTAACAGTTGACATACGATCCGATGGAACTGATTCCGATGGGGTTAAATTGATTTGAGTTATGTATACTTAAATTATATCTCTGTTGGTTACTGTGAAGGCTGAGGCCCGAATCTAGTGAGTTCCTATAATCTGAACCCAGGCGTTATACTGTAGGAAACTAAGTTGTCGCGCTTAGTAAGGGTCCCCTAGTCCGTTGTTACCATTATATATACAACTATTAGTATAAAATAGAGCAAAACGGAAAATCAAGTTAGTTTTTTCGTATGAGCCCCCGTTAAATATTAGTTTTATTTTTTTATTTACTTTTTAAGCGTCAAATTTTAAGCGTCTACCTCTTGCCGTTATTACTACCAAGCAAAAAACGACATAAAATATACGTTTGTTGTATTATGGAGCCCCTTAAATATTTATTTTATTCAGTTTTTAGTATTTTTTCTTTTGGCGGCAACAGAAATACATCATCTGTGAACATTTCAAATGTCTAGCTATCACGGTTCACGAGATACAGCCTAGTGACTGACGGACGGACAGCAGAGTCTAAGTACGTGGGTACGAAACCCAAAACATCGAGAGCAATTATCTTATTAGATATATCTTAATTTTATTAATGCGTTGTAACTTGTAATATACAAAATGAAATTAGTTTCAGCGAGATAAAATTAAGATGCTCAATCAGATAACATGTTTGAAAAACGCTCGCAACGCCTCCAAGCTATTAAAGGATATTACAAAAGATGGCCAAGAAGGCGGATACTTTTAATTTTCGGCGCTTTAATACTGCAAGATGTCGATATCTTCTTTTGTTTTCGTATCTCATATCGGGACCAATATAACGGCAATGTAACACAGTAACGGTATTACATTACATACGAACGATATATATATTTTTTATATTATCATATTATATGACATGACGAAAACTTTTTACCCCTTTTTACGAAAATTATGCAAACAGATTATTATAAAATATAGCATAGTTAAAGTTTATGAAGTTGTGCAGCAATGTCGAGGAAGGTGTGCAGAAAGGTATATTTTTCAAATAAAATCTATAAAATAAAAACAACACACACTACCTCAGACTATTAACTCACACTACCGTTTGATACGCAATTTTGATACCCGTTGACTAACGTTGACTGACTGATAAACGTTGACGTTTGTCAATCTGTCACAATTAACAACATTAACATTTTTTTTACCTAAAAAGCAAAGTAACCCTTATGAAGTACAAAATTACATTAACATAAATTACAAATTACATAATTACATTAACATATAATATAAATTATAATAGGAGAATTTCGACCACAGGCACAGGCAACCTCTAGTATATTTAATGATTATTCCAAACACAGACTATTGGAGTACAAAGCTGAATCAGAAGAAAAGTTCACTAATATCAAATTACTGTTGGAAATTAGCATAAGTAATACATACAAAGGAATCGTAATAAAAAGTAAATGATTTTAATTGAAAAGTAACCCATATTTGATTTCCAAACAAACCTAAGTGAACTGAAAATTCATCGCGTAACAAAAACAGCAGAGAAAAATGTACGTCCGCAAATTGCTTTCAGCAAATCATTTATTGAAGTACCCATCGGATGCGCTCTCTAATTTGCAAATGGCGAATTACAGGGCAGCTATATTGTGCCTTACCGATACTTACCTAATACATTGCAGTTAGCAGCTGTCGTTGGTCTTTCCGTCAAAGGTAAATAGTATGATAGTTCAAAAAGGTTATTTGCATATCAAGTAGGTACAATCTGAAAAAGTGCTTGAATGCACTTTTGAAGTAAAACTTGTTTACGCACGCTCGACTTGGGGAGTAACTTGGTGCATGCGTGACGAGATCGTTACGAAAAGTATGATCGGGCGATTCGCATATATATTATACTTAAATATTTGTACAAAAGAAGTTTTACTTCAGTCGTGTGGTCGTTTTTATTTTAGATTACCTATACTGATTTAGAATTTTGTTTTTCGTACTCTTATTTCATACCTTACCAAGAAGACCTCTTCTATGATAAAATATATTAAGAAACCAACATAGTACATGACACTTTAAAGTTTTATAACTCGTAATTGGCATTGCCACTGATAAATAGCGCTTTGATATTAAAAATAATAATAAAAGATTATTAGTTAAAATAGCTTAATACGATCCATTTACTTTGGGGGTGACCCCAAAGTAACTTAATATATTTTTCATAAAACTAGCCACATTGCCGAATAAACAAAAAACAAAAATAACTTTTAAAAATAAAAATGAAATTATGAAATGGTTCATCTCAAACCGAAATTTAATTATTCAATATATATACGCGTAAATACAGTATCCCACGGAAACACTGTACCTTTCAGGATAAAAAGTAGCCTATAATTTAATCTAGAGCTCAAGCTACTACCATACCGAGTTTCATTAACATCCGTTCAGTAGTTTTTTCGTGAAAGAGTAACAAACATCCATCCTCACAAACTTTCACATTTACAATATTAGTAGGATTATCGTCACGCAATTTAACTAGGCAACCTATTTTTCTCTGCCATTTTATAAAACTTAACGCAAACAATACGTAACAGATGAGGGGTATATATTATTCCTTATACTGTATCTTAGGCCAAAGTTGAATAAATTTACCAATGACCTATGAATCCCGAAGAAAAAAAAACAATAATCTTACAGTAACGGAAAAAAAAACAGTAGCCTCAGTTCTAAACTGAAGATATAACTGAACAATAAAACGATAATCTTAATACCTCAGACTTGGCATTTCACGGCGAACATGAATATGTATTCCTATCTAAGCCTCACTGAGGCTGGTAGCTCGTTAATCTATCAGTGGGGTTCGATTCCCCGCTGTCATGCGGAAGCACATCTTTGATCTTTAATCGATAGCTATCGATACATCGATCTCCGACTCGATGTTTCGATTCGATTCTCCTACGCACATGAAAATTAATTCGAATCGCCTACGCGATTTTAAGTAAATACTCGTAAGAACAATTGATTCAATCATAATGTCATGTTTTCCTTTGAATTCTAATCTTGATGAGTAATAATAAGGAAATAGATAATTTTGGTAGGAAGTTTCATGGAACTTATCAATGCTTGTAATGTCCGGCACACACATGTAGACGTTTATGTGAAATTCCGCATTACTGTAATTTTTCTACGACTCATGGTCATCTATGAGTCGTGAAAAATTACAGTAATGCGGAATTTCAATTGCATGACTCATGAGAGTCATGACTCAGTTACTTTTTTCTACTGATTGTATAAAAATTAAAATATGAAATAATACATTCGCAAATCAGAACCCCAATTCTCGTATTAAACAACTTTCAAGTTACTTTCAATGAAATATAAATTAATCGTCTTTATATCGTAAACTGATTTTTGGAGTTTGGAACAATCAAAACGCGAGACTGGATCGTAAATGTATTATTGTAAGATTTAATTAGCACAATCGATCTACTGAAGTTCGCTAACTTAATATTTTATTTCTGTATCTTCACAATATTTTAACGCAAAGCCTCCAGACTATGCTTTAGAAGAATATATGTAATAGCTTAATTCTAAGTAATACTAACTAAATCTTATTTCAATTTTGTATCGGGATTTCCAAAAAAAGAAGGTTAACACTGAACCAATAAAGTTTATTTGTTCATAATATTGTTTTGTTGCGTATCTCGGGCCGTGTTCACAAATGAACAATAAATATTCATGCAGGTTCGACAACCGGGACTTATAGCGGTTAATTGTATCTTGATTAACGTTGATAATAATTCTTAAAATCTTTTAAGCACTGCCCAGTGCCCGGTGTCCATGTACAAAGAAGAAAAACAAAATTCGAATGAGACACCACTATTTTTTGCCATTTAGGTACCCACCATGGGGGTTAAAATTATATTGAAAACTTTATAAGAGGATTGAAAAGAAGTTTAGCTATGTACCTATGCTTATTATGAGAAGACTTGTAAACTAAAAACCGGCCGAGTGCGAGTCGGACTCGCGCATGACGGGTTCATTAGAAAACCGCTGTAAATTTACGTTTATTATATGGGAGCTCCACTTAAATATTTAATTTATTGTTATAGTGGCAACTGAAATACACCTGTGAAAATTTCACTACCTATCACGGTTCATGAGATACAGCCTGGTGACAGACAGACGGACGGACGGTCGGACGGACGTTGGACAGCGAAGTCTCAGTAATAGGGTCCTGTTTTTACCCTTTGTGTACGGAATCCTAAAAAGCGACTTATTTAATAATAATAATAACCAGATCACAAATAGCTGATTCCCAATACATTAATGAGCCCAATAACATATATAGTACATAACTAAGGTTGATAATAATATGCAGGATTACTGAAGGACTAATTATAGGTCGATAAATTTAGAAAGGTCGGAGAGTTTCTGAGAGAATTGATTTGGAATATGTCTGCAGGCGATAAGTTTCCCTCAGAAGACCTCGTAGCCTGCGGCCAGTGGTGGTCGAATCTTGTAAGTTATTTTACCAATAATAAGAAAATAATAAGACAGTAAGTCTATAGTTTCTTGATTTCTCTTTGAACATCTTATACTACAGGGCCATGCTAAAGTAAAAATTGAAATATATGGTGAGGTTAAAATAATGTTATATATGTGTTGGAAGTTTAGGTTCAATTTAAATGCAATCAAACCTTACTAAGTGGATCAGTAAGTAAACTCTCAAGTCTCAGTATTCATAAAAAAGTAACTAATTCTTTCTCGTTGACGAAATTTTATGACGAGCAAATCCATAATAAAGCGAATATCTAAGAAATTACATTAATGTGTAGCAGTGGCGAAGGCTGGTTCTCCTTCATAGGGAAGCCCTAGCCTATATTATAATACGTAGGGATTTGGATGAGGGTCTTCAAAAGGTAAGTGGTAAGGGAAGCCGATAGGAATGGAGTTATAAGAACCCCACGCCACTGATGTGTAGGCCTCAGAAGTTCGAATAATTAAATTGGTGCTTTTTCAATCATCCTACTAATATTATAAATATGAAAGTTTGTGAGGTTGGATGGATGGATGGATGTTTGTTACTCTTTCACGCCAATACTACTGAGCGTATTTTGATGAAATTTGGTATGGTAGTAGCTTAGTCTCTGGATTAAAATAAAGGCTACTTAGGCCTATACATATAATAAATACTTACTCCTTTTACTGAAACTTTATGTACATACTGTGGTACTGGCCCTAAATGTTTGTGTTTGTTCTAGGTTTTAGATTATTCAACAGACTTCCTCCTGTAGGTACACCGTGCCCTTATTTATTCATAAAACCCACTCATAAGGCAGAGTTTTCGTCAACACAACACATTGGCGAATCACTAAGGAGCCACTTTAAAGAATAAGAAGAAGAAGAACTTTTTCGAATGGCAATGATCCGCAATCCGTAGTTTTCAAAAAAATATGGATATTATTATGCTAGACAATAATAAATATTAATATCTACGTAAAAATTAATGAAAATCAGTTTTTTACAATATAAAAAATACAGACTAAACTTTTTTTGGTATTTATATTATTAAATATTACATTTTTAAAAATAAATATTGAAGGAATATATAATCAATAAATCCGTTCTTTGTAGAAGTGTAAACGAAACGTTATTTTATTCGTTGTTTGTCGTGTAGATGACGCTTAAAAGTTGAGTAAGTGATCTCAATAACGTTATCAACTGAGACGGTCTTGAGATCATACTATGAATTAAAGACCATCTTGAGAAGCTAATCGTTACTTGAGACTGTCTCAGCCAAGAAAGGTCTTGAGAACGAGTTTGAGAACGGTTTTACTGTCCCAGAAAAGTACAGTATTCCCGCGGGATACCCGTTAGTATATTTACGCAGGCGGAGCCGCGGGAAACGGCTAGTTTAGTTATAGTTTTATTCTTACCAAAAAACTTTTTTAATCCTACACACGTTTATTTCACTGTCACAATCCAGTTGCAAAGAGCCATTTAGGGCCAGTTTCACAAACGCCAATTAAGTGTCGAATCCGGAAGTTTTGTCGCTGCTTACTTTTTACTGAGCGACAGAGACAAAACTTGCCAATAAGCTATCTGGCGCATATCAGTAGATTGTGGAACAGGGCGTTAAAACTTTTTTATTGTCATAACAATCACGCGTATAAAACGTGGTTTTAAGATAAAATTAATTTGATTATAGATTATTTAGTTATATCAATTACATTGATTGATTTGATAACAGTAAGTTGAATCGTAATACTATTGATATCTGTTACGACACAAATGATTTTTACGCATTATAATCACGTTTCCAATGCGTGGCCAAATAGGTTAGTTATCACTTATCAATGATTTATAATCATTATAGAAGCTAAGGGATAGACACACACTTTATGTACAACACGTATTTTGTGCATATTGGTTAACAGAAGGTTAGATAGGGCAAGGGAAGAATACTTCATTTTCATCTTTCTGGGTTAAGAAAGTAATACTCTCTCTAGGGCAAGATGATAATCTTGCCCTATCTAACAATAAAATATAGTATAATATAATAATAAAATAAAATATATATAACAATAAAAATAAAATATATATCATATGTGTATATATATATATACAGAGATTAGCCGGAACAAACGCACAGACTGACAGACGGACAGAAAAATGTTAACGATTTATATTTTATTGTAAGTACCGATCATACTTTTAAATGCATTAAGTGAAAATAAAAGCTGTTAATTTGAAATTACAAACAGACAATTTTGTTTATCTGTATAGATATAATATATTATATTATACAAAACAAATAGTTGAACTAAGTATATATAGTGCGCGCGGAACTAGTTGGCCGCGCCTTAGGTAGGGACAGGGGTGAGGGGGCGGGTTGCTTGCTGCTCGCAGTGTTGCCGCCGCGAAGTCCGGCTCCATACTGAGTAATAACATCAAGCGCTCTTCCGCTTAGTCACAATATGCAACAGTCATAACAGTCACAATGTGTAATTGCAAAATTCTACATTATTGTCAAGGTGATAAGGTCATTTTTTGTATCATTCTTAATAGTCGTTATTACATTGTGATTTCTAGTGGCAAAAAGTGTCGTGCCTATATTAATCCGTCTAGCCCCAATACAATTCGCAACGCGCCATAAGGAACTTCTTTCCAATATACAAATGTAAAGCTGTTCCTGTTGAATTTAAACCGGTTTAAGTTGTTTAAAAGACGTGAGTAATGTGGGTAGATAGCTTGGAAAATCCTATAAACGCCTCTTGCAAAGTTTCGGCACTATTTAATGCTGTGGATCACAATAGTGATTGTATTTTCTAGAACCGATAAATTTTTGTCCCAAAAAGGTATCTGACCGTTGATGTATGGGGATCATTGGGCTGACTGATTCCGTGTCGTCGACTCTTAGTTACCGGATCATTGTATTCCAAGATTGATGACGGGTTAATCGTCTCTTAGAGCTTGAGAACTGCCCGTTTTAATGAACAGATTCAATCTCACGACTCTAATGGGATTAACAAGATAAATATTTACGGCGCTAGAGCAGGCGCATACCATGCCAAGAGTTTGATAAATTGAAGGGGACTACTTAGTAAATGTCATATAAAATGGGGTAAGTTATGGTGTTGTGTCATGGCGCGAATGTGTTCATAGTTTTAATAGAAAAGTTCATTGTAAGGGGTTAAAATAATGTAGCCTCACAAAAATATCGTTGAAAATGAATTTATGAAAAAAGTTATTTAAAAATAAATAATAAACGTAGTTTGGCGCAAATAACACAATTAAACACAGTCTAAAAAGATCCTGCATTTTATATTAAAATTAAATAAAACATGATTAAGTGCGGATAGGTAAAGTAAACAGGTTTAAAAGGGACAAACAGTTAAATTGGACACGAGCAAACAAATCATAACGACCTCCCCGAGGAGTGACATTTATAAGTCCGTATTTGTTTACATTATATTTTTACTCCCTTGTCGCTTGAAACAGACTTTCTGAATGTTAATAACTGTTTATATGCTAAAGCCAGAATTTTTAAATTTAAAGATAACCATAGTTAAAATATTAAATATAATAATATAAATTAAGTGCTATTTATCAAGATTAAATAAAGACAATTCTAAGCACTACTCTATGATGGTTCTACGCGTAATGGCCGCCGCAGATGTTCAAGTAATTTGATCAATTTCGGTCAAACCGTTTGTCCATTTGTCAAGAATATGTGTGGGGGAATCGGTTGAAATTATGCTGTCAAATAGCTTAAAGCTATTCGTCGTGGTTCTGGTTGATCTAAGAATATATTTAAATTTTGATGTCCAAATAGTAGGTACCGAACAAAAAATTAACAGCATTCGAAGTTTACTGTCGCAACAGTTAATTTTTCAAGTTCATCGTATTTCATCAAACCGTTTTCGTAAGATCTTTTATTTACCGACACTTTTATGGTGCCTCTAATTTACAAGTATCCTACCTAAGACAACCGTACACCTTCATTTCAACCCAAACAAAATTTTAATAAAAACAACAATATTGGAAACTTTGACATAGGCAATATGGATATTGCCTATTGGTATGATATTGGTCTCAGAGGTGGGTGGGCCGGTAATCGCGGCCATTACATACAGATACCCACACCCGGCGGCGCTCGTGTCCGTGATTGCCCCCCGCGGCCGACAATTGCGGAAATAGATTTCGTACATGTGTGTACACGTACGGTTTTAGTATGCCTTACCTTAAAACTTTTCTTAAAATTTTTACAGACAACGTTCGATTCCTAATGCCGGACTGTCTGGAATCCAGAAGGCCGGAGAAAATTCAGGACATTGACAATATAATTCTGGACTAATACAATGGAGTTGAAAATCGAACACATGAGTGTCGAGTTGTCAGATTTAACGTTGACATTTGACTTGACACTCGTGTGTTCGATTTTCAACTTCATTGTATTAGCCAGGGAATTTTGTCCTGGCCCTGCGGATTCCGGAGAATATAGTCCTGGTAGCTCAAGTTCTGGTGTGCTGATAAAACGCCCAGACTTCAGAAACTGGGCATATGTAATTAGCTAGTAAGCATAATATATTTTACTCAGTGCTAGTTTTTTTTTATGTTTTTATTTTAGTATGTATATATGCTGTATAAAATTTTCAAATTACGTGGTGTTATTTTTAGGGTTCCATAATCTATAGTAACTTCAAGGACCCCTTAGGTACTGTTTCGCTCTATCCGTCTGTCCGTCCTTCCTCACTTTACTTGCTAACTTCGGTAATTATGAACATAGATGGACGATTTTTGTACAGTTTGTTTATTACGTGCATGGATAACTATTTTTTAAATAAATAAATATAAAAAGCTTAAGCAAACATCAACAAACCATACGCTCACTAGAGTCTGGTTCATTCCCAGAAAAAGTTCTCTCCGAATTTGACCTTATTATAACGTCAAGTGGGACCCTTTGAAGTACAGTTTGTGTCTCAAAGGGCGACAATGAGGATAATGGTTACTGTTCTCCTTTGATCTCACCGACAAATATTTGAGGTGGATAGCCCTTTTGATAGTTCCAGTTTATTTATTCATATTCGACAGTTGGTGCTGGACTCAGATTTACAAAGGTTACATGGCCTACGTACTTGTAAATTCACAAGAACTAACGGTGAATTGTTTCATTAGATAGGTATATTTCGTTTGTGTAATCAATATAAATATATAATATGATAGACAATACACAACCACAGTTAAGTTTATCTCCGTTATTCGCATATTAAATTAAACTCGGACATTTTTGCTGTAATTAAGTGGACGTTTTACAAGCTGTATCGCGTAATTGCAAAAAAAAAATGGCTGCCGGAATTCCGGGCGTGTGCTATTAACATACAGACAGCGATCAGATAAAATGCGTTTGCGAAAATTTAGTGGATGGTGTATAATTACAGAGATAGCATCGGTCACGCCCCGCCGGACTAATGCGTCAAATTTTTCATTACGCTGCGTTTTTTGGCGGGAATTCAGGAATACACTGGGGTTGATAATGTTAATATTGTGTAGTTTGTATACATTTTTGCGATGCAGTTTTTTCTTCATTTTTGTCAAAGGAAATTAAACAACAACTTGGCCGTAGCAAATTTCTAACTTTGTTTAGCCAGCCAATGTGGAAATAATAAAATCTTACATAATATTATGTTAACAAAGGCCCATACTCATCGTCCAGCTTGAATATCCAAGGCCGCGGCCTTGAAGCGGACTGACAGGCAAACATTATAAATGATAGACACTGGTGACACAAATGACGGCCATTATACCTACTGGCGCTGGATTTGCAATATCTAAATCTATTGATTAAATCCTACCCCTGACATTTAAAGCTTTTCAAGCAGTTTGTCGTTGGCAGGAGATACTCCAGTGCCACTCCGAAGTCTCCTCACCCTCGTGGATTCCTGGTTGCCAAACAGCTGCATAGCGTGTGCACCATCAGACGGTTAAAAACGAAAATAAAAATAATATTAATAAAACAATGAAACTATAGTAATAAAGGCAATAAATAAAATGTATGTGTAGTTGAAAAGGTTACTTTTATTTAAACATTAAATCAGGATCTTCCGAAGGCAATGTCTTGGTATTACATTGAACGAAATTGCAGCAGAGACAAGCGGAGTTATATGGCGCTTACGGACAAAGTTTTGACCAGCCAGAACTTGCAGTCTGCAGAAGTGGGTAATCTGTCGCTAGGATATATTAACTTTATTGCTAGTGGCTACATTATATCACAGGGAGGCACGCCTCCGTGGTCCAGTGGTTTAGAGATTGTCTCTCGACTCCGGAGTTCGTGGGTTCGATCCCCGCATTGAAACAACAAAAAATGTTGTTTTCAAGTCTAGTTAGGACAATGGAGACTGATTACATGATTGTCTGATAAGAAATTCAATATGCAAGGTATATTGGCATGTATAAAGACGGTCCTGCGCCTGACTCTCGCCAGTAGTGTCGGTTATCAACCCCACAGGTTATGAGAGTAAAGTAAGAAGGAGTGCTCTTGTGTATTTCGCACACACTTGGGCACTATAAAGTAACACTTGGTCTGGTTTCATTGAAACCGTCACCGAAACCGGTGTGGGGAGCTGTCTCAGGAATAAATCCATAGGCTACTTGCTACCTAAAGAGTAATCCATTACTTACTTACTTACTATTACCGTACTTACTTACTACTAATATACTTACTTTCGGCAGTCTATGTATGTTTGTTTCACCGTAGCGCCTAAACTACTCATCCAATTTTTATAAATGAGGTGTCAATAGATTCGTAATAATAGCCCGGGTATCATAGGCAATAATACTTAGTCGGGTTATGGTTTTTAATAAAAATGTAGTTTATTGCAAAATAAGTTTGCTTACGATGGAATTTTTTGTGATAATTATAATATTAAATTTATTTTCGTAGTAAAAAGATGCCTTGACTCCGTTTCCAGTATTTGTAGCGCAAAATAAATACATAATCTAAGAAAATTTTAACTGTCTAGCTATCAGGGTTCATGAGATACAGCTCAGTGACGGACGAACGGACAGTTGAGTCTTAGAAATGGGGTCACATTTTTATTCTTTGGATACGGAACCCTAAGCAGCTACATAATGTCCACATTATTTTTACTTTCGTTCTAACATCCTGTAATTTGTATCATTTTCAACTCTGGCTTGTAAGCTGTCCCACTAATTTTTATTTAAATTAATGTGAAAAATATGACACAAAAATCTCAGCCAAAAAACGCTATTATTATATTTTTACAATTAAAATCCTTTAATTCGGCTATTAAGTTCTGTCTTAGTTCTCACTTGTTGCTCCACGCGATCTGCATACGTTACCGGCTCTTTCACTCGTATTTAGCATAAAACAGTCACTAAGCTAAATCATTATGCAGCGAATTTCGAGGTAGCGTATAAATGCCATTATCAAAATATCATGAAAAGGCAGGAGTTAACCCGTTTAGGGACATTAACGCACGCGAAGAATATCAGCGCATATTTAATTTAAAGCCTTCCTTCTACAGATCGTTCAGAGTTATTTTACCTCGGAGTTTCCAGGAGAATGAGCTCTTTGTCGACGGCATAAGGGTCCTGCTCGCCTACTTGAATCTGTGATGATGCATCAGTTATTTAACTAAAGGTGAGTGTTCAAACGAACACATTTAAGAGCTAAAAGACTGTACAGAAGCTGTGTTTCATCTTCATCATTATGCTAGCTAATGATTTTTTAATGCGATGTTTAGTCATGTCTCGTGTTTCTGTCACAGAACTCCTTCGAAACGGCTTGTTCGATTTCTATGAAAATTTGCAAGTGTTTTCGGTTGGTATGCGAATAGGTTGTAACATGTAAGCTTTTTGTCATACACCTTAGTTATAAGGGTGACCGCTCCAAAATCTTTAATTTGATGTATTTTTCCTAACTTTTATTACTTTATGATTAGGAATAAAAATATATAAAACACTCAATTTTCACAATATTAGTACAGTAGTAATCTTCAACCCTCTGTGGTCGATAACTCTTTCACATCACCTATTAGGTTGTAGGTATAGTAGTTGTAAGTGTATACTAGGGGTAGGTGTAGGTGGGTAGGGTAGTATGTGTATATATTCCAGTTTATAGTTAAGATTTTAACTTTAACTAGTGTTAATAATATATTTCTTTCTATCATTCATATTAATTTGCAAATCAACATTAGAACTCTATATTTAATAGGTATCTGATTTCTTTCCCATATTTTATGTCTCGTTTAGCTTCATAAAATTATTTAAATAACGGTAGCCCAATAATTAGAAAGGCAAAGTCACACGCTTACCTTGTTTTTTTTAGTTAAACTAAAATATTAAAGCTGAAAGCTTTTCACGCGCATAATGGATGTAATTGTAATGTTGCTCATTGCAGGATGGATGCCGTGAATGGAAATGAATAGAGGTTCCATTTAATGCTCCTTATGAATTTTCATAAAAAGGTGACCTCATTAATTCAATAATATTTTTAGTGACATTATAGATAAATATCCTTTCTTGTTGATTTAATAAGAATATTACGTAAGTAATGTCAGTATGCATAACTATGAATTTGCATAATTTACAGAAAATTAATATGATTAACATTTACTAACAACTCTAATTGCATAATATGGATCTCGTACTGACGATGACGTCGGGTCATATTGACCCGAATTTAATTTATATTTTTTAAAGAAATTTAGCAAGTCATCTTAATTTTAATGACTAGTTATTAAAAAAGATTATTTTTTTAGAATTTAGATGTAAAATAAAAATAATAATAATGAGTTCTATAAATTACAATTTTATTAACTTTTTCAGTAACACATGCAAAGTCAACTTTGAAAACTTGTTTATATTTTGAATTTTTGGTAAAGTAATCTTAGCAATAACAGGAGACAATAATGTTATGTACTAATAGAGAGATCAGTTGAACTTTATAATATGAAAAGAAAAACGAATCAGACTTCTACATCATCATTCAGGACCACGTGACTGCTGGAATTATTGCATGGAAAGTAAAAATATATAGTAAACTAGTGTTAGAGTACCTACAACGTGAGAGCAACGCTATAATACTGCTTTCTTTCACACACGTTCAAGATTCGAGTTATAATTTGAACCGTTAAATAACCCAATTTCACCTAATGTGATTCAAACTATTTTATAACGTAATTCCTTACAATTGTCCCACTTATCCGCTACGTCACTATAAATCGCGCCTGCCCCGCACCGCCATGAATCACTCCGCTCCAGGAAAGTGTTGGGACAGAGTTCTGTACTATATTGTGTAGGTGATTGTAATTTTTATAAAGTAGGTGCAAAGGGGTAGAAGCTTACCTGATTGAAAGACCATAATATATATACCATCGCGTATATATATTATGGTCTTTCAATAAGGATCGTAAAAGATTGTGTACTGAAACATACTGCTTTAACAATTTAATGCATTATTTTTCGCTAAATTATAATCTATCGAACTGAAATTGTTAGATTACAATATCTATCGCGCGTCAAATTGTCCACTGCCCGAAGGCTGTCCCTGATTGGTCGGTCTTACAATTACTGGTATTTCTGAGTTTTGTTGATGGACAGATTTAATATCCGATATTTTAAATGTCATTAAATGAGGTCACATAGATTTATGCGCATATTATAACAAAATATTAAAATACGAAAAATGTATGTAATTTAGATTATGTTCGGTCATTATTCAACTTATTCAACCTAAACTCATTTGGTAATCAATAGTCATATTATAATCTTACGGTATTTACAATTTTACGGTGACAAATACACTACCTACCTATTTACTTAAAACTATTTACCTACAAACACTAAGTTTGTAGGTAAATAGTTTTTAGGTACTAACCTACAAACACAAAATGCGGGTTTATTGCTATGCAGCAATTTCTTTCAAGCAACCCAGGAAACTATTAAATTATATAAATTAACATTGTCTTATGAATTAATATTTAAGCGTCAAGACAATTAAATACACATTTTTAACATCCTAAATGCATCAAAGGGATGTTGTGCCTATTTTGATGAAAGTGTGATACACGCTGAATATTACCTTAAGGCTTAACGGGTCTGCTTAGTAAATTGCATCCATTGCATTAGGAGGCAAGGGCGCTCGGAGGCAATGCAGTTATGACGTCATTAGCACGTTAGTGACGTCATAACTCTGTAGCTATCTCCCGCCAGTCGGCAATTACCGTGATAGAAGCACGTGGACCAAATGCGTTTTATTTCCAGAATTATGTAAGTTCTTTTGTGAATCTGACATTGTTATGGACTATAATTTTTGTGAGGAATTTTCTTCTCAGTTAAATTGTAGGATGATTTGGTATTTAAAGTTTTCGCAGCGTTGAACTCATAAAAAGAATGTCTAAATGTTAAAATGTAGGTAATAGAATATTTTCCACAGATTACATAGGTATTAGATGCGCTAAATTTGCTAAATAAATAATAAGTTCCTTACCAATCGGCAAAAAAATCACATTTGTTTTAGGCGAGTCCCACTTAAAAAGGTAGTTTATTCTGTTTTTAGTATATTTGTTATTATAGCGGTAACATAAATATATCATGTGTGAAAATTTCATCTGCTCAGACATCACGGTTCACGAGATACAGCCTGCTGACAGACGGATAGACAGATAGCGGAGTCTCAGTAATGGGGTACCGTTTTTACCCTTTGGGTACGGGAACCTTAAAAACAATCGATTACATCTTGTGGAACCCCTTGTAGATGTGACATCTGAATCTTTAGCACAAAAAATTGCAGATGATAAACGTAATATTTTTAACCGACTTCAAAAAAGGATGAGGTTCTCTATTCGACTGTATTTTTTTATGTTTCTTACCTCAGAGCTTTTGACTGGGTGAACCGCATTTGATCATTATTTGAAAGCTGGTGCTTCCCGTATCCCATTTCAATTTGGTCCAGTTTTGACAATGGCATCCATGAGAAAACCATTTAAGTCATAAATTTTCACTTTTGAAGTCGGTTCTCATTCTTCGTTTAAAAATATTTATTTACACAGATGATAAATTAATCAATATCTGTTGTACACCTTTACATCGCCATTCGCATTACATCGTCATGCCATATGCCTACAAATGAGGCATTTTATAGTACCTATAAAACTTAAAAACTTGGGCCTTTTCATCCGTTATTGGATGATTTATACAGTATTCTCCGAGCGAAGTAACCACTCTTGAAATACTGTAGTGCCTTGGACAGTTGGTTTTTAAATGTCGTATGGTTGCCCAAGCACACACGGCATTCTCACAACATACAGTCTAGTCCAAAGGAATGACTGGTCAATTCGTATGGGGCCTATGTACTGATTTCCTCACGATGTTTTCCTCCACCGTTGGAGCGTCCGTATAATGTACTTGAGATCTGAAAAAGTCTGATTGGGACGCCACAACCTGGGAATCGAACCTGCACTCTCTCGAGTGCGAATCAAACGGTCTACCCACTAGGGCAAGGGGCTCTTATTTACCTATAGTACCTACATTAAAGGGGATGTATTTGATGTCTTGGTCCCAGTTGATTAGAAGGTAACTTCGTAATTTGTTGTGTTGTTTGAAGGTTACTAAATTGTTCACAAGAATTTATGTAAGTTCATTACGTAGGGATTTGAGTCTTTCACGTGGTTAGTATGAATACTTAACGTAATTCCTTAACCGTAAATCCTAATCCTTCGAGTTTATTAATAGTGTGGTGTGCCGTTTGAACACGAAAGCCTTCGTGGATATTTAGTTCGCTCTTTGAGGTGTGTCTTCTAAAATTAGCCTACTTAATAAACATATACTTAATCTTGGAGGTTTCATTATAATAATCATTAATAGTAAGAGAACATAATTGTTTTGTATGACAAAGTCTAATTATTATTTATTAATCTTTATGCGTGTTGCTAGGCTGTTTAACACCTTCGAGGCACCACTACAGTTTTTCTTTTTGATATATTATGTATACAAAGAAGAAAATAGGTACTTCTCGACCGCGAATGCGGGTTTGGAGTGCTATAATACGATCGTATTATAGTATTATATTAAACAATTATTATAGGTAAGTTACATAATAAATAGTAATAATTAAATTATTTGAATACAATATACCTATTAAATATAAACCTATTATCATCAAATGCAATATTCATTTATTGTGATAAATAGTTAGTGATAATTGACTAATGTAATTATTAAATATTGCACATTGTGACTTTAATCATTAATTTTTCAATTAGACAGAATAAACAAAATAATGAGAGTGAACTATTTGCTATAATTTTCATGTATAATTCCGTAACAAAACCCTAACAAAAGTATTCTGACTTTTTTGTTTAGGCTCGGACTACATCACCCGGAATCTCTCCGGCCGGAAAGAAACAGCGCCGAAAATAGAACTGCGCTAATACAATAGAGCTGAAAATCGAAAACATAAGCATCTAGATATACGTGTACGTATACGTGTGTTGCCTTATATTCGATTTACAATAATTGTATTAGCGCAGAGTTCATTTTTTTCCAATCGGAGAGGTTCCGTATGATGTAGTCTGAGCCTTAGGGTCAGTTTACACAGCGATAATACGCAACGCGGCGCTGCATTTTTAAGATAGCTATTCAAAATGGAACTTTGTTCACTACACAAAAATATACACG
The DNA here is from genome assembly GCA_963565745.1 of Phengaris arion. Classification (NCBI taxonomy): domain Eukaryota; kingdom Metazoa; phylum Arthropoda; class Insecta; order Lepidoptera; family Lycaenidae; genus Phengaris; species Phengaris arion. The sequence goes on along the minus strand of OY751449.1, from coordinate 7,688,183 downwards.
TTTATTGTGTTTCATTTTGATACCTATCTTAAAAATGCAGATACGAGTCGCGTCGCGTAATGTCGCGGTGTGAACTGACCTTTAATCTGACATGAAGAGCGGTTTGTAGTGACGAGATTTTTAGCTGCAAGCTGAATCGCACCTATAGTTTGACATTAATCTAAAAGTATTAAGGTTTAGCGGGGCAGAACCTTTACCAAAAAGATTAGACGTAGGGCCTTTTTAATTCCCCTGAGGTAATCCAAGCGCAAAACATAAAACGTAGAAATATATTTTAGGAAAGATTATTAAATATCTTGTGAATTTAAAAGAAGCGGTGGATATAGGAAAGCTTCAAAAGGTGGTGCAACCGTGCTTGCATGAAAACTCGGTGGGAGGTATGTGGTAACTATTTATTCATCTGTGGTGGAAGCAAACGCATAACGAGGCACGTGTAGCTTAACCACCGTAGAAATGGTTTCTTCCTAGTATCTACGGAAGAACAGACAAAAGGACAATCTATCAGTATGTCTATTCTTGTGTAGACAAAACGCATATCTATGGTGATGACCACCAATACTAAGCGTGCTGGTAAAGAAAGGGCTTAAAACAAATAATGTATACATAGTTTACATTCCATTGACTTATCGCAAGTTGATTTCCACAGTCTCTGTGACTGAGACGACTTCTGTGGCTCAATGGTTAGCGAATTGGTGCTGAAGCCGGAGGTCGCAGGTTCGAATCCCGCAAAAGGAACAAAAAGTTTTCGGTGTTCCTGGGCCATGGAAGTCATGGATGTGTATTAAATATGCGTTAATAAAAATGTTACATTCATTATGCATAGTATAAAAGTATTATATAAACTTCCCGTTATCTGGTCCCCATAACAGAAGTTCTTCGGGTACTTAGCACGGAGATATTATTATTATTACTCTCAAACGCTTTCTTTATATCACCGCTCTATAATGTCGTGCCCTCTTTTGAAGCACTCATCATCAGAAAGTAAGTTTTAAAAGAAACTTAAGTTTAGATGTTACTTATCTTACAAAACACATATTGCTGTTAAAAAGTATTACCTACGTAACATATTTGTCTGAAAAGTTGCAACTTGTAATGTGTGTTTAAGAAACATTTCACAACTCTTATGGCTCTTTGAAATTGTTGATCGTTTGTAAAATGTAGCTTGCTTTAATAATATCTAAAATTTATATCCAGATCTCATCTATCGATTTGCCGGTGCTGCAAAAGCTAAGATGCTATGAAATGTTATCACGAATATCATAATATTTATGGTATGATATGGCATATGGTATTGGCACAGAGAAGACAATATAATATATATACTTACGTACAGAGAAACAGCTATCACAGAATATGTTTGTAGTAGTGCAATCAAATCGTAAGCTAACTATGTAGCTTGTTATCTGTTTCTCTTTCTTTAATCTGTGGTATAGGTGTGCATTTGGTAAAAAAAATTTCGCATGTTGACAATTGTCAATCTTTCTTTCCCATTCAATAGACAGACAGCATTTACATATTTTTTTGCGCATAAGAGGCAAAAGAACCCTTAAAAAGTTAAAATTTAAAAATTAAAATATGGATTATTATAGTCGAATTTCGACGACTAAACGACCACTAGTATGATTTAACAGGCTTATTGAGAATGAAAAAGGTACATGAAGGTGTCGCCACGCAATAACAAGTCCGATTAGCAATAAGTAAATCTGAGGTTGACGCGGAAAGGTCCCGGCTTAGTCCCGTAAACAACATTTACAACCATCGCCGCGTTGGGATTACCAATAGCGGGGAAAGACTTAGTAAAAAAATACAAATTGTCTCTTTTTGAAATATAACGGCTATTATTTCAAAACGAGACAATTCGTATTTTAGTGTTTTAAAATTTTCAGAGCGAGAGGAAGTTTCAGTTCCTTTTTTAGCGATAAAACTTTGATTTATTATCAGCACTAGTAATAATAAGGTATAAGATAGGTATAGACTAAAAACTAAGTACGTAAGATTTACTACACTAACGTAAGTAGCGTAAAAAGCGATAGCGTAATGAGCAGAAATGTTTGTACAATCTGATAGAATGGCATAATTAGTTGTAGAATCAGAACTTGCAAAATCGAATGTCCTTACATCCGATTCCTCAGAGAACTTCCAAAGCCGCAGTCAAAACTGACATATCCCTAAAACATAAACAAGGTATAGTACATTCAACCACTTAGTATTATATATGCCGTAATACACCGGCGCGCGTCGTAAAAAAGTAAACGGTTCGCGTGCCGCTCGCCGGTAGATCTTCAGGTGTAACGTAATGAAGTGCGAGCCCATACTGCGCGCCTGATTGATTTCCCAATAAACGCATTTGTTGTAAGCACGTATCAAGTATACGGGAATGTGATATGTTTCATAAAAAAACTTAGGAACGTCTCTTTCGTCGTGTATTCTTGTAATCTGGGAGTAATAATAATATGAAAAGCTTTTTAGGCTAGAACGGTAGTTTCCAACCTCTAAAGCTTTAGAACAATAACGCGTAGACAAATCTCGAGATAACTTGTGCTTGAATCAATCCAGGCCATGAGTGCTAAATAGTGAAAAATCCTACCTGCGCTGTTGGCCCGCCACAGATTTTATACAAAATTATAATATGGTAGATATTGGCTCAGAATGTTGTGCGTCAGAGAGTTGTTTCGACATAGGTTCAGTATTTATCTGTACAAAGATAAAAAAAAATATGTTTGTATAAAATAACTTAGGCAGTGAATAAATAGTCATTAATTAAAAACGTTCCAGTCTTTTGCATATATAAACGCTTATTATATTAATGTTTTTATTTATAAACAATCGAAGAATGAAATATGTTCTAAAACGCATCCATCTCCATTATTTTTCTCGAGGGGATACTTTAGAAAATATTGCAAACTGGAAAATATATTAATTTTACCCGAGCATATTCGCGGCAAATATTAAGAGTGGTCTGAATGGGCGCTAGAATTGCTTGTTACAATAATAAAATATTATCTAGTACACTACTAAAATATATTCTAGTACTCCCTCGTGACCAGTTTATAGCCAAATTATGAATTATAATATAACCATGCTATAAACACCATTTTATTTAATGTACTACCTATTTAATTATTAATATTTGATTCTTCGTTTATATTTTTAATAATTTTAAATTAATTAAAAATTATCAAAAAATATTTACATTACGTTTAATTAGTCATATCTATTATCCTCCGCCATAGGAACTCAATCTTGCTCAGAAAATTTTGAAGTCAATATTTATGATGATTCTATATTTATGAAATCAATCAACTTACATTGATTTTATCCATAAAGTACAGCAGCAATACGTTGAAGAAGCTTTAAAATAATTTCGATATAAAAGCAACAACTTGGATTTCCCAAACAGAGACAAATCTCTGGGGCACACAATTCGTGATAGGTTTTAGTAAATGTAGTTACAAAAAAATAAAAACAAAAGAGAAATTCTTTACGGTACTCTATCTGATTTGAAAGGTTTTATGCAAGAACGCGCGGATTCGGCGTTGATGAAATTATTTCTGGGAAAGTAAGATCTGAGACGGGTGCATTGCCCCAAGAGCCAGCAATTTACATTTTGAATACTAATGACTGGCTGCACTCACCGGCGACAGCATAAGCTCTATAGAATAATAATAAAACAGAGTAAAACGTAATTACTGATACGAAAGCTGTTAGTACTTAAGACGTTATTGATTTGCATAAGAAGCGACACTCGCCATTTGCATATCCTGTTCAAGAACTATCGTATTTTGTCATTCATTTTGCCTTACCCGGGATCGGTGTTAATGGTTTGATAAGCCACGCAGGACACGAATTGGTAAGGAGCAGGATATAGTTAAGACTATGTAGTATTGGTGATTGTATTCATATTATATTCATATTCATATCAAAAATGTAAATTATTATTAGTTACTTACTCAAACATTCAATAATGAAAGTTTAAAAAAGCAACTGCACACCTTAAAATGTTACAATAGAGTATAATAAAGAAGTGATAGTGCAAATTGAAAAATTTACACTGTCTCTTGTTTGTTCCATTCGGAGAAAGTGCACATTGCATAGCAGAAGTGGTCGTAATCTTGCAACAAACTCCCGCCGTGCAGCCGAAACATAATCAAAAATGTATTTTATAGCTAATTCCAGCGCCCTGTACGCCAGATGGGATAAGATGGCTTTGTAAGTCTAGGTAATGTAGAATTTTTTACAAGGTTTTCTTAAGAAAGAGATGTTATTTTCGGTGGGGACATCTTAAATTATAAAATCCATTCCCAATTTTGTTTGAGACTAAAATGCTGAAAAACATTTTCTTTATTTATCATGAAAATTTTAGAAAGCATGAACCTAGTGTACATAATATTTAAAAAAAATGTAAACTATAGATAGTATGATGTACTATTTGCCTCGTTCTATAAAAATGGGGCGTCGCTAAATTTACAAGCTTAGTGCTTGTAAATTTAGCGACGCCCCATCACTACCTACGGAGCACGAAATAAAATACAATTTTAAATGTTTGTCCATAAACTGATAAAGCGCTGACAGTCTAAAATCCGAATCGGAACAGTCAGTTTGGTTATGACAAAACGATAAGCATTGCTTTTATTAAATTTCCTCGCATCGCTTGACTAATGTTGGCCAGCTGACGCGCATCCAACATCACTTTCTCTTTTTCATTCGTCTGTGAAATTTACACGGATTGCTGAAATTCCGACCAGATTTTAATACTGTAAATATGAAAGCGAATTCTATTCGCTTCGTTTTGATTTTGATTTTGTTTGCACTTCGAAGTTAGTTTATTGTATTGATAACGTTGAAATTGTAAAATATTTTGATTTGCGCGAACATAGCGATTGAAAAAGTAACTAAACAGTCGAAAATGCAATGAGCTGCAAAATATTCATCCCCGATTTAGGTCACAAACATTTGTGCTCAAACAATTAGGTCCTAACTCCTAAGTTAGGCAGCCCCAAGCAACATTTAGGGGGTGTTAACATATTAAGGAGACCTAAGGCCTCCCACACATTAGGCGTGCCCGTTCCTCGGGCGTGTCAGCGATGCGGGCGCTGCTCGTGCCACTCACACGCCCGAGGAACGCGCACGCCTAATGTGGGGTCAGCCTAAATGCGGGTACAGAGAGACCTTAGTTTAGGGCTGGGGAGAAAATAGACTAATTGTATTATGTTATGTAATTACAAGCCTAAATATGAATGTAGTCCGTTATATTATGAGGTCCTTGATTTATTTGAAGCTTTGTAACTTATGTTTAATAAGGTTAGGGCCATAAGGGCATTATTTATTTTTCGACCAGGGTCAAGAGGAACTATTTTTGTATATCCATATCTCTCTCCATCTGACTATACCTTATGTAATTTCAATGCGAGCAAACAAAAGATCAGCATTTATTAGATAGAATAATGAGGCAAATTAATTAAAATCTAAATTGGCGCCAAAACGCTAAAGTGGTCGAACATTATCGAGCGTCGACAATAGCGAACTGTTTGTTCTTGTTCACATTAATTAAGAATGTTCGTTTTGCGACTACACTCGATGGGAGCGATTCCACGAAATTCATTAATTAATTTAAACATTCATGCTTAATTATCGGACTCTTCAATTTGATTCGATTTAAATTTGTTGCTTTATTTGTTCTCGGCTTTATACGACTTGTGTTTGTTTGCTAACCAACAATTAACAAACAATAAACAGTCACGAGGTAATTTCATTATGGAATTTAAATTTGTTTGCTCTCAGCTACAGCGTTTTGCCTACTTTCATGTAATCTATATCTATACATATAGTAAATTCGTAACTGGTCGCTGTCTGTACGTGGAAGATATATAAGAAAAACTATTACATGAACGACATAGAACCCAAAATAATGATTTTTAGAAATTTTGTCTGTTTGTCTGTACGGTTCCCGCGATATTTGTTTTTGCGCGTACGAAATCAATGGCTTAACCGATTTGAATGCGGTTTTAACTAGTGCATTTTGGTTTGCTCCACTGAAAAATTTGTTTCATTTCAATCGGTTCATAAATATAAAAGTTATGTCAGTCTAAATAATATAACATATAAAATACTATAGAATAACTTATCAGTTGAATTGGCTGAACGTTTACGTAGGTATTAACTAATCATTGATGCATATTAATACCAAGAGGAATAAGTGAGATGTTCTATAATTATGGTCGTAGCGCTAACTTATGTTAAGCAACGCTTGTCGTGGATTCAACTAGGATGGGTGACCACAATCCCAAATATTTTAAGGTCAAAATCTATATACCTGATACCTACTAACCTTTTTCTATTCAAAATATTTCGAAATCATTTATAAACGACAGCGAAGATATCCTTACTATATCACTACATACTATAAAACAAAGTCGCTTTTTCTGTCTGTCCCTATGTAAGCTTAGATCTTTCAAACTACGCAACGGATTTTGATTCGGGTTTTTTTTAAAATATATCGAGTGATTCAAGAGGAAGGTTTATATGTATATATCATGCATAATATAGTAGAGAAACACTGATAAATTAAGTGGTTTCTAATGTGATGTAAATAAACACATTTTTTTGCGCTTACATTGCAAACTCTGGCTGAACCCCACGAGATAGATCAAAGTAATGTACTACAGTATTGTATACCTTAAAGAGGTCTACAAAAAAGTCTGAAATGGTATATATCTATCTCTTAGGGATAACCCACAATAACCATTTTTTATCCTTTACTTTTTACGAGAAATAATGGCTTTTTACGAAGCGATTTTAAGCAATACAACATTAATCCAATTAAGTACCTTAAATACATTGTGGATTTAATATAGATCAATATGGCCATTTACAGCATACAATTTAAATGATTATATTAGAAGATATTACAGATTTAAAAGGCAGGGATATAGCGGTTGGACCGGCCGGGGTCGGTGGCGTACACAGTATGATCTTTATCAAATTAAATACGTTACTCACTTTAAGCATTTTATGCACATTATAGTAGCCCTTTTAACCATATAGTTTAAATTAATAGATGGAGAGCTACTAGGAAATTTAGAGTAGCTGATGAGGCAAGCTGAAACCTTGTCCTTATACTTCTATTGTACCTCAACACGATACTGCAGGTCTGGCTGGTCTTCTAGCGGGGCTAAGTCAATATACAAATTTTGTGAATTGTAAAAAGTGAATTTTTTAAACCCAGAAAACATGTTTGTGGCAATTTGAAATTTTGATATAGTGTTAGTTTAATGTTTACGGAGTTGGGAAAAAAAGTCAGATGATATAGTCGGGGCTTTAACCTTGCCAGATCAGTGTCATAAACTTAAAAACTTAAACATTAAACTCTGGGTATAATACTCTAGGATAAAAACCTAACCAAGACCATGACACGACATGTCTAAGGAGGGTTCCGTAACTATCAACGCGCAATAGATTTTATTTGAATTACTTCAAAGGTTATTGTCCGATTTCGCTCAAGATAATTTTACTAAAAAGTTTTTACCATGATTTATCAGCATATAAGCTTAAAAGTTTCTATATCCTATAGTTTCGAAGTGCCAGGGGGGGGGGGGACCAACTTACAAACCACTTTAGTAGTAAGTCATGTATGAAACCTTATCTTCATTTTAAAATGGATTATTATATATGGAGAGCCACCCCTAAAATGAAATTGTATGATGCCAAAACCGTACTATTAATACAATAATTGTATGATCAATACCACAGTATTTAACTGTACCAAATTTCATATATTTATATTCATAATTACAAAAGCTAGGAGCGCGGACAGACAGACAGATAGATAATTTTCTCCGGGATTTCTTTTTCGCGTACGAAGTCGTGGCTATCATCTGGACTAGTACATTATAAAGAGGTAAAGTTTGTTTCTTTGTGAGTTTGTGACTTACCGAGATTGTAAAGGGCTAATGTCTAAGTCTACTACAACTGATTTTTTAAATTCATTTACCAATAGAAAGCCACATTATTTGTGAGTGTCATAGACTCGTCCAATGACCAATAAGGTCATATTATCAACAATCATGAATTTTTATCAAAGTAGGTAAGATATTTTATCGCCTCAAGTGTTTAAAACATGAGATCATTTCCTTTTGCTGCTACTGCTACTAAGAGATAAGGCTGGGACTATATGATCCGGAATCCGGAACCGGAGAAAATTCAGAGCGCTAAAAATCAGTGCTGGATTAAGCCAGGGCGGAGCCCGTAGCAAATTCTGCCGCGGGCCCCCAAGCGGTAAGCGAGCGAGCTTAATATGCTCTTAACAGACAGACAGACGGAAAATTATTTTTCACGCTCATGTCGATCGATGCGGCAGGACAGACATTGGAGCGCGGGGCCCGTAGCTCTTGCTGCCTCCGCCTATATGGCTAATCCGGTACTGCTAAAAATAGAACTCTGCGTTAATACAATAGAGCCGAAATTCGAATACACGAGACGTGTCGAGTCAAATGTCAATGTCATATATGACAGCTCGACACTCGACTCTTTGGTTTTCAGCTCTATAGTATTAGCGCAGAGTTCTATTTTCAATGCTCTGAATTTACCCCGACCTTCCGGGATTCCGTACAATATTGTCCCAGCCTAAGGTCGTGTTAACTAGCGTGGGCGGGTCCGGGCAAGCAGCGGACTTCGGGGAAAATTAAAATTATCGAAACGAAATACGCACACTTTCGACTTTTCTCTAAAATTTATTATAAATTGAAGTCCCTGCCGAGCCGAGTCTATCCGTCTGTCTGTATGTTCGCTTTTGCCCGCAGCTTCACCCGCGTGGGAGAGTGTTTGTGAGAAAAATCTTCTTTAGCAAATATACCTACTGCATTATAATAATAGCACAGAGTAAAAATATACAATACACAATAATACTTACGTAATAGTTTTTATTACAAATTTATTGTAAAGTATATATTTTTACCCTGTGATAATTCTATATTACAGTAGGTACACATTTGCTAAATAAGTTTTTGCCACGAACACTCTCCCACGCGGGCGAAGCTGCGGGCAAAAACTAATACGTATTACGTAGGCAAGCCGATCGCCATACAGCCAAATCACTTCGAGGGATACACAGGAAAATTTAAAGAATCATGGATATGATATTATAGATAGATTAACCTAAATTATGCAAAGAAATAATTATTGATTATTGAGCGAATTATCATCTGTCTACAATTTCCCTGTACCTAGTATAGATAGGATGAATGGTCGAAAATTTGGTACCCCAGTAGGGCCAATCGTATGCATAATATTATGCGAATGTCGCAAAACCTCGTCATAAATATTCAGCGATCAGCTGACACGACAAATTGATGTTCCGCCCGCTGGGGCGACGGACCGATACCAAACATTTTACAAGAAATTTCCAATTTAGGTACCACCAGTTTCTAAAGGCTATTTTGTTCGTCTGAACTAAAATTTAACTATTACCAGTTGGGACAAGATAGAATATGTGTAACTAGACGAAAAACCCACCTATTCAACTAAATTCTGAACACATAATCTTTCTCTCATCTTGTTCTCATGTACGTGGTTATTGTATCTTTTAAGATAATAAATTCTTTAAACCGTTTTCGCATTAAACAAATGCTAACAAATAAAATAAAATTTGCTTAGCGGTAATTCGTTGCGATACTTCAACTAAAGCATATTTTACTGTAAGCCAATTTAAAATATCCTGTCGAAGTAAAAATCTATTTCTCAGTATTAGCTTTATATCTCGTTAGAGCTGAAACTACTTCAATCTTTTCAATTATTCGCCTACTTATAATAATATGAAAATATTGGATATATAGTTATTGGATCAAAAACTTTTAATGATTCACCTCGCAGTGAAGAAGTACACTTGAAGGCTTCCCTCACACCGCAATGGCAGCTCTAATGTTTTTTCTTTTAAAAATTTAAATTTTAAATATTTCTTTAAATGACAAGTAGAAATTATATTATAATCCCCCTTCCTTTATATGTAAAGTAATGGCTAGAAACATTTGTTGTAAACAAATGTAACAAAATGTAGGTAGTAGAAATTACGTAATTATAAATTAATGTAAGTACCTTTTTTAATCAATGATATATAATATTATGTACTTATATATATTTTATTTTTTTAAGATAATTTTTTTATTACACAAATCAATAGTGCTCTGAAAAATAAGAATGTTCACAAAAGAAATAGTATAGTAAAAATCAATAATTTCAATGAAACTGCAGGAGGAATGCTTCAAAAGCATTCTCGTGAGTCTTGTGAAAACGCCCCATACAAAAGTCGTACAAGCAGGTGACGTCACACGGCTATAAGATTTTGTGACTTTTTGTAATTCTGAAATGCACCTTATTAACAAAAGACACATAAAATCTTAATTAATTTTATTTTTATCAAGTTGTAATAATTACTTCTGAATGTTGTAAAATCCTAAATTTTCATATGTAGGAAAACATCCAAATATGCGAAACTGCTAACGGCTCAGTCCTTAGCTCATATTGAAGTGAAAGTATATAAAAAGAAAGTGATCTGAGAATTGGAACAATCAGACATGACTTTAGCGGTGTCAATTTAATTGTCAATGTCAAAACTTCAATGTCCATTAGATGATTAATGCCCAGTAGACAAATAATGGCTATGGAACTAAAAGAGTGGTATAGTTTACCAAAAGATCTAGAAAAATCAATTACGGATATTTCGGGCACATGCTTTACTGCATAAGTGAAGACGTTTTGGCAGAAGTTTCCTTAGTATCCGTAATTGATTTTCGGAGATGTTATATACAAATCTTATATTTTTAGTGACATATTTTGCGCACCTCTGATATAAGGCTAGGAGGCTTTGATTTCAAATCTATTATATTAGCGCAGTGTTCTATTTTTAGTGCACGGAATTTTCCCCGGCCTTACGGATCCCGGATCATATAGACTCAGCCTGATGAATGAAATAAATGAAGATGAAATACACTGAGGTCTCGGTGTGAGCCGCTCCACTTCTAGGTCTGACGTCGCATAGAACTTGTTATCGGTTCTGAATTTTCCACATCAACACCCTCAGCACTAAAGCACAACACTTAGCTACTTTATGCTGTTTATACAATTATTTTAAATACTACTGTATTGATAAAATTAAATTACATAGTTGAAGAATACAGTATTTTTTTAAGCACAATTACATTTTTTTTGATTACCTACATGCGTAGATGCAACATACCTCGTCGTTTAATTTTGACATGGGTATTTGTGTAGTAGTGTTATTTCGTTTTTTGTGTAGTAGTATTTGTGTAGTAGTGTTATTCCATTGTGTTATCTCGGTTCTTAATGTGTAATATTGGTAGAATATTAACCATTAAATATTCGTTAACGTGCACAAGTGTGGGCAAGTGGTACAACTTCTAAAAACGTGCTATTATGAGTTTCCCGCCAAAACTCCCTAGGAACTTTCAGTAAAGCTTCTACTACTTTACTGAATCGACTGACATGACTCATTGACTGCACTGACTATTTATTTGGACTTTGACTAGACTTTAGACTTGACGATATAGGAATACGGTGTTGAAAATTGAAACGAAAGTTCTATTCCCGCCTTTTTAACTTGTCACTGGCAAATGGTTATAAGCCGATGCCATATATTAAAAAAAAATAACCTTAGGCTTACGTCAACATGGCTGACATTCGTCGGTGCTCGAGCTGTCATTTGTAGAGAGTGTCGCCCCTGTGACGTTAGCCAGTACTGCGGGCTCAGACCAAATTAAAACAGTGAAGACAGAGATTTGTCAAACAAAGACTGAGGCCGGTTTTTTATGTGTGTAGTGCGAGTGTGGCTACGTACTACCTACATGTAACATTAAAAAATACACACCGCGACAAATACGTCTTACAAGTTAAAGCGTAGTTCCGTTACATGTGTGTGCGTGACACATTGTAATTACACGGCTAGGCGTAGTTTACACTATCCTCACTGTGTAGTTCGCAGAACTCTGTCTTCATTCTTTATTTGGTCTAAGACTACGGGTTGAAAAAATTGACTTCGCACTCATAAAATATATTTTCAAGACAATTAATTCTATAAATTTTAAAGATTTTCTATTGGATCAAATGATATTTAAACAAAATTTTTCACCAAGCTTGGTGCAATTCTAGTTTACAAAGAATAAACAAGATAAAAATTGTGGCGCGAAAGAATGCCTAAGGCGTTTGTTTGGTCTAACAAAAATGGCGAAGGCAGTTTAAAAAAAAAAAAACATACCGGTTGTCTGTAAAGTCGGTTTACTGACGATAGTTGAACGTGACAACGTCAACAACAATAACAACAACAACAACAATAATAATAATGAGGTAGAGGTAATGCGAGCTAACGCTGGTACTTGGTAACGGTACTTGGTAACGATAACGGGTAACAGGTAACGCATGAGTCATGTTTTTTCGTGCGTGCAGCCGGCTCCATCGATTTATAAGACGTTATCACGTGAATATGCCTGTTTGCCACGCATAAAGAGTCATGCATAATAGCGAAACACGTGAAAATGTCGAGGAGATAAGCTTTTTTCAATTTTTTTTTTAATAATAAAGCCCTCGAAAGCAGCTTGAAAATAGAAATGAATAAAGTTCAATTTTAAATCACTATCTTATAAATGCACCGCCGCGTCACGTCTCGGTGTGAACTGACGCTTAGTTTTACTGGCAATCCTATCATCTATATGTAACTATACCAAATTTCATCCATTTATATTAATAAATATTAATAATTATAGAAACTAGAATAGAAAAAGAAGGGCGGACAGACAGACAGACAGACGCAAGGACGGACAAAGCGACTAATATATGTTCCTAATGATCGATTTGTCCGATAAATGTTCCTTGAGTATTACGAAACCCCTTAAAAATAGGAGTAGGTAGGGAAGAAGAGTTTTCTAGTCTAGCTCGTTGTTTCCTCTGTATTGTACCACAGCCGTAAGCATTTGGGACGAATAGTTAGCAGCACTCTTCGTCCCAAATGCATACGGCTTTTGCAACTTTTCAGTCTGAATATTTTTAAGTGGTCGTCCGTAGAAGTTAGAACGCTTCCGTACTTTGATAAATATGTTAGAATATCGCTTTGAAATATTATTATGATGACAAATGTATTTAGAAATCCCGCAAGAAGTAAGATTTAATTTAATTTGAAATCCGCTACATCAAAGTACCAATACTTTTCAGCAACCTTTTTTTTTTCTAAAGAACCTGAAAATTTAATTGTTAACCGATTCAGTTTCTATATGTGTGGACCAGGGGCCTGTAATTGGCTTTCTAATGATTAGAATAGTTTCATATTGTCTTTATTGATAGCTGTTGTCTTCCTTACAATATAAAATAAAAATAAAGTGAAAAGTCACGGAGTCTTGTCGATTGCGCGTATTTATTCCACCTCACTAAATTCAGACGTCCTAATTAGGGTCCTAAAAAGAAGGCTAATTAGAATTTGGCACTCAGAATTAGCCACACTTCTTTCGACTTAGGATGCCTATTAGGATCCAAACATCATAAATGGCATTTTACATGATATGATAATTTAGTAACTGAATAATTTAGAACGTCTGAATTTAGTGAGGTGGTATTCGCGCTAATGTAAAGCAATAGTTCTGTGTCGAATCAATCACCAATTAGACAGTGCTTCTTCATGAGTATTCTTCTTCATACTTCATATAATTCAAAAAGTAAATGCCTACGAACGTCCTGCACGTTCTTGTCTAGATCTTGTCTAGATTTATTCCAGGGAACAAAACTTTCATCCGTTATTGGATGATTTATACAGTATTCTCCGAGCGAAGTAACCACTCTTGAAATACTGTAGTGCCTGGGACAGTTGGTTTTTAAATGTCGTATGGTTGCCCAAGCACACACGGCATTCTCACAACACAGTCAGCCTAGTCCAGAGGATTGACTGGTCAATACGTCTGGGGCCAACCATGTGAGGGTTTCCTCACGATGTTTTCCTTCACCGTTGGAGCGCCCGTATAATGTACTTGAGATCTGAAAAAGTCTCATTGGTACACGCCACGACCTGGGAATCGGACCTGCACTCTCTCGAGTGCGAATCAAACGGTCTACTCACTAGGTCACGGAGCTCTTCCAGGGAACAAAGCCGTAGGTAAATACTCTTACTGAATATTAAAATATTATTTCCACCAGAATTCCCAGAATACTTAAACAATTCTCTAACAAAGTATAATATCCACACGCAAATTCAAACAGAACAAGCATCGGATATAATAATTTTTCATTAGACCTTTTTTTTTTCAAACAGACATTATTCTTTTTGTAGCATTGTCGAGTCAGGACTAACAGGAATAAAGTACTAAGTAGCAATCGTTAGTCCTGCTGAACAAAGAGATCTGTGTTTTCCTAGTTTTACACGATAATTAGAGAGGGTTTCATTTACATGTTAAACAGAAACTTTAGAATTCTAATTGTTATGTCTATTTTTAAACTTAGATGGAAATGAACTTTTTTTTTCTGTTGTCTGGTTGCCAATGTTGTCCTTGCTTCACAGAGGAGTTCTTTGTGCACTATGGGGGAATCTAATGCATAAGCAGCTAGAGTGTTCTCATTTTTTATTTATTTGTGTTATAACTTATAACACGACATGCACTTACATTAGAATTGTTGATGTCATGTCAGTTAGATATCATAATAATTATTACAATACGAAAACTACATGACAACGTTGAAGAACTTGGACAGCATTTTAATGCAAAAAAAATGGTTGTTAAGTCGGCTTATGGACGATCCGCGCTTATATTGCTTCCGCGCTCCCGCTTGCACGCTCGGCTCAGACGGAACGTGACAATCAGGCGGAACGTGACGATTTTTCGTGCGTTCAACCGGAGCTCATCGATATATAAGACGTTATCACACTAAAATATTTAATCTTGAATTTAATGCTCTTAAATATCCAATGCATTATTCCAGATTGTACGTTGGAGGCGATACTTGGATAAACTTTAGAGACTATATTATCATACCTAACATTTATTACGACCTCTAGTGGTTGAGCGTGTCAGTGCTCAAGCCGGAGGTCGCAGAAAAAAAGGTTTTCTATGTTCCTGGGTCATGGATGTTTATTAAATAAGTATCTAATATACCTAATGAGAATCTTATATATGTGTTTAGTATTAAATTATTAAATATATTTCGTTGTCTGGTACCACAAGTCCTTCGATCTTCCACTTGGCACGGGACCAGATTGACGTGGTGTGGAAGCGTCCGTGATATAGCGTAATATTATTATCGTTGTGTCTCCTTGCGGAACTATTTTGCTTATACTTTTTAAATTTTTACATGCAGACCAATTCCTTTAATCTATAATTTGATAAAAATTGTTTTTACTCACAGGATTACCACAAAATTTTAGTTTGGAGTAATTATGGCATTAGGTTTCTGAGCCAAGAAACAGTAAGGAGGTTGTTGTGCGCGTTTTACTTAACAACATTTGGCATGGAAAAGCTTTCAGGCAACTTGCAATAGGACGCTCTCAGGTTTAACTCGAGCGTGAAAATTAGGTCTTCTCACATTGGCACGCTATCATAGGTTGCTATTTTGTAAATCCCAAATTCAATATTTTTGAACTCAAATATGGGGAATATTACGGAATGGGATTTTGCATTTTAAAATATTTGCATGCACTATAATGATGTTAATTGTGTGATTTCGCTTAGATTTATAGCCATAAATCGTAATTCCTAAACGAAAACTACGGCGTTTACCATTAGATACAAGGTAGCCCTAGCATTGAGGATGAATTTGAATGCTATGCTATGCTTTGAATGCTGCTAATTACTTAAATCTTACAATAATACAGTTGCAATTCAGTCCTGATATGTTAAAACTACAAAGTGGTATTCTCATAAACGTCAAACCAACTTCAAGCCCGTTTTGATCGCTCCAAACTCCAAAATCAGTTTATGATATCATGACGATTCATTTATAATTCAATAAAAGAAAAATGAAAGTGTAAGTTTATTATGACAATTGGGGTTCAGGAATAAGCACACATACAATTCTCAAAGATAAGATATTGTGAAGATGAGAATTGCGGTGGATTTTTGAAGCGCAATTGTATGTGTCTGATCCAGATTTGTGACTGCTTAAAAGGTGGTGCATAAATGACAGGAGTATTTTTATTTACCTCTAAATGCTTGCTAACCCATCTCAAGACTAATGTTGATGTGACAAACATGGGGATTACACGTCAATCCGGCTTAAGCAGGATATTTTGACAGCCCTCGCAGTTGATTGAAGTGAAGTTTTTTATATGTGAATTTTATTCAAATTAAGTTTAAAACTCGATGATATATTGTGATTATTTCTTATATACACTTGAATAAAATAATATTATGCGTCTTTTACGTAGCACTATAAGTGAAAAGTAATACTATAAGGGTCAATTCACACCGAATGGAAACGATACGTGACATAGCACGGCATTTTTAAAGATAGCTATTCAAAATAGCAAAAATACAAGCTGATAAATACAGATATAGCTGGGCAAAAATTTAAATTTTCCCAATTTGCACTGCCAATTTTATAGACCATCTATCTTATGTGTAGGACTGATGTCATATTAAACGTGTATCTTTTTGTGTAGTGAATAAAGTTCAATTTTGAATAGCTATCTTAAAAATGCAGCGACGCGTATCGTTGCGGTATGAATTGACCCTTAATCATTTAAATCTTCATCTTGTGACAAATTTACAAGGTGAGAGATTTTATATCAAGCGTAATTTGAGCTTACACTTACTGCAAGTGGTATCAAAATAAAACGGCACATTTGGCGCCAGTACCCTGCAGGACTTCAAAGCGCCTGCCCCTAGACAACACTCGCTAATTCGCTTTGAAGTCCCCTCCCTCGTTACGAACGCGTCTTAAAACTTTAACTCGGGGTAAAATATTATTAAATGTTCGCAATTTTAATAACCATTGTTACGATTATTTTGTTTCGTCCGTTTGATATAATACGAATTATTTTTGATGTAACTTTTTTATTTGTAATTTTTGTAGTATTGTATTATTAACTTTCTTTTTATTACTTTTATAGCTTATTACTGAAAAGTAGCATAAATATTTAATAATATATTATCTAATAATTATTACATATATTAAATAATTCATAGAGTTCTAGAGAAAAGTTTTAGAAAAGTTTCCTGGATGTAAGAACAAAGTTTTGAAAAAAAAAGTGTGTGTCAGCTCCGACGGACAACTGGAGTTTACTCTAAAAAGTAAAATTTTGTGTGTAATGCAAAGCGACTAGCGATCGATTTGAGTTCAAAAATTCGCGCCATGTGAAAAAAAGTGAAAGGTGCGCAGAATAGGTTGCGCACGAAAACGTAACGAGGTCATTCGTTCAGTAGTTTTACTCGTCATATTTTTTTCATACCGGGGGCCTTATATGAAAATCGATTCTTAAGGAGTAAACTCCAAAAAATGTTTGTCTTATGTCGGTTTACGGACGATAATTTTACGTGATCACATACTCACAAGCCGAACGCTTAGGCCGATCGTGCATCTCTATCGCTTGTTCCGCGCTCTCGCTTGCACGCTCAGCTCAGACGGAACGTGACAATCAGGCGGAACGTGACAATTTTTCGTGCGTGCAGCCGACGTTCATCGATTTATAACAAGTTATCACGTCAAAAATATTGTGGATTTTACGTAGCTGTACTACAAGTAAAATTTAGGTCTTTTCATCCGTTATTGGATGATTTATACAGTATTCTCCGAGCGAAGTAACCACTCTTGAAATACTGTAGTGCCTGGGACGGTTGGTTTTTAAATTCATTCTCACAACACAGTCAGCATAGTCCAGAAGAATGACAGGTAAATACGCCTGGGGCCAATCGTGTGCGGGTTTCCTCACGATGTTTTCCTACACAGAGCGTCCGTATAATGTACTTGAGATCTGAAAAAGTCTCATTGGTACACGCCACAACCTGGGAATAGAACCTGCACTCTCTCGAGTGCGAATCAAACGGTCTACTCACTAGGCCACGGAGCTTTTCACACTATAACGACAAATACTCAAAACGTGATAAAATAAATACCTATTTAAGTGATACTCCTATAAACGTGTTATTTTGTACGAAGCCCCTCGTACGCGAGTCCGACTTGCACTTGGCTGGTTTTTATGTCTTTTCCGGGGTTTTAATACTTTCTACTACTGTTTGTTTTACAAAATGAAAAAGTGTAAATTCTAAAACGCCTTTCAAGCGCGTTGTTTCATCTTTTTAGTTATAAATCATGTTGTGTATAGTGTAGGTAATATGTACCTATCTAAGTAAGTAAATACTTCTCATTTTTTTTAATTTTTAACTACAAATGGATGAACTCCTCATTCCGGCTTCCGCCTTTTACACTGCCCAGTATTTTAGTACGGCGATCTGAAATAAAAAATACAATATTTTATAGTGAATACTTATTAAATAATACAATTTCCCGTTCCTTTTCTATGCTAAGGATCTCCTAAACAATGAACTATGAAAATATTACACGAAAAGCAATGTAACAGTGACACATCAAAGAGAGATGTACCTTGTAAACAGGGTTCAAAGTGCACATCAACGTAAGACGCACATAATTACATGCCACAGGAACGCGAACAACAAGAAACTAAATTGTGTGGGCAACGTTAAACAGAGGGACAAAATAAAATGTACCACAAAGCGTTCTTGCGGCCGCTTTGTACCGCTTTCAATCTGCGTTACGAGCATAACGGGGTGTATGAAATGCAATATCGCTAAAAGCAACATAATTCCAATTGTTCTGATCATTTTCATCTGATCAAAGCGAAATCAAATTAATCGCATCACATAGGGTCAATTCACACCGAAATGAAACGGTCCGCGACGCGGCGCTGCAATTTAAAGATGTATTGTGTATCTTTTTGTGTAGTGAACAAAGTTCAATTTTGTATAGCTATCCAAAAATGCAGCGACGCGTAGCGTCGCGAATCGTCGTGGTGTGAACTGACCCTAACTCGACTGTTAAAAGGCAAGGAGGTTTTATTTAATGGGTAGTGGAAAGGTTAATGGATCTTTTACAGAATTTATATGTTAAAATATTTAATAATATAAGCCATAGACTTCAGCTAAAACATTAACGAAAAATATCCATACAAAAAATTATATGTTGGGTACCATATTTATTTCTAGTCTCTATAATTTTTAAATATAATTATATATAACTCTACAATAAGAAATCAAATATTAGTATGAAATTCAGATTTGCTTGCAGATTACCCTGTAATTACAATTAGTAAATTGCGAACTATTGAAATATGCGGCGCATTCAGGAGGAATGCGGCCTTGCCTCAGAGGGCTGGACGAGATTGCCTGTAAATACTCTACTGATTACTTAATAAGCTCTAATTGTTACAATCCACGACATTTTTGAAATAATTACCAAATGAATAAACATGTAAAAATGTTTCTCACTAGCTCTGGGTGGTAAGATTTCGTTTTGTTTATATATTATAATAATACTATGCCCAAGATATAATATAGATGCAACTCTTTCACTGATTAGAAGTATCTTCTTATTGAAAGCAAAGTACTTGTATAGGAGAACCTACAAACATTTAAATGTCAGTTCTAATCATCTTTTGGAAGCTTTAATATATATTACTCGCACCTCTTTAGTGACAATATTATGCCCGGTAACCGGTTTCTAAAGTTTTTACAACTTAGTTTTTCTGGCGCAGAATCCCGTAAGGTCCAGTCACTAGATGGTTCTTTTTCAAATTCGAGGATATAGTTATTTTCTTTTATTATAATTCGGCAATGTAACTAGTTTTATGAAAAACGTATGTTATTTTGGAAGTGAAATGAAGCTTTAAACTATTTTAACTAAGAAAAATATGACTGTTTTTTGTAAATTAATTTAATTCATTGATGCCATCTATCAGTAGCCAATTAAGAGTTATAGGAACGATATTGGACCTCATTGTGTAGTTAAAATTAAACTTAATATATACTAGATTTTGCCAGCGGCTCCTCTCCTACCAAACTAAATTTCATCACAATCCGTTAAGTGGTATTTGCGTGAAAGAGTAACAAATATCTATCCATCAATTCTCACAAACTTTCGCATTTATAATAGTAGCAAGATTGTCATTTTTTTGTTCAGAAACCGGTTAATAAACCATTGAGCGCTAATGAATAGATAAACTACCGACAATGTCCCCCCAGAAACTGGGCATACCTAAGTATATTATGTTCCAGGCATGAACTCTATAGAAAGTACATCTTTCGCAGATTATGTAAGATAATTAATAATTATAATTATCTCAACTGGACCTCAGTTTCCCAGTAGTGATAATATTAATCACCTTTATTAATACAGCGGAATAGCGGTACAATTTCTAACTAATGACTATCTACAGACAGTGTGTTTCTGATAAAATAAGCTTATACACTTAATTAATTCTAGAACAATTTGTCTTGAGATTACGAGTAGCTTATAATGTCCGATAAAACCGCGGTACGCTTTATGGCGGCCATTTGCAAACGTTAAACTATAGATTACTTATTTTGACGTATTTCTCGCAATACCACGTCTACTAAGTAGGATAAAAGTTTATTGCATTCATTGATCTTTCCGCCGCGCCGTTTCAAATTGCTAGAACCTTTGACGACTCGCTAGCTTAGGGGCCGTCCATATATTACATCACTCAAAATTTTGACTTTTTCAACCTTTCCCTCGGGCCTATGTTACGCCTTTTAAGGATCCCTTTAACAAGTAGGTGCTGTCACGTTTGTTATGACCCCTCCTTGTGTGCGTGTGACGTAATATGTGGATGATCCCTAAGCTAAGACTTTTATAGCACGTGGTTGCGGGTTGTTGTCCTGTCAAAATTAATTGTTAGCTATTCCTGGGCCACGGATATTATGAAAATGTCCTATTTTTAGGTTCTTCTGAAATTGGCACAAGTAATTAATCTTTTAACGATAATATAATCGTAACAGCAAATGATGACTATGATGACTAAATTCAAAATCCAAAAGAACCAAGTCTTGAACCCCAATTCTTGTAATTAATTTACTCATTTTATGTTTATTGAATTATAAATGAATCGTCTTGATATCATAAACTGACTTTTGGAGTTCGGACCAAATAAAAACGGGTTTGACGTTAGTTTGACGTTTATGAGAATACCATTTTGCAGTTTTAACATATCGGGACTGGATTGTAATTGTATTGCAGGATTTATTTATCAGAATCGACGACCTTCTTCTTTCAAGTGATAATTCCAAAACCACAATCGCATAATAATTTAAATGTATTCTTCATAACAATGAGCCAATATAGTAAAATTACTATTATTACTTCAATAATAATGATAAATAAATAATACTAATATAGTATCTATGGACACTCCCATACCACGTCAATCTGGTCCCGTCGTAAGTTCTCGAAGAACTTGTGTTTTGTGTTTGTACACAAACTTAATACACATCCGTCATCTAGGAACATAGGAAAAATTATTGTTCCTATTGCGGGATTTGAACCCGCGACCTCCGGCTTACGCACTGACGCCAAAGGTCCGACACCTTATTATACCTACGCCAAACCGCTACATTTATAATAACACTTCGCCCAACACAATAAAACGAATTGCAAGGCCTATATTTTATTATGATGGTAGCAAAATGCCGACAAAGTAGATATTGGAATGACAACAGAAAGGGCAGAGCCTACGAACTATTGGAGATCATGAAGGTACACTTGTGCAGATAATATCTTACATATTTTTCCCTGTAAAACATTTGCGAATTTCGGTCTAGTATAAGCCAATGGTTTCTGACCACAATGTTTTGTTTAAAAACTACGAGAGCTTTTTGAACTTTTTAAGCGATGTTAATTTAAACTTAAAAATACTAAATCGTACTTACAACGTCGTGGGAACTTCGTGTATATGTTTCGGGAGTTACTATCAGGGAATCTAATCCATAAACATGTAACCGACTTCATGATTTGTTTCAATAATTTCAACTCTCTTACGACAGTCTGATTGGCGGCTTGGTATGCGTACGCACCTACGTATAATTTTTGCATTGTTTGGAAATTCGGAGTGTGGTGGGTTCGAATCCCGGTAAGATAAATATTTCTGTGATTCTTGTTTCATTTTATTTTATATTTTCATCATTTTATCGTTCTACTAAAACACCGAGGAAAGCTCGGTCTCCCAGGTACTCTTATACTTTAAACGAGATAATTATATATATAATCGAAATCTCGGAAACGGCTACAAGTATTCACATGAAATTTAGTATGCAGGGAGTTTTGGGGGAGAATAATCGATCTAGATAGGTTCAATCCCTAAGAAACTGTGCATTATTACGTTATATATGTTTTATCTTTCGTCGTGCAACAATATATCAATAATTTCGACTTATATTCTATCTAATAATGTCAGTCCGATTGGCGGTTTAGTTAATTTTTGCGTAGTTCGGAAATTCGGAATGTGGTGGGTTCAAACTCCGGTAAAATATTTTTGTGACTCTTTTCATTTTTTAATATCTACTAAAGCTCTGAGCAAAGCTCGGTTACCCAGGGACTATAATATTATATATACAAGATTGTCTCGTTTAAAGTATAAGATAAAATTTCAAACTAACATGTTATTGAGTGTTATATAGTGACTTTATGTCGTCATTATAATACAAATAAATTATTAGAACACCCCACCTGCATATGAATTAGATTCCCTGATATAGACGTAACGACATCTAAAATACAAATTTTTCACTAAAATTTAATTTGTTGTAGTTACGACTAATTCTCAAAAGCTTCTTAAATTTAAGAGGCTCTTAAATCTCTGCCAAGCACATACAGCCTGTGATTTAGGGATACCTTATCTTTAAGAAGCATTTTAGGATCCAGATTCGTAAAAATAATATAATTGAAGCAAAGAAATATCATTTAACCGTTTTAAATAAAGTACTATCTTAGTATCAGATACTAACTTAAAAAATTCCTACTGATATAAATATGGACCAAACTCATATTCTATTCAAAACAGTTCGTTGCAAAATAGTTTTTAATCTTTGGTAATAAGGAGTCAACATTTCTAAATAGCCATATTATTAAAATAGCTCCCGGGAAATTTTCTGTCAAAAATGATCAAATTTTCAAGTAAACGACTGAACGTAAAGAAACTATTTGTCTTGGATGCGCAATGATGTGGAGTAGTTGACATGATTGTAAGACTATTTGACATTAAAATAAGAAGCTGTCAAAAGAGGTCATTTTGTGAGCTCATATATACAATATCTGGCATAACCACAATAATATCTGGAAAATAACAATTCCAACTTTCAATATTACATTAGAAATATAACATTGAATGTTGCAATCCTAATAATTAATTGTTTGCCTTCGCAGAACATGTCGACATAAACTCTTCGTAGGTACTAGTTTTAAGCATGTCGTCATTATCAACCCGTGGTCTACTATTTCATATGGTTTGTTTTGTTAACCTTATGAAAAAACGTCAGGTTATTCTCTCTTGGACGCCGGCCATAAATAACCACTCCTCATCTCAAGCAGCTGTTTCACGTCGATACTTGATGGGACCGTGGTAGCGCTCCAGTTGATTCGCCTGTCAAAGTATGGCTTTTATGACAATTCCTCTGTCACACAACATTTTTAAAATTTTGATAAAATATACATTACGTTGTGACTTTTGCCATTGGCTGTACTTCATCTCAGCCCTGATATTGGTAAAGCAGGTGCCAAGTCGCCCCCATTCAATATAGCCATTGTGCCATTACTGGCAATGCATTCCTCACTAAGTGTCGAATTTATTACAGACCTCACTTCAAAATACTTTTTATAGTTCTGGGTTTCTTTTTAGGGCTTAAATAATACTTTTTATATCGCGGTGTACGCTTGGACCTTGAATTTTCCCATTGCTTTGTGAAATTCTTTCGAACATGGAATACCTGGCTCATATTAATTTCATTTCGACAGTAATGATTTTCCCGCATTGAAAATGTATTTGAAAATCTGTTATTTTCATTCTAATGAAATGTTATACATTAATTATTATTATTATAATAACAAGACTTCCTTTTAACTATTAAAGTGATAAAACAATGATATGACATTGAGCGTATTATGATAAACTTTAAGCCGACCTGCTCGTTCAATGCAATAAAATAATAGGTTGCGTGACTTTGCCTCCCTGCCGTCGTCTTCAAATAAATTTTCACAATACTTTTTAAATATATTATATAATATTCTAGGTAATGATTTATTATTGTACTATCAGGTAATCTAATTCATAAGCAGGTTGACCGTTGTCATAATTTGTTCGTATTATGATGTTAAATTGACATGACGTTGACAATAATTGTACTGTGACTGCTTGTCGCCAATAATACAAATAAATTATTAGAACACTATACCTGCATAAGAATTAGATTTCCTGATAGTACCTTAAATTCAAAAGTGCATAATTTACAAGCAAATATTACAAACATTTATTTCTACTATATATTATTCTTAGAAATAAAGTTAGTTAATTCAAGCGTACCTAAGCTTTTTGTCGTAAGCTGAAGAGCAAGAGATGTATCCATAGCAGGAGCTGCACAGCACATGTGCAGTGTTAAATGTGCACCGTATGACTGATGTCATAATATGAAAAGTGTATGTTTTTGTGTAGTGAAAAAAGTTTAACTTTCAATTGCTATCTTAATAGTGCAGCGTCACGTATCGTCGCGGTGTGAACTGACCCTAGGACCCTAAGGAAACTATTTACCATTTTCAGCACATTATTTGTAAATATCTTACAACTCGTTACTTTAGATTTGTGAATCAAAAGAAGAAAAAAGGACTTAATCATCTTCTTAACTTATAAACGAGAGTGAATCGTTATCCTCAAGACCCAATGTACACCATGCGTAGCAAGTGTGAGAGTGTCTCTCATCATAACAACTTACTTTTTAAATGCAACGATATCAAGCACATGTTTACTATTAAACGTAACTTCAAGGCCCGAATTTGGAGCACATACAATGATTTCGCTATTAATTTCGTGTCGCATAAGTTTGCCGTTGCGGTGTACCACTGATGTATTTACGACGCACCGACTCGACATGCCTCCTCATCCATGTAATTTTATAGCCATTATGACACTTTAATTAATGAGCACTCCAGTTGACCCATTTTCAATGCAATTCAATTGTAAATAATATGTTGAATTTAACATCATTAAGGCCATTGTTTTTGTGGAATTACAAGTAGCGGAATTTGTCATTACCCGTGTTAATCATGTTAATTTGCCTTCACGATGACTATTATAGATTTTACTGCATCTTAATCAGCATTTTTTGAACTAAGGAAAAGCTACATTGACAGTTGACACTCTTTCTTACCTGTACCTTTTACATAGATACATTATATATTATAAACCTCTCTCACTTTTGCAAGATTATTATTTATCTTTTCACTGTCTTCCATTGCAATAAAATAATCAGTTTGTAAATATGATATCTTTCTTAGCAGGTCAAGTTGAGACTTCAGTGTACCTAAGCTGGCAGACAACCACAGTAACACAAATCGCGCACCAGTCTCAAGTTCTTAAATTCAGACAACACGTAACCGCAAAACTTCGCC
The DNA here is from genome assembly GCA_963565745.1 of Phengaris arion. NCBI lineage: Eukaryota > Metazoa > Arthropoda > Insecta > Lepidoptera > Lycaenidae > Phengaris > Phengaris arion. The sequence continues at coordinate 7,662,515 of OY751449.1, read as the reverse complement.
AAGCATGTTTCATGTAGGTAGTGTTTGAAAATGCAAGTGCTAAGACTTTATCAGACCGTAACAAAAGTGCTTATTCTCGCAGTAGTTCTGAAGTCAGTACCAAACTTTGTTTTATGGCTACGATCTAAGTTTAACCGAAATGATTCCTGAGAATCTTGCCGAGATTTTGATGACACACTACACATAAATTACCTTAGAATTTTCACCAATATATATAATATCAATTGTATACGCATTAATATGTAAATATATTATACTTCTTGTCATTTTGGATAGCCGGTAAATATACATTAGCTACCTGCTAATTCTGAAGTAGCAATATGAGCTCTCCAATCTTAAATTACTTTAACTCGTATACATACAGTATAAGTTTTAACAATCAATTCATGAGTCGATAAAGGAGGAACAGCAACATATTGATAATAAAAATGGATTGCGATTCCAATGTCTCGCTAAAATTCGAGAATGGTTGGACCGATTTGGCTAAATTTGATCTACAGATTTCTGTGAAATTTCAGGGAAAGTTAAAACGGTAAGAAATATTGGAGAAAACATTGCGAGGAAAATACTATAGACCTCGAATGAATTTTACCATACTAAATGTCCATTGTGTTCAATTTGTAACTTGACTGTCAAATACTATGTTTAGGTGCGTTCAGTTTACATGTTTGGTTTTAAAAAACATTGGCCCGTAACGCAAGTAGGCTAGTAGGTGTAGTTATTTTTTTTCAATTCTAAGAACAACGTGTGTGTCGGGACAGCTAGTAGTATTTAAAATTTTGGGAAATCGAATTAATTATATAACAATTTGAATACCTCTATACAATAAACCCTACCTGCGGATTGCCATCAGCCGCTATGAAAGGGAGTGTCCCGGATCTGTCTAACACAGGACACCCCTCGACCGGCCGGTCTTCCTCATGAGGGACCGGACTTCCAACTAGAATAGGGGGCACTCCGACAACTATACAATAAACCCACGGAATAACAGTCGGTGTTGCTCTATACTAATATTGTAGTAGAATATTATACTTTATTTACAAATATACTTCCAAAGCATTTTTTAGAATTTCAGCAAATAAATATAACTCAGTCGCAATCCGAAAGTGGCTTATAAAAGATCAACATAAAGAACGAAAAGTTGTGGATAAAAGTTACAAAAACATAAAAAATACAGGAGCATACAACGCATCCGCTATAAAAAATTCATGGCCGCTATGAGCACGATAAAAATATACCTTTTCATGTATATTTTTATTATGTTAACGTTTTATCCAGTTGCCATAAAATTTTATAGAGGAAAGTTTATAAAACATTAGGTTGCCTAACTGGGACTAATTCTTTATCGAAGCAATTACGTTTTTAATCGACTTCCAAAAAAAGGAGGCTATATATATATATATATATATATATATATAACTAAGATAAAGATAAGATAGAGATAAGAGATAACTCAGCCGTCTGTTCACTGATTTTTAAAATTATTTCTTTGATGTTAAAAGTATAATACGAAGTTGGTCCCGTTCACAAAAGTGGTGATCTGATGATGAGATCCATGAGGGACCGAGGGAACTCCTTCAAATTTATATAGTGATTTTGACTTTTTCTGAAGTAACCCAAGTATAAGCTAACATCGACATTGTTTAAAAAACTGCAAGCATATGTAATTATGTTACTTACAGTAATCATCGTCATCATATTATATACAATACCTAATGGAAGCTTGGCATGGCAAAAAATTATACATTCGATCGTTTATTTTAAATGTTATTAAAGTGTATTAAAAATAATTTAGCAAATATCACTCAAAAGGGAAAAATTATTATTTTTAAACAAAAAATTAAGCCGACTTCTAAAGTAAAATCCACAAAAAAGTATGAAATAAAACTTATTATCTAAATCATTTCCCTTTTAAATTTGTCTAAGAAAATAAGTTTTATTTCATACTTTTTTGTGCATTTTTACTTTGTAAGTCAGTTTAATTTTTTGTAAAAAATAATCTCTGTTTTTGTTAATATTTTCTTGATTCATAAATAACACGCTCATGGTCTTTTTGTGTCGGCTCGTGTTGATCGATTTTATAATACCTTAGAGTCAGCTCACACCGAAATGCGATGCGGCGCGGTTTTTTTAAGTGATTCAAAATTGAACTTTGTTTATCTCACAAGAAGATACACGCAAGAGTTTTATTTATTTTGTGGGCGTTAGTACCCAATACCCATTCAAATACGACATTATTACTAACATCACATCCATTTGTATTACTATTTAAAAAAAAACCAATATATTTACAGTACTACTAGAATACAAAAAGTGTAGCATTGTGTATTCATGTATCATTAATGCGAAATTTTTAGAGGTCGTCCACCTTCGTTATCCCTTAAACCTCACGTCTCCCCTGAGGTTCGGTTACGGTTTCTTTAGTCCCTTGCGGTTCGGTTTAGGTTTTCGGAGTTCCTTTGTTTAAAGCCGTCGCCCGTGGGCTGTCATCAACGGTTAAATGTTGTGTAGCTTTGTTAATTTCATGGCGGTCTGCATATGTCCTTGGGGCTTTAGATATAAAAACAGTGACTTTAATTGTTCCTGTTTTATTATTTAGGGATGTGTTTAATTATTATATATTGCTGTCATTATTATCCTTATCTCCTGACTCTTAACCTGTTCTTACATCTGAGCCCACATCATTATATTATTGTATATAAATGGTATATAGCCACTTACGAAAATGCTCCAATACTACATGTCAATTTGATATATTTTACATTTACTAAAACTAATAAGCGTACGGCTAACTCAATGAAAAACAACTCTTCTCGCTTCTCCCATCCTATAAATCCATGGATTTGCCGATCGAGAAGGCAAGTTGTCGGGGAATATTAGAGAATTGGGCGTATTAATCGTGTTTCACCAATAAAACTATAGAGAGTAGCCGACTCATTAGGTGATTGCAAGCATCCTTCAAATAGGGTTGCTACATGCTTGATATATTCTAATGAATACAAATAATGTTATGTTTACTTTGTAGGCACTTATAAATAAAAATGTGATAAAATAGAATTGAGCTGGTTTTGAAACCTACATTTTTGTTTACATTACACTCACAATTAAAATTGATTTGATTTTAAACCTGAATCAGGATATGTTTAGTAAATAAAAACTAACGGTCGCAATCAGAGACATTTAATGCTTACTTACATAAGGAGCTATTTAGTACAGATTTTGACATAAATTCCATACAGTGTCTGTCAAAATCTCTAATAATAATCTGACGTATTAATAATAAATAACTGATAAATAACTGGTATGAGGTACCTAGTACCTCATACTAGATACATAATGCATTGTACAAAGTGCAATATGACCAATAACCATGTAACCACAACTTGTTCCAAGCTGTTAAGTGTAGGTTCACAATCATTAAAAAAAAATACGCTTGAAAGTCTGTTATGCGCTAATTTAATATATTTTTTTTAAATATTTTAATACCCACAATTAACAAAATATGTTTTACTTTTATCTGAATAATGTATTAAATTCATTTATTAAAAAAAGGTTAAAATAAATAAATTAAAAAATCATCATAAAAGGCATAAGTTTTACCATTCTTTGACGTGCACAACACCTTTAAATGTTTCATTAATCTTAACTGCAATATAATAGTACAACCCTATTCCTTAAGGAGCATTCTTTATTTGCTCGCTTCATTAGGTAAAAAGTATGTTGATGTTAGGATTGAGAAAAACAAGTAATTAATTAGTTTAAGTAATTTTTCGTATCAGGAACTTGTGATCTCCCCCTTTAAGGATTAAATTCTTTAGGAATCGAGTAATAAATTTTATTTTAAGCCCAAGATTTAGATCCAATTGTAATATTAGAAAATCTCAAGTCACTAACAATTATAACTAATGGATTTGTTTTTGTAACAAATAGTAAAGTAATGATAATAATAATAGTAACAGTATATAATGTTTTTTTTTTGGTAGAAAAATGTAACTATTCTCTATACACTATAAAGGCGACAAAGACGGTGCATGTAAAGAGTCATGGATCAAACCATTTTATTTTACCAGACGTAATGACGTCAACGTCATGATTAAAGTATCTTACGTTATATTATTAAAAGTCATTACAAAATTTGTAACGAGAGTTGTACAAATATTACATAAACTTTTACCATTACTTTTTAAGATGAACCATGATTGCGTTTTGTGGTATAGAGGTTATCTTCTTCTCTTAAATATAATAACCGCCTCCATTTTTGGAAGTCGGTTAAAAATATATTTCCAATGACTCTCTAAAACTCTAGAAAGGCTGGGCCGATTTGACTAATTTTGGTCTCGAAGTAATTGTGGAAGTTCAGGGAAGGTTTGAACGGTGAGAAATATTGAAAGAATTGCGGAGAAAATACTAAAAACGTCTATTGAATTTTCTCATACTAACTGTGTTCAATTTGTCACTTGACTGTAAAATATTAGTAAGTGCGTTCAGTTTACCTATCTGGTTTATTTAAAGTGAATCGCCCGGCCGCAGTGGGTTGATAGGTATAGATGCAGGTTGTAGGTATAGGAGGAGTTGTAGATGTAGGTATAGTTGTAGGTGTAATGTTGGTATAGGTTCATGGTTAAGACAGAATAACGTGCGTCGAGACAGCTAATCCTATTGCTATTATAATTGTGAAAGTTTGTGCGGATGGGAGGATGGATGTATGGAAGGATGGATAGATGTTTGTTACTCTTACACGCGGTATGTTAGTAGTTTAAGCTCTGGATTAACACCTGGGCTACTGTTTATCCTGATAAAAATAAAGTGGGATACTGTATTTACGCGGGCGGAGCCGCGGGCAAAATCGAGTAACTTATAAAAAAGTAAGTACCTATTCAAAACGCGAGAAGTATATTAAAATATAGGAACACAACACTTCTAACTTATTGATGTTATTGTTTCCCGAAGTTAAGCGACTGGTGACAACCACATTATTATAATGGGTACTAACGAATTGTGAGGACGAATAAAAATTTTCCTGAACCATACGTACATGATATATTATTAAAGTATTTTTAGAGGAAACGATCTTTCGAAATTCTTTAGCAGAAAACGTCTTTACCGAAAAAGTTTTAACGAGACGACTCGTCGCCTTCGGAACAGAGAATTATTGTCTTCTAATGTCAACGTATAATTGGAAAATGTCGTCTCAAGTTTCTGATGTTTTCCGCGGTCTTGTTATATGAAAATGTTATATGAAATAAGAACGAAAAGAGGATAACAATTATTCTAACACAGTACTAAATTATCAGAAAAAAAAACATACCGGTTGTCTGTAAAGTCGGTTTACTGACGATAATTGAACGTGACAACATCAACAACAACAACAACAATGCGAGCTAACGTTGGTACTTGGTAACGGTACTTGGTAACGATAACGGGTAACAGGTAACGAATGAGTCATGTTTTTTCGTGCGTGCAGCCGGCTCCATCGATTTATAAGACGTTATCACGTCAAAAAAAAACACATAATCTATGAACTTAATCAGGTCTGTCCTACTGAAAAAGAAACTAAGTACTTCCGCATGTTTTATATAAGTATATTACGCGTCAGTAATCAATGTCGTTGTTATTTCTGATACAAAATATTATTATGATTTCTGTCGTACTGATAAAAAGCCCTATTTTTGTATACAGAGTGATAAACAAAAATTATTATCAGACAAAACCTTTATACTTTATTGACTTTTTGTAAAGAAAACCACAGGCTCTAGTATTTTATAAAAAGATAACAAACGTCTTAAATATTTCCAATTGTGAATGAAAACAATGAACAGTGAGTTACAGAAATTAAAAGCACTTGATAACAGCGGACCCTCGTCAGGCAAAGTTTTAACAACGTCGGCTTATACAGATCAAACGGTTTTAGTCAAGCTCCTCTGTAATGGACTACAAACACAAATTATATAACATTTAAATGTATTTTAAATGCTTTTTATGTTAATTGCTAAAATTCTATTACGTAGTTTATAAAGAATGTTTATTTCGTGAATTGTTTCATATTTAACTTTTTATAATTACAGAAAGAGGTGGAATCAAGATACCACTTTTAAACAGGGCTTTTATTCAAGATGCATTCGATAATTTCGAGGGCGAATTTCGAAATCAAAAATGTGTGGGATTTGACATAAGTCATCGCTAAGTGACATGTCGCTGTAATACCAGTAATAGTGAAATATTTACAAATAAATTATTGAGTTTTAATGAGATGTGATAGTGAAATGAAAATACCAAAATGAATATAAGGACAGTTTTATTTTTAACTACTTTAAACGGCTTCGCACGGGTGCAATGTATAGATTATACTAGCTTTTGCCCGTGGCTCCGCCCGTGTAAATTCCCACGGGAACATTGTACTTTTCAGGATAACAAAAGTAGCCTATGTCTAAAATTATTACCACACGAAATTTCATCGAAATACGTTCAGTAGTTTTTGTGTGAAAGAGTAACAAACATCCATCCATCGATTCATCCATTCAATATTTATAATAGTAGTAAAATAATAATATAAACGTTCCTCCCGAACCAACAGGCTAACTTTCAATACTTCAAGCCGATTTTTTTACCCGATTGGGTTATGTTTTTCGTGCGTATCTTGTATGTTTGTAAATTGCTTTATTACCACGTGTCTTCCAAACGGCTGGATGGATTTCGACAATTATATCGTTAGATTTGTCTCAAAAACCCAAGTGTCCTTAGATAGCTAATTCTAAGAAAAATACAGAATGTGGTGTGGCGTGTCTCCAAATTGTAAATAAGGTTCAAAATTGTTTTTAATCAAACCTTTCGAGTAGGGTATCAATATGAAGGAAATTAAAACAAGATTCCGAAAATATACATATGCAATGTATGTATTTAAATTTAATCAGGAATAATTACAACCATTTTAATTAAATAAATCGAATAAATTTGTAATCAATGCATTCAAATAGTCGTATTTTTACTCTAAATCGACCAATTGTGTGTTGGATAAACTAAAAAATCTGAAATAAAATAAATAATTAAAAAAAAAATTAAAAAAAAAACCACACCTAAGCTACGCACTAAAAATACCGAAACAAGATTGAGGTGAAAGCCTAAGTGAAATTATTGACATTACGTTTGGTAGCAGGCGGGATCCATGAATTATTTTTGCACGATTTAATTATAAATTATTGGATATGGATCCCGCCTGCAACCAAACATAATGCCAATTAATTCACTTAGGCTTTCAGCTCAATCTTGTTTCGGTCTTTTTAGTGCGTCGGGTCATTTTAATGAGTGATTCAAGTTCAACTAACTATTGGCCCACTCATTTCATTGGAAACCGGCGTATAATGAACGGTCAAGGCGTTGATTTGGCTGGCTATTTTAACTAGATGACTTAATATCTATCGTCTAATTGTCAATTCATACGTTATCGTAGGGTCGAATCGCAGAAATTATGTTCAGTATAATACCGAGAAAAAATGAAGGCGTGCGGATTCGCGCGTCTTTTTTTTCAATATCTCTTCATATCTAATGCCTAACTAAGTATGTACGATGTCATGGCATTACAAATGTAACGCCTAATCTACATTTAATTTGTATTCGTAGTAGCAATACGCCGTGCAAGCTCACTAGAGCTTGCACGGCGTATTATTGCTAATCCAGCACCGCCCGAACTGTGATTACTTCCATGCGGGTATAATCCTCCAGAAATTTCTAAACAGATCAGCAAGTTCCGCCAAGAACAGGGATGATGTTAGTCTCATAATATTGAGAATTACTACACAGTAGGCGCGTAATACTACATACGTTTGAAATAGAAAAGGGTGGTTTAATACCTGGATTAATATTCCCGTCTTTTATATGTAGGTCGATTTTACGAATTAAATCTTACAATAATACAGTTCCGATACAGTCTCGTTAACATGTTAAAACAGCAAAATGGTAATCTTATACACATCAAACCAACGGTTAACGCGTTTTGATTGCTCCAAACTTAGATATCATATAAAATAAGTTTATGTGATACCAAGACAATTCATTTAGAATTCATTGAAAGTACTTTGAAAGTCATTTCGAGAATTGGGGCTTAGTTTTTAATCCTTCAATCTCATATCTCTAGAGATAATAGAAGAACGCAAGATTTAATGCATTCTTTTATTTTATCTGTGGCATCATATTCACATTTTTCTTTTAAACATCCTTCTAATATTATAAATGTGAAAGTTGGTAAGGATGCATGGATGTTTGTTACTCTTTCACGCAAAACTACTGAACGGATTTCAATGAAATTTGGTATCGTAGTAGTTTAAGCTCGAATTAAATAATAGGATACTTTTTATACCGAAAAAGTATATTGTTCCCGAGGGATACTGTATTTACGCGGGCGGAGCCGCGGGCAACAGCTAGTATTACATAATTTAGAGACTTATGTTCTTGGAAAACTAGAGGACATTCAATTAAAATGATTACAACTGTTATTTTTGGTTGCCAAAACAAGAGAAAAAAAAACTTGTTTTGAGTGTTACTGCAGCCATAACGCTCGCGGTACAGACTTTGTCTTGAATAAAATTTCAATTATATTCCGTAGTAAATGGCAGTGTCCCGCCCAACGCCTAAGATCTGTTTACATTTAGTTAATAGAATGAAAATTTTAAATGAATTTCTCAACTAATGCGCCTTCAGCGAGTGTCTCTTGAATTTGTAGTATTTGGACCGTAATGTGTAATTAGAGATATTATTTGTGTTGTTTCTACGTTCTGTTATGATTTAGCTACTGGACATTTAGGTCACATATTGCTAATCACTTTTTGAAGATTACATGTTTTAAAATCGAACATTTCTTTATCGATGAAAATTTCCTCCAATTTCTTTCTGACAAGACTTTTTGGAGACACTAATTTCAGTTAACGTTCCCATGAAACTAGAATGCTTAAGAGCATGATGAACCCAATCACTTATGACGTATATGAAGTTAGAACAAACATCTTTTTATAAATGAAATAATTAATTCACACCGCAACAAATCGCGACGCTACGCGGCGTTGCGTTTTTAAAATAGCTATTCAAATAAGAATTTATTCACTACACAAAAAGATACACATTTCATATGACATCAGTCACACACTGCACATGCGCTGTGCAGCTAGACTTTCGAACTCTTACACGTACGTCTATCTTCTTGTGTAATAAATAAAGTTCAATTTTGAATAGATATCTTAAAAATGTGTGAATTGGCACTTAAGCACAAACCTTAAAAATTCTACTTACTAAAAAAGTAGCTACTTAAAAAACTTAAAATCGAAAACGAAAATTAATATAAGAGTAAGGTCGATCCACTTGATCTCAAACTAGATTAAAGTTAAACCTCTCATAGTTAACTAGGCTAAGCCAGCGCTGCGAGTTTTTAACTTTTTGCTTTGCGAGCTCACTAAGCCTATTTACTCGAAAGTAATCTACCCGGTATAATATATTTTATTCAGGGATTTTTGAGTGGTTTTGTAAAATAAGGTTTTTGTTAATAACTTAACATAACACCTAGGTTTATTAACTGGAAAGGATATATACGATCGATACGAATATCTACTAAGAAGTTAGGTGCCATTTTGAGTTGGCGACCTCTGTGGCTCAGTGGTTAGCGCGTTGGCGCTCTTGCCGAGGGTCGCGGTCTCAAACGTTTACTGTGTTCCTGGGACATGGATGGATAAAATGTGTGTAATATAATAGAAATCTTAACTATATGTTTAGTATAAAAGTATTATATATGTACTTCCCGTTGTCGGGTACATGTAACACAAGTTCGGATTTAGTACGGGACGAGATTGGCGTGGTGTAAAGCGACCATATATATTATTATTATTTTCTATAGTTATACAAAAGTGACTGAAGTGGGGTTCCTATAACTCCATAGCCGATAGGCTTCACATATCACTTACCCTTTGAAAACCCTCATCGGAATCCCAGCCTATATATACATGGGCTTGCCTATGAAGGCCTTCGCCACTGCTACAGACATAGTAAATAAGTTGCAAAAAAGTTATTTGTTTTATTTTGGAAAACGTATTTATTTTAAATTCAAAAAATAACTTTACGTAATTACTTATAATATCTACCTACCACATGAAAAATATCCAAAGAAGTCTTGTAGAAAATGCATAAGAAAATTCTTATAAAAGGCCCGCTTGGGTTAGCTTACAAATAAAATTAAAATTTTAAATGAAATCTTGGAGGATTCCTTTAGAATGTTTGCTTCGCTTTCAACACCCAAGACGTGATTTGGCATGTGAAACTCGTAAGACGCCCAATTATAAGTTAACAGCCTCCGTGGTCACTGGACCACGTCGTTGTCGTGGTCTTTGGATACTGTTTTAACGCGGGCGGAGCCGCGGAAAATAGCTAGTACCTGCGTTAATAAATTATGGTCACCGCTGCTTTAAAATTCAAAAATACCCTGGCAATCAAAATTTCATATAGGTTCATAAGCCTCAACGTTTCTCTACCCGTAAACAATAATTATGTTGGAAAACAGCTAACTTCCCGCGATGAATAAAATATTTAAATTTAATCTCAAAGTAATGAGATCAACAATGAAGGATGCTTAAACCCTTTTTGAGTTACACCTAGTACGTGATCCAAGTCAGTAGATGTAGCGGTAAGTATATTATATTTATTTTGTAATATATGGATTACTGTTTTTTCCAAGTTACTTGTGTTAAAATAAGAACAGAGTAAATAATATATTTTGGAAAAAGATGAAATTTGATGTACAATCATGAAGACAAAACAATCGTGATCGCTTTTTAGGGTTTTGTAGTACCTACTTAAGGAACTCTTATGGTATCGTTATGTCGGTCCGTCCATCCGTCCGTCTGTCTGTCCTCCCTTCTAGCTGCTGTTATTAATATTAATGTAAATAGATGAAATATATATAGATTATAGATTATAGACTATAGATTTCGGTTTTCGCATCATAAAACAATAATATTTTTATTTTTCAGGGGTGGTTGTATCTACTACCCCATAGTCAGTGTAGTGTAGACACCATCGTATGGGGAATCGTCAAATATGTATTTTTATATGAAGTCGAAGTTACGTCACATTTTTTTACAAAGTCAACCAATTTACGAGTATTCGACCTACAAAGTATTAGTAAGTTTATAATTTGGTAGTTAACCCCCTCTTGCATTTCTAAAATATTATCTAGAACCCTCCTTAGATATGTCCCGATATTCTCTTGGTTAAGTTATTCAATAACATTAGTCTCAGATCTTTTTTGACTTGCACCACATCGGCAAAGATTTTGAACCTTTTCATAAGCGATATGTGATTGTTTGGAGTCTGTTGTCAGGGCTGAGTTCTTAATAATCCGCTTAGTACGTGATCTTTTGATTAAAGGATAAATAGTACAATTAATATTAATTCTGCGTACCTACATGATCGCCTATCTCAGGAGAAATAGTAGAACAAGGCTTTATATTTTGTTCATTAATTGTAGAAACTATACTTATAATATTAAGTATAGTTTACAATATCATAATATTATTGTTATTAATTTCAATTTGTAGGCGACAGATGTACGTAATGAAATCGATTTCTTTTTACATACTTAGCATATTATGTAGGTATAAATCGATAATGTAGATACGATAAAGGTCTGATGTAATGAGACATCGTTTTTGTTTATATTTGAACTGCCAAAACTTTCTTCAATCTCAATCACTTATTCTTACAGAAACTGATCAAAGAAATTCTCGTAACATTAATTATTAAGACGGTTAATAAAATATGTATAAACTCCTCGCTTTGTAGAAGAAATCATACAAATTTGTGAACATGACGGGTTATGAAGCAAACAAATTGCTGGCGTTCCAGTGGAATGGAATTTTTATTCTCTGAAATAAAGACAATATTGCATATCTCGCTGCGGTCTCAATCTAGCAGAAAATGAAAGCACTTCAGTATCAGCTTTATTGTCTAGAATATATTTGATTTTTATTTATAGTGTTTAATTCCTGTCATTACTATGACTAGTATTAATATTACAGATTTTTGAATAAATGAGACTTAAGATACGTTAAAAAAGACGACCCCGCTTCTTAAACTATTATAGGTCACAAAGAGCAAGAATTATTTGATTGATATTATGTATGATTGATTGATTGATATGGAAGGTATATTGGAACGAAGTTCCTTATGGCGCGTTGCGAAAGGGGGCTAGATGGAAAAAATTAAGACTGTCACGACACTTTTTGCCACTCGAAATCACAATGTAATAACGACTTTTAAGAATGATACAAAAACGACCTTATCACCATGATAATAATGTAGAATTTAGCACATTTTTTACACATTGTGACTGTTATCGGCATTCCTTGGACGTGCTTTCGGCCATCTTTAACTACTTAGTACTTAATTCAAATTCGTGTGATTGTTTCATTCTAGAATGTTCTGCTACTCAAATAGGAATGTAATCATATGAATGTTTATGATGTTGGAAAATCGATAGATACTGAAATCAATAAATATAAATAATATATATGTATGTATGTATGTATATATGTATATATATATATATATATGTAAAAAGGGTTATAATTATTGATCGTGCGAACAAAAATAGTTTGAGACTGCACATGAGCATGCTGTGAATTTGGCAGATAATTAATATAATATATTATATCTATACAGATAAACAAAATTGAAGTGTCTGTTTGTAATTTCAAATTAACAGCTTTTATTTTCACTTAATAAAAACACCCGGATGGAACGAAGTTATAATATAAATATATAGTTGATAATGAATAATGAATATATATATATATATATATATATATATATATATATATATATATATATATATATATATATATATATATATATATATATATATATATATATATATATAATAGGCTTCAATTCTTCATTATCAACTATATATTTATATTATAATATATATATTATAACTTCGTTCCATCCGGGTGTTTTTATTATTCAGTTACCATGGTGCATATAAGATTAATGTTGGCTGTAAGGAATGTGTATAGAATATATAATGCACTATTTCCATTTTAGATATCGCGAGTTAGACGCGAGCCCGTTATGATATGTTAAGGGAATTTCTTGCATTCAGAATTCACGCCTCCGCCATTTTGTCAAAATGTCGTGCACGGAATGGTTCCATATTTTATTTTGTAACTACTTCTTGCTCAAGGCTTCTCTCTGGAGAATTACATACGTATAGTCACGAACACTGAAATATGCACCAAATTTCTTATACAATGAAACACACAATACCATTGGCAAGTAAAAAAGCCAAAATTTTGAATACATCATTGACAAAATGACAATTTGTAAATTGTTAGTTTTATTCCGATTCGTTTTTACCCGATTACGGCGAAGCCAAAAGGAAAAGTAATGTTTTTGCAGTCTATAAATGTATGTATATTTTTCACCATGGCGCCTAAACTACTGATCCGATTTTAATGACTGAGACCGTGTCCATTAGTCAATAGATTCGTAATAATTGGTCGGGTAACATAGGCAATATAATTTACATAGTCGGGTTATATTTTTTTTTTTAATTGAAGTTTCATCAGTTAATCGAGTTGTAGTAGCATCGTTCTCGATAGTAAAATGTTTGTGTTCGATATGGTGCGACGATCTCGAAGTCTATAAGCACAAACGGTCGTAGTATCTTGTGGTCGATTCTACTAAATAAAACCTGTAATAATACAGTTACAATCAAGTCCCGATACGCTAAAACTGCCAAACCATTATTCTCGTAAACGTTAAACCGGCGTCAAACGCGTTTTGATTGGTCCAAACTTCACAAAATCAGTTCATGTCGCTTCAGTTATAATACAATCAAAGTAGATAAAATGAAAGTACGTTAAATACGAGAATTCAGGTTGTCTCTTTTTTCTCAAAATATTATGCGGCGTTTTTGTGCCCCATGATTTTCACTTGTTTCTTTTTGAGGGTTCCGTAGTTCACGTCTCGGAACCTTTATGGTTTTGTCATGTCCGTCCGTCTACGGCTTACCGTCCAAACGGTTAGTACTAGAAAGATGAAACTTTGCATGGATATTTACCACGTCGACAAAGTGCTAAATAAAATCATGAAAAAAAGGTTTTTGGGGTACCTCCACTGGGGTACAATTAGCTGCGTGAGGTTAATGACCTTAACATCGCCTTAAAGAGCTTAATGTTATTTTATTTAGTATTTTTTTTTAAATAAATTTATAATTATTATTTGTCTGCCTAAACGTCTACACAAAAGTAGATCATATGCCCAAAATATCCGTAATTGACTTCAAACAACCTTACATTATGATTATATTCGTACAATCCCTTACATTGATAAATGTTCAACCTTCAACAAATAGGTACTTAACCATAAGTTAATATTATAAATTTAGGGTAACCGCGCTCTAGAGAGTACTAAATTTTAGTGTTAAACCAAAACATAGCAGCCGAGTTTTATGAACTATCTGGTGCTTTACAATCTGATCTGTTATGGAAGGAGAAGTTAAATCGTTACATTACTAACAAGCTGCAAGGATCTACGTATTACAGTAAGTTAACGTTTTATAGAAAAAAAATGTAACTACGTGTTCAATGTATGAAGGGGTAGGGGTAGGGGAAGGGGTTGCCTTCTGATTTATGCGACCGCGACGCGAGACCGCGACCCACGATCTCGACCTGCAAACCAGCCAATCAGGTACTCTGGCCACGCTCAGCAGTCGCTTGTAATCCACTTTGTAAAAATGTCATATATGAAACTCGGCTTTTATTTAAAAATATCTATCCGACGATACCACACGATGAGGTACAATGAAAGAATGTCTCATTTTTATATATTTAATGAAGCCAGAAGTAAAATCTATTCGCAATATACCTATAACATCTGTAAACAAGAAACGGTTACGCCATCTTGATTGCAGAAGATTTTGAAAATTTTATGAGGACTGAATACTGATTACACACCCGAAAGCAAATGTCAAGATGTCAAACCTCGACTGCCCTTACCCCAAAAGTAGGGCAGTTTTTGCCTCGACATGCCTCGTCTGCAATGTATATCTATGCCCAAGGCAAACGTGAAACTTTTTTTCACATTATAGACATTTAACTAAAAATTTTCGGAATAATATTCCATTAAGGGTATAAAAATCGCTTCATCAATCTTAATTTTATAGTACTGGCACAAATGAGTACTAGTCTATACACTACACGGTCAGCTGATGCGAACTATAGGCGCCGCCATATTGGCCTCGGCTGCTCTGATGAGCGCCTTTCACTTTATCCCTACTCCGCGGCCGACCGTCACGCGACATGCAACACACAGACGAAAAAGTTTGACTTTAAAACAGAAAGATAAGGTGTGCCAAAGTATAGGTGTTATAAGATGTGAAGTACGTTTAATGTGCTCTAACGTATATTACAGATACAGAGCAAACTAGATTTGTTTCAGAACTAAGCTAAATCATATTAGAGTTGGTTTGAGTTTGTGTTGGCGAGTATCCAGCCTCCGCTGGGGCTTGCAGAACAAAACTACTCTCACATGTTTAGTTTATGAAAACGTCCTAGCTTAAGTTATCACGTTCATTATTAAGGCCAGCCAATTTTTCAGATGCGCAATTGGGGTATACTGTTTTACAAGTTCTGGGTTAGTTACTTCTGGGTTGTTAAAAGTTGATACTAAGTGTCTTAGTGCCAAATAACTGACGCCCATCTGCGGGACATCATTCGCATTTCGCACTGCAAATATCTATTTCACCCGCAGTTTTACTACTAATGTACTTTAGTCATTGATGATTATATAATACATCTATTGTTTTAGTGTAAGTTTTCCATGATATAGCATACGAATAGCTTAACTCTACCATACAACGTTTTTCATAGCCTACAAACTAATCCAATAGAAATAGGCTCAGTTACCCAAACTAAATGTCGCCCTGTGGTCGAAATTTGCTCATAATGATCAAAATAGCTTTTAAGCTTCAATTTTATTCTTTTGCTTCTTACATAGATAAAAAAGTAAATGTTGTGACAGATTGACAAACGTCAACATGTAACAGAATTGTATTAGCTATTAAACGCACGGTAGTGTGTTAGATAATAATCTGAGGTAGTGTGTGATGTTATTTTTATTAATTTTATGTATTTCTAAAGCATTATATAAAAAAAATTAGATGTCTGCACACCTTCCGTGGAAGGTTAAGTAATCTTTATCTGTACCAAATATCATACTCGTCCGTTCGCACAATCCTCGTAAAAATATTTTGCTTGCTGATGCTTACACAATAATCGATTCGCACCAAAAAATACCAACGCTGGCCAAATTTTAACACTATGTTTGTTGGTCTTTTGCGGTATTAATTTGATTGCTGTCGGCTGTGCGCCTCGCAAATAATCTACATATATTTGCAATCAGTGTTTATTCCTACTTAAACTATAATGAAAACGCCCGGTTGATGGTCTTTTGAAAGGCTTTTACAAAATAATGAACTATAAAAATTTATAAGGATTAAATTAAAAGTTTAAGTTTAGTATCCATCGATTTGTTAAATTTTACGCATTGTGAGAGTAGCAAGACTAATAACTTAGATACAGATTTCACAGTATTCATTTAGTTAAATTAAAACTGAAGGCTCCCACAGACAAGAGGTCGATTGTTTCAGTTAGAACTGACGTTAGTTCGGCCTGAACAGATTCGACCACATACACGGAAAAAAATCGCATCCGACCCAACTGACGTCATTTCGGCCTGAACGGATTCGAGCACACACACGGAAAAATCGCATCAGTTCGTTCTGGTTTGCCGCGAGCTACGGTCGTGTTTATTAATTGTAAGCTCACTACGCTTGTACACGATACACGCCCGCACGGCCGCGGCTCTGGCGCGAACTGAAGCGATTTGTCACACATGGTCCGTTCAGTCCAGAATTAATGTTGCCAACTTAGTTATTTTGCAAAGTTTTACTACTAAATTAAGTATTTTATTCCCTCCTTAGTAGGCATTCAGTACTGTTATAGTAGGAAAGAGCTAGACAGTAATCATATGCAATTTTTTTTACACTTTATCTTATTAATACTTACATGATTTTCATGTACACGTACACGTAATAAATACCCTTGGAGTAGTATATTGCCCTCCTACTGCTGACTACTTTTCTGACATTGAGTCGGTCCTAGATTCATTGAGTTCTGAATATGCGCACCACATCATCATGGGGGATTTTAATACAGATCTATGCAACCACTCCTCTCCTCGCCCGACTAAGCTTAATAATTTATTTAGATCAGCCGGTTTTCACATTCAATCTCTACAACCTACTCATCATAACTACGATAGTGATGACACTTGGCTTGATCTAATGCTCATCTGCGATCTTTCCCTCGTCCACACCCATGGTCAACTCCCTGCTCCAGGTTTTTCCCATCACGACCTCATCTTTCTCTCATACATGTTAAAGTCTCCCAGACCAACTCCTAGGTTCATATACAGACGTTGCTTTGCTCGAGTAGACAGTAAAAATTATGCACGGACGCAGGAAAAATAGATTGGAATCCACTGTACGATGCCGTCTCTATTGACGAAAAGGTTAGGAATTTTAATGAAAATGTTATTGGACTTTATAATTTACATGCGCCCATTAAGAAAATAAAGGTAAAGCATCCGCCTGCGCCTTGGTTCACGAACGATATCCGGGCTGCGATGAAACGTAGGGATCGTACTTTTCGAAAATTTAAGAAAAATCCTAGTGAACCCAATTGGGCGAACATTAAAATAGCTAGAAATCGCTGCAACCAAATGATACGGAACGCTAAACGCCGGCATATTCTCGAAAATTTGCCTTCCTCTCCCAATGTTTGGAAATTCCTAGAATCCTTTGGTATAGGCAATTCGCATCAAGCAGATCTTCCTACGACAATTATTAGTCTAGATGACATTAATTTACACTTCTCCACAACTCTCAAGCTTGATGTTGACACTAAACGTCAGACTATTTATTATCTAAATAATTTACCACGACATATTAATATACCTTCTTTTCAATTTACACCAATCGACTCCGACGAGATCAATAAGACTATCATTTCCATAACATCCAAGGCTACAGGATGTGATAAGATTAGCCGTCAAATGATCACTGCCATCAAAGATAAAATTTTGCCCGTTATAACCCATATTATAAATTTTTCCCTTAAAACGTCCGAATTTCCTAATCAATGGCGTAAAGCTTACGCTCGTCTCTTACCAAAAATTACCAATCCCACTAACGCCTCACATTTTCGTCCCATTTCCATCCTTCCCTACCTATATAGGTGCTCGAGGCCTGTGTATTTAAGCAACTGTCCAGGTTTGTTCACCTAAACGATATTTTGTCTCCACTACAATCGGGTTTCAGACCTGGACATAGCACCACCTCTGCACTATTAAAGGTTCTTAATGATGTGAGAATAGGCATTGAGAACTCTAAAATAACATTCCTTGTTTTGATAGATTTCTCGAATGCTTTCAATAATGTCAATCATGACATTTTGTTAACAATACTTTCTAGACTTCCGCTCTCACCTGAGGCTTTAAATTGGATCTCTTCGTATCTTCGAGGGCGTCAACAGTCGGTACGCATGGATCAGTCCTCCTCTTCGTGGTGTAATCTAGACACTCGCGTCCCTCAAGGCGGTATTCTTTCTCCTTTGCTCTTCTCATTATTCATTAATTATATTACTCTCAGACTTCGCAGTAGGTATCATTTGTTTGCGGACGACTTTCAGCTCTATAGCCAAGCAGGAGTTGATAGTATATCGAATGCTATCGATGAGATTAACTGTGATCTTAATTTCATAAAGGACTGGTGTAAAAACTTCGGTTTGCCAATTAAACCAAGTAAATGTCAGGCTATTTTGTTGGGTAGTCCTCGTGTTATGGCCAAGGTTGATGTAGGGTAGCTTTCACCAGTTATCTTCGACGGCTCTATAATTAACTACAGCTACTGTGTGAAAGATCTCGGATTACACATTGACTGTACTCTCAATTGGCAAACACAGACAGCTACCGTATGTCAAATAGTTACCGGCACTGCATTCCCTTTATCGACATAAAAACTTTTTACCGACACATATCAAAACCTTGTTGGTACAGTCTCTCATATCCCTCCCTCTATCTACTCCCTACTAAGGCGGGTCAATAAGTCCGTGACTTTTTGAATTTCTAACCTCCTTACTGAAAAAGCAACGCTACTCCTGTCAACAGGCATCTGTCAGTTGACTCCTATCAAAATTTGAACTTGCTGCGTCAGTTAGTTTGTGTTTTACAGCTATCTTTATCAGACTATCCAGTAACTTAAGGAAACAATGGAAAAAAGTGAATTTCGTGTGCTTATTAAGCATTAATTTTTGGGAAAAAAAACCATTACCGAGACCAAGGCTAAGCTTGATAAATACTATGGGGACTCTGCACCATCGATTTCAATGGTAAAAAAGTGGTTTACTGAATTTCGTTGTGGCCGTACAAGCACTGAAGATGCCGAACGTCCTGGACGCCCAGTTGAGGTCTCTACACCCGAAACAATCGAAAAAAATTCACGATATGGTGTTGGCCGACCGAAGATTGAAAGTGCAAGAGATTGTAGAAGCCATAGGCATCTCGCATGGCTCAGTGGTTTCAATTTTGAATGATCACTGGGGCATGAGAAAGCTTTCCGCAAGTCGACCACAAACGCAATCGTCTAACAACTTCACAGGAAGGTTTGGCGTCGCTTAATCACAATATGGAGGAGTTTTTGCGCCGTTTTGTAACCGTGGACGAAACATGGATCCATCACAACACACCAGAGACCAAATAACAGTCAAAACAGTGGGTTCCTAAGGGTGAAACGGCGCCAAAGAAGGCCAAGGTGGGTTTGTCAGCCAATAAAGTTATGGCGACTGTTTTTTGGGATGCACGTGGGATAACCCACATTAACTATCTTCAAAAGGGAAGAACAATTAATGGGGAATATTATGCCAACTTATTGGACCGCTTCAATGAGGATTTGAAAAAAAACCGACCTCATTTGGCCAAGAAAAAAGTTCTATTTCACCAAGACAATGCAAGGGTGCACACATGTGCAGTTGCCATGGCAAAAATCCATGAATTGGGCTATGAATTGCTCCCACATCCACCCTATTCTCCAGATTTGGCTCCGAGTGACTACTTCTTGTTCCCAAACCTGAAAAAATGGCTCGGTGGAAAAAGATTTGACTCCAATGATGAAGTCATCTCGCAAACAAAGGCCTATTTTGAGGACCTCGACAAATCATATTTTTTGGAAGGGACAAAAAAATTGGAGAAGCGTTGGACAAAGTGTATAGAGCTCAAGGGGGACTACGTTGAAAAATAAAATGATTTATTTATCAAAAAATCTGTGTTTTATTCCAAAAGTAAAAACGGACTTATTGACCCGCCCTCGTATCATCGATTATGGTGATGTGTGCTATTTTGACCTCAATGCAGACAAGCTTGACAAATATGACCGACTACTTAACAACTGTATTAGATTTATTTACAATCTCCGGAAATACGACCACGTATCCTCCTTTCGCTCCAAGCTGCACTGGTTTGCCTGTGCGCCAACGTCGCACAGTGCGAGCCCTGTGTATGCTCTACTCTTTCCTTAACTCACCCTTCCAATATCTTTCTAGTAGTCATGATAAATCCCTCCGCTCCTCAAATAATGCACTTCTCCTTTGTCCCCAACATAGTTCTAGTTTAGTCCATTCCTCCTTCCACATCCAGTCTATTCTACTCAGGAACACTCTTCCTACGGAAATCAGAATGTCCACAACCAGAGATACGTTTAAGCGCAGAGTCCGACAGTTGTATTTGAAGTATTTGGCAGAATCATGAACTTTTTATTATAATTTTTGGTTGGTTAGTATCGTGTAATTATGCAGTATGGTATATGTATAATGTATATTATGTTTAATAAACCATTTATGTACTTGTATATTATAGTATAGTATGTAGGTATAATTAGTTTGATATGTATTATGTTTATTTTAGTAAAATTTATATAGTTTGCTACGAATATTATTGTATCTATTTTTATCATTAGTTTTATAAGACCTTTTGTATAATTAAATTTTTGTATTTTTCTAGATGGAAAGCACCTTGGTATTTTGACACTGTCACCACCCTATGGTTGACTGGTAGAAAATGCCCTATGGCATTAAGTCCGCCATTGTACATTTTGCAGAAAGTGTATAAATAAAAAAATAAAAAAATAAATAATTTTCTTAACACTACCCGTCTAATTACTATATACGTAATATTTCCTAGTTTATTTTAATTGAACGTCAAAATGTATAATATATTTCAATAAATAATAAAATTTTAATAAAACAAAACCTAAAATGCAGTGGTTTTTTGGGAGCTTTAGGGATTTCTGAGTTGAGTAGCTTTTTTAATTGTTTCCAGTATTCTTTTAGTAGTTTTTAGTAGAAATCGACGCGAGTTTAGTAGTTTCGCAAAAACAGAGCTGACAACACTGGAACGAATCGCTTCAGTCCAACCGACCGACTGATGCGATCTCGAAATTGCACACAGACGATACGATTTTGCATCCGTTCAGGCCGAACTGAAGGAAAAGCTGACCGTATATGGGGCCCCTAAAGTCGAGCAAACCAATATCGGCAAAGTTCGTTCGTTCGACCAGTTTCTAAACATTTCCTTTGCACAAGGACGTCTCAAAATGTGAGGAATGTGAGGAACAAAGGAAGTGACCGCGTCGACTGCAGACGTGGTTGAAGTCCATAAACCACGTCAGCAGTCGACACATATTATGTGAGTATAATATGTGCTTGCGTTTCATCGGCGCTTTTAAGCGCTAATGATCTTATGCCTCGTCAAGCGGCAACTTGTTCGATTGTACATTATAAATTGAGAAATTATTGATATCTCTTATAGCAATTCTGCAAATATTTTGGCACATTTTTCCGCGATAAAAAGTAGCCTATGTGGAACTACTCTATCCTATCCCCGGAAAGATATTTATTGTAAACAAAAGGCTACACAAACCTACCAATTTAAATGTCAACTATTTACTGCAGTGAAGGAATACAAGGACGCATTAGATGTGATCTGCAGGCCGCTAGGCCTGCATGCGTACCCTAAAAACACCGAAGAATTGACAAAATGACAGATTGCAGAAACATTAATACCGTTCGGAGCAAAATAGGTCGTATCGTAAGGCTGCAAGGTCGATGCATTCCAGAGCATGAGCTCACAAAATGGCCTCTTTCGACAGCTAAAGTAGAATCGTTTTCTTCATTCATTGTCAAATAGTCTTACAATAATGAAAACTACTCCACATCATGGCGCTCCTAGACAAATAGTTTCTTCACGTTCAGTAATTTACTTGTATATATTATGATCGTTTTTCCCTCCCATAAGTCGCCCCACTTAAATCGCCTCACTTTTGGAGATTTTGGGGCCATTTTGACATTTGAAGGATGGTGAAAACCGAGATGGCGTAATTTTTTTTTGTATGAAGGTTTGTTATGTCAAATGTACGTCATAGCCTATCTTTAGTTTTGAAATCTTTGATTTCAATAATCCACACAGCGAAAACGCTCCATTATACGGCACAATATTATTGTTATTTCAGTACATACCACAATATGCATAAATACTCTGCTCCGCGCGAGGCAGTGTTTTTCGCTTATGAATCAATTCACACCGAAACGATACGTGACATGGTGCTGCATTTCTAAGATAAGTAATCAAAATTTAATTTGATTAATTATTAGATTTGATTAGACGCACAAAAGATTTTCTCGTGCAGAGTCAAATCTAAGATTTTCTATGCAAACATATTTATTATGCATAGAGCTTGCGCAAAGTAGCTTGCTACGTCTTAGCTTTGTAGAACATTCTAGTCCTCGTGCTAACACTAGATTTAATTTTGATCTAGCTAATTGAATGTTCCGTAAAATTAATCTTATTAACTGCTTTATTAAATCAACTTCCATTGGCTGTCGTATGTAAGGTTGTTCAAAATCTGTAAATGTTGTTTATTTAATGTGAAAGACGGATTGATAAACGTCCACTTGTGACATAATTGTATCAAACGTAAGGTCTTGTGAGTTAATAATCTGAGTTACTAACCTACCTATGTAACGTTATTTCTATAAATTAAATGTATTTATAATGAAAATTATGAAAAAAATATTCGTGCAGGGTACTCCTCATCCACAAAAACGTTGAGTGTGCCAAATTTCACGCTTCTCCGTTAACATAATTTTCGTAAAAAGTTTTACAAAGTTTTTGCTTTACTTTCTGTTTTCCGTTAGACGAGGCGTGCGAAGGGCGAGCACCTGTTTTTATACATGGCAAATTGATCTTTATCGACGAGGCCGTAACTTACAGATTCTTAAAAGTAAAATAAACACGCCCTTAAGTGCCAAGAGAAACTGCACATCAACTAAATTCACGATTGACAAAATCTTATGTATTTACTTTTTCGGGTATCAACGACCCAGGTATACGAAAGAAAATAGTAAATAAGAGCGGGAATAGTTTTATAAATAGTGGACGTCTGGATGAAGGCTATTGCGCACAGGTGGCACTGACGTGTTTGCTTAAATGTCTCCTGTCGCGAATTTTACGGAGGATATTATTGTTTATAAAACCGGCCAAGCGCAAGAAGTACTCGCGCACGAAGGGTTCCTTACAAAACGGCTAAATATTACGTTTGATATATGGGGACCCACATTATATTAATTTTATTCTTTATATGTCAAAAATTTAAACTGTCTAGTTATCACGGTTCATGAGATAGGTACAGCCTGGTGTAAGACGGAAGGACACCTGAGTCTTAGTAATAGGGATCAATTTTCCGTTTGGGTACGGAACCCTAAAATCAGGACCTTCTATTTGTACTTAATTTTATTTTGTTTTCATCATCTTAACCGACTTACAGCTAAGAGTTTCTTTCTTAATGTGAGGTGGGTAAATAAAATTAATTAGTTTTTTATGATAATAAAGTCCATTTCGCTGGTCGCTGTGGGTTGTCAGGTTTTACGTAGCTTAGACATTTTTAGGGTAAAATCACATCAAAATGAAACGATACGCAACATGGCGCTGCATTTTTAAAATAGGTATTCAAAAGTGAACCGAACCGAAACCCACAACTCTCGATAGGGACAATAAACGTGCCCAACTAACCCGCCACTTCACGGACGAGCTACCGGACTTTGAGAGCACAGAGATCGAGATGGCTCTTGAGCAGCTCAAGAAAAACAAGGCAGCTGGAGATGACGGTATTACAACTGAGCTTTTAAGAGCTGGAGGGCGTCCAGTCATAGACCAACTACGGAAGTTATTTAGTAGCGTCCTTCAGAAAGGCACAACGCCGGAGGCGTGGTCCAGAAGTGTGGTCATCTTGTTCTTCAAGAAAGGTGATAAAACGCGCCTAAAGAACTACCGACCAATATCACTTCTGAGCCATGTCTACAAGCTGTTCTCGAGAGTCATCTCAAACCGTCTTGCCCGAAGATTCGACGACTTCCAGCCCCCGGAACAGGCTGGGTTTCGAAAAGGCTACAGTACGGTGGACTTCATTCACACACTGCGGCAGATCGTACAAAAAACTGAGGAGTACAATCGTCCTCTTTGTCTTGCGTTTGAGGACTACGAAAAAGCCTTCGACTCCATCTAAACCTGGGCTGTTCTAGAGTTTCTCCAGCGTTGCCAAGTCGATTGGCGATATATTGAGATGTTCAGATGTCTATATAAAGTCGCTACGATGACCGTCCAAATCCAAGATGTCCAGACAAGACCAATCCCATTACAGCGTGGAGTGAGACAGGGAGACGTTATTTCTCCGAAACTGTTTACTATCGCACTGGAGGACGTCTTTAAAACACTGGACTGGAACGGAGGAGACATCAATATAAACGGCGAATACATCTCACACCTTCGATTCGCAGATGACATAGTCATTATGGCTGAATCGCTGGAGGACTTAACGGGGATGCTGCAAAGCCTAAGTGTTTTTTCCAGACAGGTGGGTCTGGGAATGAACTTGGATAAGACAAAAGTCATCTTCAATTCATTCGTAGACCCAATGCCAGTCACCGTCGAAAACCTTAGCATCGAAGTTGTTCAGGGATACATACACCTGGGACAGATTGACCGACTGGGTAGGAACTACTTTGACAAGGCAGCTGACAGAAGAATACAGTTGGGCTGGGCAGCATTCGGAAAGCTTCGCCATATCTTTAAGTCGCCACTGCCCCAGTGCCTCAGATCGAAAGTCTTCGACCAGTGCGTCCTTCCGGTCCTTACCTACGGAGCCGAGACGTGGACACTCACAAAAGGCCTCGTCCACAAGTTCCAGGTCGCTCAGCGAGCTATGGAGAGGGCTATTCTCGGAGTCTCTTTGAAGGATAGAATCCGGAATCAGGAGATCCGACGAAAAACAAAAGTCAGCGACATAGCCCTCAGGATATTAAGCAAACTGAAGTGGCAATGGGCGGGGCATATTTGTCGAGCAGCCGATGGCCGATGGGGAAGAAAGGTTTTAGAATGGAGACCGCGAACAACCCGCCTCGTAGGACGACCTCCCGCGAGGTGGACCGACGACCTAAAGAGAGTGGCAGGAAGCGGTTGGATGCGGAAGGCAGAGGACCGGGTATGTTGGCGCGAAATGGGAAAGGCTTATGTCCAGCAGTGGACGACTACGGGCTGACGATGATGATTCAAAAGTGAACTTCATTCATTACATAAGAAGATAAAATATACACGTTTCATTGTAGAGTTCGAATGTCGAGTTTTATCGCGCTGCACAGCGTGTGTTCATTGTATTACTTATGTTAAATGAAACGTGTATCTTTTTGTGTAGTTAATAAAGTTCAATTTTGAAAAGCTATCTTAAAAACTCCACGCCGTGTATCGTCGCCGTGTGAACTGATCCTTTTAACTTTTGAAAGCAGGTTTGCTCACGATGTTTTTCTTTCATCGTTTTAACATCTGTATGTAAGTCTTTTTCGAACATGAACCCTCTTAGTCTTTCACAATATAAATCTTTATAATATGGACAAGTTTTCCAAGTTTCGTGTTATAGTAAGAAATAATACTATGAAACGTGCTTAAAATAAGTCAAAGTTATTGTACCATTTTTAATCTCCGACGAAAACGCCCACCGTGTCTGTGTGTGTGTCCGTGGCATCGTAGCTCCTTGATGGAAGGATGAACTTATTCTGATGTAGTTCTTCTTGTTTGAAAGCTGAAGTGATCGAGAGAGTTCTCAGCTGCAATTCATCATCATCACCTCACTTACCGCTTGACAATGACGAAACTTACATACATTTTGTATTTTTTTATTCATTTCTTCGTTTCTATTTCTTTAGGCAACTCTTAAAATCTTCATAAATATACAAGTTTTAATTAACTGAGAGATTCGCATTTTTCGCTTTAAATAATACAGATGAGCCATAAAATAAATTTGGGGTTCAGCCAGATGTTAAGGGAGGGCTCTATTCCCACATGGTTTAAAAAGGGTTACTTCATTTTTCTAAGCTTTTTCGTTACGTTTACAGTTAATTGAAAATTCTTACTCAACCGACGAGGCAAAGTAAAACGAGAACTATTAAGCAGTTTATGTCCGCGATTTTACTCGTTTATGTACCTACATATAAAATGTTTGATTATTTTAATACTTCAGGTACCTACCTAAAGTATTAAAATCATCAAAAATTTTTATAGAATAAGACTGATACTCCAACTCCAAAAAAAAGTAAGCGATTATGCATTCACCTGTATATATATATACAGACGAATACATAAGCGCTTCCTTTTTTTGGAAGTTGGTTAACAAAAATATTAACACCACGAATACGCTAATCCATTGTGTTGTATTTGTCTGTCAAGTGGCTTTTCCAATGTACCAGAAAAAGATGGCAACACGGTTTATCGTATCTGTGGTGTTAATTTTTATTAATAAGGGGGCTTATGTTTTATATAACTGCCGTCCAGGACTAGGTCTTACAACACAATCTAGGACTAGCTAACTAGAAGTGAAATGTCGGTCAAATAAACTCCCAAGTCCCAACCCCTTTGATTTCAAGTACCCATACCCCTCGTATTGTCGTTATAACTGCCTCAGCCAGCATTGTAATAATTGGTGTTTTATATTATTTCCTTTATTTGGAACAAAAAACAGTTACATGTTATAAATCTTAAATTATTATAATTAAATATAAGAAGTAATAAACACAGAACATCAATTCTGTTCACAAACAGATTCATATTTTAGCGCAGGCAAAACAACAAAAACAAGAAAATAAAGCTTAAGATAGGCAAAAATGTTCCAAACTTACAAAGTTCTAAATTCTTAACTATTTACGTTAATCTACTAGTGATCTTAAATATAATAATGTACTCAATTATAATTGACCAAATCTAATATCTATAGTAAGCTAATAATAAAGAACTGTAATGTCAAAGACTGATTTTCTATTGGCAATTCAGTTAATATATATTCATTGGCATGCTTCTTGAATTGGCTAGGAAATAGTGCAAAATATATGGACATTTCGAGCGAGGTCCAGTTACGATGTCATTTAGAAGGTATGGCTAAGTTGGCTTCCAAGAAGCTACGTGTTATAAACAGGCCTAAAACTCTTTAAGGCGTAGGTTCGGCCTCACATGGAATACTGTTCTCATCTCTGGGCAGGAGCACTAAAACACCAGCCTCTCCCCCTGGATCGCGTCCAACGAAGGGCGACTGGAACAGTCGACTGCCAAAGGATTTCAAATCGGCTGGACCAAGAAGTCAAGCCGAGAGGGACTACTTAGAGATGTACATGGAATGTAGATAATGGGGTGTGCTCCGAGGAATCGTTCATAATTATACCTGCTGCAAAATTTCGCCACCGTTCCACGCGACAAAACTTCCATCCTCATCATTTTGATGTCAGTCCTCCACTGTGCGCTTTTCCGGAGTTTTCTGCCGCGCCCAATGTAAATATGGAATGCAATGTGGAATGAACTGTAGCCATTTAGTAGGTATTTCTGGACCACGGAGACCTTAAAAAAGCCTTAAAAACCTTCAAGAAAAGTGGGCACTCCTTTTTAAAAGGCCGGCAACGCATTTGTGACTCCTCTCGTCGTGTCGGTTATCCGTCCCACTAGAGAGTGAAGGAAGAGAGACAGTGTGCTCTTGTGTACTCAGCACACATTTCGGCACTATAAATTTACTTCTGCGTAGCGGGCCTGGTTTTAATGAAACCGGCCACCGTTACCGAAACCGGTGTAGAGAACTATTAGTGTTGCGGGTGGGTAATTTCATTAAAAAAACCCTCAATCACTTCGCGAAACATTAAGCAAGCGTTATCTATCATAAACCAGTTTTATGTGGGAGATACCACATAAAACTGGTATCTACCACATTAGACTGGTATCTACCACATAAAACCAACATAACTTTTTGTGTTGGAAATTATTTTCATGACAAAGAAATTTTAGTTCTACTCAAATTCAGGCAGATTCAAATTCTTATTCTAAGAATTAGAATTTGAACTTAAATTCGTAATAATCTAGGCCAGTAGCTTAAAAGCAAACAAAAGAGTATAATATTATGTGAGATAATTATGTGTTTGGCAGGCACTGACGTAAGCTTATCGTGCCAGCCAGAAATTATTATTTCGTCCAGTCACTACATTTATTACTATCGAAAATATATTTTCTATTTCTAAATGGTAAGCATTGAATGCCGCTTATCTAAAAATTTACTAAAATCTTTATTAAGTTTTATCAAAACCTTCCCAAATTTGTTTATCGAGGAGACTATAGAAATAATTCATGTCAACGGTTAGCAGAATACTATGTACTTATTAAAACTAATTAAACGCTCGCCAACCCACTTATCACTTGGCTAAGTAAAAAAACCCGAAAAACTCTTAGGCAGGAAAACGAAATGAAATTTAAACAAACGAAATTATATTTATTGCAACAAGTGAATCGCGGGTCGGAAAAAATATTATCATATTCCGGGGCTGAACTACGCTCACCTGTTTTGTACCTTTTTCCCCATTTTCTCCACTTTTTTCTCCCCCTTTCCCCTTTTGTCTCCCTCCGTAACGAGCATCCTGTTCCCTGTTTCGCGGTTAATTTGGATGCGTGTTTTTGTTTCTCGAAATTTTGTTTGCCGTGAAAATTTGTCATTTCTTTATTCAAGGGGGCGAGACGGGGATTTTTTTGATGAATGGCGAACGTTCGTACAAAAGTGTAGGTGGAAGTTGATACCTACAATTATTGTCGTGTCGAGGTAAATAAGAATTTTGGAATATGTTAATCATTTTTAGGCTTCCGTAGTAAATACAACGAACCCTTATAGTTTCAGTTTGTCCGTCAGTCCTTCTGTCCGTCCATCCTCCCTTGTTAAATTCAATATTTAACAAGAATTTTGTAAAGGTTTACATTATTTAATGTGAAATCTATACCTGTACAAAAATTCAATAGATTTAAATTAATTATATAAAATTAACACAATATTAAAGACTTTTTTTTTTGGCTTCATAAAATAATTATAGTTTGCATTGTAGGGATGGCTCCCTACATGTGAAGTGGGATTTTTTTTATTCTACCCCAATGTGTGTTATCGAATAGGTTTTTTTAAATAAAGGCGTGGTTTTATAGGTATATGTTTTTTAAATAATTTTAACGATTATAATATACATATTATACGAGTAATCGACCTCCAAAGTGGTTTACAACATATCCTCTGGCATTTCTAAATTATAACCCCCTTTTTACCCATGTTGCTGTCTTTGTCTGTCAAGTGGCTTTTTCAACGTATCAGACAAAAACAGAAACATGGATTGGCTTATCAGTTATGTCAATATTTATAATAATAAGGGGTATAGTTAGAAACTTGTAACTTTTAATGCCGATAGGTCCTACTGAACACTCATAAGAAAAAATATTTTGAGTGAAATCGGACTAAAATTTGGAAGTATTTTTTTAAAATAAAAACCCTATTACGCGTTGATAATTACGGAACCCTCCTTAGATATGTGCTGACACGCTCATGGTTAGTTTTAATATATTTACGTAGTATCCAAAATATATTATTATGTGAAACTTAAAAGCATTTTAAATATGTATAATAAAAATTTTTTTGAAGTTACAATTCTTCATAATTCTCTTGGTTACAAAAAATAATTAATTAATTTCACATTAAAGTTTGCTATTAGAACTATCCGAACAAAATATACATTCCAGTTTTAAATGCATTTGAAAAGCGTCTTCGAACATTCCCCGTACAATCTTCTAGTGATAAGGTCAGGATATCAGTCGCTCTAAATGCAAATATAACGGGTCCCTCGAGAGGTGTTATGTTCGGTTTTTTAGGTGTAGAGGACGCAAACACCGCTAAATGGCAAGAAAGCAGTTTTTATGCTGACGATACTTCGCAGTATAGGTTTTGTGGATAGGGATGCGAATAAAAATATTTAAATGCTTACGACCGAATACTGAAACGCTAATCTAAATTAAGAGCCCTCCTATTCACAGGCTGTCGCTCTCTCTGCTGGGCGAAATGACAAGGACAGCGTGTGACTTGAGCGTCACTTAATTGAACTATGGTTCCAATATTCGGCCGTTACTGAAACAACTTTAAAGTTAGTTACAATTTTATATTATACACCGATTTGCCCTTAGGTGTAAAATTCTTTTCTAAAGGATCCCCCACTGGCTCCAAAAAAAATTAAGACTTTAAATTTTGTCATTCGGAATATTTTGTCAATAAATTTATCCAGTAAAATGTTGCCAAATATTTGGGCTGGAGGAATATTGTACGTAAGATCTGCCTCAGACTTGCAGCTCTGCTACTGTACATTTATTTTGTCGATTTACGGCCTGTTTCAATAGCCTATCTACCAATAACTATTTGTTAGAAATGTCAAATTTGTATCGCAAAACACCGGCAAATGATTGAATGACGACTTTTATAACAAGTAGTTATTGGTAGATAGGTTATTGAAACCGGCCAATAGTCACATCACTACAAGGGATAAGATAACCATAAAATATGATAACATAGGTATGAGAAAGGGTTTATCATTAATATGACGTACAATATACCTTCGCTTATCTCGCGATGTTTACGGATAATTCAGTGTAGGATAGAACGCTGTAGGATCTTTTGGGGGAAGATTTTATTGTGATGAGCTATGGGGTAGGTGTTATGATTGCTTCTTGATAAGCCCATTGTGTAGGGATGTACTTATTACATTAACTAGATGTGATGACTTCGTGCGAGCAAAAAAAATCCCGCGGGAACCGTATATTATGTTGCAATAAAAAGTAGCCTATATGTTAATCCGGAGTCTAAACTACTACCATGGGTACCAAATAACGTCAAAATCAGTTCAGTAGTTGTTGCGTGAAAGTGTAACATACGCCTTCACATCCATACATACAAACATTCATATTAATAATATTAGTAAGGATATAACTTCATTTTAACAGTAGCCCAAGCAGGAATAACTGACAACTACGTATTCGTAACGTCATTGAATTTCAATTGTATGGACGCTGTCATAATTTTCATACAACTCTCTTTGTTCCAGCTCTATTGTATTAGCGCACAGTTCTATTTACAGTCTTGTTTTTTCGGTCGCGACCACTAAAAAACGATCCTGGGAACGTAACCTAAAATTGTTGTTTCAGCTCATACTAGTGTATATTTCACATATGATTACGATAACTATGATAGTCAGACCAATTTTTCAACTTAAAACTCAACAGAAACCCACTAGTTACATTTATGAACGTAGCTAGGCGTTTCCGGGATGGGAATGCTCCAGGGAAATGGCGTACATTCTTTGATCTCGGATATAGAATACTAAATTGATTTCAATGTATATTCTGACCCCCACGGGAATGTATTATGTATTCCAGCTTTTATTGTTTTGTTTCGCTGAAACATTTGAAAGCGTATTGTGAAATGTGTACGGTATAACAAACTTTGATCATTTATGAAAAATATTAAATTTTAACGTTTAATTATTGTTTTGCTTTTTGCAATACGTGGAAAATTACACAGAAACAACAAAAACAATATAATATTCAATTCACTCTGATTTTTGGGTGTTGTTTTATATTATTCGAACAATATTAGTAGAAAGTGGTGAAAATATTTCTTTGATTTGTTATATAGTATTATTATTAACAATAATATCTTTTAAAGCTTACAAGGTGACTATCAGTTCTACCTAATACTGTAAGCTGTATTTTTGGAAACAAATTTTATTTATGTATTCTTTAATTACGATACATTATAATTTCTTTGTAATTTCAAATATCAATCAATTAAGTTTATTATTAAAATAAAAAAAATTCTAGTCAATTATAAAAAATCATAACACACGTACAGCTTAAATTGTGAAATGTTTATATCGCCCTTAGAACGCGGTGAATCCCCGGGGTCCTCATTAGATTGAAGTGGGGAGTCCCCGATTCACTATTACATTGATGTCACAAAGAATAAAATAGCAAAAGTTACTATACACCTTTATACTCTTAAATGGGTCAGTGCGTATCCTTTTCAACAATCTGTGGCGCAAGTGGCACCAATTGTGAACAATAGAAATGGAAAATGAATGCAATGGAAGTAACCTACCTAAGGTAGCTGTAGTTTCAGTAAATATTTAAACATTTTCGTTCACGTGATAACGTTTTATTAATCGATGAACGCCGGTTGCACGCACGACAAATTGTCACGTTCCGCCTGAATGTCACGTTTCGTCACCTGAGCTGAGCGTGCAAGTGAGAGCGCGTAAAATGTGATAGAGAGGCGCGATCGGCCTAAGCGTTCGCTTGTGATGACTTGTATCACGTAAAATTATAGTCCATAAACCGACTTAACAGACAATCATTTTTATTATCTACAATAATATTTATGGGATTCATGCATAGATGTATTAGGTCCTTACATATGAAATTGGCGTTTTGTCGCAATGGCTACTTTGATCTCAAATATATCTTCTTTGTTGCAATTTCAATTTCAAATTTATACCGTTTCGAAAACCGTAATTAATTTGATTTTTTTCCTCTTTTAGTTGTTTCTTTGGGTCACTCTGTTTAAAAAATGGAAATCCTGAAATATCGAATTATTTTTGAGTACGAGTTCCACCGTGGCACTAGTGCTGCAGAAACGGCTTGAAATGTGTATGGAGGCGGCGTCGCAAAAGAAAACACAGCGTTTTTGGTTCCAACGTTTTCGTTATGGAAATTCCGACCTACAGAACAAGCCCCGTGGACGGCCGGAGACCAAAGTTGATAATGAAGAATTGAAGGCTAATGTGGAAGCCATCGTAAACCACGTCCGAGTTAGCTGCAGGCTGCGGTGTTAGTGATAAAACTGTTTTAATCCACTTCAAGCAAATTGGGAAGGTGAAAATGCTCTGAAAGGTGGATACCTCATGAATTGAGAGCAGCAAACCGACAAACGCGCGTCGACTGTGCGTTACATTACTCAACTGGCTCAATAATGAAGGGATTGTAAATCGAATCATTACCTGTGATGAAAAGTGGATTCTGTACGATAAACGGAATGCTCGGAAACGCTCACCGCAATGGCTGAGCCCTGGCGAACCAGCCAAAGCCTACCCCAAGCGAAAATTGACTCAAAAAAAATTACTTCTGAGCGTTTGGTGGACTAGTGCTGGTGTCGTTCTGTTATATCGCAAGTTGCATGAGTTCATTATAGTAAAATTGCTGAGTTTCCCATTGCATTATTGCTAATGCAATAGGAAACCTATATTATTTCCGTTTAATAAAAAAAAATAGTGTTTTTAGTCAGATTGAATTGGACTTCCGTCGGGTGCAGGTCTTTCTCTAAATTCTTTTTATAATATATTTTCGTGTGTCAATTATAATAGTTTTTTTTTAAACCAAATCCTGAACCACCCCGTAACAGTTCACTGCGGCTTTCTTAAATCTGGATGCAGATGTCTATTGCCAGCAACTGCAAATCATGATGAAAAAGCTAGCTGCTAAACAACGGTTGGTCAATCGCTCTAGGCCAGTGCTGCTTCAGGACAACGCTAGACCAAACACTGCACAACAGACGGCTACCAAGTTAGGAGCTTCAATTGGAATATCTAAGACATCCAACGTACTCCCCGGACCTTGCTCCAAGAGATTACCATTTTTTTAAAATTTGGATAACTCTTGCAAGGCGAAAAATTCAACTCCGATGGCGCAGTCCCAATCGCCTCCAAAGATTTTATTTATTCCTGTCCGAATGGTTTTTTAGTAAATAAATCAATAAACTATATTGATTCATTTACCAAAAAACATATGAGATGGCAAAAGACGTGCATAGATAGCAATGGCATCTACTTTGATTAAAAAAAATATTTGGTTTAAAAAAAATCGACTTTACGTTCCTTTTTTACAAAACGCCAATTTCATATGTAATGACCTAATATTATAACATGTCTAGTTGATGAGCGGTCTAATATTACATTAAGGCCCGATTCGACCAAACTTGAAGTTACACGAGTGTAACTATAATGAGAATAATTTCACTCCTTCAATTTACTCTAGGATATCTTCGTTTGCGTTTTACCAAGTTACTCGAAGAGTATTCTATGCTCGGTATTATTATTCAATGAATAATGAACGAATGTATAAACCGACAAAAAATCATGTACTATTGTTTGTATTAGAATGACTTGTACGCCATAATAATTTAATTTCGTAGAGTAATACAGTAAAATGGCAATATCAAATTATAACACTTCACAATGACATTGATCGTGACAATTGACAGCCAGCTGTGCGACTATTCACTATTCTCAGTTTAATACTTTACTCCGTCAAAATCGCCCGTGTAAATATTTACTCCCGTGTAATTACCTTATTCTTGGATTAGAAGTTGGAAAAACGCAAAACCAGCTTACTCTTAGATTAGGAAACATTTACACTCGAGTAAAATTTTACTCCAGTATGGTCGAATCCGCCCTAAAAAGAGGGATTCATGTCACCGTTGAGTATTTTTAACCCTAGTCTTAAAATACTTAAATGAGATTTTTTTACAGCTAAAGCTTTAAAAATAAATTACGTTCCCAGTATATCGATGTTTCCATAAATATGGCAATGACATCGCAGGAATGTTGACAATTTGCCGAACTATTGTGTCCCTGATGGAACTTCAACTGCGACGAGCAAGTTAAATATTGAAGTTGACAAACTACAATCCGAGAGTGGGCGTTGGATTCTATGACCAATTTTCTTCAGCCCAACTTTCCAGACGCGAGAACAAACACGATGCGGTTGTATGATGTTTACTGTAATTTTTGTTGCTACTGGTTTTATTACTTTTAAGGCACTGCCTGAAATAGATATCTTGTAAATATTATTAGGAAAGTGCTGTATCTCAATTATTCATATTTTTACGAGGCTTATTAAATTAGAACAATGCACAATGGTGTTTGTATCATCATGTCTGCCAGGCCATGTCGACAAATAAATTTTATATTTGATTCACAATATAAGACGTTTGATTAAAAATAAGTACTTCTGAAACATCGTCTCGCATAGCTGAAGTCTGAACTAGCTCATAACGTCAAATAATGCATGTTTCAATCCTTAATTCTCGCATTCACACGCGAAATATCATTATGATATTCAATTCCGGAGAACTTCCGACTCGCAAATTGTGACTGCGAGAGAACTTAAAGCTGCCTACGAACTTGCGAGCTCTGACATTGCAATTACAAAGCTCTTGCTCAAACTTTCATTATTAAAAGGTAATAAGTTTTTATATTAAATGACATTATGGTAATTGTTTCATTTAAAAGGTTGAAAGTCTCTGAAACTAAAAATTTTCTACATACTCACCCCTCCAAGGAACTTCGAATGGGTACTAACATCACATCGATTGCTAAGATTTTTAAAACGAATCAACTTAGTGTAATGCTTCAAGGATAGACAAACAAAACACTTGAGAAGGAACATCGTTAATATACAATACACGCAATAACTTTAGTAATAATTAATGCTTTAGGACATAAGTACCTAACTGGTGTTATAATCGTTATGTTTTGTCAGTTGATAGACACATAGACACGGCTTCAGCACGTGATTTGTGGCGAATATAATTTACCCCGCGACAATGGCGCGAACATAATGAGCAGATTATAAATTGTAACTGGCCAGCAATAAATTTCAAATGTCAGTGGGTTTCTTTAACGAAGGGCTTGATAAACAACCGAAGTGGGTAAATTTGTGGGCTATATAGGGCACATTTTCTTAGAATGAAACGAGCTGGTTTACACGGCTCTCCTAGATGACAGAATTATAATGTACTATCGAACAAGTTGCCGCTCGACCAATCAAAAGATGAAAATCGCTTAAGCGCGTATTCCACCTCTCTGAATTCAGACGTCCTAAATGATTTAGTAACTGAATTCAGTCAAATTAAATAGCATTTAGGAAGTTAGGATGCTAATTAGAATCCTAATTTCCTAAATGATATTTCATTTACATTCACAAAGTATCCTAACTAGCATCTTAAATCGGAAGAAGTGTGGCTTATGGTTATGACTGACTAAATTAGCTTTCTTTTTAGGATTCTAATAAAGACGCCTGAATTTAGTGAGGTTGAATCGTGTTCACGCATATATCTAAATACGTAGTTCAGCCAAGGCTGCAGTCGTTGCGGTCACTTACTTTGTGTTTAAATATTTTGAAGCGTTCTAGTACAAAGAAAAATGTTTAGAAACTACGTAAATATAGGCATAACGTCTTGGCATGTAGGATTCTTTAGGATTTAAGTTGATTGACATAATGACAAAGTATACAACCACTTTTACAGATTTAAGATTTGTAAAAGTTGTCAAAAAAGCAGCCTACAACATATTGCTACAAGCCTTAAAGAAGATTATGATAAGAATTAATATTATTCCAGTATAAAAAAGAAAAAGATTAAAAAACTCTATCATCCGATAAATTCATTCTCTAAATTACAAATGGCGACTGGGTGTTAGTTTTGGCGACAGATTTATACTTTGTCGATTCATTTCTTGAGTCACAGCTCGTAAATATGTCGTTACATTGGATTAAAATTCACATTAATATTATAGCAATTTAGTTTTCCGAATGTTGTCGCTGTAAGAAATATTTTTAACGATCGGTTTACTTAGAACGTCAGTAGACTTATCGGTTAGATGCTTCCTGTGGATGACACGGGGAACTGAAATATCATGTTATGGGACGGGAATCAAACTCGGAGATCAATTTTAAAAATGCAGCGCCGCATCGCATATAGTTTTGTTTCAGTGTGAATTAATCTTCATTTTAATATTAATGCGAAAAATTATGATTCTAAAATTGCTAAACATTAGACTATTAATTTTTAAAAATCCTCGTTAATACCAAGGATTTTTTTGACCTTTGCCTTTCAAGTGTAACTTAGTTACCTCAAACCTACTACCTGCCTACGCATATCTTCAGTCAGTTAAGTAAACACAGTTATCGGAAGCCAAGCCACTCTCCAATAACGTTTATTTACTAAACATAATTAATGAAATACAAACAGACATAATCTCACCTTTATTAGTGTACATAGGTAGATTAGTCAGGCTTACCAAGAACATCGTCGATGCGTTCAACAGCTCGTTTATATGCTAAATACTAGATTTAGGGCACTAAATATTAAGTGTATATAGTATAAGAGATTACACTAAGCTCCTATATGCAGCCTACTAACGTCCAGGATTTATTTTACGGCGGGAAACGGCCAACAGATTGCTTAATATTGTGTTCATAGAAATTAATTGCTAGTAACTTGTAGTTTAGGTACGCTTGTCCCCAAAGGACAGTTGTTTTTTCTATAAAATGATACTAGATCAGAATGTCAGCGATTTCGTGTAATCTTTCACGTAGGTGTGGCGGACCAATTAGCGCCACAATCCTGAATCGCGCTATCGAAGTTTTCTATGATCGGCACTCTATATACGACATCTGAAATTCATACAAGCGGGCTTCGGCCTGACCGAGCATACCACCTCGCTCGGTCGGAGATCTCCCTCTGGGGCTTGCCGATATATACCCACATTGATGACCCTCGACAGAACACGCCTCCTTCTGGACATCATCATCATCACCCCCATCCCTCCGCACCACGCCAGCCAGCTTCGGCCTCATCGGGTACCTCGACCACCAGCCTCAACGCACCCGACCTGGTCGAGCCCTCACCGGCTTCATCGGGCACTCTCACTACAACGACCTACACTCCTCACTACATCTCTCCTGGTCAGCACGTAGCATCGGTCCGCACGGCAGCACTCCGACTCACTGGGACTCTCTGGCACTGGCGACTCAAGCAAGACGACTCAAGATTCGACCTCAGGTCTTCGGGGGGAGTGATGTGGCGGACCAATTAGCGCCACAATCCTGAATCGCGCTATCGAAGTATAAGTATCGCTCGGTCGGAGATCTCCCTTTGGGGCATCCACTCTTCCCAAATAGGAAACATTTTTTCGGGATTAAAAGTAGCCGATATGATTATCTAGGCTACAAATTATCCGTGTGCAAAATTTTGTCAAAATCCGTACAATGATTTTGGCGTGAAAGAGTAATAGACATACATTGTTTACATATACACATCCTCACAAACTTTCACTTTATGAGTATACTACGAAGTGTACGATAGTAGGTAGGTACGTTTATCGTCCGGGTTGATTTTCTGATTTCAAATGTTAGATAACTCCTATCTGAGGAATAAATATGCAACTTTCACAGATTTTGTATGAAAAATCTGGCAAAATCACATAATATTTATTCCTCAGGTAAGAGTTATCCGACGATTGAAAAATCAGCTCTTAGTAATCGACTTTAAACAAAAGTGTTTTGTGTTTGCTTTCTCTCTGCATTAGAGAGTAAACTAGCTTCTGCCCGCGGCTCCGTCCGCATAATTAAAGTAATCCAGAGTACTTTTTCGGGATAAAAAGTAACCTATGTGTTAATCCAGAGCTTAAACTACTACCATATACAATTTCATCAAAATCTTTTCAGGAGTTTTTGCGTAAAAGAGTAACAATCATCCATCCAACTACCATCCATCCAACCATCCATCCATCATCATAAACTTTCGCATTTATAGCAGTAGTAGGAAACACACAACGAAGTGTACGATAGTACGTTTATCGACTTACGGCCCGTTTCAAAAACCTATCTATCTATAACTATTTGTTAAAAACGTCGCCATTCAATAATTTGACGGTTTTTTGCGATACAAGTTTGACATTTCTAACAAATAGTTATTGGTAGATAGATTATTGAAACTGGCCATTAGTAAGTTAATCGATTTTAAACAAAAGAACTTATAGTGTGTTTGCTTTCTCTCTGAATTAGAGAGTAAATTATAGTTTTACAAATTTAAAGAAAAGTGATGCAGGTAAGCGGGTGGGTACCTTTATAGCTCGGCTCGCATGTACAAAGTAATAGATTGTTTATTTTATTAGCTCCAGCACAATGTGAACTAAACAACTACAACTTTTCCTTTGACCCGATGACGCAGATGTTTTTGAAGCAAATACTTAATGTATTTTCTACGTGAGTCTTAGAGCTAGTTTCTTCGTGGAAATAAAATTACATTTCGGATAAATTATTATTTATGTTACATAAAATATTTAAGTAGGTAGGTACTGAGAACAAAGAAATTTTACTGGAATAAATTGTTGGAGATCTTGGGACTTGTTTTAACAAAAGCTCTTACAGAAACATTATTTTAAAAGTTTAATGTCAGGCTGAATTAAGCTTTTTCATGTGTTCAAAACATAATAAGCTTATGCGTTAAATGATTTCAATAACATGACTTGTATTCTAGTAATAATCATTTTTATGTAAATGCTTTATCCAAACACAGACAGACACAAGAGCTAGATATGATAAGAAATGTAAGTAAATTGAATGAAAATTTATGTAGAGTAAATATGGCATCTATAAAAGTTCTCGTGTTCAATCCATTTAACAATATATATGGGTCGTAACATCACGTCATATTATGTTCTTTCTGTTACCATAAAGGCCTTTTATTTGGATTGTTGCTAAACCTTTGATTCCCATTTCAATGACAATGTTTTAAAATATTTTTCACAGGCGAATTTTTAATTGGAACATCAAATGAATAAAACTTGAAATGAAATCAAATGAAATGAAGTTGACTAGAATGTAGAGGTCACTTATTAGTCGCCGAGAGGTCGCCTAGTGGTCAAAGTTCGCCCAAAACCCATAATAATTCATATGAATTTGAACTTTAGTTTAATTAATGTTTTTAAGTTAGAACTTTATAAAAGGGTTCTTTTGTCTCTTATGTAGAAGAAATAAAAATATGTAAATGTAATGTAATTGCCGGGGAATTCAATGGGAGACGTTGTGGTTTTGTATTTTCTTCAAAAATTTGTGTTATTTCGGTTCTTAATGTGTAATATTGGTTAGAATATTAACCATTTAATATTCGTTAATGTGCACAAGTGTGGGCAAGTGGTACAACTTCTAAAGACGTGCTATTTTGTGTTCCCGCCAAAACTCTCTAGGAACTATCAGTAAAGCTTTTACCTCTTTACTGAATCGACTGACTTGACTCATTGACTGCTCTGACTATTTATTTGAAATTTGACTAGACTTTAGACTTGACGATTTATGAATACGGTGTTGAAAGTTGAAACAAAAAATTCTATTTCCCGCCTTTTTAACTTGACACTGGCAAATGGTTTTAAACCGACGCCATATATTAAAAAAAACTTCGATTTTCACATCTATTGTATTAGTACAGTGTGGTTCGCTACCACAATAAACGACTCTCGTGGGTACGAGGGCTAAGGCTGCTGCCTCGAATTTCGCGGCAGCGGGCAGTGACAGCAGCCGCGGCGACGCGGTGACCGTTGCTGGCGCGGTGCGGCTCCGGCGCGGCGCCTCAGTGTTGCAACGGTTTCCTAGATATTAAAATATATGGTATGCCACACGGCGCACCCGGCTCCGCTCCGGCGCCGCACCGGACTTGGGAACGACACGAGCCGGGGGAGGAGCGGTGCCAACCTAGCCGGTGAGCCAGCCCAGTTGCAGTGCTGCACCGGCGCCGTAAGAACATTGCGACACCCGTGCCGCACTGTTCGTGTGCCCGCCCGCGCCAGTGCGGCGCGGAGTAATGCGGTGCGGTGCGGCGCCTTAAATTGTCTTCATCCCCGGGACTATATTTCACGTATTGACAAATTGGTAGAAACCAAACACCCTGTACACTTAGTATGGATCCAATCTATTATACAGAACAGAGTATAAAGCCAATAGGTAACAAATTGAAGAAAAACATAATGGTATACTTACGACGTAATTCAATATAATATCTGTATCAAGAAAACATAACAATAGCGTTCATTACCTGTCTAATCGAATATTAACATGATATCGCAGTAATTACGAGAGATTGACGAGAGGTAATTAATTTCTCACAAAAGGAATATTCAACTGGTTAATGGTTAATAAGGTATGCGAACAAATTTCGTGTGATGTATCTTAGAGTTTGAGAAATGTATTAATTATTTTATGGCTTGGTGCTGTTTGGTGTAATTTAAATCTAAAATAATATTTATATCTAGCAACATGACATACATAATTTATTTTGATTTTAAGGAATCCGTACCCACAGGGTGAAAATGAGACTCTATTTTCTATAAGAGAGAACTCTAGAGAGACCAAGACTCAGCTGTCTGTCCGTCTGTCTGTCTGTCACCGGGCTGTATCTCATGTACCGTGATAGCTAGACAGTTATTTTTTTACAGATGATGTATTTACTTCGCTGCTATCTCAACAAATACTAAAAACATCTATGTATATCTACACATACATATAATCAATTCGTAACTGAGTCGCTGTCTGGACATGGAAGATATAAGATAGAGAAAAACTATATAAGATATAAGAAAATCTATTACATTTAAGAACTTTATGAACGAAATAGACCCCAAAACAATGATTTTTAGAATTTCTGTATACTGTACGCACTAATCTCAGAATCTACTAAACGGGTTTTGATGAAATTTGGTATGATTGTAGTTTAGACTCTGGATTAACACGTAGGCTACTTTTCATTGCGGAAAATGTACGGATTCCGCGATATTTGTTTTTGCGTGTACGAAGTCAACGACTCAATCGATTTGAATGCGGTTTTCACTAATGCGTTTTGTTTTATTTCATTCGGTTCAAAAATATAAAAGGTATATTGTCTAAATAATATAACATATAAAATACTATAGAATAACTGATCAGTTGAATTGGCTGAAACTTTACGTAGATATTATTAATACATTGATGTATATTAATACCAGGAGGAATAAGTGAAAAGTTCTATTATAGTCGTAACGCTAACTCATGTTAAACAACGCCAGTCATGGATACAACTAGGATGGGTGACCACTATCCCAAATATTTTTAAGGTCAAAATCTATACGCCTAATACCTACTAACATTTTCCCATTCAAAAGATTTTCGAAATCATTAAAACACGACGACGAACATATTCTCACTTATAATATTATAAACGCGAATTAAGTTTTATGTTTGGATGTATGAATATTCGTTACTCTTTCATGTAATAACAACTAAATGGATTTGATGAAATTTGATATGGTAGTAGTTTAGTCTCTGTATTAACACATAGGCTACTTTTATTCGCAGCAAAAAGTACGGTTCTCCCGTGATTTCTTTTTCGCGTACGAAGTCGTGGCTAACATCTGGAATATACTTATATTATAAAGAGGTAAAGTTTGTTTCCTTGTAAGTTTGTGACTTACCAATATTGTACGAGGTTAATCTCTGGATCTACTTCAAACAATTTTTTAAATTCTTTTACCAATAGAAAGCCACATTATTTTCGAGTGTTATAGGCTATACATTAACCTGAAAAATGTCAAGTCTTTTCCGTGGTAGTCGGATTTGCGAAATAAATCGAAAAAAAAATGGGCGAACGCAATCGTGTTCAAGAAACGCTGCCTTATCGATGAGAAATTTAATATTGAGTTCTAGAGAATTAAGAATTAAATTAAATTATTTTCATTTTAAATTAAACATTTTTATCAAAATTATATAATTTATCGTCTCAAGTGTTTAAAATCTTATCGTTATATATCGTTTATCTTTTCCTTTTACTGGACATAATTTGGACCAATTGTTAAAGAAATAAGGCTATATGATGAGGAATCCGGAAGGCCGGAGAAAATTCAGAGCGCTAAAAATAGAACTCTCCGTTAATACAATAGAGCTGAAAATCGAACACACAAGTGTCGACTCAAATGTCAATGTCATATATATGACAGCTCGATACTCTATACTTTGATGTTCAGCTCTATTGTACTATCGCATAGTTCTTTTCTCAATGCTCTGATTTTTTCCCCGCTCTACCGGATTCCGGACAATATAGTCCCAGCCTAAGGTCGTCTTAACTAGCGTGACGGGTCCGGGCAAGCAGCGGATTTTGGGAAAGTTATAATTTTCGAAACGCAATACGCACACATTCGACTTTTCTCTTAAATTTATTATAAATTTAAGTCCCCCGCCGAGTCTGTCTGTCTGTACGTTCGCTTTTGCCCGCAGCTTCGCCCGCGTGGGAGAGTGTTAGTGGCAAAAAACTTCTATAGCAAATACACCTACTTCAAAAGAATTATAGCACAGATGACGTAAAAATATATTAATTTAATATAGTAATAGTTTTATAGTATAAATTTATTACAAAGTATATAATTTTACTCTGTGCTGTTATTATATTGCACTTGGCATATTTACTAAATATGTTTTTTATCACGACACCGAGAACGCGGTGTAAAAAAGTGCAAGCGGTGCAAAAGCTAGTAGTAAAATAAATATTTAAGAGGGGCCCATACAACAAAAATGTTTTTTGCAGTTTTGTATGGAACCCTTAGAGCGCGCGTCCAACTCGCACTTAGCCGCTTTATTTTATTTTATTTACCTTCAATTGAAATAAACAGAGTTGATTTCTAAAAAATGTCCGGTTTCTGGATCGTGTTTATTTATTTATTCTTAAGTTATTCTTTAAAAAACAATCCAAAAATTCTTTCGTCTTGATTTTTTTTTTAAATCCAACAATGTGAAACTTTATAATACGAAATTCAATGAACATTTTAAAAGAACAAAATTCTTAAGCGTTTCATTAAAATACCTCCACAATGCCCGTTCGAATCTGAAATGAAAGAAAAGACCCTTCAAAACAAGCATTGTTAAATCTTTTTGAATTTCCCAACTTTCGGGCCATTACGTACAATTCGAGTATAGAACTTAAATGAAGTGGAAAAGTTGTCCACCAAAGATCACCATTTCGTCCACTTTTACAGTTATAAGCTAGGGTTTACTCCCTTTAATGCGCTTTCACATAAAATATAATACAGTGGAACGTAAAATATATTTCACTGCATACTGTTTAGGGTTCCGTACCCAAAGGGTAAAACGGACCTCTATTTTTGAGACTTCCCGGTCAGTCCGTCCGTCCATCAGTCCGTTCGTCCGTCCGTCTGTCTGTCACCAGGCTGTATCTCATGAACCGTGATAGCTAGTTGAAATTTTTATAGAAGGTGTATTTTTGTAGCCGCTATAACGAC
Organism: Phengaris arion; assembly: GCA_963565745.1. Taxonomy (NCBI): domain Eukaryota; kingdom Metazoa; phylum Arthropoda; class Insecta; order Lepidoptera; family Lycaenidae; genus Phengaris; species Phengaris arion. The sequence continues at coordinate 7,617,837 of OY751449.1, read as the reverse complement.
AAATAATAACAGGATAAAATAAATATTTAAGTGGGGCTCCCATTCAACAGACGTTAATTTGTAGACGTTTTGAATGGATCCCTTTGTGTGCGAGTCCGACTCGCTCTTGGCTGTTGTTTTTTATAGTCGTGCAGAGATTGATATAATTTTGTAAGTTATGTTCCTCATAAATGTAATTCGTTATTGGACAGTTTTTGATTCGCATTCGTGTGGCACTGCTCGAATTCGTAAAAAATCTTTTCCATTTTCAGGCAATCGAGCTGAAAATGCTGGTATCTTCCCCAGTCAGCTTCAAAATACAAAAGGGAAAAGGAGGTGCAGATCCTCTTAGCACTTTCTATAAAAAAAGTAAATTTGTGGTTAAGTACTTTCAAAGGTGAGGGATAGTTTCCTGCTAGAGGAGTTACTACTCTTTTTCTTCTTTCCGAATGTTTCTGTAGGCTCCCAGATGTGGAATAAAATGACTTGGTACTTATATAGTGGACAAGGATATGTGTAAGTCTGGTCGCCTACGTTGACAATATTAGAATGTTCAAAGTAAAGTATAGCTATCGCCGCGCAGTGTGCGCTGGCGAATCAGGCGCATGCGCAGGCGCCGCGCGCCCCGTTGCGGTGTAGCCGCAACAGTTTCTTTCTTTATCGGAATATCGGTCGATATTGTTAAATCTATATATAAATACAAGATATTTCCAGCAACCTCGTACGCGCAAAATGAAATCCCGCGAGAACCGTACATTTTCCCGGGATAAAAAAGTAGTTATATCCTTCCCCGTGGCCTACTCTATATCTGTGTCAAATTTCATGACGATCGGTTAAGTAGTTTTTACGTGAAAGCATAACAACCAAACAAACTCATGCTTACATCCTACTACGTCCTACTAATATTATAAACTAGCTGTTGCCCGCGGCTCCGCACGCGTAAATACAGTTTCCCACGGGAATACTGTACTTTTTCGAGATAAAAAGTATCCCATGTTTTAATCAAGAGCTTAAACCACTACCATACAAAATTTCATCGAAATCCATTCAGTGGTTTTTGCGTGAAAGTGTAATAAACATCCATCTTCACAAATGTTCACATTTATAATATAAGTAGGATGTGAAAGTTTTTGAGGCTCTTTCACGCAAAAACTACCGAATGGATTTTAATGAAACTTGGTATATCGCTTAGGCTCTGGATTTAAACATAGGCTACTATTCATTCCGAAAATGTACAGTATTCCAGTGGGATACTCGATACTATATTTACGCGGGCGGATTGTTTATAATATTAGTAAGGATTTGAAACTATGTATATAATATAATATTATGTGTTCTAAACTAAGTCCTGGTCACAAATATTTCACGATAGGGGCTTAATGAGCCAACTTGTGACGAGGGTGAGGCCCGCGCCCGGCCGCTTTATTAGGAAATCATTACGTGATAGTTGTGGAATTACAGTTTCATATGAACCACGCTAATTGCCACGTTAACAAGACTAATATTGACGAGATGTTGCTCGCGGCTCGGCCCGCGTAAATACAGAATCCAAAGGGAACACTGTCTTTTTTACCCGACTACGGCGAAGACAAAAGGAATTTAGGTATTCTATGTATGTATGTTTGTTCCGCCGTAGCGCCTGAACTACTGGTCAGATTTTAATAAATGAGGTGTCAATAATACCCTCTGTAACATAGAAAATGAATGAAAAAATGTTTATTAAATATCTTTTACAATAATTACGTTACAAGTGGCTAGGACCTCCTTATAAGTATAAACCTGTGTTTGGAGACCCCTCTCTTTCCTTACATAAACAAAAAATGCATTTCATTTTGAAACTTGCAGTTAGTTGCGAGTAAGCTATATAATTAACGTCGTCGGTTTATTTTATATTTTATAATCGGGTAATAAGTCAGTTATAATTCGAGATAAAAAGTAGCCTATATTCTTCGCTGTAGTCTACTCTATATCTGTGCCAAATTTAATTAAAATCGGTCCAGTAGTTTCAGAGCGAATTCAATGCAAACAAACAAATCTTTCCTCTTTTATAACTATAGATGATTATCGGGCTTGCTTTTTATCCTGACGCCGAATACATAATAAAATGTAGTAGTGTAGTAAGTAAATATGGTTCAGGAACCATATGTACCATCATGCGCTTGTGCCATATCCTACTGCAAATTGAGCTGAGAAAATCGATGGGACTACCTTTAGTTAAATATGAAGCTTATAGATATGAAGCTATATTTACAACCAGCCTTTGCCCGCAGCTCCGCCCGCGTAAATATGGTATCCAATGGGAATAATGTACTTTTTCGGGATAAAAAGTAACTTGTGTTTTAATCCAGAGCCTAAACTACTACCGTACCAAATTTCACCGACATCCATTCAGTAGTTTTTTTGCGTGAAAGAGTAACAAACATCCATCCATCCAAACATCCATTGACTCAAACTTTAACATTTATAATACTAGTAGGGTATGCTGGTGCGCGTGGAACTATTAATAGAAGAGAACCAATTTTTTTTATGAAACCCTAAGTTAATAGTAGCCTAAGTTACTCATTATAACATCAGCTATCTGTCAGTGAAAGTCCGATCTAAATTAACCCGCACATTTCAGAGATTATCCGGAACAAACAGACAGACAGACAAACGGACAGACAAAAATTTAAAAACTTGCATTTTGGTGTATTGCACTTAGGTACCGCAGCGTATTTATCTATTTAGTATTTATAAGCTGTTAATTTGAAATTACAAACAGACACTTATATTTTATGCATATGCGTATATACTGTACTTCCAATTAAAAAACTATTTTTAATTTTGGTATGTCCGTCTGTCTGTTTGCTCCGTCTAATCTCTGAAACAGCTGGACCAACATTCACGGGACTTTCACTGACAGATAGCTGAGGATATAAAGTGTAAAAATAGGGTTCCGTTTCCGTCAGTTCTACGGAAACGAAGTTGTGGGCACCAGCTAGTAATTAATAAATTGGCTAACTTGACATATTAAGAGATGTACCTACTACACCCGGAAACTAATGAAACCCTTCTCGAATAACACCGAAAAACGATACTTTATAGTGTTTAGACGTTGTAGATGGCCAATAGTCCGGGTCCGATAAATTATGCGGTGGACCACCGTCCGGCGTCCGGAGCGGACGAGTCCGACGGGAACCAATTAGTCCCACTCCAGAATATTTATTTGCGGTCCTCCCAAACGGGTGCTCCGTGATTTGACTTCTTTATGAAAAGCCAAACAGTGGTTGATTTTATTAGTGAATTGTTCACATGATACATAAGATTAACAAATGTACGAAAGAAAATGCGAAATTTTCAGTTGTTTATGTCATATTTTTGTCAAAATATAGGCTTTGTTATATATATTATATATTTTCCCCGATATTAGGTGAAATAACAAAACACTTTCCCCGCGCGCCGCAATGAGTTGAAGCCATTGACTAGCGCAATCTTAAAGGTGAGTAATGCAAGGAATCTCACATATGCATGAAATATAGGTTAAATATTATATAATTCACTTCGACCTTTGTAATACCCTCCTCAATCTGTTCGTACATTAAATATGAAATGCCGTAGCATGTGCCAAGAGAACCTAACAGCGAAACTTCCAGCTCTCTTAAATAATTCCCAACGTAATTTGTACGTCTATTTTTCATTTATTCATGGTTTTTGCCCATTCTGATCCAAGACTTATCCAAACTTTGCTCGAAAAGTCGTGCTATTATCGTAAATATCAATTTGTATGAACAAGAAGGCGTCTTCCTAACTTGTGCCGAACATAAGTTAAACATATTTAGCGAAGTTTTTACGAATTATTTAGTTGTTCTCTTTTAGAGGGTTTCGTAGACAGTTACAATTTCAGGCTTTAACGTGTGATTATAATAGGTCCTATTATAATCACCAACCTATGAAATTACCGTTCTGCAGGACTGGCCATTTCAAATCAAAATAATTTTTGTTTGGCTAAGAATTCTAATTTCAAATTAATTTTATTTTAAAAACATGGAATTCTTTTTCCAAAAGTAGTCATTTGTTTATTGATTAGTGTTACATTTCATTGCATTTCAATCTTTTTCGTCATCATGGATACGTTAAAAATTCGAGTAATTATGGAATATGAGTACCGTCGTGGCAGCAACGCGGCACAATCGGCACGCAACATCGACGTTTACGGAGCTAACACTGCAAATCAACGCACCACCTGTTATTGGTTTGCTCGCTTCCGTTCTGGAAATTTCGACCTGAAAAATGTACCTCGCGGTCGTCCGAAGACTTTGGTCGACAATGACGAATTAAAGGCGATTGTGGAAGCTGATGATACACAATCTACGGCTGAATTAGCAGCAGCTTTCGACGTTAGCGTCAAAACAATATTGGTAAAAAAGCTTGACAAATGGGTGCCCCACAAACTCAATGATCGCCAGCGCGAAGTACGCGTCTAGACGTGCCTTGCACTGCTCAAGAGACACACAAATGACGAAATTTTGAACCGCATTGTTACCTGCGATGAAAAATGGATTCTGTTTGATAACCGCAAGCGCTCAGAAAGTTGGTTGGATCCTGGTTCAGCACCTAAACAATGCCCTAAACGAAAACTTACCCCTAGAAAAGTGATGGTCACTGTTTGGTGGTCTAGCGCCGGTGTGATTCATCACAGTTTCTTAACAAACGGGGTGAGCATTACGGCAGATATGTACTGTGAAGAACTGAACACAATGATGGAGAAGCTGGCACATCTCCAACCAGCATTGGTCAATCGCTCGTCTCCGCTGCTCCTGCACAACAACGCGCGACCTCATACTGCACAGCAGACAGTCTCCAAGTTGCAAGAACTAGGGTTGGAAGCTTTTCGTCATCCGCCCTACTCACCAGACCTTGCGCCTACATACTTCTACTTTTTCCAGAATTTGGATAAATTCTTGGCGGGAAAAAAATTCAATACCCGAGAGGCAGTACAAAATAAATGCCTTTGAAGAATTTGTTGCCTCCCGTCCAGCTGATTTCTTTAAGAAGGGCATCAATAAACTGCCACTGCGTTGGCAAAGATGCATTGATTGCATGGGTGATTACTTCGATTACAAATAAAAAATACATTTAAAAAATTCGTTTAAATTTTTTCATACAAAACGGCAATTTCATAGGTAAAGACCTAATATCATGTAGGTCCATGACATCGTATTTAATATTGAACTTTTACTAAGCCGATTATCATGAAATTTGGCACAGACCACGAGGAAGGACATAGGCTACTTTTTTATCGCAGGAATATGTACTTGTACAGTCCCCATAGGATACTGTATTTGCACGAGGCGAAGCCGCGGACAAAGGCTAGTGGCATAATAATTTGAACTAGAATAATGCCCAATCAGCATAATGCCTACACCTTTTTTAGGGTTCCGTAATACTCAAGGAACCCTTAAAGTTTCGCTCTGTTCGTCCGTCTGTCTGTATGTCTATTTGTCCGCGCATCTATCTTCTGTAATCAGGAATATAAATAGATGAAATTTGGTTTAGTTATAGATTGTGTATAGATCTCAATTTTGCCATCATAAAATATTAATAATTATATATTTTAGGGGTGGCTCGCCATAAATATGAAGTGGGGAAAAATATTTTTTCATTCTACCGCATCGTGTGGGTTTCCATTGAATAGGTCTTTTAAAATAAAGGAAAAATAGCATACATGACTTTTTTACTAAGTCGATCATTTTCGAGCAATCGGCTTCCAAAGTGGTTTATAAGTTGCCTGGTATTTCTAAACTATAGGAGAGAGAATCTTGTAAGTTTCTATGCTGATAGATCACGCTAAAAACTCTTTAGGAAATTAATTTTGAGCGAAATCGGACAATCAATTTTGAAGTAATTCAAAGAAAACCTATTGCGCGTCGATAGTTACAGAACCCTCCTTAGACATGTCCGGACAATATGCTCTTGGTTAAGTTATTGTTTTAACAAAATTATGTAGTAGGTACATAGGTATTTTAACTTATTTATTTTAGTATCCATATTTAAATTAACAATCAAGCTGTTGTTGCCTACTGTCCCCTGAGTAAAAATATTTACAGTTTTTATTTTTAATCATTGGAATTTACCATTCAATGATGACGCTTTGATATGCAGATGCGGCAGGGGTCACTGCAAGTACATCCGCCGGGTGCGAACCCCATATCCATCCATCCATTAACGACTGACTGAATTGAGATGACGTCACAATCGCAGTGACTGCGATTGTGACGTCACTTGCTTGTATGCTAGTTGCTGCGAAATGTAGGTACGGTCACTACTCACATGCACAAAATTTCTGATATCTCCGATGTTTGCGCGTTCATACTTAGCTTATTAAACATTTTTGTATTTTGTTGTGTTTTTTCATTTTCATTTACCCAATATCAGGACAGGATAAAATAAATAAAATGGATGAAAATTATATTTTATTACATTATAGGTAATTACCTAATTAAATTTAATTAATCTACCTTTTTACGTTTCAACTCATAGGGACACAATGAGAAGCGTATAAATTTTCTATTTTTCATTCCTAATTTTGGATTGACAGATTTACGTAATGGCTCCAAAAATATTTTTTCAAGTCCTTTCTCATATATATAGATCTTAATTAAAATATTTAATAATAAACCTAACGATAAGCTAATGCATTTTAAATCCTAACCTCTTAATTAGGCTCGCGTGTGTGTCACACTGTTTTTACAAGCTGACGTACGGTCGGCACAATCAATGCTATTTTTATATTATTTGCAGGCAAAAGCCAAGTGTTTTATGCCAAGTGACGGTAAACGCTGCACGCAAGTCACGCGACGTAATAATCCAATGATTGATTGTAGCTACCACTTCATTACGTGTAAAGATTGCTCATTATGTGTGAATTTAATTAATTACTCACTAGCAGGCGCCTATACCCTGCTGTTTCATCAGTCGTTGCCTGGTGGCACTAGCGAGAAGTTTATTGCATTTAATGTAGTTAAGGACGTGTTTACGAAAAGTATGTTTGACTGGTTCCCGAGTATGGACTGACATATCTTTGGAAGTGTTTCGTGCAATAATCTAGACAGTGACCAAATAAAATCAACCTTTTTGCCATGTTTTTAGGTATTTTTGTACAAATAAAATAATCTACCTACTAAGACACAGATACAGACATTTTTTCGTAAACACGACTTTTTTTTGTAAATCTTGGCTGAAGAGTTTCTGGAAAATTGTTTTTGCTATTGTAAAATCATAATTTCTAACCCTTAAGCTGCCACGTAAAAAAAAATGGCGTGTCAGGCACACACGACTGACACGGGGTTTGAAAATGACTATATTGTGTTACAATGTTTTCAACTATTTATAACTATTTTGCAGATAAAGAAAAGTACTCTTTTTGTGACAATTGTTGGTTTCGAAGGATTTGGTTTTATTATGTCGCAAAATCGACAGAAAAACAACTGCTGTAACTATAGAACCTAGATACTTTTCATATTAATATTAATATGGACACAAAATATGGATAGTTACATAATATGTGGTATATTATGTAACTATCCAGGAGCTAGATTAGTAAAAGTAGATTTAATGTCTCGCTAAACTAGGGTTGCCAACCGTCCTGTTTTCCCAGGACATGTCCTGGTTTTTACAGTGTCCTGGGTTGTCGTGGATAGTTTCAAAGCAGCTTCCTGTGTTTTTAATGCACCCTGATAGTCGTGTTTTTTAAAATTTACGCCACTTTTACAATTTTTCTTTGTAATTTAATTTTATTCAAATACTTTTATGAAAAAATATTATTATTAGTATTACATATGTATTTGATTTAACTTATTAAATTAACTGTTACAACTCTATTACGTCCTGCGTCCTGTTTTTAAATTGAATTGTCCTGAGTTTTCAACTTTAAAACCTGGTTTTTTACATTTGGAGTTGGCAACCCTACGCTAAACTAATGTAAGTCAAACGCTTGATATATTTAACGTCTTAGGGTAAAGAAGTCTACAAAATATGTTAAGAAACCTAATCAGGGTTCAGGTAGTATAAAAAAAGGGTTGATCAATTCGACAACACCAAAAAATTAGAACAAATTCGAAAAAACAACTTAAAATTACAATTTGTCGTGCTACTTAAAATGTGATCAAGTTGTGATAAAATAATTTAATTGCCATAGTAATTTCCTGAACAAGTGAAGTTTTGAGGGCTTAATGTAGTTTTGATGTTATTAAAAGAAGCTAATAAATTACTTTTGAACGTAATCACGCTAACCAACCGTCTGTTATAAAAATGTTTAATAAAAGTTTGCAATTTTTTAATTTGTTGACAAAAATTTACATTTAATACAGGGGTATAGAAGAATTTATGTCTCAATATTTAACTTTTACTAAGTAGCTACCTTTATGCCTACATAGGGTATAAAGTAACGTGCTGAATTCTTGCAGGAAAGTAAGTAAAATGTTACGGTATCTTATATTTGAAAATCCTATTATCCAGCTTTGAAAATATTATATTATATTGTTTATCTACATGCAAAGTCAACTAAAAGGTAAGTTTCATCGGGACGCCTAAACTTTTTCTGTGTTAGTAATGTACGAGTGGCACATCTCATTTAAACCATTCTGTAAGGCCGAGGCTCCATTAGAGTGTTTTGTATGCTACACCTGCGTAGCGTCAACGCACGACATCACAATTGCAGAGGGTGATAGCGCAGCGCATTATTCACCCTTCTTCTTCATCTCTTGCACGCGTATTATGACCACCATAGAAATTGTTTCCTTCTATAGAAGAATAGACAAAATGACAGATTGATAAAGGAAATCTGTCACTTGCCCATACAATCTTTTAATATGTCTATTCTTAAAAAAACAAAACGTATTTATATCTAATTTAGTGGTCATGCTACGCGTGCTGTCTGTCGTTCCGTTGAAACTTCGCGTTCGATGGCGAAACGCATTAATGGGGCTTGTCATAAAAAAATTACGTAAAACGACGCAGCGTTGACGCTGCGATAACGCAACGCAAGGTGCTAATGGAGCCTCGCTCTAAAAATATTAAAGCATATTTTACATTGTCATTAGTGTTAACATACAAAGACAGCCTTTATGGAATTATATTTAGCTCTATGCCTCGCTGGGCTACGCGCCTTTGACTAATGTTGTCCCTTGTTAAGCGAAATTTTTCCAGCCTTGTTCACTCCACACTCAAAACACTGTAATGCATAGCCATTATACTGTTTAAAATGTTTGTTGTAGGAATAAGAATTTACTTAGTAAATATTTTTGTAATGAACGATTTTCTAATGGTCATCTAAACAATGAGAATGCAATTCTTCTGGGCCTTTGACATTGGCTTCACGTTTTTTTTACATTACGAAAAGTTTATATTTTTTCTTTCTCTTTTACAATGAGTGTTACATACGTAGAAAAAAGAGTGAGATCCACGTAGTTAGTAGTTTATTGTTTTATTTTGTGTATGTATTTATTAGGTATTATTTCACCGTACCTGCCCAAAGGGTAAAAACGGAACCCTATTACAGAGACTTCGCTGTCTGTACATTTGTCTGTCAGCAGACTATATCTCCTTAACCGTGATAACTAGACAGGTGTAATTTTCACAGATAATGTACTTCTGTTGCCGCTATAACAACGAATAGGTAGGTACTAAAAATAGATTAAAATAAATATTTAAGAGGGGCTCCCATACAATTACAAACGTGATTTTTTTGCCGTCTTTTATGGAAACCTTCGTAAGCGAGTTTAACTCGCACTTTGGCCAAGTGCTAGTTTTTATGTATTTATTGAGGGTATTTTCTGTTTCGTGTATTTTATTTCAAAATAGTCTATAATATATTTATATAAAAAACAATTTGTTAAACTTTATTTATATCAAAGTAGTCCAGTTTGCAACGCGATTGCCACCATATAACCTAATTTACACTGAAGCCAACGATATTTGCCCGTAAACGGTCCAGCGTGTCGTTTGAATATATTTTGCCACTCCAAATACTATTCCCGTATAATAACAGAAACTTTAGCATATTAGGTCAACTATAAACAACAATTAAATTTGTGGGTATTAAAAACCGACATCAATCAGTTTACTTACATCATATACAAAAGCATTCATTATAGTAAGTGTGAACTGAAAGGCACAAATTTGGAGATATTTATAAATAATAATTAATATGTTTCTGCGTCTGTATATAGGGCTATATTTCGGGTACTTCGTCTGTACGTCCCACAAGTTTCGTCCTAATAGGACAAAACGGCGATTTTAAATTGTTATTACTTTTTGCATTCGTCAGTTCGTCCAAAGTAAATCATTTTTATGACTTTTAAATTTTAGTGAGTACGGTTTGCAAATTACTGGAAGTTATCAAAATAAAAGAAAATTTGTAGTTTTGTATTGCTACCAAGTATTATTAACATAAAAAGAGCCATGATGCAATTCGTATCTTTAGCGTTTGAGGTCTATAATATTACATTATTATTATTATTTTATACAGTTTACTTTCATTTTTAAAATCACACTTATTACCACAATATTATTAAATAATACTACTAAAACCGAACAAAAATAAATTAAGTAGATTTATTCAGTAACATAATTAAATAAAATAAAAAAAGTTGCATTATAAGTTTGATTTTCTTAAAATATCCTTATCTATGAAATTGACGTTTTGTCGTACTGGCCACTTTGATCTCAAATATATTTGTGTTTAGAAAACCGTAATTCATTTGTTTTTTCCTCTTTTGGTTTTTTTCGTCACTCTGTATACAAAATGGAAAACTTGAAATATCCTATTATTTTCGAATACGAGTTCCACCGTGGTACCAGTGCTGCAGAAACGGGCAAAGAAAATAAAGGTTGGTTATTCGCTCAATGCCACTGCTGCTTCAAGACAATGCTAGACCACACACACACACACACACAACGGCGGCTACCAAATTAGAGGAGCTTCAATTGGAATGCCTAAGATATTCACCATACTCCCCGGACAATGCTCCAACAAATTAACATTTTTTTCGAAATTTGGAGAACTTCTGCAAGGGAAAAAATTCAACTCCGATGGGGCAGTCCAAAGCGCCTTTAAAGAAATTATTGATTCCTGTCCGAATGGTTTTTTTGTAGTAAAGGAATCAATGCTAGTCACCTGTGAGATGGCAAAAGTGCATAGATAGCAATGGTATATACTTTAATGAAATAAATATATTATATTTAAAAAAATCGACTTTATGTTCGTCCTTTATAAAACGCCAACTTCATATGTAATGAGCTAATACAATAACAAGAACATAACCTTACAATTTTTTTGTGTATTATTACGATTTACGATTCCAGGCCTATTTGACCTAGAATTATTTCGCCCAAATAATAATACTATTTAATAACTTTGATAATGTTTTTGTTGATATGTATTAAATCCCAGTTTTTATCATAAAATCAACATCTTAAATGTTATATCAGTAGGCCATAATCTTTTACTTTAAACGAGATGATTTTGTATAAATAATCGGTATCTGGACAACGGCTACAAGTATTGCCATGAAATTTAGTATGCAGGGAGTTTTGAGGGAGAAAAATCAATCTAGTTAGGTCTTATCCCTTATGAACATTTTTAAGCAACATATGTTTTATTTATTTTGTCATGCAACAATATATCAATAAATTCGATTATCTTACGTCAGACTGATTGGCAGCTTGGTTATAATTTATGCATTGTTATTTTTAATTATTTTAAATATTAAATATAAAATGATTAATAGTAGGTCGGATTATTATTATAAATAGTTTGATTTTCTTTTTTTGTAAACCTATTTTAAATATTTTTTAGTTTCTATATTAATTATTTTTAGTCATTATGATAAAGTCACAGTTTTATCACAAAATTAAGTTCTTAAGTTTATAATAATAAAAAAAATTTGAAGTTTTTGTATAGCACATTTAAAATTATTCTCTTTGTAGTTATTGAAAATATTAAAGCAAGTATTAAAAAAATGCAAAATATGCAGTCTTGTAAAGTTTCTCAATTATCAAATCAATCTTAAGGGTTATAGGTTAAGTCGATGTTGATAATTGAAGGGGTTGTAGTTCCCGTCATTTCCAATATTTTCTTTAACGAAACCCATATTCCAAAATTATTAATTTAACGATTATATAGATATTGAGCTGTTTTATTATTATTAATACCAATAATATCGCGAACTACGAAAACAAAATTAATACGAAAAAGATAATAATATTATTATAAGTAAATTAAGATTATTAAACTACAAGTTACAACTGATTATTTTTTTCTGATATTATTACCTCATATGGTTTTAGCTAGAAAACAATAGAATATAAAATGAGACGAACTGACGAATGAAAAAAATCTCAAAAAATGAAATTCGTCTTTTCGTCCTATTAGGACGATACTTTTTGTATATAGAGTTCGTCTCGTCGAGTCGTTCGTCTGTTCGTACAGACGAACGACTCTATATTTCATACACTTTTAATTAATCGTTTTGTTAAAGTTACGTATGACTTTTGTATGGAGACGTGTTTTCACGAGACTTGCGAAATTTTGTAAATAAATCGATGTAATATATAAAATAATATATATTATAATAATAATGAATGAAATGATAATTGAAAATATTGATTTCTAATATAATACATATATACTTACTCATATATCAAGGAATGATGCAATAAAAAAATTCAGTTGTCTTACCTAATATGATATTTATAGCTGATAGTAAGTAAGTAATTTATTAATCTCGAGTCTCGACATGTCCACGTGTTTAGGCAGTAGCACTTGTAATTTTTACAGATATAAATTATAATTATACATTCGTATAATTCAATTGTCATACATTTTCAAAGCAAGAAATTTAATAATATGTGCCTTCTTATCCTACTATATCCTACTAATATTATAAATGTGAAATTTTGTGAGGATGGATGGATGTTTGTTACTCTTTCACGCAAAAACTACTGAACGGATTTTGATGTAATTTGGTATGGTAGTAGTTTAGGCTCTGGATTAAAACATACTAGCTACTTTTTATCCCGGAAAAGTACAGTGCTCCCGCGGGATACTCGATAGTATATTTACGCGGGCGGAGTCGCGGGAAACAGCTAGTAATATTATAAATGTGAGAGTTTGTTAGGATGGATGAATGGATGTTTGTTACTCTTTCACGCAAAAACAACTGTACGGATTTTGATGAAACTTGGTATCGTAGTAGTTTGAGGTCCGGATTAACACATAGGCTACTTTTGTACCTAAAAAGTACGGTGTTCCTTTGGGATACTGTATTACACGGGCGAAGCCGCGGGCAAAAGCTAGTCAACACATATATCGAACATATTGAAGATAGCTACTGACTTTGATGTTTGCATCTGTTTTCTATAGCTGTCGGCATCGGAAAGTAATTTAAAACAACCGTTCACATTACGTTATCTACTGAAGTTCAGTTCATATTTCGTGATTGAATGAACGACTTTAGTTCGAAGGGTTCGTTGGCTATTAGAGTCTACTGATAATGCTAAAGGCGAATTCACAGGGAAAAGTCGCAAGAATTTCCATTTTAATGTGTTAGTTACATTTTAATGTTTTTCAATACATGGGACATAACTCAGGTTAATTTTTATAAAAATTTCGTACACTTAAATAATTTACTTTATGTAGGTACTCACTTTTTAAGGTAAATATATATGAATATATGAATTATTATGGATTAATTTCGACAGGGCGACCTCTAGTTATTATTAAATAACTTATCTTTTTAACTTCTGCAGCATAAAAATGAGATTATTTATATAAAAACCAACCAGTGCCTTTGAATAAGTTACAATATGAACACTGCCTTATGTCAGTTTGATTTGTAAAGACTATATAAGTTTATCCGAACGAAGTTTGTATTATAAATGGCTGGATGTAGGTCGCCTTAATGCCTCCCAACTAAATCACGTCATAAATTTCGTAGAACTTAAATTCATAAAGCGCCCGTCAACTCTAATTACACAGCTACTGAAATTTTATATGAATCCTAGAAAATATTATTTAGTTTCTAACTCGCGACGTTTTCTACGGAATGTTTCTCTTAATTTGAATATGCTAATTCCTTAATTAAAATTAATAATAAGTAAAATAATATAACTAAGTTCTAGTTCTAAAATTATAATCACCTTAAGTTTGCTTGTAGTTAAGTATAGATTTTTCTAGAGTATTATTTTTCTCATTCAGTAACCAATTCGATTCTAGGAAAGGTAAAAATTAGCAAGCACTTCGAGTAATTCATCCAGTTTTGCCTGTTACCTGTGGGCTGTGAACGAGTGAACGAATGAACTATATAATAACGTTCTGAAAGACTTTATCAAATAAGACGGCAAGTAATTTCGCGAGGACGTGGTTCTTAAATAAATTATTCATTCGCGACGAAACGCCCCGTATTCATTTCATTTCTCAATCTGAATTTTACATCCACTTTTCTTTATCGAGGCCCAGTTTTTCAATAAATTTTATATAAGTGCTCGAATTAAAGAAGTAAGTGGATTTATTTATTTTTGTTAAATATTAATAGCTTTAAGTTTTTTTGGGTTCAATGGCATGAGATGATTGTGTTTCCTTTGCACGAGTACTGATGCTTTTTCATGGATTCATTCACTCGAATAATATGACGGATTATTGTTTTATTACTAACTGTTATTTTGTCTATGTCTTTTAACTAAAGAATATTTAACCGCAGAGTGTAAAATAAAAGTTGTGGGTAAAATTATGTTAAGGAGACTTTTACTGTCTTCTTTTTAAAAGACGGTATAAAATATCTATTAGATTGGAAACCTTCTTTTGAATTGAGAATATTATTTTTCAATTTCAGCAGATATCATTTTCAACATAATTTGTCAACACCGAGAGAAAATTAAAAATGTCTTGTGATAGGCAAACGATACCTAATGATTGATTTTCCGTTTGAATTCCTCCGATTAAGAATCAAATTATCGTATCTTCTTCGTTAATCTTCTCATTGAAAGGTGACACGTGCCTACCCAGAATAAGTGATTGAAATACCGCAGAATTTCATAACGATCACGAACATAACGAATTATACGATTGAATCAAAATATAATAGCGCTCTGCACGTCAAGTTAAGACCTCGGATCGGACTGAGTTCCAAACCGCGGCGGCATCTGTGCGGTTTGGACTACGGATCGAATATCGGATACCACTGTCGTGCTAATTACGACTAAAAATGCGTCACGGTTGAGACTGCCCGGGTAATGCAAATTCAAAATATGTCATAGTGCGCGATTTGAACTGTCCAAAATGTGCTATCATCGGCATGCCAGATCGGACTGTCGGTCCCGAGTATTTACACGTTCGGTTCGGATCGCGGTTTGGAACGGCGCGTGCTATTTCCCGCGGTCCGAACTATACGTGTGACGGGCGCTATTGACTGATTGAAATACCGTCGAAATATGATTGATACAAAATTTAATATTATGATCACGAAACCCTATACATGCAGAACTGAAATACTTACGTGTTATTACCATAGAATGAGATAGAATATTATAGATACAAAATAATTATGTCAATCTTTAAAATATTTACCTCTGAAATACAGGATACTCTGATCATTTATAAATACTTCATATTATAAAACTCGTACATAAACCACACAATTTTTTACCAAACATACCAGATGAAATAATGGAAGGGATTACCTATTATTATTTCCAAAGGCATAAGGATAGTTTAAATTAGGTAATTGTAACAATGAAAATGGCTCCTCTGAAGGCACATAAAATGAGTTCCATACATTTTTATGACACATCATATTATTTTCGATAAGAAAAATTACAGAAAGTGTAAGTGATAGAAGTTTGAATGAGCCTACGTGACAATAAGATCAATGGCGACGTGTGACGAATAGGAAGGGACAAATTGCGATCCTTCGGCGAGAGTAGGAACAAAAACTTGCGGGAGAATGAGACCACTTGAAACTTGGTAGCCGTTGTCACGCTATGAATACTGTAGTGTTATATAAAGCAAATTCGACAAAAATACAAAAATATGTCCGGTTTTTTTTAAAGTTATTTAAGTTTTACTATCGGAGCGTTTTCACACTATCCCATACCGAACCGATAATGTGAATGAGAGGTATATGTTTTATACATATTACTCGCTCTTGGCTATCGCATATCGGCTATCGGCGTCCGATTCGGATATCGGATCGGGTAATGGGCAAACGCTCTCAGGATACGAGCAAAAATATTAGCGTGTTCAAAACTTGATAAATAATTTGGAGACTTAACGACTTGTTGGTGAACAACCCAATAAGATATTCGAGGTACCTACTGTCCAATACGAATAATAACGTCTAACGCCAATCGAACCAATACAGTTTAATTTCAACCACGCATTCCATAGTTGAGGATGTACTCGTAACAATCGATTGGGGTGTCTGGACGCAAATGTTGACATAATGACAAAACCACATTGAATGGGATTGTTGGTCACACGGATGATTTCGGCTTTTCAAACCCAACAGTGTTTACCAGCGGCTAGCGTTAATAAGCTCGCCTAATTGGATATTTTCATGCATTAATCAATTTGTTATATCGCTATCTGCCTAAATTATACATTTTGTATAATACACCGTACAAAGAATAGTATAATTATTATTCCGAGAATCAACTATTATGGCTGAAAAACTCCGTATGACCTACAGCAAAATTTCGGTTACAACGCTTACACATTACGTTTAAGTGCATAATGTAATCATAATTTATTTTCTGCTCTGAATATTAAACGAAATAATATTGCCCAAGGCTTTGCTATGTTATTTGTCGAAATTTCTTTTACGATTCATTCTATTTTACTTTCATAAAAAAACACAAGGCATTGTTAAACTAAGCTTTCTATTTACATTTTCAGCTCATTTATATGCCACGTTATTTGTACGCTTTTTGTTCTAAAACATGAGACCCTGTCTTTACAGTAACGTGGAACACGTTACTGTAAAGATTATGAAATTATTGAGCACTTGATTAGATTTTTATTTGATCTTACAAAAATTATTACTAGAAGTCGCTCGGTGGTCGAAATTAGTTCATATTATAATTCTCATTTTTAATTTTGAACTTTATGAGGGTTAATCTCTTTTCGTCTATGTGAAAATGTAGATGTTTGACAAACGTTGTAAATATCAAATGCACGATAGTGGGTGTTAATAATCTGAGGTAGTTTGTTGTTATTTTATGTATATTTAATGTAATTCTAAGCATAATTTAAAAAATATTAGATAACTGTGGAGGAATCCACATGAACTTTAACTGTGCCAAATATCATACTCTTTCGTTCGCACGATTCTTGTAAATCTATACTGAAAGTTTTTCTTCACTAAATCAGACTATGTAGTTGGGTCAAGATGATCTATGGATAATGGACAGTGGATGGATAGTGCCATACAAAAAGTAGACATTATGTTTTTCTTGATCAGAAAAGAAAAATAAAATATGCCCCACTAACCTTATACCTAGTAAATTTCAAAATATTTAAGAATCGGCCTAAATCTTACTTAAAGCTTGTCATTTTTTTTCAATTAAAAGTACCAGCCTGAACTTTTTGAAACAAAGCCCCTAAGGGTGTCATTAGTAGCTATCGTAGACATTTTAATCAAAGAATTTTCTTCGTTTCGAAACAAAGGAACGACATTTGTCCATTAATTGTAATTTGTATGATAAAAGCAATAAATAATGAAGATAGTAATTACTAGAAGAAAGTGGCCGAGGGTGACAAACCAATTTGTTATTTTGAGGCGTTCGTTTGGAAAACAATTACTCTGGCCTGGAAGGGGTTAAATTAGAGGTATTCTGCTGATTTAGCTCGCTGATGATATTTTGCAAATAATTTATAACAACATATTATTTTATTATTTTTAACAATATATTATATTATTTTCAATATAATAATAACTAGTTTAATAAAATGTTTTGTAAATGATTTAGGAGGAAGTAGTGATAACATGATTCGCGAATAATAATGAATAAAAATAGTTCCAAAATTAAATGTGTGTAAAATTTTTAAATATAAGCTATAACTTTACATTTTGTGAACAATGGGTTTGGTTAGTCAGCTTACTTTTTTGTCTCGAAATAAAAGTTTCTAATGCGCTTTATAGATTTTTTCACGTAGACACATAGGTGTACATTTTAGCAGCCTCTTGCCTGAGAATATACCTGAGACATAATCGTTTTAGAAGTTACAATCCGCAGAATGTGCAAGGAAGGATGAATCGACGAATACTTTGATTGGAGTTTACCGAACTTGTGTTGCAACTTCAGTTCCTCTCGACATCCCAGCCTTTCAAAACACAGTCAAGAGCAACTGATATATATATGTGCAAGTTTTTGTAGAAATCTACACGACATAAATTTGCTATGTTATAAGCAAACGTGGAAGGTTTTTTGGAAAAGTGTTCAACAAATTCCGCGTATCTACGTAAGTTCTCGTGGGTTGTGGCTGTACAATATTATTCACTACTAGATGTTTCCTGCGACTTTGTGCGCGCTTAAAGAAAACTCGCGAGAACCGTACATTTTGCCGCTATAAAAAGTAGCCGTATGTCCTTCCCCGTGGTCTAGTCTATATCTGTGTCAAATCACATCAAGATTGGTCCTGTAGTTTCGGAGCTTATTCAATGCAAACATACCTTTCCTCTTTATAATATTAGTATAGAAGTATAGATATATAGATTGAAGAAGTAAACGCTACTTAAAACCCTCTAAATCAAAATTGCTACAGACACGCAGTATTTAAATGAATATTTTCGCGAGAAAAATGTTCCAATTCGTATAATAAAGTAATCGTGGAGTACTCTTCTCTGAGGTGCCAGTTAACGCCTTCAGGAGGGTTAAGTGAGGATAATTTCCTCCTGCGTGGCTCTCGGAGGGGGATAACTGGAATTAGAGGTAAGGAGGCCACGATACAACCTAGTTTCCTCTCGGCGCTTTTTATTATGGAGATTTCGCTCGCAATTTCAATAACTTTTATCGCGATTGAAAAACAGATTTATTTTTTTAGAATAAGCATCTTATTAAGTACGTGACTTAGAACATTCCATACTTTGTTTAGAATTGAAAAATTTAATGATTTTTGTTATAGCTTAGATGGGATTCACGTTAAATCATGACTATGATTTTGATAAAAAGTTATGCGACTAATCAGTAATTAGTTTAAACAATAAGTAAAAAAGTAGAAGATAATAATGCACAATTCTGCAATTAAAATATTTTATAACCATTTCATAATCTGAGATATATAAGTCTCAAAAATTGAGAGTCGCAAAATAGCATGCGTTTCTAACAAAATTTAAATCTAAAATGTTCTTCATCTAACAAACACGTTCTAAACCTACACGGAACATTATCTAAGTATCGTACAAGGATGGGGTCTATAAAACATGCGAACACAGAACCGGGCTTATCTATTCTAATTACTGGCAAATAAGGCCACAAACGGAAGTAGCGTCTATAATCCGTGCAACAAGATGTAACATGGTTTTCATTTTCAACTAAGCTATTAGGGAGTGTCCACACTGTAATCACGTGCGAGATATTTGCTTAATTAAAACTTGTTCCGTCCGTCCTACACAAATTGATTTTACTGGAATAGATTAAGCTAAGTCGGACATACAGAATTTGATTTGAGTAGTTCCAAATGACAGTTGTTCCAACTTGAAATCTTGTTTAGTTAATGAGGTTGGACATCT
The DNA here is from genome assembly GCA_963565745.1 of Phengaris arion. Lineage (NCBI taxonomy): Eukaryota > Metazoa > Arthropoda > Insecta > Lepidoptera > Lycaenidae > Phengaris > Phengaris arion. The sequence continues at coordinate 7,598,092 of OY751449.1, read as the reverse complement.
TTGAAGAAATTTTGAGAGGAATCATGTCATTTCGTTTCTACTTATCTCCCAGAATGGTCGGGCTGGAGTTAATTCGTTTTTTACCGCTATACCAGTGCAGCTATTAAGTCTCTACACGCAATCGCATTCCTGGGGGTCGATAAACGACAAGAACACAGCAGGGCCACATGTAGCTGAAGCTTTTACTTCGTCTATTCTTCTGGGGGACAACTCTCATAATTATTAGGCTATCCCGCTCGCGCGATTTGACGCGTATGCGAATGAGTCAGCGTGCTGATCGAACTGAGATTATATTGAAAATAGTTAAGAAAATTGGGCTTCGGATCTCATACCATAAAGTAGTACCTAATAGAACGCGGAAAAATCTGGAACACATTTTGTTACGGTTCACTTATTGATTACAATTTGACGGCATTAATGTTTTTCATTTGAAATTATTGCTACTATAAGACTATATTATTAATAGAAATATTTTTATAATCTTATAGATATACCCTCTAATAATAAAAATTTACACAACTTATTAGCTATTTCGACAGCTATTCATATGTGGACGGCCCGGGATAAATTTTATATTGTAACTTATAATAGATTTTTTTGTCAAATCTAGATCCTGTAGGTCTACGTGGTCTAGGGCCTGATAAACGCTGGTCCGTTCCACTCATTAATTTTCGAACAATATGCTTTTGTCAGTAATCGTTAATTGAAGCATTGTTATATAATAGTCCCGCTTTAATATTCGAGCTCTACAATTACTGTGCGATTTTGTTTAATTAAATCTATTTTAAATATGACTTTATATTAATGTGATAAGTAGGTATAATAAGTAAGTTTTTTCTCAATTTTCAGCTCCATACAATATGTAGCCACCAAGTAAGTTCGAGTAGGTAGGTATACTTTAAACATTATTGTCATAATTTAAGATAAAATTACTAGAAGTTCAGTTACTCACAACTCACATAATTACTGGAAGTTCTGTTACTCACAACTCACATAATTACTAGAAGTTCTGTTACTCACAACTCACATAATTACTAGAAGTTCTGTTACTCACAACTCACATAATTACTAGAAGTTCTGTTACTCACAACTCACAAAATTACGCTCGTTTGGCCTCACCCTAAAGTGGCGATTCTGAGTTTAATGGTGACATGAACTAAGGTTTATTTATCTATCGCTATATTTAAAAAAAAATGCAATAAACTGTACTGTTTTTTGGAGCTTACTCCTTATACAATTTTCATATAATAGGTCTTTACTTATGAAATTGCCGTTCTGCAGTACTGTCCATTTCAAGTCAAAATTATTTTTTGTTTGGCTAAGAATTCAAATTTCAAATTAATTTTATTTAACAAACATGGAATTCTTTTTCCAAAAGTAGTCATTTGTTTATTGATTAGTGTTACATTTTCATCGCATTTCAATCTTTTTCGTCATCATGGATACGTTAAAAATTTGAGTAATTATGGATATGAGTACCGTCGTGGCAGCAACGCGGCACAAGCGGCACGCAACATCAACGACGTTTACGGAGCTAACACTATAAGCCAACGCACCACCTGTTATTGGTTTGCTCGCTTCCGTTCTGGAAATTTCGACCAGAAAAATGAACCTCGCGGTCGTTTGAAGACTTTGGTCGACAATGACGAATTAAAGGCGATTGTGGAAGCTGATGATACACAACCTACGGCTGAACTAGCAGCAGATTTCGACGTTAGCATCAAAACAATATTGGTCCATTTGCGTCAAATTGGCAAGGTAAAAAAGCTTGTCAAATGGGTGCCCCACGAACTCAATGATCGCCCGCGCGAAGTACGCGTCGAGACGTGCCTGGAACTGCTCAACAGACACACAAATGAAGGAATTTTAACCACATTGTTACCTGCGATAAAAAAATGGATTCTGTTTGATACCCGCAAGCGCTCAGCAAGTTGGTTGGATCCTGGTTCAGCACCTAAAAAATGCCCTAAACGAAAACTTACCCCTAGAAAAGTGATGTTCACTGTTTGGTGATACCAAACGGGGTGAGCATTACTGCAGATGTGTACTGTGAAGAACTGAACACAATGATGGAGAAACTGGCACATCTCCAACCAGCATTGGTCAATCGCTTGTCTCCGGTGCTCCTGCACAACAACGCGCGACCTCATACTGCATAGCAGACAGTCTCCAAGTTGCAAGAACTGGGGTTGGAAGCTTTTCGTCATCCGCCCTACTCACTAGACCTTGCGCCTACAGACTACTACTTTTTCCAGAATTTGGATAAATTCTTGGCGGGAAAAAAATCCAATACCCGACAGGCAGTACAAAATGCCTTTGAAGAATTTGTTGCCTCCCGTCCAGCTGATTTCTTTAAGAAGGGCATCAATAAACTGCCACTGCGTTAGCAAAGATGCATTGATTGCATGGATGATTACTTCTTAAGTAATGACTACTTCGATTACTACAAAAAAATATACATTAAAATAAATTCGCTTAAATTTTTCATACAAAACGGCAATTTCATAGGTAAAGACCTAATATAAGCACGGGGTATGGAAATCTATGGGAGTAAAATCGGATTCATGATGTCACACGGTCACACGGTATGATGTCACACGATGTTAGCCGAAGATGCGTCGGTCGCTTTTTACTGCACACCAAATTTTACTCCAGTCGTGCTTCGGTGCTGACGAAAAGTGTGTATACTTTTTTTAAATTATTAATATTACATTTTAAGTTTTGTATAATTTGATTTTGGCATGTAAAATAAATTTGATATAGCGTGCATAGATAATGGCAACCCCACAAAATGGTGGAAACGGTGATTGTGAGCTTAAAGTAGAAGGAGAAGAAGACAGTTAATCAGCTAAATATGACAAAGTCATAGAATTCAATTTCATAATTAGCAGCTCAGATTAGCAGAATATAGTTTTGTATGGATGAATGGCTCGATCAAACTTTAGTTAAGTTTTGATCTTATATAAAATTAGCATCGCGGTAGATTTCTGCGTTTGACGTTTATGACAATACCATTTTGCAGTTTTAACTGTACATTCTGAGTCTAAGTAGTAGGTTAATGGTCGTTGATGATTCATCATCAAAGTATCATTTTTGACACAGCACAGCAAATTGGTCTTGAATAGTAAATAATAAACGTCATATTTTAGCAGCCATTAGGCAGTAAAAAGTCAAGAACAATTTTAAGGAAACAATTTTAAAATACGAATTGCCGGCTGTTATACTAATTTTTCAACCTCTCGCGTTTCGTGGACAACACGTTACAGTGAAAATGAACACGTTAAATTAAATGAAAAATGTTTTACTATTGTGCAATGGAAATAAATATAACAGAACCTAGCTGTTCCGACACACGTTGTTCTATCTTAACTAGGAACTAAAATAAATAACTACACTTACATCTCCAAACTACACCTACAACCTACATCCTAGATCTAAAACCTATTCCAATATCTACACCTACAACCTACATCCTAGATCTACAACCTATTCCAATATCTACACCTACAACCTACATCCTAGATCTACAACCTATTCCAATATCTACACCTACAACCTACATCCTAGATCTACAACCTATTCCAATATCTACACCTACAACCTACATCCTAGATCTACAACCTATTCCAATATCTACATCTCCAACCTACACCTACACCTACAACCAACATCCTAGATCTACAACCTATTCCAATATCTACACCTACAACCTACATCCTAGATCTACAACCTATTCCAATATCTACAACTACAACCTACACCTACACCTAAAAATTCTTTTCCTCCTTTCCTTTCCTCCTTCCTTCCTTATTCCTCTTTTTTTCCTATCCTTTTTTTTTAATAAACCAAAAAGATAAACTATTATAATTAGACATTCAAGACACAAATTGAACACGGTAAACAGTTAACGTATGTTAAGGTATTTTTAGGTATTTTAGTTTAGGTATTTTCCCCCGACTTTTTTTACAATATTTCTCACCGTTTAAGCCTTCCCTGAACTTTCACAATTATCTCGAGACCAAAATTAGCCAAATCGGTCCAGCCGTTATCGATTTTTAGCGAGACGTTGGAATAACAATCGATTTATGTGTATGTGTAATGTATGGCATAAAATGCCCCGCACCCCCGCGGAAATCAAAGGGGGAGATGGAGAGCCGCCAGGCTAAGGAGAGCCCAAGGTCAAGGAGAGCCGCAAGGCTGAATCTCTTCGACCGGTTGAAGACAAGAGCAGGAGGTGCGATGAGGAGGACTTCATTCTGGTGCATTCTGGTGGAGAGAAGAAAGAAGAGGAGCCCGCCGTCCGCAACCATCGCGGTACCGCACCCGACGTACCCAGTGTGAGGTACCTGTAACGCAGCTGTACGTGTCCCGCCTGCACTAGTCCATGAAGGCCGAGGACGTCGTGAGCTATATCCGTGAGAAGACCACCTACTCTTTGAGGGTCGAGCGTCTACAGTCTCGCCACAAGGTCAACTTTAGTTCCTTTGTAGTGAGAGTTCCGACACCACTTTTGTCTACCCTCGTGGTGGATGCGTTCTGGCCGTCGGGTGTAGTTTACCAAAGGTTCCAGTGGAGACTCCCCAACGAAGCGCGCATCACGTCGTCGAAAAATGACAATACGTGATAAACTATTGTTATTGTGTTTGTGTAGTGTGAGAGTGTTTGTAATAATATATTATAGTATGCAATTTTTGGAGTTTACTCCTTAAGAATCGATTTTCATATAAGGCCCCCGGTATGAAAAAAATATCAGCGGTAATATCTACTGAACGAATGACCTCGTTACGTTTTCGTGCGCAACCTATTCTGCGCACCTGTCATTTTTTTTCACATGGCGCGAATTTTTTAACTCAAATCGATCGCTAAAGTTTTTGTTCCTTCTGATGGACGTGTTTTACTTTTTAGAGTAAACTCCAGTCGTGCGTCGGAGCTGACACACACTTTTTTTTAAATGTGTATCCGTAGTCTGATTGCCATAACACAATTCTTAACTTAGCATGGGATTAGATTGACGTGATGTGCATTACATCTTTATTCTATTTATTTTTATTTTATATTAATAAGTGTGTGTTTAATAAAGAATTTGAATATATTTTTTTTTCTATAAAAGAAAGAAGAAGAATATGGAGCGAACTGGTAGCTACTACCAGTTGGCTATGTGGTGAAATGACCTAATTTTAAGGTGAGGCTAGTCTAGAGCGACGTGATTTCCTGCATTGGGGTGGTAAGTTACCGTTTTAGTGCCTAAATAAGTTGGCGGGGACTAACTGGCTATGTTTTTTTTTATTTTGACTATTTATCTATCTTCTATCTAATATTATAAAGAGGAAAGATTTGTTTGCTTATATGTTTGTTTGCACTGAATAGGCTCCGAAACTACTAGACCGATTTAGATGAAATTTGGCACAAATATAGATAAGACCATGGGGAAGGACATAGGCTGCTTTTTATGTAGAAAAATGTACGGTTCTCGTGGGATGTCCTTTTGCTCGCAACGTCACGGGCAATAACTTGTACTGTATTATAATTTTGTTTAATTTAATTTAAGATTTGCTCAGAATTTGCACGATCAATACTGAATCTGCTGGAGATCGTAGCCGTTACGACCGCGGAGGGATTGCTTCATAATTGCCGGCGCTAACTGCCCGCTGCCTATTAACTTATGCGCCCCTGGGGTAAAACTCTCAGGCAATAAAGAAATGTTCACATTCGTAAAAAAATTCGGAATTCTACTTTTTTAAGAACGAATCCCAGTTTGTGTATTCTCAGAACATCACAGTCGAAATAGTTCCAGCAAACGCTACCCGAACCAAACGAGTGTTAAGGACCGGTAGAAGTCTAAATTCGTATACAAAATTATCTTCCGATTGGTGGACTAGCTGTCAAAATAAAATATGGCGAATTCAAATCAGCTGCTTTCTTCTTCCAAGAAACTGACAGTATGGCGTGTACCGTTATACGTTTCAACGTAGGTAATATTCAAAGTTGAAACATTATAAGTATCATCACATTTTGTATACGTTTTCGAATCAATGTATATTTTATATTATAAAAATAACTGAATTTTGTAAACAATATTTGCATGAAAAAACCTACAAATCTAAGAATTATTTACAACAGCGTCTTTTAAAACTCTCAAATGGAAAGTGACATATTATTGTCCATGCTAGTTTGGATTGACGTTTTATTTGTTCTATTGGTGCCCCAGAATAGGAGTTTTATAAAACAATCGAACTTTTCAGTAAAACGGGCAACTTCGTAAAGGAATATCATACGGGAAAAATTCTAATGCTCGAGAATTGCCCCCCTGGTGGTTAACGTAAAATTACTTTCATATAAGGAATTTTGACTGTTATTTTATAAAATTTCCCTGACACCAAAAAATTAATAATAACAATAATAAGAATAATCTTTTTCTTGTACTACGTATCACGTCTTTTATACTAGGTATTACTAACTATCTTATATGTTTTCGATATTTACTCTGAAAAGATTTACGGGATGACTTCTAAGTTCTAATACCAGTCAATACAGTTTTAGTAGCGATATTATGTCAGTTAAAAATATATTCATTTTAATTAATTCCGAATATAATCCCGTACCAACCAGAGCAGTAAATTAAGTAAGCGGAAGAAAGCTCATTTATTTTTGGGCGGATGCGGGAAAATTCACATCCGCGTTAAATACACAACCCACCAGGTAGCGTTAACAAAAAAAAAACGTTACATTATCAACATTTTGCTACAGCAGAAAGTGATAATACAGTGTACCTATAAATCGTGCCAGTGAGCAGCTAACGTAGAAACTTGGTAATATTTATAATATTTTAGCGTACAAATTTTAATGTATTATTTGGAATAACATTACAAGCTCCAAATGTTAAGAATATTATTTATAGAGCTTGCTTTCAAACCATAATTTTTTGCGCCTCCGATACAAGTCACTATAGTAGTAATTGCATTTTTGCAGACTGTACCTACTTGTTTCGACTGTTTTCAGTTAAAATTTAATTCGAACCACAAATTACTGTCTTTTTGTTATTCGCTTTCTGAATTTTAGATGACGAAATTCCGCACGCCGTCATTAATTTCCACTTGGGCTTAATCGGAGGCGGTCATTAAAAATGTATGAGGCTTTATATATAACACTGCATTACCGCAATCCAAAAGCTAGTAAGTAATGACTTGTACATTTATATTCTAGCGTTGATTCTAAAATTTGCAAGTAGTTGAGTTATCCGATAGGCGTCCGATAGGTAGGTAGGATAGGATAGGAAAATAAAATATGAATGTAGCGAAATAGTATTATAATATAGGTCTTTACCTATGAAATTGCCGTTCTGCAGGCCATTTCAAATCAAAATAATTTTTGTTTGGTAAAAATTCGAGTAATTATGGAATATGAGTACCGTCGTGGCAGCAACGCGCCACAAGCGGCTCGCAACATCAACGACGTTTACGGAGATAACACTACAAACCAACGCACCACCTGTTATTGGTTTGCTCGCTTCCGTTCTGGAAATTTCGACCTGAAAAATGAACCTCGCGGTCGTCCGAAGACTTTGGTCGACAATGACGAATTAAAGGCGATTGTGGAAGCTGATGATACATAATCTACGTCTGAATTAGCAGCAGCTTTCGACGTTAGCGTCAAAACAATATTGGTCCATTTGCGTCAAATTGGCAGGGTAAAAAAGCTTGACAAATGGGTGCCCCACGAACTTAATGATCGCCAGCGCGAAGTACGCGTCGAGACGTGCCATGCACTGCTCAACAGACACATAAATGAAGGAATTTTGAACCGCATTGTTACCTGCGATGAAAAATAGATTCTGTTTGATAGCCGCAAGCACTAAGCAAGTTGGTTGGATCCTGGTTCAGCACCTAAACAATGCCCTAAACGAAAACTTACCCCTAGAAAAGTGATGGTCACTATTTGGTGGTCTAGCGCTGGTGTGATTCAACACAGCTTCTTACCAAACGGGTTGAGCATTACTGCAGATGTGTACTGTGAAGAACTGATGATGACCGGTGCTCCTGCACAACAACGCGCGACCTCATACTGCACAGCAGACGGTCTCCAAGTTGCAAGAACTGGGGTTGGAAGCTCTCCGTCATCCGCCCTACTCACCAGACCTTGCGCCTACAGACTACTACTTTTTCCAGAATTTGGATATCTTCTTGCCGAAAAAAAAATTCAATACCCGAGAGGCAGTACAAAATGCCTTTGAAGAATTTGTTGCCTCCCGTCCAGCTGATTTCTTTAAGAAGGGCATCAATAAACTGCCACTGCGTTGGCAAAGATGCATTGATTGCATGGGTGATTACTTCGATTAATACAAATAAAAAAATACATGAAAATAATTCGTTTAAATTTTTTCATACAAAAGGGCAATTTCATAGGTAAAAACCTAATATTAAAGGCCTCTTTCACAATGAAGGTAATTATAAGTGTCAGATATTTGCAGTTTTTGTCTCTGTCGCTCGACATAAAGTAGCCAGCAAAACAAAACTTCCGAATAAGCTATCCGACACTTATTAGAATATTGTGGAAGCGGGCCCATAATGTATATTTTATATTTAACCAATTTAAAGATATAGTAGTAGTGGATTGGTAGGAGATAGGTAGTAGGCACTAAATGTGATTTTTATATTGTATTACTGTATTATTGTACAAAGCACCATGACACGAAACAACAATAAAAGCAATGCGACAATGTAATTAGGAAACGAAACATTTCAGTGACAATAACATGGACATACGGACTCTATTCATTAACCCTGTATCGCGCATCTAAAACGGGCAGCCAATTAAAGTTGACCCCGCCGTTCCGCTACTGCACTCTTAATCAGAGACCAGATACACCGTTAATTAATGTGACTCCCTTTTATTTTGGTGCACAAAATTCGACTCGTTATGCAAGCTTGTACGTGGCTTGTACAAAGTAACAAAGGTCCTGACTGGTTATGAAAGCTTGTACGTGGCTTGTACAAAGTAACATTGGTTCTGACTCGTAATGTAAGCTTTGTAAAAGTTTACTTTGAAAAGCAAATTCTTAAGAAAGTATCCGAAAATCATATAATAGGTATACATCTAAGTAGGTACAAATATTAAAGTATTCATTTTATTTTCGAGATTTTCTGTCAGTTACATAATGTAAATCAAGAACTAGGACTATGATCTTTAAAGAAATTCAAAATTTTTAAAAGAGCAGTGTGTAAAATATGAACGAACTAACTTGTGTCTCGGCTTCTTATATGCCTAAACTACCACCATACCAAATTTCGTCAAAATCTAGTCTATCTAGCTTAGTAGTTTTTGCGTGAAAGAGTCACAAACATCCATCAATCCTCACAAACTCTACATTTACAGTAGTAAGTTGAAATTAAGGTTTTGTATCATTATTTATTCCATTAACTTCTTTGTAGTCAAAATTGGTGGATGCTACTGAGATACGGGAGATGTGCTTATCTCAGCTGGCTTTAATTAAATAATAATTAGGCTTCAGGGGCTAAATCCAGCGTCTTTCTACAGACAACAGTTTTGTTCCGACGATTTGATTACAGCTGTTTGCTTAATCTCATTAACTTTAATTGAATTTTTAAGCAGTTGTTTTGTACACATTAGCTTTTTTTTAAATTAAGGATTAGAAGGATCACTCGAAACTTTATTGGCGCTTGTTTTTCAAATATGATTAGCCACGACTTCGAAAATGACACGCGACTTGTCCCCCACAAACGCATAAATATTGGGTCGTTCGTAGATATTGTCGTCTAAATGAGGGTCAATTTGACATTGATTGCACTCTATTACATTTGAGCAGTATTATGTTACTGAATTTTCTATAATTTTCTTTGTTTATTATTGTCATTTCGTGTTTTGGAACTTCTCAAATATTAGGTATTATTTACCTATGAAATTGCCGTTTTGTATGAAAAAATTTAAACGATTTTTTTTTGTATTTTTTATTTGTAGTAATCGACGTAATCACCAATGCAATGCATCTTTGCCAACGCAGTGGCAGTTTATTGATGCCCTTCTTAAAGAAATCAGCTGGACGGGAGGCAACAAATTCTTCAAAGGCATTTTGTACTGCCTCTCGGGTATTGAATTTTTTTCCCGCCAAGAAGTTATCCAAATTCTGGAAAAAGTAGTAGTCTGTAGGCGCAAGGTCTGGTGAGTAGAGCGGATGACGGAGAGCTTCCAACCCCAGTTCTTGCAACTTGGAGACCGTCTGCTGTGAGTATGAGGTCGCGCGTTGTTGTGCAGGAGCAGCGGAGACGAGCGATTGACCAATTCTGGTTGGAGATGTGTCAGCTTCTCCATCATTGTGTTCAGTTCTTCACAGTACATACTTGCAGTAATGCTCACCCCGTTTGGTAAGAAGCTGTGATGAATTACACCGGCGCTAGACCACCAAACAGTGACCATCACTCTTCTAGGGTAAGTTTTCGTTTAGGGAATTGTTTAGGTGCTGAACCAGGATCCAACCAACTTGCTGAGCGCTTGCGGTTATCAAACAGAATCCATTTTTTATCGCAGGTAACAATGCAGTTCAAAATTCCTTCATTTGTGTGTCTGTTGAGCAGTGCAAGGCACGTCTCGACGCGTACTTTGCGCTGGCGATCATTGAGTTCGTGGGGCACCCATTTGTCAAGCTTTTTTACCTTGTCAATTTAACGCAAATGGACCAATATTGTTTTGACGCTAACGAAAGCTGCTCTAATTCAGCCGTAGATTGTGTATCATCAGCTTCCACAATCGCCTTTAATTCGTCATTGTTGACCAAAGTCTTCGGACGACTGCGAGGTTTATTTTTCAGGTTGTAATTTCCAGAAAGCAAGCAAGCAAACCAATAACAGGTGGTGCGTTGGTTTGTGTGTGTTACTCGTAGCTCCGTAAATGTCGTTGATGTTGCGTGCCGCTTGTGCCGCGTTGCTGCCACGACGGTAGGTACTCATATTGCATAATTACTCGAATTTTTAACGTATCCATGATGACGAAAAATATTGAAATGCGATAAAATGTAACACTAATCAATAAACAAATGACTACTTTTGGAAAAAGAATTCCATGTTTTTAAAATAAAATTAATTTGAAATTAGAATACTTAGCCAAACAAAAATTATTTTGATTTGAAATGGCCAGTACTGCAGAACGGCAATTTCATAGGTAAAGACCTATTATTTGAGCAGCCGTTAATATTTGGGTGCCTTTTCAGTTAATCAGCCATTAGCGTTATTTTTAGTTAACATTTTAACAAACAGAAAAAGCGTTACTATAATAATACAGCACAGGTCTAAAAAAAATAGAGCACCGCGTTCTCTTTTTCCAAATTATTTGTAAAAATAATGGTACGATTAAATACCGTTTTGCCATGAGCACTAGAGACGGGTGCTAATATACTTTTAATTGCTTGTGTAAAAGCCTTTCTGTTCGACGTGGAGGGTGCTACAGAATGCAATATTTCGAGCGAACTAGTCACGCTGTCACTCAAACGTTCGATCCCCGTCCCTACGGATCTCTGTTACAATTTTACGCATATTTTTGTGCACTACGACGATATTTGATGTTATAGAGGGTGTTTGTTTTTCTCTGACTTATATTGTTATTCTCACGTCCTGATCGAAGTAAATTTTTGTTTATTTTAACTAGTAAGTAGGTACATATTTTTCTTTTCCAAATTTAAGTTGATTCCTAAACATCATATCACTACTGAATTTATAAATGTCCCGAGCACAATAATTATTGTCATATCTGCGTAATAAGGGTACGGGCATTATAAACCCGTAGTTTGTTTTAAGGCTTCCGTAATACACCGGATCCCTTATAGTTTTACTCTGTCCGTCCGTCCGTCTGTCTGTCTGTCCGCGCTTCAGCTTCTGTATCGAGTAATCGGCTCCCAAAGTGGTTTGTAAGTTGGTCCCCCCTAGCATTTCTAAGCTATTGGAAATATAAACTTGTAACTTTCCATGCTGATATATGATGCTAAAAACTCTTTAGAAAAAATAATTAACGAAATCGGACAGTAACTTTTAAAGTAATTAAAAAATAAAACTATTATGCGTTGAAAGTTACGGAACCCTCCTTAGATATATTGTCCTGACATTCTCTTGGTTAGGATAGGTTATGCATACATAATCATTTCTGCATTTTTGCAAGTTACAAAATATAATAAAATATAATTTATCTATATTCTTATCAAAATAATATGTAAATTATTCCTACAAAAATGTAGCGTTTTCCTTTATCCGATCCGATATCGCTGTCGGTCGCAGATATCCGATAGCCAAGGGCAAGTCAAAAGAATGAAACATGTACTTGTCTCACATCGGCGTCCGGCGTCCGACACATCGGATAAAGGGAAAACGCTCTTACACATAATATAAAACCTTCTTCCCTCCTGTATGTGCCTAACACAAATAAAAATAATAATAATAATAATAATAATTGACAAATAAAATGTATATCTACAGTCGTATGTTAGTACTAAAGTTAATATATTTTAATATCGCGCATGGCTGCTTGTACTAGGGGAGCATAACACTGTTATAGGTAGTAGGGTCTGTCACTCAATTGGATCGTTACTGCAACGTGCCTGCAATCGCTGATCAACTCGTGTTTGACTTGCCATACTAACATTTATTTTACATTTACATACTATTTTATATTGAATTTTAAATTCTAATGTAGACGTCTTGTGGAGTTTTAGAATGTATATATAAACAATACAAACACAGAGAATTAAAGGAAAAATACTTTTGCAAATTGTTATGTTTTGGGGAAAATTATGCGCATCGGTACGTTAGTCATATAATATATTCTTTGGCATCGGTATGAAAGCTACACTAAAATTGATCTGCTCTTGTCATCGTCTTGTTATTAATACTAAGGCGGGTCAATAAGTCCGTGACTTTTTGAATTTCTAACCTCCTTACTGAAAAAGCAATACTACTCCTGTCAACAGGCATCTTTATCAGACTATCCAGTAACTTAAGGAAACAATGGAAATTGAAACGAAATGAATTTCGTGTGCTTATTAAGCATTATTTTTTGCGAAAAAAAACCATTACCGAGACCAAGGCTAAGCTTGATAAATACTATGGGGACTCTGCACCATCGATTTCAATGGTAAAAAAGTGGTTTACTGAATTTCGTTGTGGCCGTACAAGCACTGAAGATGCCGAACGTCCTGGACGCCCAGTTGAGGTCTCTACACCCGAAACAATCGAAAAAATTCACGATATGGTATTGGCCGACCGAAGATTGAAAGTGCAAGAGATTGTGGAAGCCATAGGCATCTCGCATGGCTCAGTGGTTTAAATTTTGAATGATCACTTGGGCATGAGAAAGCTTTCCGCAAGATGGGTGCCGCGTTTGCTCACAGTCGACCACAAACGCAATCGTGTAACAACTTCACAGGAAGGTTTGGCGTTGTTTAATCACAATATGGAGGAGTTTTTGTGCCGTTTTTTAACCGTGGACGAAACATGGATCCATCACAACACACCAGAGACCAAACAACAGTCAAAACAGTGGGTTTCTAAGGGTGAATCGGCGCCAAAGAAGGCCAAGGTGGGTTTGTCAGTCAATAAAGTTATGGCGACTGTTTTTTGGGATGCACGTGGGATAATCCACATTGACTATCTTCAAAAGGGAAGAACAATTAATGGGGAATATTATGCCAACTTATTGGACCGCTTCAATGAGGATTTGAAAAAAAACCGTCCTCATTTGGCCAAGAAAAAAGTTCTTTTTCACCAAGACAATGCAAGGGTGCACACATGTGCAGTTGCCATGGCAAAAATCTATGAATTGGGCTATGAATTGCTCCCACATCCACCCTATTCTCCAGATTTGGCTCCGAGTGACTACTTCTTGTTCCCAAACCTGAAAAAATGGCACGGTGGAAAAAGATTTGACTCCAATGATGAAGTCATCTCGCAAACAAAGGCCTATTTTGAGGAGCTCGACAAATCATATTTTTTGGAAGGGATAAAAAAATTGGAGAAGCGTTGGACAAAGTGTATAGAGCTCAAGGGGGACTACGTTGAAAAATAAAATGATTTATTTATCAAAAAATCTGTGTTTTATTCCAAAAGTCACGGACTTATTGACCCGCCCTCGTAAGCCGCGTGTTTTTGTTAGGTAATCAAGAAGACATAATAACATTTTCCGCCGTTTTCATATTTTATTTCATATTATTTAAATGTTATTTATTTGCGCTGAAACAAAAGAGTGAATCAATATTTGGGTACGCTAAAACGTTTAACTTTACTTATTTCTGGAATATTATCGGGATCTTACTACTTTAAAATCAGTAAGTATCGGGCAACTTCCTGACTACAAAATAAATATAAGAAAAACTTCGCACAAAGTTTTGTAAACGGTATCGCAAGTTTCTCGCATTAAAAACCAATTTAAAACATGTCAGATGCTGAAGGTATTTTTATTTTTTAATAAATTTATCATTTTTACGATGCCTGGAAATAATGTTTGTTTCATGACTCTGGAAGAGTAAAGAAAGAATTGTTGTACTTCTTACATAACAAAATACCATTACATATTTTGAGGACCTCTGTGGCTCAGTGGTTAGCGCGTTTGCACTCAAGCCGGAGGTCGTGAGTTCGATTCCCGCTAAGGGAAGAAAAACATTTCTGTGTTCCTGGATCATGGATGTGTTTAAAATAATAAAAATCTTAAATATTATATATAAATATGATATGAAAGTATTAGGTCCTTACATGTCGAATGAGCGTTTTGTCGTACTGGCCACTTTGACCTCAAATATATTTTCTTTGGTTAGGAATTCCAATTTCAAATATATACCGCTATTTACTCATGCATTTATGTTTCGAAAACCGTAATTAATTTGTTTTTTCCTATTTTGGTTTTTTCTTTGGGTCATTCTGTTTACAAAATGGAAAACTTGAAATATCGTATTATTTTCGAGTACGAGTTCCACCGTGGCACCAGTGCTGCAGAAACGGCTCGAAGGATTAATGATGTGTATGGCGGCGGTGTCGCCAAAGAAAACAGTGAGTTTTTGTTTCCAACGTTTTCGTTCTGGAAATTTTGACCTGCAGAACAAGCCCCGTGGACGGCCGGAGACCAAAGTGATAATGGAGAATTGAAGGCAATTGTGGAAGCGGATCCATCGCAAACCACGTCCGGGTTAGCTGCAGGCTGCGGTGTTAGTGATAAAAGTGTTTTAATCCACTTTAAGAAAATTGGGAAAAAAGCTTAAAAGGAATTGATTGCAGCAAACCGACAAACACCCTTCGACTGCTGCGTTACATTACTCAACCGGCACAATAATGAAGGGATTTTAAATCGAATACGAATAGTGGATCCTGTACGATAATCGGAAACGCTCATCGCAATGGCTGAACCCTGGCGAACTAGCCAAAGCCTGCCCCAAGCGAAAATTGACTCAAAAAAAGTTACTTGTGATTGTTTGGTGGACTAGTGCCGGTGTAGTTCACTACAGCTTTCTTAAGTCTGGCTAGACGATTACGGCAGATGTCTATTGCCAGCAACTCCAAATCATGATGGAAAAACTAACAACCGAGGTTGGTCATTCGTTTTAGGCCACTGCTGCTTCAGAAGAACGCTAGACCACAACCACAACACTGCACAACAGACGGCTACCAAATTAGAGGAGCTTCAATTGGAATGTCTAAGAGAATCCACCCAAGAATACTCCCCGCATCTTGCTCCAACAGATTACCATTTTTTTCGAAATTTGGATAACTTCTTGCAAGGGAAAAAATTCAACTCGGATGGGGCATTTCCAAAGCGCCATCAAAGATTTTATGATTCCTGTCCGAATGGTTTTTTTAGTAAAGGAACCAATGAAACTGCTATTAGATGGCAGAAGTGCATGTTTAAAAAAAATCGACTTGATGTTCCTCCTTTACAAAACGCCAATTTCATATGTAATGACCTAATATTAAATAAACTTTCCGTTGTCTGGTACCTGTCACACAAGTTCTTCGAATGCTTAACACGGGACCAGATTGACGTGGTGTGAAGGTTTAACGGGCCATTAAAATAATTGCCTAATTTTCTCTGTATTAATAATTTCTTCCATAGTAATAATATGATTACCTACTAATAGAACCTTAGTACGATGCCATTTCGTTTACTTAAGTTCTATGTCTTTCCGTGGTGATAGGTATGAGGGAGGTATGAGTGATGATTTTCTAAAACTTAATAATCTTAGTTAGAAAATTATAATTCTCACCTTAGAATCCAGCCAAGTCTTACCTTTCGCCAAGTTGTGGCGCACGGTAACGATCTGAAACATAGTTTACCTTTATTTCGCACGACGTACAAACACCCCGGTGCATCGTATGCGTTATTTGAATGTATAATCCTAAAGTTGGCGCGTGCCAAGGATTTTCGGGATTATATATATCCCGGTTATAGCATACATACATATTATGTGCGCTATAGCAAAACCTACATCTTGACTTTTGAACTTACTTTAATCCAGATTGTAGCCAAACAATAATATAGTATAAACTTATGAAACATATTGTGGATTTGAGCCGTACGAATTTTACTTCAACTAGTATTACTTGTAACAAGAATAAATAATTGTGTGCTTCAGAAAAATGTTTTATCAGTTCGACATGCTTCTGAAATTGGTCGTGTTACTTTTTCCCTATAAGGTCAATTCACACCGAAACGAAACAATAAGCGACATGGCGCTTCATTTTTAAGATAGTTATTCAAAATTGAACTATATTCATTACATATAAGATACATGGTTCATTGTAACAGTTCGAATGTCATTGCACCGCGCTGCACAGCGCATGCGCAGTGAATGACTGATGTCATATGAAACGTGTATCTTTTAGTGTAGTGAATAAAGTTCAATTTTCAATAGCAAATTTAATGCAGAGCCGCGTAGCGTCGCGTATCGTCGCTGTGTAAACTGACCCTTAGGGTTGCCATCCGTCCGGATTTCCCGGATTTTTGCTAGTTTATAGGGCGTCCGGGGAGCGTCCGGGCCGGACATCATTTGCTGTACGGGTTTTTTGTAGGGATTAGTAGATTAGTATTGTAGGGCAGATTTAGAGAGGCCCAATTTGTTTCGATTTTGTTTGTTTTGATTAGCAGAAATAAGAAAAAATACTACTCTACGCGCAGCCTCCGAACTAAATTCAGTTTTTTACCTATCCCTTTTTTATTTTTCATTTAGACAATAACTTATATATATTATAGTTTAGATAATAATTTAGCTATTTTAATTCATTGATTTTTAATAATTATTTTTATAGAAAGAGCATATATACGTAATCAGTAAACTTTTGAGTTAAAATGCATTTTATGGTAAAAAAATATTTATAAATAGAGAAATAATATAATTAAATAATTATTGTGTAACTTTGGTGTAAATGTAATTCACTAGCTCATTTTATATCAATTTTGTAGTTACAGATCTTAAAACAGTGCACTGCCTGTGACGGAGTTTTTTTTTCTTATAGCAGTTGAATGCTACATAAAGGGGAAATTTTTCTCAGTCGCTTCGCTCGCTCTTTGCAATGTTATACTCAACTTTTTTTCTAATGTGCACAAGATTCATAGAAATTTTACAGTTTAGTAGGTAATTTATAAAACAAATTTTTCTCGCTCGCTCCGCTCACTCGCCTTTTAATGGAGAATACATTAAAACATTCATTAGTACTACGTCTATTTAACAATTTCATAGGATTTCCCAAAGTAAATAGTGTTACAAATATGATTATACTCGTATTTAACTTTAACTGCTAAAATATCCAAATAACCAAATTTGGAATGTAAACTCTGAATGAAGTATGTAAACTCTGAATTTTGAATGTAAACGACTAGAACGATCAAATTGCTAATTATCTCTTTTTCTTTGACTGTCTTATTGCACGGTAGTATATGCTATTATTACATTTCTTATCTGTGATACTCTGCTAACAGTAGTTGCTTATAACTTAATTAATACTTGACATAGTACAATTGATGTGAAATAACTATTTGAAACTCAATCCATCAGCTAACTAGAGTAACAAATATAACTCAACTCTCTCGGCAAGGCGGCAGTCCCCGAACAATTTGACTTACAGGAAACTTATTGAAAAGGATAATATTATTTATATAAGACATAAACTCTTATAATTACATTACAAGTCTTAACTTCAGGTAAAATTAATGTGGGTTATGTTATTAAACAAAATTAATTATTATTGACCATTATTATTAACCCTAGGGCCTAGGCACTTATAATAAAGAACTTAATTCGACAAATAGCTTAGTATTCAATTTGACGACCTCTCGTCAAATTGAATACTAAGCTATACGTGGCTCAGTGGTTAGCGCGTCGGCACTCAAGCCGGAGGTGCCGGGTTCAAATCCCGCCGAAGGAACAATATGGCCGGCAACGCACCTGCAGCTCTTCTGATGTTGCGAGTGTCCATGGGCGACGGTAGTTGCTTATCATCAGGTGACCCGTTTGCTCGTTTGCCCCCTTATTTAATAAAAAAAAAATAGTTTTCTGTGTTCCTGGGGTATGGATGTGTGTTAAATATATGAATAATATAGTTCTTCATGCCTTTGTCGCATACATAATGTTACATTGCATTCTTTTATATGAACAATCGCAACAGATTATTTTATGAATTCTTAAATTATGAAGCACTAATGCGTCTGGCATTGAATCGTGTAAAGTCTACATCGGATCGCCTTTTACGTGCAATTAGTTTTAAGTTGCACAATACACTCGTCTATTTCTATTCCATTAAGCTACTGTAGAAAGCGGGAGCCACTTAGAAAACTCCGTTCCAACACCAACGCTGTGAAAATTATTTTCTCAATAGAGTGACTTCCATGAATACTAATGCTGAACAAGAAACATTTACAAATACAAGTATTTTTTTCTTTTGCTGTTGAATCGGCTGGTTTTAATAGATTTTATTTTCCCATAATAAATACCGAATCTTTTTTATATTTAAATATAAAATGGGCGATTCGGTCTTAATCGTTAAGATTGGGTCGCCTTGATAAAAACTGTTCTCAACGAAATTAAGCTTAATAGTAAAAAAAACGTCTTAAAAGTAAACTTAATGGCTTTAAAGAATAGCTTCGATTTAGGCAGAATATTTAGCATTATTTAGTATTAACATCTCCAAATGTTTTAGACATTAAATACAATGCAATACGAGTACCTACCTATGTGGATGTCGCACCTTGTCAATGCAAATCAAATCAATTTATTGCAGGAATGTGGTATACATAAGGTCTTACAAAATTACAATATTTAAAAGGATCCCACATTCTGCCATCAAAATGGCGTATGCGAATCATAAACATGCCAGTTGAGTAATCTTATAATTATTCTTTGTCACGCCAAAAAATTAATAAATATAAATATAATAGATAGAATAGAAAATATAAATATAATAGATAATTATACAGTTAATTTCAGGAATCTCAATAAGTCATTACAATTAAATAATACACAATTCTAATTATATAATAAAAAATAATTAGAAAAAATATAAATGTTATAGACAATAAGCAAATCATTATCATTATGGACAAAACAAAATAAATAAAAAAAAAACAAAGAATAGAACTTGACAAGTGTGACTGTCATTAATTATACTCTCTGTTCAAAAATAGGATAAGTTTAAATTCTAGCGTGGCACATACGTGGCATCCTAATATAATTTGACGAACATGTACAATAATATTTTGTTGTGAATTCCGAATTTATACGTTTGTCTACAAGTGCTAAGATTTACATATCATAGCATAGCATAGCATTTAATTTTATTCCTAAAGTTATATTTTTCCAAACAAGCACGGATTAAGGGTCCAAATACACAATATAGTAACACATTTAAAGGATCATTAGGCATGTAGCATTTCCCTAATTACAATAAGTTGAGTTTTATGGTGTTCACTGAAAACCTTCATAAAAGGCATCAACGGATAGTTAGTATCTACGGTGTCAATCAACGTTTGTGAAGTACAGTTAGCATGTCCAACCCTACTATCATAAATTTAACAGAGGTACACTAACCACTGCTAAAATAGAGGAGCGGATGACATTGGCAACCTTTTTTCTTATGAAATCGACCAGGAAACGAGCAGACGAATGACCTGATGGTAAGCGATTACCGCTGCCCATGGACACTCGGAAGTGTAGCGCACTTGCATTCCTAGTCCTTAAAATCCCTCCCACCCCCCGGGGCCTCCGGTAACTCTTTTTCAATCAATAAATTTAAAAAAAGTAGTCAAAAAACGTTTGTGTACCTACTAAATAAAGCCTATTATAAGCTTAATGATTTCATGAATGATAGCACACCTTGGGAATGAGTTGGCCCCTGCAAGGCTACATCTATATACTATTGTACTTGTTATAGTAAGTTTTAGTCATAACATTGTTATATTGTGGCGGGCCAATTAGCGCCACAATATACCTTTTTTACTTTAAAAGAACAATTTTCCATTTTTTTGATAAAAGATGGCCCGCGCGAGTTTCTTACGGCGGTTTTTCTCGCCGAGCTGATTCCCGAACCGGTGGTAGGCATCATGTATACCGATGCCTTTAATCTCACTCACTCGGCGAAACACATCGCAAGTGATATTTCACACCGGCCTTCTGTGAGGCCGTGGTATTTTTTTCAGTATCAGACATTCTGCTACCCACTATCCCCTAGCGGTGCGATTAGCGCGAGAGAGTCTATAATCGTCAAAAATTACCCTACTGTCCACTGTTCATTCTGCTCCATTACAAATACAAAACACATAAAATCATATCCACTATCTGATTCCGTTAAGCCATTCATTACGATAACCACAGCGCCAGATTGACGTAGCCATGAATATTTACAACTATCTGTGTATGTTTCATGCATTTATTATGAACATTGGACCCTAACAAATAGCTACTGAAGCAATATGTTTTCCTCTTAGACTTTCCGTATATTATGGAAGTTTCAGATCCCGATACTTTTGGCACAGTTTCAAAACACATAATCATAGATACTGATGTACAATTCAAGAAAAAGTTCCATTTTATAAAATGTTTGCTATTTTGTGATCTGTCGGTATGCTATACTGTATGCTACAGTTCAAGATTCGTTCAAGATTCGATTACATTTCGATGTCTCAAATATTATGCGAATATAATAAGATTCTAAAGTTATTTTGACAACACTCTTTTGAGATATTGTTTTTCACTTTAAAATAAGTACACCATGCTAATAATTTTGAAGTGATATTATAGGAAAGGTTATATATACATCTTAGTCTGGTCATAAATACTGTTACAATTAAAAATAAACAAAATATTACATTTGAATTTGGAATCTGTCATTTTTATAAGATTGTTCATTGTGTTTTCTCATTTTGGCGCCAATACATTGTACAATATTTTGCGATATTAATATGGAGTGGGGTGATAAAGAGAACAGAATCGCTGTGATTGCATTACACAAAGTAGGTATGGAGCCAAATGAAATTTTTAAAACTCTCCATACGCTTGGTATTAGTAAAATGTTTGTGTACCGGGCTATTAATAGGTACAATGAGACCTCCTCTGTTTGTGACAGAAAAAGATCTGGCTGTCCACGTAGTGTTCGTACGAAAAAGGTGGTCAAAGCAGTAAAGGAAAGGATTCGAAGAAATCCTGCCCGAAAGCAAAAGATTTTATCTCGGGAGACGAAGATAGCACCTTGAACCAGGTCGCGTATTTTAAAAGATGACTTAGGACTTGCAGCCTATAAGAGACGTACTGGTCATTTCTTAACTGATAATTTAAAAAAGAATAGGGTGGTAAAATCGAAACAACTACTGAAGCGGTACGCAAAGGTCACATAATTTTTTTTTACGGATGAGATTTTTACAATTGAGCAACATTTTAACAAACAAAATGATAGTATTTATCAAAGCTCAAAGCTCTAAGAAAGCTTCCCAATTAGTCGACAGAGTGCAACGTGGGAACTATCCGACTTCAGTGATGGTTTGGTGGGGTATTAGCTATGAAGGAGTGACTGAGCCATACTTTGTGAAAAAGGTATCAAAACATCGGCACAAGTGTAATAAGATACCATTACTGAAAAGGTAGTGAAGCCCCTTAACAACACCATGTTCAATAACCAAGAATAGTCTTTCCAGTAAGACTCAGCGCCGGGTTATAAAGCTCGGTCTACACAGTCTTGGTTGGAAACGAACGTTTCGGACTTCATCAGAGCTGAAGACTTGCCGTCGTCTATTCCCGATATTAATCCGCTGGATTAAAATTAATGGTCAGTTTTAAAGAGCACGGCTTGCTCTAAACTCCATGATAATTTGGAGTCCCTAAAACATACGATTGGCATTGAAGAATTTTCCCATGGAAAGAGTGCGTGCTTCTATTGATAACTGGCCTCAACCAGGGGGGTGTCACTACGCCGTTCCGCCGCCGAGCTACAAGTACATACCGAGACTCCCCAACGTTGGGGCGATTCAGTGGTTGCCACTTGCCACGCACTGACCGGCCGTGGCGCACGCGCGCGCCTCTTACGCAGTACGACTCACTTTACGTCGCAAACGCGTGTCATATTTTAATTGGCAAAAATATGTATCCAAAAAAATACTGCATTGCAGCCGATTGTCGGAACAATGAAAAAAATAGCAATTGTCAGTTTTTCTCGGTTCCGGCAAGTGAGAAAGATAGCGAATGGTACGATAATCATTACTCATTTATATCTACTGTCATGGTACCTAAATCTATAACAATAATTATTAAATATACACACAAAAGTTTTATATTATATGCTTATTTAAAATAGGTGGTAGGTAGCTGCATATACATACATATAATCCATACCTACATCAAAAGAGAATCACGTGTGGTGTCTGTGTAAACTGATTTATATGTTCGGTATTCATTTACCTAATAGGTACATAGGTATAACAGTTTCCGCTTGTATACCTTGCGTGGTATTTATGTTCGGTCGGTATGTTGTATGGTATCTATATAATATGTATTATATCATTATTATATATTATATCGTCGTCTAGTATAAATCTGATAGTATAATCTAAGATATTTAATAAAAACTATTGACAAGTGACAACCCTATTTTCGGAATACTGACAAGGTGTGGAATAATGTCGACCTTCGTGCGGCGCCAGAGAGCTCAATTTCGGCTGCTCGCGTGCGGTCCGTTTGTTAATAATAATTATATAGGCACATAAAAAGGCGGCATTTGTGAAGATCAAAACAGAGAGACTTCTGTACCTTGTACTATTATATATTCTGTGCCCAACATTTAAAGGACTGTATTGCAGCCAATGGAGACCACTTCGAATAAGCGTTTTATATTTTAAATTCTTTTATATTTATATATTAAACTAACACACTTTACAAGTAATAAATGTTATTTGCAGTATAATTTTTTTCTTTGTTTCAGTATTTATGGCAAGACTAGGTAAGAGTATATACATTGTATTATATATATACATTGTATTTTTTTCTGAAAAACAATCTCAAGGACCTGATAAACCAGTAACAAGTGCCTAAAATCGTAAGTAAATAATATGAGTATACTCTCACATTATTTACTTACGATATTTTATTACGTAATTGAAATATGAAAATAAAACATACTAAAAAGGACATTTAAGGCCCCGTTATTTTTATTGATCACCTTATAAAGACATTTGTATGTAGGGATGTAACTTTCACCAGTCGTTAAGCGAATTATGTGAGGCGTGGAAAAGAGAAAAATATCAATCCCGACGCCATTTCACGGTTGGCCACCATCTTGACAATAAACCAAACACGGGGGTTGAAAATCCTAATTTATAACCACTTTGTGGTGTAAAAGTTTTATTTGTAGATTTAGAGAATATGTCTTATTTTATACATAAAGTACATAATCAATCACATTCAGAAATAAAAACCTGTGTATATTTTGTTCACAATAATAATAATATTATATAAACATTGAGTGAACCAATAACATTATATTATACAAGGTTTGGTTAACTCAATGTTGATCCTAGGGTCATTTCTTGTTCGTTTTTTTCAAAAGTTGTGCTTTTAATTTATTCGTTTCTATAGTTTTTATGGAGCTTATGGGCTGTCTTATTATTTTTAATACCATAAATACTATATATACTATACTATATATACTATACTATACTATACTATATAAATACACAACTATGAAAATAACAGTAGAAGATTGAAAGACATAAAATCAATTTTCTTCATTTTTTGCAGGTTTTTCTTTGAGGCATATCTAAAAAATACGGCAGCTACTCTGAAGATATGTAGAAATGTAGAAAAAAATTAAAATAAACATTCCTAATGTCATATGTCAGACTGAAAGCACCTAAAAGAGTCTAAGTAATGATAACGTAGTATGTAATCGTAAATTAAAGAAAGTAAAATTATAATTCTAAAATTCAAACCACATTGTAATTAATACTAGAACTAGCATAATCATATGTAGTGTTAAAATTAGTCATTGCATTCATTTACAAATAAACTACTAGCTTTCCGCGATATAAACTGGGGTAGATTAAATAATTTCAAGCATATTATTTTAAACACGTGTCTCAGAAATTCGCTTACCATGTTAATATTTACAGAAGCTCGCTTGCGCACTCGCTAAATTATCTCCGAGATGCAACAGAGAGACGTGGCGGAATTAAGGCGAATTTCTATGCAGAAAATTCTATGAAAGTGCACAAAATGTTGTTCTTATAATTGAACATGTGCACCTTAGTGGTGCGTGGCATTTCTATGGGGGCTGAATTTGCATATAAATAAGAGTCTCCCCTGAAATCCACACCAAAGGGAGACCGGGGACCGCGCTTTACATTTTTATAACTGAAATCCAATTATCACAAGCAATTATCGAGTCAGCTAGATAAAAGAATAAAATGTTGCAAAAACGAAATTTTATGAATTCACATTATTGACTTATCGTTGAATATTTATATTATTGACTTAGGAATAGCAGTTTTAATAAAATTATTTGAATAGAGTAAGAGCGAGACTCCATTAGTGGGATGCGCTGCGTCACTTTTCATAGATTTTTATGACATGCCTTATTAATGCATTGCGTAGCCGTAACGCAACGTTTCAACAGAACGACGGACAGGAGACGAAGAGTGAGGAACGCTCGTGCACTACGTTGTCACCTCTTTTTTGGTGACTTGTTATGTCGTGCGTCAACGCAACGAGGCGTGGAATATTAAACAATAAATATACTAAATCTTAAATTCGGATACGAGGAAAAATGTTGTAGCAACAATTTAGACATTAGACTGACTACTGAATTTCAAACTAAAATGAAGATTCTCCATGTAAGTTGATCTGGACCAGAAAAAACTAGGCTTAAGACATAGTTTCTAAAAATGTAACACAAATTTTAAAAGTAGAAACAAACGACCTTACAGATGTATAAGTTAAAAGGCCTGCGTAAGAACAATAAATTGCAAGTTGTAGGTTGCCTCAAAGCAGACTTGAAATTCACTCCTTGTAAAATGTGTAAGTTGGACAATGTACCTAATGAATAAAGAAGTAAAAATACAAGGAAGAGAAAATTCTTGCAAGAAAGAATAGTGCTGTGAAAAGATTCAGAGAACTTATCTATACTAATATAATAAAGATGAAAGATTTGCTTGTTCGTTAATCGTTTGCTTATGTGTCAATTGAATAGGCCCCAAAACTAGTGAACCTATTTCGATCAAATTTGGCACATGTATAGATAAGTCCACGTGGATGAAAATAATCAAAAGGGGAAGGACAGAGGCTCCTTTTTATGTAGGCAAAGTATATGGTTCCCTCACGGGATATTTATTTGCGACGACACGACGACGACGTCGCGAGCAACATCTAGTTTCAGATAAAGTCTGACAACATCACCACCAAGTGCTGTACAATTATTATTAGGCTTGTAAATTATTGAAGTCGTTAGCCTCGAATCTTGGCTCCATGGTCCCAAATGGTCCATATAAGCTACCATTGAGTGAAGATCAATGAAACCAACAAACGGCATCGCACAAATCCCCGAAGCTGCACCGTACCACAACACATATATTATCTTGGCCTATACACATATAATCTAGTGATACATTGGACTGTATGCTCACGCCCTCGCATTTAGGCTATGTTTGCTCTAAGTAGGAGACGTTAGCGATTCCGCAAAGCCGTGTAACCATAGACTTTTTAAAGTTTTTGGGTATGGCAATTTGACATGTGAAGTATGGTGAAATCAAGATGACTAACATTTGAGGTATGGTGAAAACCAAGATGGCGTAACTTTTTCTTTTATGAAGATTTGTTCTGGAGTTTTGCCGGGGAGTTCAATGGGTGATGTTGTGGAATTTGTAAAACTTCACTTTAGACTTGAAGATATAGGAATATGGTGTTGAAAATTGAAACGAAAGTTCTATTTCCCGCATTTTTAACTTGAAACTGGCAAATAGTTATAAGCCGATTCCATATATAAATAAAAAAGTGTGTGTAGCTCCGACGCACGACTGGAGTTTACTCTAAAAAGTAAAACACGTCCCTCAGAAGGAACAAAAACTTCGTTGTTTCGATCGATCGATTTGAGTTCAAAAATTCGCGCCATGTGAAAAAAAGTGACAGGTGCGCAGAATAGGTTGCGCACGAAAACGTAACGAGGTCATTCGTTCAGTAGGTTTTATATCTCATATTTTTTCATACCGGGGGCCTTATATGAAAATCGGTTCTTAAGGAGTAAACTCCAAAAAAAAAGAATTGTTCTGTCAAATGTGCGTCATTGCCTATCTTTAGTTTTGAAATCTGTGCGTGTATGTTTGCGTTCGAACCAAAGTCGCCTCGCAAATGGCCTGTACAAAATAACTTCTATGTTTTACACTATTAAATGTTACCACATTAATGATTAAGGTTCAGTTCACACCGCGAAGATACACGACGGTACGCGGTGCTGCATTTTTAAGATAGCTATTCAAAATTGCACTTTATTCAATACACAAAAAGATGCACAATTCATATGACATCAGTCATACACTGCACATGCGATGTGCCACCTAAGATTCAAACAATTAAACGTGTTTCTTTTTATGTTGTGTATAAAGTTCAATTTAGAATAGCTATCTTAAAAATGCAGCGCTATGTCATGCATTGTTTCGTTTTGTTGTGAATTGACCATAACAGGAATCAGCAACGGTTTTAATACTGAATGTAGAAAATGTGATTGCTATAGAAGTTATAATATTATACCAGCTATAAATTGAAATAGCGTTAAATGGTTCATTTTTGAGAAAACAGATTATATTAAGTACTTCGAGATTAATTTGATAATATATACAAATTAATAATTATTGTAAAAAAATCGGTTGTCTGTAAAGTCGGTTTACTGACGATAGTTGAACGTGACAACGTCATGTTTATAGTGCGCGCGGAACTAATTGGCCGCGCCTTAGGTTGGCGTGTTGCCGCCGTGTAGTCCGGCGCCGAACTGACTAATAACATCAAGCGTCCCCGCCTCTCCGCCCCACCGCTACCGCACATACCTAAGGCGCAGCTACCTGAGGTAACGGCAATGCGTCATATTTAGCGAGGTAACGCTGGTAACAGGTAACGCATTGTTCATGTTTTTTCGTGCGTGCAGCCGGCTCCATCAAATTATAAGACGTTATCACGTCAAAAAAATTTGAAATAAAATTTATGTGTTAGAAATCGCTATAACGCTATGAATTACAATAGAGCGATGTAGCGAGCGTCGCACCGGACACCGCAAGGCTGACGTGGCATGTGACGACCCTATATAAGCCATACTAAGGCTTCATTACATATCAAAAGATAATAGTATCTGTTACTATGGCTTCTATAGTTAAAATAAATAATTGAAATAAATAGTGCGTAAACGTGGACGAAGGTAAGGAAGACCAAGGGTCAGTTCACGCGACGATACGCGATGCTACGCGGGGCTGCATATTAAATATTGTTATTGAACATTAAACTTTATTCACTGCACAAAAAGATACACGTTTCATATGACATCAGTCATACGCTGCTCGTGCGTACAGCGCGATGCAACATGATATTCAAACTCTTACAATTAAACGCACTCTTCTTGTGTAACGAAAAAGTTCAATTTTCAATAGCTATCTTAAAAATCTAGCGCCATGTCGCGTATCGTTTCGTTCCAGTGTGAATTGACCTTTAGGGCTTAATTACATACCAAAAGATCACAGTATCTATCGCTATGACTTCGATAATTAATATAAATAATAATTAAGATAAATAATAGTACGTAAACGCTCTTCAAGCTGACATTTCATGTTTAGGCGGCAAAATTTTATGTTTTAGTTGTTAACTAAATTGTAAACTAAATATAATTACAGTTTATTAGTAGGTAGGTAGGCAAAAAGATAATACGAGCAACCAGTGATTTATCTAGACACCTTAAAAGTTTCGACCAGTCTTCGTTTTTAAGTTTGCGGGTTATTTTTGTAATGAATACAGAACACATATAACAGTTATGTCTATATATGTATGTTGTCTAATATAATATAACGATACTCTTTAATAGCAATTACTTGCTATGATACGTAATTGCTTTCTGGGATGTTGTTTATTAAATACCACCAGTTTAAACAGTTCGCGTTTAATTTTATATTTTGCCAGAAACTAAAATTGATACATAATTAACTTTGGTATTTTAAATAAATTCAAAATTAAATTTTGAACTTTGCGTTGCTATTTTAATAGTCTGTGGGTTGCCGTGATGTGTAACTCAAAAGCAAATTATAAATTTTAATGAAAATAACTTTATATTGTTTGACTCTTGATGTTAATCGACACAATTAAACTTTATAGCGAGTTCGTTCATAATCATAATCATAATAATCTTTATTTGCAAGAAATGTGGGTGTAGAGATGACAAACCTCAGTTATAGGTACCATCACACTAGTACATTTATAGCATGCAAATTTAATAATAATTCTGATTTTTTTATAAGTAGGTAGGTACAATAGTAATCATGCGTAGTCATAACAAATGAATATTTAAGGAATTTATAATTAGGTCTTTACCTATGAAATTGCCGTTTTGTATGAAAATATTTAAACGAATTTTTTTAATGTATTTTTTATTTGTAGGTGTTAATCGAAGTAATCACCCATTCAATCAATGCATCTTTGCCAACGCAGTGGCAGTTTATTGATGCCCTTCTTAAAGAAATCAGCTGGACAGGAGGCAACAAATTCTTCAAAGGCATTTTGTACTGCCTCTCGGATAATGAATTTTTTTCCCGCTAAGAAGTTATTTAATTTTTTTTATTTTATTATTTTACAAGAAA
Source organism: Phengaris arion (assembly GCA_963565745.1). Taxonomy (NCBI): domain Eukaryota; kingdom Metazoa; phylum Arthropoda; class Insecta; order Lepidoptera; family Lycaenidae; genus Phengaris; species Phengaris arion. The sequence continues at coordinate 7,568,752 of OY751449.1, read as the reverse complement.
AAGTAGTAGTCTATAGGTGCAAGGTCTGGTGAGTAGGGCGGATGACGGAGAGCTTCCAACCCCAGTTCTTGCAACTTGGAGACCGTCTGCTGTGCAGTATGAGGTCGCGCGTTGTCGTGCAGGAGCAGCGGAGACGAGCGATTGACCAATGCTGGTTGGAGATGTGCCAGCTTCTCCATCATTGTGTTCAGTTCTTCATAGTACATATCTGCAGTAATGCTCACCCCGTTTGGTAAGAAGCTGTGATGAATCACACCGGCGCTAGACCACCAAACAGTGACCATCACTTTTCTAGGGGTAAGTTTTCGTTTAGGGCATTGTTTAGGTGCTGAACTAGGATCCAACCAACTTGCTGAGGGCTTGCGGTTATCAAACAGAATCCATTTTTCATCGCAGGTAACAGTGCGGTTCAAAATTCCTTCATTTGTATGTCTGTTGAGCAGTGCAAGGCACGTCTCGACGCGTACTTCGCACTGGCGATCATTGAGTTCGTGGGGCACCCATTTGTCAAGATAAAATTTGTCAAGGTAAAAAACCTTGCCAATTTGACGCAAATGGACCAATATTGTTTTGACGCTAACGTCGAAAGCTGCTGCTAATTCAGCCGTAGATTGTGTATCATCAGCTTCCACAATCGCCTTTAATTTGTCATTGTCGACCAAAGTCTTCGTACGACCGCGAGGTGGAAATTTCGACCTGAAAAATGATTTTCATCATTTTCATCATCATCATCATGTAAATTTCCAAAACGGAAGCGAGCAAAACAATAACAGGTGGTGCGTTGGTTTGTAGTGTTAGCTCCGTAAACGTCGTTGATGTTGCGTGCCGCTTGTGCCGCGTTGCTGCCACGACGGTACTGATATTCCATAATTACTCGAATTTTTAACGTATCCATGATGATGAAAAACATTGAAATGCGATGAAAATGTAACACTAATCAATAAACAAATGACTAACTTTTGGAAAAAGAATTCCATTTTTTTTAAATAAAATTAATTTGAAATTATTCTAATTTACTTAGCCAAACAAAAATTATTTTGATTGAAATGGCCTGTACTGCAGAAGGGCAATTTCATAGGTAAATATCTATTATTAAAAGAGAAGAAAAAAAAAATCTGTGCCGTTCCAAAATGATTAAATTTAATTAAATTAGAGAAAACTATTTGTAAATAATAACAAAAATAATGTCATAATATAAATATAAGAATAAATAGTTCGATTTAATACATAAAGTTAAAAAAATACGCTAGTTTCAGTTTCAAAGAAATAAAACATTTCATATTTTTTATACTTTCATTTATTATTGGCTGTTACTTAAGTTTGAACCTACATAACATACGCCCATAAGAAAACTTACTCGGTAACTGTTGTCGATGCACATATTGGGGGAAACATAAATCATCTGGAGGGTAATAAGTGTAATCCAAATAATGTAAGAAAAAGCTGATACATTTTGAGTTATTGGTGTATTGGATAAAAAGTTCGCAACGATATACGATGAGGGAGTGTTGTTATAAACGTATAAGAATGATTTAAGGAACTCAAAGTTGTCGTACGTGTGATTTGATTTATGATTATACCATAAATAGCATTTGTTTTTTATATTTTGGCTTGTCTAAAACTTTTTGTTTATTGGATTCAGGATCTCCATTCTTCAGTGTAAAGAGCGCGTTTACAAATTTGACATACATTTTAGCAGTCGTTATACTATTTTCCTTGTAGTTTTTCCAATATTTCTCACTGTTTGAACCTTCTTTGAACTTCAACAATATTTTTAAAATCAAAATAAGCCAAATCGGTCCAGCCGTTCTCGAGTTTTAGCGAGACATACCAATTTGGAATTGCAATCCGTTTTTATTTGTTTATATAAAGATTCCACAAAAATTATAAACAATAGGCAATTGTATTATTATACTTTAATACTTCGTCTATGTGTCGAAGCGTCTGAACAAGAAAATACAGACCAATCTTATATTTATCTATCGGAAAGACACGTTAACGTAAACGTAGCAACCGACGCACGACGTGCCAGCCTTTTGGTACTGCCGAAATGTCAGAAAAACTATGGAAAGAAATAATAACATTTGTAGAAGCATAAGTGTATTAGGGTCAATTCACACCGAAACGATAAGCGACATGGTGCCGCATTTTTATTTAAAACTAGCTATTGCCCGCAGCTTCGCCCGCGTGGGAGAGTGTTCGTGCCAAAAAACTTCTTTAGCAAATATACCTGCACTATAGTAATAGCAGAGTAAAAATATATAACACTTTATAATAAATTTTCACACGTACTTTTTAATTCTAAGATATCTCCTAGACATAATCTTCTAGATAGCTTCTGAAACTACCACATTATTTCTGATAATTTTTTCAAACTTAGAATGGGTATAGTAACCTATCCTTAAAAGATAGACATATCTATGCCATCGCGGACTTTTTTGTACACCTAAAAAAAAAACAAGCACCAAACATTGTTTTATTATTTATCTCCAACGGGTTAGGTTACACAGCGTTTTCGATAAAAGTTCCCAGATGGCTTGATTTTTTCCGACACCTTCAACAATTATCGTCATAAATCAAACATTTTACTTAAAACCTTAACAAATTATTATCGACCTAAGCCTTCATAAGGAACCACTGTGTCGGTAAATGTAAACGGCATGAAAATCCTTTCAGTAGTTTTTGAGATTATCAGACTAGGCGGGGGCACTTAGTATCCTATATCCGTCTCCTGATTCTAAGCTAGCTCCCCACCACATTTCATCCAAATTGGTTCAGCCGTTCTTAAGTTATAAACAGTAACAGTCGTGTAACTAACACGGCTTTCTTTTATATATATAGATAGCTATTCAAAAATAAACTTTATTTATTACACAAGAACTTGGAATATCCGATTGCACTGCGCTGCACAGGCAGTTATGAAATGAAATATTATACAATAAAATATTATAAATATAATATAAAATATTATCGAAATGTTACATTCACTCAATGTTTTTAAATCCCAACTACTTTAATAGAATTATGTTTAAACAATACTGATAGATAATATATTAAAATATTATATTACCAGTATTGTTTGTTGCATATTACTGACAGTAAAAATCTTTAAACTCAAACCTAAATATCAATTAATGATTAAACGAACTTACCTGTACGTGAAGTTCTATCATAATTATACGAAGTATTTCGTCCGAAGAGATTAGTAATGTTATTTATTAAAAACACCATGTAGTATCGCGTAAGTGATACCACTTCAGCACTATAGTTGAAAGCTGGCAACACAAAGAAAAAACATTATCCCTACCATACCAAACTCCATCTCTACCGAGACCCTTGAGCCGGCTTCATTTAGTTGAGATAAAAAATAAAAAATAATAGTGATATTTCTTGTAGAGCACATTTTAGGGTTGTATTGGGTGGGCGGGTATTACTAATCTCTTCGGACGAAATACTTCGTATAATTATGATAGAACTTCACGTACAGGTAAGTTCGTTTAATCATTAATTATACTCGTATTTCGTCCTCGAGATTAGTAATGTTATTTATTAAAAACACCATGTAGATGTTTAGAGTAAGAAATATCACGCAAAATAGAAATAAAACCTTTATAACAAAACTTTTATAATTCATACAAAAGACTTACAATAATTATTGGTTGTTTATAATCATCTTAAATCATTATAACGAACATAGATTTTTAGCAAGAGCTAGATTATCATTTTCAATTATTGGTCTGTCATAGTATTTAACAAAGGTAGTGGAATTGCCGCTCCATCCCGCAGTTTGCCTAATAGTATCGAGGCTAACGCCTAACTTTTTTGCCATTGAGGTGGAAGCATGGCGTGTGCTATGGGATGAGAAGACGGATACGTCAATTCCACTATCTTTGAGAGTTGATTTTATCCAACGGCTAATTGTTTGGCTGGATACACTTTTATAAGGTTTGCGAGTACTAATAAACAGTTCTTTGGACTTTCGTAATTCTTTCGTTTTTCCGATATAGGCTCCGATATAGTATTAGCAGGACAAATTTCGGGGCGTTCATTAAAAAATGGCAAATATAGAAACAAAGCAACCAGCTTTGTACCTATTCGAGATGACTTAATAAAATCAGATATTTTAATAATTACTTGATTGTTAGAAATAACAATTTCATCTATTTTTATTTTAGAAATAGTTTGTACTCTGTGAGCGGTTACGAGAGCTAGTAATGTGACACACTTTTTTGAAATTTGATCAGTAGATAAATTTTCATTAGGAAACCATGAAGCTAAATGATTAATCACTACACTTACGTCCCATGTATAGCTGTAACGTGGCAACGGTGGTCTTAGTTTATAGACACCTTTACAGAATCTAGAAATACTATCATCGGCTGATAGGTTTGGGATAATTAATGACAAAGCGGACCTATAACTATTAATAGTTCCATATTGCCCACCATCATTGAAAACTTCCGCAAGGAATTTTAATATGATAGGAATAGATGGTTGATAAACGTTAACAGAGTTAATATTACAAAAAACATACCATTTCTTAAAACAAATATCATATTGTTTGAGTGTATTGTCCGACAGGGAAGCAATCATTATCTCTATTGAAGATTGTGGGATACCTCTTTGCAGTATCGCCTTCCTGATAAAATCCCTGCAACCAGGGTAAGGTGGCTGTGAATGTTTCTGGAATTAGGTATAATAAAATTATTAGAATCTATTTTTACTAATTCTGAGGTCAATAGTTGTGTAAACATGGGGTACCAGGGTTGTGTAGGCCAATCTGGTACTACTACAATCCCTTTTGCCTTATCTGTAACAATTTTTCTTAAAACTTTTAGAACAATTGCTACAGGGGGAAATGCGTAAAATCGAAATTTGGACCAGTCCAAGGTAAAGGCGTCAATAGCAAAGGCGTCTGGATCTATATGCCAAGAAACAAACTTGTCACATTTTTTGTTTATTCTAGTAGCAAATAAATCAATCTGCGGGTATAATGAAAGGGTTTTTATCAAAGTCCTATAACTATCTACCGATAGCTCCCATTCTACGTCTGGATGGATTCGTCTAGATTCTTTATCAGCTATAGTATTTTCAGAAGATTTTATATAAGAAGCGAAAACAATTATTTTTCTAATTTCGCACCACTGCCAAATATCTTTAGCGACCCTAGCGAGGTGAGGGTATTAATAGTATACCGCCCATACGGTTTATATAGCTGACCGCAGTGGTATTATCAATACGCAACAATATCTGACTGTAATCCTTGGAAAATATTTTAAGGGCATAAAGTGCAGCTAAAAGTTCGAGATGATTAATATGTAGCTTATGTTCACTATTAGACCATCGACCACATGCCGTTTGGTTATTGCAACATCCGCCCCACCCCGTTGTTGAGGCGTCAGAGAATATTTCTAAGCAATATTTGTCATCTTTAATTTTATGAGAAGAGTGATCGATAGTACGAGGGCGGGTCAATAAGTCCGTGACTTTTGGAATAAAACACAGATTTTTTGATAAATAAATCATTTTATTTTTCAACGTAGTCCCCCTTGAGCTCTATACACTTTGTCCAACGCTTCTCCAATTTTTTTATCCCTTCCAAAAAATATGATTTGTCGAGGTCCTCAAAATAAGCCTTTGTTTGCGAGATGACTTCATCATTGGAGTCAAATCTTTTTCCACCGAGCCATTTTTTCAGGTTTGGGAACAAGAAGTAGTCACTCGGAGCCAAATCTTGAGAATAGGGTGGATGTGGGAGCAATTCATAGCCCAATTCATGGATTTTTGCCATGGCAACTGCACATGTGTGCACCCTTGCATTGTCTTAGTGAAAAAGAACTTTTTTCTTGGCCAAATGAGGTCGGTTTTTTTTCAAATCCTCATTGAAGCGGTCCAATAAGTTGGCATAATATTCCCCATTAATTGTTCTTCCCTTTTGAAGATAGTCAATGTGGATTATCCCACGTGCATCCCAAAAAACAGTTGCCATAACTTTATTGGCTGACAAACCCACCTTGGCCTTCTTTGGCGCCGATTCACCCTTAGAAACACACTGTTTTGACTGTTGTTTGGTCTCTGGTGTGTTGTGATGGATCCATGTTTCGTCCACGGTTAAAAAACTCCTCCATATTGTGATTAAACAACGCCAAACCTTCCTGTGAAGTTGTTACACGATTGCGTTTGTGGTCGACTGTGAGCAAACGCGGCACCCATCTTGCGGAAAGCTTTCTCATGCCCAAGTGATCATTCAAAATTGAAACCACTGAGCCATGCGAGATGCCTATGGCTTCCACAATTTCTTGCACTTTCAATCTTCGGTCGGCCAACACCATATCGTGAATTTTTTCGATTGTTTCGGGTGTAGAGACCTCAACTGGTCGTCCAGGACGTTCGGCATCTTCAGTGCTTGTACGGCCACAACGAAATTCAGTAAACCACTTTTTTACCATTGAAATCGATGGTGCAGAGTCCCCATAGTATTTATCAAGCTTAGCCTTGGTCTCGGTAATGGTTTTTTTTCGCAAAAAATAATGCTTAATAAGCACACGAAATTCACTTTTTTCCATTGTTTCCTTAAGTTACTGGATAGTCTGATAAAGATAGCTGTAAAACACAAACTAACTGACGCTGCAAGTTCAAATTTTGATAGGAGTCAACTGACAGATGCCTGTTGACAGGAGTAGTGTTGCTTTTTCAGTAAGGAGGTTAGAAATTCAAAAAGTCACGGACTTATTGACCCGCCTTAGTATTAATCCACCAATTTATGTCCGGCAATAATGAATTTGGCAAGGACATATATTTGTCGTAATCATCATCATTCTTTAGGTTAAGGTACTTACATCTTTCCAGTTCCTTTATATATAACCAGCCATATTCTATTGTCGGACATGCAGAAACTAACAAGCCTATAAGTTTAGCTAACGTTCTTATTTTAAAACGATTTAAATTTTTTAATTTTATAAGTTCAGATTTAATATGAACTCTTTTTTCTATAGGTAAACTTAACGTCCATTTACTAGTATCAATAATATAACCTAAGTATTTCACCGATTGTGATGGCTGTATCACACTTTTCTCTTTATTTATAATAAAACCTAAATTCCTTAATAATTTTTGAGTAACTTCTATATTTTTGACACATTCGTCATATGTACCCCCAACTAAAATCAAATCGTCTAGATACATAGATGATAACAAGCCATGTGAACGTAATAATTTTACAACCGGTTTCATTATTTTAGTAAAAATATACGGAGCTGTACATAAGCCAAACGGTAAAACATTAAATTCGTATAATTTGTATCCAACAAAAAATCTAAGATATTTTCGTGAATCTGAGTGTATATTAATCAAAAAATAAGCGTCTTTTAAATCAAGCGTTGCTAAATAACAATTTTTCGATACCAGATTTAAAACTGTACGAATATCCTCCAACTTAAAATGTCGGGTATTTATAAAATTATTCAAATTTTTTAAATTTAAAATAAATCTCATTTTTCCGTTTGGCTTAGGTATTAAAAATACACGGGATACATATTGCTCTTGACAAGGATCACAACGAGAAACAGCGCCTATTAATATTAAACTATCAACGGCTTTTTGTAATTCTGTTGTAGCAGAATTTGAAAATTCGTGTAAATGTGCTACGCTATTTTGCTGAACGGGTTTGTTAAATTTAATTTTATAGCCTTTTATCCAGGACAATACTTAAAGATCCGGTGTAATAAGAGTCCATTGTTTATAAAAATGAGCTAATCTACCCGCGTAACGAACCTCGTCTGCTGGCGGCGGCACTGTTTGGAGTGCCGCGAGTAGGTTTGAGCAGCGTGTCTCGAGGGTGCAGGAGCCCTCGAAGCAGCAGGCTGTTGTTGGCGCGGCGCTTGGCCCGTCGGCTGCCTGCGAGCCGAGGTCCTCGCCTTCCAGTTTAAATTCTTGTTTACTGGCGCAGGTTTTACTTGTTTTTGCTGTTCGGCCTTTAAGTCGGAGCTAGATTTTGAAACTGCTTTTGCAGTTTTTAACGTTTCTGCTAAATTGTCGCCAAAAAGGTAACCATCAATCTTCGTAGAAGCCAGATGGTCTTTTAATTCTTTTTTGACGTAGTTTAAAGCTAGATTTCGCCTAGCTATCGATTGCGAGTGTTGAATATCGCATAATAGTCGACCAAGGTCCATTAAATCTCGCATGAAGTTATTATTATCTTGCTTACTGATTAGTTGATTGGATATAATAGATCCTAGCGAAGATATAGCTGCCGCCAACTGATTTTGTCTGTATTCGATGGCCTTGTCATGTTTGACCACTGAATCCGAAAGTGCCGCTTCAATTTCCGCATTAAGTCGTGGCGCAGCAATATTTATGCAATTATTTGGAACCATGTGCTTTTCAATTAATTTTTTACGATTCTCTTTGTCTAAACCGGATACACAAACGTGTGTAAATCTAGATGCTATCTCTTTATGTATTTCCGGTCCGTAGGTAACAGTAGCGGACGGATCTTCCCCCAAAATCTCTATAAACTCGTTTTTTGATCTACCTTCCTCGGAAGCTAGATCCACGGAAACGAGCGGCAAATTTGTGGATGTTCCAGGACACACTTGTTCCGAAAGTACATTCTCAATAGGAAGAGAATCATTAATTTCCTTTTGTAAATTACCATCCATTTCTGGAAACGTTTAAGTAAAAAACGTTTTAGTATAAATTCTACATCTATATAGCCCATGCGACTATTCTGATGCAAAAACTATCCATTAAAGTGTTTAGGGAACAAAGGCAATAACCGTTAACCCACTACATCTATATAGTCCTGGTGACTATTCTGACGCAAGATATCGGTTAAAAATAAGTAGGTATTATATTTTTTAAATAACTTACCGTTAGAAGCTTCAGGTGCGTTCTCGATCGAAGATATCGATGAACTTGAGGAGCTACTTGAAGAACTAGATCTGGATAAATTTGATCGCCTATTATATCGATCGCGTTTTATTTCTTTTTCTAATTTTCTTAACTTTTTAACTATAAAATCTAAATTGTTATCGGCACTTTGCCTTTTAGACATTTTTAATTAAATTTTATTAAATTTTAAGTAATTTTAGATAATTTAGTTAATTTCTTATATTTTTTAATTTTATACTGAATGCGAAACCCAATGAGATGCGAAGTGGTTGAGCACTAAATTGCGAATGAAGCCGGCTCAAGGGTCTCGGTAGAGATGGAGTTTGGTATGGTAGGGATAATGTTTTTTCTTTGTGTTGCCAGCTTTCAACTATAGTGCTGAAGTGGTATCACTTACGCGATACTACATGGTGTTTTTAATAAATAACATTACTAATCTCGAGGACGAAATACGAGTATAATAGTTCATTACCTTTATATCCTAAATGCGATTTCAAAATGAAATACGCAGTTTGATTTTGTTTCGAAAGACCTCTCTCTATGCGGCGCAGTAAAAACAAAACCAACGAAGCGTCGCTTAGCTCCGAAATTGTTAACGGCGCATTCGAAAACTTATTTATTTGAGCGCATACATTAAAATATGCTGCGAAACAGTCGCTGTGGGACATTGATCTACAACTTTGCCGAAGTTTCGTCGAACTATGCAAATTTTAGTTAACACTTTGAACAAACGCGCTCTAGCAAATAATTCTACGCGAATTTCTACGCCGTCGTTTGTTATGTAGACGGGGATCCCGCGAATGGTTTCGCAGTTTTATATGCTGAAAGTTACAGTGAACGTGCCTTTCTTGTTGTAGTTTCTTTTGATAGTAGTTGCTAGGATTTACAGTCTCATATTTAATAATATCGGTCTGGCTTAAAAAAACCAAGTGCTAATGGGATACAAAGGATTCCGTACAAAAAGCATAACGAAAAACGTTTGATCCCCCCCCCCCAATATTTATTTTATTCTGTTTTTAGTATATGTTGTTATAAACTTATATACTTATATACATATAATGTCAAAATTTCCATGAGTGTTCATGAGATACGGCCTGGTGACAGATGATGACAGACAGACGGACGGATAGCGGAGTCTTAGTGTTTTACCCTTTGGGTTCGGAACACATTTTTTTTTGACGTGATAACGTCTTATAATTCGATGGATCTGGCTGCACGCACGAAAAAACATGACTCATGCGTTACCTGTTACTGTTACCAAGTACCAGCGTTACCTCCCATTGCCGTTACCTCAATTATTATTATTAATATAATAATAATAATAATAATAATAATAATAATAATAATAATAATAATAATAATAATAATAATTATTATTATTATTATTATTATTATTATTATTATTATTATTATTATTATTATTATTATTATTATTATTATTATTATTATTATTATTATTATTATTATAATATTAATATTATTATTATTATGCGCTTGATGTTATTACTCAGTTCGGCGCCGGAATTCGCGGCGGCAGCACGCCTACCTAAGGCGCGGCCAATTAGTTCCGCGCGCACTATAAACATGACGCTGTCACGTTCAACTATCGTCAGTAAACCGACTTTACAGACAACCGATTTTTTTAAATTATCAATATCTGAATTCTGCTATTAGGGTACTTTTAAACGATTTAAATAACTTATGCATGCATTAAAAGAAAGAAAAAATAATATTTCCACACCTTTAAGAGGTGAGAAATTGTGAAAGTAATTAAACTTAAGAACACGGTACAGTGTGTTTATTTACTAAATTACTCGGAAATAAATATTATTATTATTAAGAATGAAATATTTTCTTATTTTTAAAAATTCCGTAATTTTAGTCATAAATGTGTACATATATTGTATATCTAAAATTTAACAGTACTTTGCTGTTGCATTGGAAGCATGCGGCGATAAACTTTTAGTTTTAATAAAATTGTGAAAGTCAGGCGCTCGCGGGCTCCTCCACCAATATGCCTATGTTTCGGAGTTCACTCACGTCATAGCAAGTACTTCTAAACGTCATGCAAATAACCACTTTGCAAATAGTTATGACTGGCAAAAGGTTTTAAGAATTTCTCAACTTTAATCCTTACCAAATCAACGATAAATACACGTGATGGAATTTTTAAATATTTGTAAATTTTTAGGGTTCCGTAATACTCGAGGAAGGGTTCCTTGAGTTAGTTTCGCTCTGTCCGTCTGTCTGTCTGTCCTCGCTTCTAGCTTCTGTAATTGTGAATATATATAATAAGTATATTTAAAGACTGTGTATAGATCTCGGTTTTGGCATCATAAAAAATTAATAATTTTACATATTTTTAGGGGTGGCTCTCCATACATGTAAAGGTGGGATGAAAAATATTTTTTTATTTTACCCCATTGTGTGGAATATCGTTGAATAGGTCTTTAAAAATCAAGGTAAGGTTTCATACACGACTTTTATACTAAGTCAACCATTTTCGAGTCATCGGCCTCCAAAGTAATTTGCAAGTTGGTCCCCCCCTGGCATTTCTAAACTTATGAGAATTACTAATGAGGCTTAGTAACTTGCAATTTTCCGTATGTCTTGATACGCTACTGGTTAGGTTTTTAAATGTTGACCTTGTAGGGCATGCAGTATCGGACCGTTTTCAATTCCGATATTGAGTTTTGATATTGGAGGTCAATATCGGAATTCAGATATTAATATCGGAATTGAACAAAACATTTACAAAGCCAATATGCGTTATAAATGTGGATTGCCTATGAAAAAATACATATTATTTAAAAATCAACTTATTTCCATTTAGTACTAAACCAAGTAGTATTATATCATGAAATCTTGTTTTCTTAGGCAAAATTAATGTAAGTAAGATTTGAAAATCAACATAATATGTAATTAATATTTCACATTTACACACTTTACAATAACACAGAGCAATAAAATAAAAGTCAATAATCTTTATTATATTGAAATTAATTAGAAACAATATCCTAGGAAACATTTTAAAACTCATATTACGCACAAATTTTTCACATTTCAATGTAACAAAAAGTAACAATTTTTTTTATTAATTATCATGATATGAAGCTCCAGTGGCACTGTTAAATAAATTTTTTCGAATACAAAAAAAGTAGAATAACTTAGAAAGAGTAAAACAATTTGAAAATATTCAAATATCTTGGTTTTCTTAACTTTTACAGTCCATAAACAGCATATATACTTTAGGAAATATAATTTTACTTTTTTTTTTAAATTGAGTTAGGCAAGAACTTTTTTTCGAAATTCAAGAAAAATGGATGATATAAATTGCCATCGGATTCGATTTTAATAATGTACATAAGATTTAGATAAATTCATTAAAAAAGTTTTTTTTCGATACTTTTTGTTGGCCTGTCATTTGGTTGGTTTATAGGTACTTTAGTGACCATCAGAAGGCTCCGTAGCCTGCATATCTTAATTTTTTATAATTTTCTGTCTTGGGTGTATGATGTATTTTTTTTTGTATATGCCAAAGACTTTAAGGACTTTAGGCCCAAAAAAACACAAATCATAACATATAACAGATACTTGTCGCAGGTGTCCAAAAATACCTAAAATCTCAGAATGTACTTGTTTTTTATTAACCATATAGAAATTAAACTGCCACGAAATTTTAGCACTGTTCTTAGGGTCAGGACGGCAGGCAGTATAAAATGGGCTTTCACCATGCTTGGACAACTGCAAAAGTCTCTTCTTGAGTCATCTGTCATGGCCATGCCATCAGACACCTTGATCAAGGTTCTGAGATCTTCTCTATTATTTGTTGTTCACTAGAGAGCTTAGAGATGGCCCTAGTACATAAAAAATACTAATTTTCTCTGACCGTCAGGCTGCCCTGAAAGCACTGACTGCAGTAGAAATTTCATCTAGTTTTGGACTGTGTTGAGACGGACTGTGAGGAGTTACAAGAGATCCACTTGGATCGCAGTGACGTCAGGGCACGGATATGACCTGCCTTAGATTGTAATAAAAAAACATTTTTACTAATTAGTACGTATTTGAAATCCATGTCCTTAAAGTCCAATTTCTACCCAGGGGGACTAAAAAGGCCACTTTAGGTGTTTCATATTATGATTCATATATTTTAATATGAGTTATATTATGTGCGCCATTTTACGCATTCCTATTTAAAACTGTCCAAATTGATGTTTTCTAATATTATGAAATCAAATGAATCATGTAGCCATTTTACAATTTCACGATTTTTGAATGGAAAAAAATGTATGAAACATAAAATAAAACACCTAAAGTTGTATTCTTAGACCCCCTGTGTTATTAATAAAACTACTTATAATAATTATTTTAAAGACCTGTCAACAAAAATAAGAGTGAGAGACATCAACGAAACTTATATTTGGATATTTTGGGGGGCTAGGGGTTCGATTGGGTGCTCCGCAGCTTTAGGCTCACGAAAATATTTATTGCATTAACAGTAATCGTGATTAAAAGCGTTATTTAAAAAATCAAATAAAAAAAATACCTGATTCCGATATTTCAATATTGGCGCCTTCAATTCCGATATTGCAATATCGGACCAAACGCTCCAAGATTCCGATATTACGAGATTCCGAGATTCGATATTGTATACCCTAACCTTGTCAAGTCTTGCCATAAAATATTAAATGAAAAATAATAATAACAACACGTATCATAATAATGAGTAGTTCGTCTGTTCGTGTTTCGTCCTAATAGGTCGAAAAGATGAATGTATTTTTTTTTCATTTTTCAGTTCGTCCCATTTTTATAATTTTCAAAAGTTTATGTAATTTTTTTGTTCATTCGTCAGTTCGCCCCTTTTCTATTCTATTATCTACAAAAGTTTCTGAAAATAGCAATGCAATAGCGTTCTAACTACGGCACCTTAAAAACGGATCAAGTTTTTCGGAGTTTGTACCTTGTGGCCAAGTTGACAAAGCTCAATTTTGCTATGAAAGAAAACAGGTGATCAGCTTTCGTGCAGTCACCACGCGTCTCGTCTAACTGTGCCCTAACAAGCTTAAATTTACTTAGCTACAGTATAGTATTTCTTAGTTCCAGTCAACAGACCGTTGAGTTTAACTTGTCTGGAGTAACTCAATGTTTACGTTCAAGGTGTTTGGTGTGCAATTGTTAGAACTACACGTGTATATAAACTGAAGGTGTTCCCAACTTGAACCGCCCTAAGAACAAATAGAAACTAATCAAACAGTGTCCCAGAGACACGTCTCTTAGGTAATGAACTTCATATATCATCTAGGGTCAATACAGCAAAATTGGAAGAAATTTGTTGTATCGCATATCTATACTCAGTCTGGCCATAAATACTGTTACAATAAAAAAAAATATTACATTTGAATTTGGAATCTCTCATTTTTATATGATTGTTCATTGAATTTTCTCATTTTGGCGCCAATACATTGTACAATATTTTGCGATATTAAAATGGAGTGGGGTGATATAGAGAACCGAATCGCTATGATTGCATTACACAGAGTAGGTATGGAGCCAAATGCAATTTTGAAAACCCTCCATACGCTTGGTGTTAGTAAAATGTTTGTATACCGGGCTATTAATAGGTACAATCAGACCTCCTCTGTTTGTGACAGAAAAAGATCTGGCCGTCCACGTAGTGTTCATACGAAAAAGGTGGTCAAAGCAGTAAGGGGAAGAATTCGAAGAAATCCTGTCCGAAAGCAAAATATTTTATCTCTATTTTGTAAAAGATGATTTAGGACTTGCAGCCTATAAGAGACGTACTGGTCATTTCTTACTGATGATTAAAAAAAGAATAGGGTGGTAAAATCGAAACAACTACTGAAGCGGTACGCAAAGGGAGGTCACAGAAAAATTTTGTTTACGGATGAGAAAAATTTTACAATTGAGCAACATCAACAACAAACACAATGACCGTATTAATGCTCAAAGCTCTAAGAAAGCTTCCCAATTAGTCGACAGAGTGCAACGTGGGTACTATCCGACTTCAGTGACGGTTTGGTGGGGTATTAGCTATGAAGGAGTTATTGAGCCATACTTTTGTGAGAAAGGTATCAAAACATCGGCACAAGTGTATCAAGATACCATTCTTGAGAAGGTAGTTCCCTTAACAACACCATGTTCAATAACCAAGAATGGTCCTTCCAGCAAGACTCGGCGCCGGGTCATAAAGCTCGGTCTACGCAGTCGTGGTTGAAAACGAACGTTTCGAACTTCATCAGAGCTGAAGACTGGCCGTCGTCTAGTCCCGATCTTAATCATAGATGATTTATGGTCAGTTTTAGAGAGCACGGCTTGCTCTAAACGCCATGATAATATTTTGGAGTCCTTAAAACAATCCGTACGATTGGCAGTGAAGGATTCTCCCATGGAAAGAGTGCGTGCTTCTATTGATAACTGGCCTCAACGTTTAAAGGACTGTATTGCCGCCAATGGAGACTACTTCGACTAAGCTTTTTATATTTTAAATTGTTTTATATTTATGTATTATACTAACACACTGTAAAATTGTAAATGTTATTTGCAATATATTTTTTTTTTCTTTGTTTCAGTATTTATGGCAAGACTAGGTAGGTATATAATAGGTCTTTACCTATGAAATTGCCGTTCTGCAGTCCTGTCTATTTCAAATCAAAATTTTGTTTGGGTAAGAAATAAAATTTCAAATTAATTTTATTTTAAAAACATTGAATTTTTTTTCTAAAAGTAGTCATTTGTTTATTGATTAGTGTTACATTTTCATTGCATTTCAATTTAAATTAAAAATTCGAGTAATTATGGAATATGAGTACCGTCGTGGCAGCAACGCGGCAGAAGCGGCACGCAACATCAACGACGCTTACGGAGCTAACACTACAAACCAACGCACCACCTGTTATTGGTTTGCTCGCTTCCGTTCTGGAAATTTCGACCTGAAAAATGAACCTCGCGGTCGTCCGAAGAATTTGGTCGACAATAACGAATTAAAGGCAATTGTGGAATCTGATGATAAACAATCTACGGCTGAATTAGCAGCAGCTTTCGATGTTAGCGTCAAAACAATATTGGTCCATTTGCGTCAAATTGGCAAGGTAAAAAAGCTTGACAAATGGGTGCACAAACTCAATGATCGCCAGCGCGAAGTACGCGTCGAGACGTGCCTTACACTGCTCAACAGATACACAAATGAAGGAATTTTGAATCGCACTGTTACCTGCGATGATAAATGGATTCTGTTTGATAACCGCAAGTGCTCATCACGTTGGTTGGATCCTGGTTCAGCACCTAAACAATGCCCTAAACGAAAACTTACCCCTAGAAAAGTGATGAATCACACCAAACAGTTGGTGGTCTAGCGCCGGTGTGATTTATCACAGCTTCTTACCAAACGGGGTGAGCATTACTGCAGATGTGTACTGTGAAGAACTGATCACAATGATGGAGAAACTGGCACATCTCCAACCAGTATTGGTCAATAGCTCGTCTCCGCTGCTCGCGACCGCATACTGCACAGCAGACGGTCTCCAAGTTGCAAGAACTGGGGTTGGAAGCTTTGGAAGAACCGTCATCCACCCTACTCACCAGACCATACACCTACAGACTACTACTTTTTCCAGAATTTGGATAACTTCTTGGCGGGAAAAAAATTCAATACCCGAGAGGCAGTACAAAATGCCTTTGAAGAATTTGTTGCCTCCCGTCCAGCTGATTTCTTTAAGAAGGGCATCAATAAGCTGCCACTGCGTTGGCAAAGTTGCATTGATTGCATGGGTTATTACATCGATTAATACAAATAAAAATTACATGAAAAAAAAACGTTTTAATTTTTTCATACAAAACGGCAATTTCATAGGTAAAGACCTAATATAAAAGAAAGTTAGCTCGTACTTTATCTTTAATGCAAGAACGGCTGAACCGATTTGACTGAAAATTGGTGGGGAGGTTAGAACTAGGAGACGGACAAAGGATACTTAAGTGCTCCGCTGCGTCTGTCTGTATGTTCGCGATAATCTCAAAAACGACTGAAAGGATTTTCATGCCGTTTGCATTTACCGACAGAGTGGTTTCTTAGGAAGGTTTAGGTCGATAATAATTTGTTAAGGAAATTGTTTTACTTATGACGATACAATTTCATTATCCTTATCTAGGAGATTATATCTTAAAATTAAATAGTACGTGTGAAAATTTATTAAAGTATATATTTTTACTGTGCTATTGCCTATTAGTACTATATTGCATATGTATATTTGCTAAAGAAGTTTTTTGCCACGAACACTCTCCCACGCGAGCGAATCTGCGGGCAAAAGCTAGTAAATTATAAGTAAGGACCTACAAGATTCTTTTGCTGCCAACTTAGGGGTTTTCCCCCTAAATCTAGGGGGAAAAAATATCTACATTACTTTTTCTAGTGGATTTTTAGGGCTTTTTATTTTCTTTTTTTAAATTAAATTAAGATAATATTGTACTTTTGCATCGAAGTTAAAAGTTTACCTTTAGGTAGAAAATAAACTTTTGGAAATATATAACGTACTATGGACAGAATAATATTACAGAACATTTAGTATTTGTTTATTATTTTAATTGATTTTTGTAGTAATTATAGTATTCTTAATCATAAAAAAATTTAGGAGGATTATCAAGTAATTGTTGCGATTTTGGGGGTTTTCGACTTAATTAAGTTTGGGGAGAAATATTTTTGAGAGTTGGTAACACTGCACTATAATACTTTTAGTTATCCGCAGGTTTAATTGAATATCGTTTTGGTCTTAATGTTGGAATACAAACTTTTTACGTCTGATTAACAAATGTTGCCAACCTGCAGTAGGCTCCTCACAGGGAGATGCGATCCCCACAACGACACTGCCAACATTAGTGGTCGTTAATGATGATAATGAAGTAACGTCAGTTACTCATATTATGCAGTCCACATAACAAAAAGATGATTACTGAATATAAACTTTAAAAGTTAAACAAAACATGTCTTATTACCTTTAAAGAATGGTTTCTAGTACATTTGTCCTACTGCACATAAACAAGTTATTGCGCCAAAACCAATTAGAACAGAACAAATATCGTCAGCTTGTCAAAATATTAAAGTTACGAGCCAGTTATTACCTTCCCTGACAATAGATGACGTCACAAATTGTGAAGCCTTGTCATTACCAGTACAAAACTGGCGGCCTGCCAGGGACGCTTCGCTATAATTTAGATTGTTTCGTGTATCATTTCAGCATCGAAAACGATAAAATTTTACGATTATGACGCAAAAGGGCGACTGTCGGAGGGTTAAAATGCTTCAGGTAATTATAATTTCTGAGTTTAAATATATGTGAAGAAGGGTTAAGTAATAAGTTTGCGGAACATCTTTTTGAGTTTGCTTTTGTGAGGAGATTGTATCTAATTTGGAATTTTACCTATACAGGTATGTATTACAGGCAGATGATAGATTAGTAATCTCTCTCGTCATAATAAGAAGTTATGTTTCATTTAAACGATGACAAATCTTTTAAAATACAAGGTTTTGCCCGCGGCTCCGCTCGCGTAAATAATCTATCCCAAGGGAACACTGTACTTTTTCGGAATAAAAAGTAACCTATGTTTTAATCCAGAGCCTAAACTATTTTCATACTACTATTTCATCAAAATCTGTTCAGTAATTTTTGCGTGAAAGAGTAACAAACATCTCACAGTAATAACACACATGACTTCTTGCACTATTTCCACTTTAATTAAAGTGGAAATAGTGCAAGAAGTCCTGTGTGTTATTACTGTGAAACATGAATTTCCACCAAGAATCTACAGTACAATCAATAACATAACAAACATCTATCCATCCATACATACATACATCCATACAAACTTTCAGATTTATAATAGTAGTAGGATGAAACAAAATGTAAAATACATTTATCTCTCTATCAAAATATTTTTATGAATACATTATTTAATAGTCAGCCCTGACACAGATTAATAAATAGTAACTACGTAAGCTCTGATCCGATTTTCTGTAATATTTAATGAAAACAAAAAACATTTAATATTCGACCACCACGACCGATTCAATGTATTTATCTATTACACGATAAATTATAGTGTACTGGCATGGTAAACTGAGAACAGTAGGACATCTAAGGCCGTTTGGCGAGTTATTTGCCTACTCTCGCGTTGGCGCAAGGGCTGTCAAATAAATGGTAAAATAATGTAGGCTACCGCAAGCCGATATACTTCAATGCTCGTGATCACGGTACGTACGCGATCGGTCACGGCACAGCCTGCACTTCAGTATAAAACAATGTACTCGGGCCTCAGGCCACAGCCCGCACTGAAAGCGCCTTATCATTCCTTAAACGAGGTGTGTGCCTGAGTGCGGATAGGCACCGGGCACATTCCATCAGATCGCGGCACGCTTGTATGAAGATGAACTACTGTTCTCTCTTTACCGTGGTCCTGGTGTATTTTTATTTTCAAAAATATTAAATTAGATTTGAACAGAGTATATTATAATATAGTCTCAATATTTTACTCTCTAAAGCTAAACAAAATGTCTGTATGAAAGCTTCTACAGGCTAATAATAATAGCTCCCCACACCGATTTCGGTGACGGTGGCCGGTTTCATTGAAACAAGGCCAGCTTCGCAGGAGTTCTATTTTATAGTGTCCAAGTGTGTGCGCAGTACACAATTGCACCCTTTTCTCCTTTACTCTCAAAACCCAGTGAGACCCATCTGACTTATGGATCATCTTCCTTGTCAGACAATCAGGTAATTAGCCTGCATTGTCCTAACCAAACTAAGGAACACCGTTTTTTTTGTTGTTCCAATGCGGGAATCGAACTCACAACCTCCACGAGTCGAGAGCCAAGCTAACCGCTAGCCAGTCCGCTATTAAGGTAATGGTAAGGTAACCTACTACCTAAGTAAGGTACGTATTTACTTTCCTTTCTTAGGTAAGTACCTATACTATTTTAAAGTTTTCTGAACCTATTGATTGATTGAAAGTAGTTAACCGGCTCATCCCCTATTCAATGGCCAATATGTTAATAATTACGTACGCTACAATGTATGTACCTTCCTGTCAAAGTGTTTTCACGCTACCACGCCACGCGAAGCTAACATTAGTATGGAGGAATTTATAAATTTTCTCACATTTTGTTCCGTTGGAAAACAGAAACTAAAAATTACAGAATATTATATTAAAGTATAATTTGAATGGGTACAAAAAGTATAAAAGTGCTGAAAATGTCTCTCAGCATTGAATTTGGAAAACAAACTATAGAATGTTGCCACACTTTGCAATTCTAAACGTTGAATGCAAATTTTGGGTCACGCTAACTCTAGTATTTTGACTGTCAGCAACACTATGTTACTCAGTTTTCAGAGTTAAAACATGTCGGTACATCACTACAGTTAAAACAAGCACAAATTGTTTACGAAAAAAAAATTAATAGCTCAACGAAAGTCTACGTAGGTCTACGAATTCTACATGTCTACAATCATCGAGTTGAAAATACGTCATTATTTGAATATCTTGTGTTTTCCTATAATGTAGGTAGTAGATAGCTCCGTGGCCTAGGCTGACTATGTTGTGAGAATGCCGTATGTACTTGGGCGACCATACGACATTTAAAACCGACTGTCCCAGGCACTACAGTATTTCAGGAGCGGTTAGTTTGCTTGGAGAATACTGTATAAATCGTCCAATAACGGATGAAAAGGCCTAAGTTTTTAAGCTTTATGCAGGTAGCAAGGCTTAGAGGATTAACCCAGTAGTGGGTATCGTGTTGAGTAAGTTTCTTAAAAAGTTTTCAGGTAAATTTACATGTTAGTTCTCGCGACTTTACATAGTAAATACACAAGCAGAATACTTATTATGTAATAAAAGCTCATACATATTTTTTTTCTTACTACTATCATCAACGATACATAAAATGAAGATTAAAAAGAATATGAAATTAACTGATCCGCCTCCATCTACGACGTCATTAAATTGGGTGACTTTTATTGATTTTGAAAGTCGATAGTGATAATATCGCTGCATATCCAGTGCACATGGCGTGTGTGTTGCCAGTAACATTAGTTTTCATGTCGCTATTATCTTCAATATTACGTTATTTTATAGGTGCACCTCACGGGAACGTTACGTATTGTATTTGTTTTGTTAAATATAGGTTAATGTAACTTTGTTATGTTATGTGCTTATCACTAAGTGAAAATTTTATAGAACATTAATAAATATTTTCATATTAAAGTATATAGCTGTATATATAAGCTAGATATTTATACTTTACTACATGTCTGTTTTAATTATTAGTAGCGTGTACATCTCTGATTTCATCATAACCAGATGTCGTCTCCTTTGCCCATTAGATAGAAATAAGAATTAAAAAAAGTAAATGTTGTGACAGATTGACAAACGTCAACATGTAACAGAATTGTATTAGCTATTAAACGCACGGTAGTGTGTTAGATAATAATCTGAGGTAATATTGTGTTGTTATAATTTTTAATAATTTTATGTATTTTTAGGCGTTATTTTAAAATATTAGCTTTCTGTACACCTTCCTCCACATATAATTCAACTGTGCCAAATATCATAATCCTCCGTTCGCACAATTCTCATAAACCTGTACTGAAAGTTTTTGCTCCACGTATTAATAAATAATATAGATGATAGTAATAGTGCTCTTAAACTTTGTAGATTAACCCTCGAAAAGTCTGGCTGTAACCATACTCACAGAAAATGCTAGGGTATCAAAACGACCTCACAAAAATTTCACCACAAATACCCAACAGTAACACAAAACCCTGAAGCGGCTTACTGATATAAAAGGCTAAGGCTCTCAGCTGAAGTGGCCCGTGATTTACTACAGACCCTCTCATTAAAAGAGGCATTCGGTCAACTATGTAGAATTAATTGGTAACTTGTAGGCAGAATGTTATATTTTGAATAATATTGATATTCAATCTGAACAGGTTTTAACAAATATCGTTTAGTATTATTTGTTCATATTATTTTGTATTTTTGCTATTAACTTATTTTAAATTAACACCTTATAGAGACATGCTTTTATACACCCCAACTAGGTTAAATTGCGTATTTCCGCGGTAAAATTCCTTGTTTTGTTTTCAAGTAACAATATTTATGTTCTAAACTAATTGAACGAAAACATATTTCCCTAAACGATTATCAACAACAAAGCTTTGATGGAACAATAACAAATCTGTTGATGATTAACCCTGAGCTGCCATTAAAAATAGATAAAACAAAATACAGACAGGACGGTCCCGGAGGCCCCTACACGTGCTGGTGCAATTCAATTACTCACCTACCGACGCCAGTCCACAGACTAAAGTTAGTTCACAGTCCACATATCTCTGCCATGAAATCAAATAACCAAGGACGCCGCTTTGACAGATGTGTTAATTTTATATAGAAACAGTTGCTTCTCCTAGTTTTGTGCTCGAAATTTACATTTTAAATTCTCCAATACGTTTTACTAACATTTAACTGAATAAAAAGTTTAACATTTTAAAAACTAGCAACTATGTTACAATTTACTACCCAGGTAACATTTTATATCATGAGATCTAGCTCATAAGATTGACAATTATATAAGTACTAGCTTTGCCTTCGGCTACACCCGCGTAAATACAAAATCTCACGAGAACATTACACTTTTTCGGGGTAAAAACTAGCCTAGGTCTTAATACAGAGCTTAAGCTACTATCATACTCAATTTCATCGAAAACCGTTTAGTAGTTTTTGCGTCAAATAGTCACAAACATCCATCCATCCTCTTCAATTTTGTAAAAGTAGTAGGATTGTAGAGTTAATGTTCAAGGTTCAACAATTATGTTTAAAATCTTGATTGATATCCAGCCTTATTTCGTAAATGTATGGCACTTGATAACCTCTGTAAGCTTATTATATATTTGTGCACAAGTATGTACAATTAATATTGCATCACGCAATCTGGGAATGCACCGCGGTAGCATATGCCATGACACTGGCCGTTTTGATATGCACCCTTCCGTAGAGACTGCTCTGTTATGCTACGATTATTCTCGGAATACGTATTGATAATTCCGAAATATTGTGAATTGTTCTCCGAATGGGGCGATTATATTTCGGGTAATCTAAAACCGTCATTTTGGGGTTAACTCAAAACGTTATTTGGTTTATGAAATGCCAAAGAAATATTTTTTTAAACTATGTTCGATAGTAATTAGTTAACGTGAATGTATTCATTGGTTAATTTTAACACGGTTTACGCGTCATTGGTAAATTTTTACATATGTATGCATCATTCATTGTCTTCTTAACGCGAATCCACTTTAGTTACTATACTACTTTTCGATTATAAGTCATTTAATATTATTTTCTCTTAAGTGCTCTGATACCAACAAGAAAGACTAAAGGACACTGAATTTAAAAAAAATAGACAACATACTTAAAACCAAATGAACGAATATAATTACTAATTAAGTACCTTAATACAAATTTATAAAATTGAAGTGTTTGTAATTTTATATTAACAGTTTTTCACTAAAGGCATAATATGAAAGTTTAAACGGTACTTACAATAAAAAATATTTTTGGAGTTTACTCCTTAAGAATCGATTTTCATATAAGGCCCCCGGTATGAAAAAAATATGAGGAGTAAAAACTACTGAACGAATGACCTCGTTACGTTTTCGTGCGCAACCTATTCTGCGCACCTTTCACTTTTTTTCACATGGCGCGAATTTTTGAACTCAAATCGATCGCTAGTCGCTTTGCATTGCACACACAATTTTACTTTTTAGAGTAAACTCGTACAGTTGTCCGTCGGAGCTGACACACACTTTTTTTTTTAATTTTTGTCTGTCCGTCTGTCTGTCAGTTCCAGCTAATATCTGAAATGGCTGGACGACTTTTTTCTTAGAGTTCCGTTTAAAAATATGGTTCCGTATCCGTTATTTCTACGCAAACGAAGTTGTGCGGGCACCAGTTAGTAAATCAATAAAACATCTTTACCAACTTCAAGCCTTAACGGAGTTAGATTCGACCTACATTATTATAGTTAGAACAGAGAAAATTCTCCACGAAAACTGCTCCATCACGCCTGGATCTTGTTATGAGATTTGTCGAAAATGCACTTGTAATGATAAAATCCAACAAACTCGATAAACAATTGAAAATCATAATATTCATGGAAAACTCATCTTTCATCCTTTCAATTGGAAATGAGTAAGAAAAATCAATGCCAATTCAGTTTGTTATTAATTCAATTACAATACTGCAATAAAAGTTTTCAGTTTATTCAACTTTTTATTGCTACGGGAAAATACAATAAATATTCATAGCTACGGTCTTCGGTTCGTGGCACTTGTATTTGAATAATTGGCTGATTTTTATTCAGTGGAATTAATGCAATCGGTAGAACAGTTCGTTTTTTCGCTTCGATAGATCGTTGCAGGGTTAAAGATCGTACATTTATCGGCTACATCTAGGAATTTATTTTGGTCTAGTTGCAATTTGCTTACTGCTAGCGTGTTTTTCATTCGACCGATTTATTTTTAACCCCTCAGCCGACTGCAGCTACGGTGCCGTGTGAAATATATTTCGATAAACGTATCCGAATTGACCCCGTCCGATGAGTTACACCTGCGAATAGTTAAGGATTTTGTTGCGTATATTTTCTTCCGACGTGTAAAATGATAACTTCATTTCAAAATTTTGCCTTAAATGTTGCCTCAAAAAGTAAAAAAAAATAATTTTGTATTCAAAAAATACAATTTTACTATCCATTACATTATATATATATATACGAAAATGAGATATTTTCCTAATCTATGTACTAAAGGCAAAGTTGATTGACTGATGTATCAACGCACAGGCCAAACTTTGGAAATTTTGGAAATTTGCACACGTATTTCTCATATGACATAGGCAACCACTAAGGAAGGATTTTACAACATTTAACCCCCAAGGGGGTAAAATAGGACATGAAAGTTTGATATCACGCGGACGAAGCCGCGGGCAAATACAAATAAATATAAATAAATGGGAAAGTTTGCGAGGATGGGTTGATGGATGTTTGTTAGTCTTTCACGCAAAAGCTACTGAACGGATTTTGATGAAATTTGGTATGTTAGTAGTTTAAGCACAGGAATAACAATAGGCTACTTTTCGTACCGAAATAGTACAGATTTTCCGTGGGAACCTGTATTTACGCGGGCGGAGACGCGGGCAAAAGCTAGTACGTCATATTAGTTTAAAAATAAGATTTTCTATTTTGTCGACTTAAAGTCAGTATAAGATTATTAAAGCACAGGAACTAAACTAGGAAGAAAATATGGTAGCAATTTTCTTTGGAACGAGTAACACTTGAATGCAAGGAAATAAATACAGTACTTGACTTACCTTCCTACGACTGGGAGCTAGATTTTTTAGTCCTTTAATAACGCAAACTTGGATACTAAGTACAGATAGAATAGGAGAAGACGAAATATTTTTCCAGCGTAATCTTATGCACTTCCTTGATTTTGTGTGCATTTCCTAATAATAATTTTTATGATAGTAAGTACTTTTACGTTATGTTTAATTTAGTATGCCAGTGATAGAGATTGCTACCAGATACTTATAACACATAAGAAATTAACGATCTTTTCTTCTTCGTCTTAACTTATTTAAGATATTTATGAGGTTTGCTCTTGTCGAGAAGCTTCCACCAATTCTCTCTGTCCTATGTAAGGACCTTTAGCTGCATATAAGATATAATATTTACATTTTAAATCACTTGATTAATATAGTTTTTCGTCGGCTTTCCTTTCCATCCATTTTTCCTTTTAAAATCGTTGTTATGAATATGTAATGTCTTTTAACATGCCCGAGTATCTTACTTCTTATATTTTCAAGTGTTTTTAACATGTTTCTCTTTTCTTTTATCATCTGTAGTCTGTATCACTTCCTCGTTAGTTTCTTTTTCATCCAACTTATCCGCTGCATCCTTCTCCAACACCACATCTCAAATGCTCTTTCGCTGAGCGAAACAGTACCCAGATTGCTCCAACAAGTGATATGAATCTAGAAAAAAAAAAGAAAGAAACTTTTAGAAGACAGTTCCAAGGAGATTACAATGAGTCGGCACTGGCTACCCAAGTCATTGAAGACAAAGAAAACGTAGTTCCTAGGTCTGCGTCGATTAAGCCCTAATAGAATAATAACTCAATGGCACTGGCGACTGAGCCAATTACTGTAAATTGCTATTAATCGATTTAGTAAACGTTTTGTTCGACTAATTGTTTGTTAGCGCTCGTAAATAATAATTACTAACAATTGAGACCGCATAGACTCGACTTAAAAATATGACTCAATTCGATTGCGTATCGTTTTATTACATAAATACTTCCGCCCGTTTCGAGTTATTTGTTATTATAATCGATCGACTTGAGTTTCGTTCGTTGAAAAAAGTTTCTAATTTATCTTTTTCTGACTTATCCGACAAAAATTATGACTTTTTGATTATAATATTACTAGAATTAATTGCTCGCAGCTTTAATTTCCTATTTTACCAACCTAGGGGCAAGTTTAGAAAACGCTGTAATGCGTAAGTAACTCATTATTTTTTCCGTACTAAATTCATACGAAATATAATGCAAATATGATCAAGGAATAAAAAGTTTCATATAAATATTTATCACCTACTTTACCCTTGGGGGCTGAATTTTGAAAAATCCTTCCATAGTGAATGCTTACGTCATATGAGAAATACGTGTGCGTTGATACATCAGTCAATCAGCTTCGAATTTTATATAATATATAGAAGATATAAGATGGACTGTACCTAGACAGTTATTTCACTTGCTGAAATTAATAACAAGAGAAAAGTTTGGTATATCTATTGTACTAAAATACTAATGCATTTATTTGAACCTGAGTACCCACTAGCAATAAAGATACAATATAGATACTTACTACATTTTATTATGCTGACAAATATTTTGCGCATGCATTACGGAATACTAGGTTAAGTATCGATTGAATATTAATCTGAATTCGTGAATAGTTATCGCTACTGAATATCCAATACGCTAGTTCTACGAACTTCAAGGCATAAGCATTTTCATAATCAATATCAGCGCAGTCGGTTCACGGTTTGAAGGAAACAATTAATGATAAAATCGCCCAGATCGTCTTCCCAACCTGACGACACATTTAGCAAAGAATATATATTACTAGCGTAAATAATCGTCATTCCACCAATTTACACGAATGACAGCTCGCGGCTGTTTGTGTGGCTGGGCGGATGTGGACCTCCACATTGTGGAGTTTTTTCCAGCCAGGACTTTCGTTCACGGTACTGGCCGCTGGTTGTTTCGTGCTTTGACATAATTGACAGTATAAATTCATATTATTTATGATAGATTTGTCTGATGCAACGTTCAAAATGATTTCGGTGTCAACCTCAGGCTTACGTCAACATTGCTGATATTCGCCGGCGCTCCAGGTGTCATTTGTAGAGAGTGTCAGTCTTTAGTCCGTAGACCTTTATTATAGACGCTCCAGCTTTTAGTCCGTAGACCTATCTTATAGACGTGAGAGGCATGTCGAGGCAAAAAGTGTCCACACTTAAACCACCCCACTTTTTGGGTTGTTTGGGGCAGTCGAGGCATGCAGCATTAGCTTCAGTCTGCCTAAAGTTAATAAAATCTTCTGAAATCAAGATGGCGTAACTTTTTCTTGTATGATGATCGATCTTTTTTCCGTTCCGTCATAGCCCATCCATGTCTTGAAATCAACCGAAATGAAACGATACATGACATGGCGCTGCATTTTAAGATAGCTATTCAAAATTGAAAGATACACTTTTATAAAGTACCAATCAAACACAGCACATGCGCTGTGCAGTGCGCTGCAATATGACATTCAAAATCTTACGTGTATCTTTTTATGTAATGAATAAAGTTCCATTTTGAATAGCTATCTTAAAAATGTAGCGCCGCCTAGCGTCGCATATCGTCGCGTTGTGAATTGATCTTTAAACATTAATCTGATGTTTTACATGCACGCACATGTTAAATATTGTTTTATATAGGCAAGAAGATCTGCTGAATCTGGATGCTCTTTACGCAAGCATACAAAGTGCTCGAGAAGTGTTCTTTTTTAAGAAAACTTATTTAAAATTAGTTAATAAAATCAGGCGTTACTTTGCGTAAATCCATAGCATATAATTTAATTAATATTATATCTATCTAATTCCGCAAAAAATTGAGGGATATTGCTAGATATAATATTAATTAAATTGTATTTTTTAAAATGACTTCTTACTTTATCGAATTATGTATAATATCAATCGCTAACGTCCCCACTGCTGGGCCTTGGGTGTCACTCAATATAAGGTTGCTTTCAATATAATAAAACCGACCAAGTGCAAGTTGGACTCGCGCACGAAGGGTTCCGTTCAAAATGGCAAAATGTCACGTTTGTTGTATGGGAGCTCTATAGATTCTACATAATAAGTAACAGGGTCCCATTTTCACCCTTTGGGTACGGAACCCTAAAATCTAATATTGAATACAACAACACACAAACATAATCAAAAATTAAAGACCAACCGAGCAGAGACTATAAATTATGCAAGTTATGTTACCTAGTCTGTCCTATATTTACGGCGATATCTGCAATGCGATTTCATATGAAACTTACAGCGATATTATTTCAATTACTTTTTACTTTACACTGCTATTGCCAAAATTGTGCAGTTTCAAAAGAAATAAAAAAATAATTTCCAAAGATTATTCGGAAAGTTCGAAAATTAAAAATGCTATATACTAAAGTAATAAAAGTAAAGTACATAGTAATATGAGTGTGATTTGAACATAATATTATGTTTGTCATTGTAAGCATAGTTCCTTAAAATACAGCTAATGTGATGCGACTTTTTTATTTTCTGCAGAAAATAGATTATATCTTATTATAAAGTGCATGTGTACCTTACTAAATATGTAGTATAATATACAAGTTATGGTGTACTATAGATCCTTACTAATAATATAAACGCGAATGTTTGCAATGTATGGATGTGTGGATGTTTGGCACTATTTCACGCAATGTGTTTCTACTTGACGAATTGTAATGAAATTTTGTATGGTAGTAGCTTAGATTCTGGATTAACACATAGGACACACAGGCTAATTTTTATCGCAGCCATTTTTTTTTTTAAAGGTTTTCGCGGGGAATCTTTTTACGCGTACGAAGTAGAAGGCAACATCTAGTATTAAATATGGGTTGGCTTAGAAATAGGCATTTATGAATAACAATTACATTCGGGCAAAATTTCCATTTAGGTCTGCATCATAAGTGAAAGCAATTTTAAGCAACGTGACGGCAACCAATAGTACGTGAAATGTTTAAAGGAGTATTCTTGTACACGTGGCACAATATAATTATTCTAACGTGCAATTAGTGAAACCGACGCCATTAAGTTAAAGTACAAGTTAAATTAATGTTGGGTTACAGTCACTCGAAAGTTCCATTATCGTTAGCGATAATGCTTCGATATATGTTAGTCTTGCGAGTGATACACGCTGTGTCGATTACAGCGATTTGGTGAAAGATGTTGCCGCTGTCATAGAAAGGGTCTGTTTGTCCTGCGAACATAGGTAAGTGCCAGATTGAGAATATTGATACTCCCTAATGGCCCAAGTACATAATGGCTTACGATGGGCCATGCTTTGCAATGCACAACTGTAGGCCACGATAACTTGGTGTTCACACAATGGCGCATGGCTCATTGCTGTCTGGCGAAACACTCACGATGGACGTGGAAGAAGTTGCGGCCGCCGCTATTTATTTATATACTGCTTACAAGTATTACATAAGTGTGTATCGCCATAAAGTTATAAAAAAAATGGCGCAAAAGGCGATGGTGGATGCTGACCATTCACCGTAACAGGACAGTTGTTTCGGGCTTATTTTAAATGCGTATAGAATGTTAACGTATATGACTTTTTAAATAAGTATTTTTATTATCATTCTCAGGCACACCATGAACAATCTGCTATATGACCTTGTTGCAGAACAATCAGGGAAATGTAATAACTTTGTTCGTATGTCATCTAGTGATTTCCAATATATTTTGCAAAAAATATCGCCGATAACTATAAATCAATAAACTTGAAAGTCTCTTCGTTGCTCCACGATACTGATATTTTGAGCGATCAAAGCACTATCCCGGTCAGCCGTCGGTGATGAAATTAACAATGGGCGATTGTTTGAACCACAGGCCACGCTACGCCACGATTCCTTCGATGTGTGCCCAAAAAACCGTCATTATCCGATTGCGCGCAACGATGGACTGTCGTCCACCACTATGTACCATTACCCCCTGTACACAATGGCGATGGCGTGCAGTGGGCCAGCATGGGCCACTTTGGGGCACTCTGGGGCCATAACGCCTATTACAACATTCTGAAGCTGTGTTGTTATCAACGTGAGCTTTTCAAAAGATGAAATGTTCATCAGAAAATTTTCGGCATTGCAACACATTTGATCAGCTTCTTCCTATTACATTGTGAAGGTATATGCAACTACATTTTTTCAAAACTCTAACCCGCTTTTATCCTCATCGTAGCAAAGAACAATTTACAATAAAATTGCGCGTGCATTTCCAAATATTTTTTTTATTGTTACGATGATGAGCATCAAAATATTCATATCATATTGTTTTGTCAGAAGAGCTATCGGATGCATCTCGTCCGGTAAATTAGTAATAACATCGTTTCGAACACGTAAACAATAATTAGAACGGGCATTGCAGAAATTGATTCATGTTCTGCAAGCGCACAGCAAATGTCGCCGCGTGAAATCAAATTCATAATTCGGAATTTCCAAAATGGAGCCATCAAACTGGCTATTGCATTCGCAATTCAAACTTTGACACTAGTTGTCAAACTCATTTCTATCTTCAAATTAGGCATATCGTATTAGTGCGTTCATTATTATTACGTTAGAAGTAGGTAGGTAGGTATTTTAACTATCTGCCTACCGACAAGAAAAGGAAGCGCAAAGTCGGTCGAAATTTTCTACCGATTCCGAGTGTTGTGTTGTAAGTCTTCGTCGTCTTTCTAAAGTAATTTTCGAACTCTAAAAATTACTGCTAACGTCGAACCATAAACTAGAAGCAGTAAAACATAAAAGTTTGCAACACGAACGCAATATTGCATAATTTGACGCAGTATAGTTGCAGAAGCACGATAATATGATAATGAACTTCAGCGAATAAACTTCAATGATATAGTAGCGAATTTTGCTGGATAAAACATGAATAGTGAAAACAAGTAGGCTGGCAGCAGCTGGGCATAACGACATCACGCGAGAAAGCAATATATTGGCACAGAAGATGCCATTTACCATGTTGCAGCTATAACAGCTTAAAGTAAAATCATGTTTTGGAGCCCGTTTATGACATAATAGTGGTGTGTTGTATATAAAACTAGTTGTCTGGACACACGTTGTTCTATCATATCTTAACTATGAACTGAAATAAATGTCAGTGGGGTTAGCAGGAACAATTGACAACTACGTATTTGTAACGTTATCGAAAGAGAATTGTATGAAAATTATGACAGCGCCCATACAATGAGAGTTTTTGATATTTTTTCTACCGCTAGGGGGCAGACCCAACTCACACAAAACGTCATCGGGTGGCGTTAGTGGTATCAAAAACGGTCAATAAAAATTTTCGATTATTTTTCTGTCACCAGACGACGCTTGGTAGCCCGACGGTCCTTGTCGTGTCAAAAGGCTGTCAGATGTCACGAATTTAAAAACCCTCATTACGTAGTCTTTAGTTCTTCCTTCTTGAGATACAGGTCTGACGGTTCTACTCACACACTGCCGACGTAGCCACTGTAAAACTAGATATTGCCCATTCAGACTGTAAATTGAGTGTAACTATTCTCCCATAAGGATCAAGTGACGCTCTCCTCCTGTACACGTATTTAATTATATAATATATTAATGTACCTACTTTATTTACTTTTCAGGGTATTTGTACGTACCTATCGAGATAAGAACATTCTAGATACTTATTAAATTATAGTAGTTTACTAGCAACGTATATCTACTCTTGCACAATTCTGAAAGTTGTTTTCATACAAACACAAACAAATGTTCAATATAATTCAGATATAATAATTCGAGGCAATTTATATTTTAGGTATCTCGTAAACTTTCTTCTGGAGTAGGACATTTAATTTCATCCTAAAGCTTATATCTTTACTCTAGGAGATTTATCTTGGAAGAATTCCAACGATTTTGTGAAACGAGACTTCTAAGAAATTCGATAGCAAAAACAAATTTCACCAATTCTGTTACGTACAAACTTGAACTTAATAATAAAATGTTATTATTATTTAATTGAAAGTTGATATCAAAATCTTAGTGCATGATCAATTTAAATGTATTGTATGATTAAAAACTAGGATGTTTAAATAACTGACCCAAATTTACGCCAATGTCAATCAATGGTATAGAAATTTTCTATGTGACACGACAACGTGAGTAAAAAAAAACAACCGACTCACAGAAGTAGCAAACAAAGAATCACCCCTATAACACACATGGGGTTGAAAAGGTGTGAAACATGAACTAATGGCTCGCTTGTGGCCGTGATGAAGTCCCTATCTTGCCCTACATCTTGATTATGCTGAGACCTTCCACTTCAACGTAGTTACGGGGATCGCGTCACCTTACAGAATGCTGAAACTAGACACTAGCGGGTTAGTGAGTGTACTGCCACAGAGTAGAAAATATATCTACTTCCGTACGGGAAACAGCATTCGTAGAACGATCCAAATCGATTCGAATTTGAAAATGTTGACGTCCCCTTTCAACGGCCCACAGTTTTTCCATACAATCGTGGACACACCGTATACTTGTAGTAGTGCAATCAAATCGAAAGCTAATTATGTAGCTGTTTATCTGTTCGTCTTTCTTTGATCTGTGGTACTACGTAGGAAATAAGTGAAATATTTTTTCGTAAATAGATATAGCTACCACAGGCGAGGCGTGCATACAAGCCGGCTTTCCTTATGAATATTACTTTAAATCTATTATTTAATATATATTAAATTGGTTCGTCACGTAGTGTTAGCGCAATGTTTTTGGTGCATTGGGGGGCGCAAATGATTGTTTTGGTTTAGTACCGTATTTAAAAAGTATATATATTATATAATATATATAAGGGAGCCGGTTTATATGCACGCCTCGATTAGCTACTAAATATTCATGTAACAAATTATAGAAAAATATGTTTAGTATAATTTGAAAATACTCTATGTAGGATCTGATATAAGATAACAATGGTAGAGTTACTTATCAATCGGGTATTGAAAGGTTGTTGTGGGGTTTGGTAATCATCATCAACCCTAATGGGAGCGTCAAAATCAAATTAACAATAATATGTATGGAATAGTTATCTCTTATGCTATTGTTGCAACATAAAATTATTCGTGTTATCAAGAGTCCCGAGGGTGGGATGGCCATTAACGCCAACTGTTCAGATCACTTCTCCTCAGTTATATACCGCGCACCCGGCACCTGTATGACTTATGATTAATACGCTTTATTTGTGGCCCATGCAGTCTCATGTGGATGTGTTTGAATAATGTTTTGACATCAGTGTGTTTGGATAGCAGTGAAGTCACTGCAGGATAAGTATCCTGAGTCGATATCTATTAAAAAGCATGCTTCTTAAGTAAAAAGTTTATGTATGTACGCAGCAATAAAACGTTTAATTAGTTCGCTGTACGAAGACGAGAAATCAGTTAGTTTTTATAGTCCATTCCGCATACTCTCGAGTTCATTAACGACATGCAAACATTCACTTAGAAAATACCAGGAAAACTGAAAACAGCTCGACCTGTATTCCGCGCTAAACTAACACGTCGGATTCAGTTATAGATTTTCGCTCAAACTGTAAATTATGTTCTTTATTGTCAGTTAGAGTTATATTGTTCTTAAAAATATGTTTGTAGAATTAAATGCAGGTGCGAAGGTAAATTTTTTTCATAGTTACTTTGAAAACGAATTATAAGGATGGGACTATACGTCACCGGAATCCGCAGTTCCGGGGAGAAAACGGTTCCAGTACCAATCAGTCTGTCAAACAATCTTATGATTTTTTCCGGCATCGACTACATTGCAGTCGGGTCGATCCGGGTCGGAAATTTTCCCGGAAGCAACCGGCACATGTCCTGGTTCTCGCCGGGTAACCGGTCGCATTTTATTCGGCGAAAGGGGCGGAGCTTATCAATATTGTATGCAGTTGTATAGAGCTGACTACATGACAACGGATTACGTTCTTTTCAGACTACAATGTTGCCAACTTAGCGGTTTTCTCCCCAAATTTATGGGGAAAACTACGAAATTACATCAATTTTATAATTATATAAAAAAGTCCTCAATTTTGAATTTCCCAAGATGGCTATTTATTTTTTTGTAAAATTGATCTATGTGTCGATTGCAAGGTTTTTAGAGGTGCTGATTAAGATAATGGCATCCGTTTAAAAATTCAAAGATGGCCGACAAAAAAGTCATCCATTTTTATTTCCATTATGGCGGATATTTATTTTTTAGCAAAACTGATATACGTGTCGTCTTTAAGATTTTAGGGGTGCTGAATATGAAAATAACATCCATTTAAAAATTCCAAGGTGGCGGACATTTATATTTATTAAAATTAATATGGGTATCCTTTTCGAGGTTTCTGGGGGTGGGGGTACCGGTTACAAAAAAGTCATCCATTTTGAATTTCCATGATAGCGCATATTTATTTTTCGTAAAATTGATATAGAAGTCGTCTATGAGGTTTTTGGGGGTGCTGAACACGAAAACATCATCCATTTTAAAATTTCAGGGTGTCGGTCAATTAAAATAACTGATTTTAATTGAAATTAATAATAGTGTCGTAAGTTTCTGGGGGTAGATACTGATGACAAAAAAGTCATCAATTTTGAAGTTTTTAAAGTGGCAGTTAAGTATTTTTTTTATTGATATGGGTGTCATCTTTAAGGTCTTTAGTCTGAATGCTGAATATGAAAATGACATCCATTTTAGTGGTATGCACCGTTTCTGAGATAGAAGCGATCTTTTATTTTTTTCTATAGGATGCACCGGTTTCGAGATAGAAGCGATCTTTTATTTTTTCTATAGGATGCACCGGTTTCGAGATAGAAGCGATCTTTTATTTTTTCTATAGGATGCACCGGTTTCGAGATAGAAGCGATCTTTTATTTTTTCTATAGGATGCACCGGTTTCGAGATAGAAGCGATCTTTTATTTTTTCTATAGGGTGCACCGGTTTCGAGATAGAAGCGATCTTTTATTTTTTCTATAGGATGCACCGGTTTGGAGATAGAAGCGAACTTTTATTTTTTCTATAGGATGCACCGGTTTGGAGATAGAAGCGAACTTTTATTTTTTCTATAGGATGCACCGGTTTCGAGATAGAAGCGAACATATAAAAAAAATGGCTGGATGGTCACGATAGCTCTTTTGCTATGGTAATTTAAAAAAAAACAAGGTAACCTAGAAATGACTTGAAATTTTGAAATGGATGACTTTTTTTGTAATGAATTGAGTCTTAACAACAGCCAGTATCCATTTCACGTAAAATAAAATATAAAAGCCATCTTGGAATTTCAAATTATTATTTTCGAATTCAGCGCCCCCAGAAACTTGGATAACGACTCCTATGTCAATTTTACAAAATAAATTTCCGCCATTTTTAAATTCCAAACTGAATTAATTTTTTGTAATCTGCACCCTCAGAAACCTAAAAACCTGGTTCTTCAGGTTGTTATAAATTGTAATACTGAGCCGGTTTGAAATATTCAGTTAACAAAACTGGTATGTACCTATTTAGTCGCTCCTTTTTTGTGTCAACATTCTTTCACAAATAAGTACCAGTAGTATGAATAATACCTATGTCAATTTACACATCCCATATCTACACTTTTTCGCAAATTTAAATACATGCTGAATACAGGACATTAGATAGAGATATAGATAATTTAATTTAAAATCACCGCGGCTTGAAGATACTGTTAGTATGTTTTGCGTGGATCGGAACACAAATAATAATTGAAGAATCTTCGGGTAGTTTGAACAACTTCAACAAATAGGACAATTGACACCTCAGTTCTCCCGTGACCACGGCTGCTGGAAAGTAGCCGAAACGTCGAGAAAAAGAAAAGTGTACCGCGACACAATCCGTAAGTGTTTAAAACAATATATAGAACTTTGTTCGCAGGTCCACTTCCTGAGGATACTATGGAGTCGGGGCGAAACGTGCGTCGAATTTGCACCCTGCATGGTGGTGTGGTGCCTTGCACGATCTTGCTGACATTATTGCTTGTGTGGTGGTGGTGTTTGCACATCTTGTTTTGAGTGTACGCATCAGCAGTGTGGGAGGAGGGAGGTGCTTTACGCTTGCTTATACGTGCACATTTGCTTGCATGCTGTGGGTATTTTTTCGCGGGATAAATTGTGTAAATAAAATAATACAACTCATTTAGATAACTCTACACTCTTGTTTTACATAGAGAATAAATAACGTATCTAATTATAACGCACATTATACTCGCTCAGGTAAATATGTCAAATTGAATACATGTTTTGAATAATTAAATGACTGGAGAACAGCCTAGGGGTAACAAGTTACCTTACAAGTTAAACTGTACATTAGGAGCCAAATATACCCCAAGTTCTGAAGACAGGATAAAGTCCCTCAACTATTAATTAATAATTGTTACACCAAATTTCATTGAATTAATAATATTATAGTATTACTAATACATAATCTATTTATAAATTAAACTGAACCTAGAATAAACACTAATTTAAAGATAACAAGCAAAGACTGAATAAAATATATTTTGCTAAATGTGTTGATATCCAGTCTAGAACAAAGGTAATCTGCTTTTCATGTTCGGATAAGTGTCACACCTGGCAATTCATTAAACAAACAACATTGGTAATAATTAAACTTGAATCTCGTTTGAAAAAAAGGGGATTAAAATTTGCATTGTGGTGACAATTTAGAACGGTCAAACAACACGCACACAAAGGACGTTATGATAGCAGTAAAACTCTTATCAGAGAATAAACGGACCGGTGTTTATTATAATATAACGATAATGCAGCGAATAAATTAATGGTGGTTATTCGTGACCCCAAATTTGTGGATAATGTTTTAGACCATTAGTGTAAAGTTATTGCGTGTACGGAACAAATACAAGCATTTATTTGCTGCAATTTTGCACGTATTTTAGTTGAGAGTTAAAAAAGTGTTATTGATGTTATGTGCTTTTATAGTTTTAGTCAGTATTTTGTTTGCGGCGCCAACAACAGACTTTTGGTGCTAAGAATTATTCTGGAATACGAAAACTTTAAATATATTTTTCATTTTGTAAAAAAACCTACACAATATCCATTATATTCAGTCCGTTGAGATGAATTTTAAGGTAATAATATAACTCTTTTCTTTTGTTACAATTTTTCACACTAAATTAATACATTTTAATTGATTTTAGCGGTAGTAGGACAATGTTATAAGAGTTAGTTACTTATATAGAAATAAAATATATTTTTTATAAATTATTTATTTCATTCTCTTGCTTAATAAACTCGTTCAACGTTAATCGTAGATTCAAAAGAAAACAAGACAAAAGTGGACGCGTAACTAATAGAACTCCGGCATTCACTTTCTGCAGTAGATGAAACATTGAATTTGAAATCATAATTATCTACAGGAAGGCAACTAATGGAATAATTTCACAGGGGAATGCTTATTAAGCGATAACATGAAAATGCGGGCAACAAACTGTGCAAAATAGATTCGTTCTATTGATTTATATTAATTAAAATAAAGCTGAGAACATTTAAGTAGAAGTAAAAAAGAATTGAAATCATTTGGTAAGCTTATATTTTTTAGTGTGCAATATTGAGTGACTAATAAATAATATAGAAAAGTAGTTGTTGTATGTTTTTTATGAAAACATAACAATACATTTTGCTTAAAAAATATATAACCAATAAAATTAATACATAACTTTATCATATTTTATTAACCCCGGACCAAAACAGAGGGGTGTTATAAGTTTGACATGTCTGTCTGTCTGTGTGTGTGTATCTGTCTGTGGCATCGTAGCTCCCAAATGGATGAACTAATTATGATCTAGATTGTTTTTGAAAGCTATGTCAGCGTCAAGAGTACTCTTAGCTATTACTCGTCATCATCAGCTCACAGCTTCACAATAATTAAAATTAGAAATTTTAGTTTTGATAATATTATTATGGAACGTGTGACTATTCTACACAAAGGAAACGCGATAAAATTTAAACCCCATTTTGTGATTTATCTAAAAAAAATTTGTAATATAACGTTACATCCCAATGCTTGCGAAGGATTCCCTTATCGAGTCGGTTCTCATCCGCATTTTGCACTTAAGTCACCTTTGAACTATCATCAGTAAGTCTTCTATTGGATTTCTATGTTCAGCTAAAGCCCTTTTTAACTGTTCTACATCCCTACTTATACTAAATCTCCTGTACCTTATCTACCCTATTGTAGCTCCCTCTAGTGGCAATGTTACAATAAATCACTGTTAGATAAATTGATCGTGGTTCTAAGCTTATGAACCTATAGATGATATAAAATCCTTCGAGTTTAGTGGAAAGGTTCATCGAACTCCTAATACGCCGGAGATATGAGAAATATTGGCAATCAACTGTATATGTCTAAATGCACTGAAATCTTAATAATAATAATAGTTCCGCACTCCGATTTCGGTGACAGTAACCAGTGTAATTGAAACCAGGCCAGCTAAGCAAGAGTTATTTTCATAGTGTCCAAGTGTGTGCGCAGTACACAAGAGTACTCACGCTTCCTTTACTCTTGAAACCTAATGAGACGGATGACCGACACAACTGGCGAGAGATCAGGCTCAGGAGCGAGTTTTTACATGCCCATCCGACGCATGGATCATCTTTCTTGTCAGACAATCAGACGATCAGCATGCATTGTCTTAATACTTGGCGAATACATTTTTTGTTGTTCCAACGCGGGAATCGAACCTACAACCTCCGAGTCGAGAGCTAATCTCTAAACTACTGGACCACGGAGGCTGTTACTCAAATCACACTTCAATATAATTATGCTGATTCTTTTATCAGTGATCCACTAATGATTCTAGTCATCGAGAAGAGGTAGTCCCAGTAGTAACAAGTAACACTCTTGAACGTACGACGATGATAGCAATATGTATTCGTAATAAATTGAAACTACCCACTGGAAATAAAAGGATTGTGTGGTTTTATGAAACCACGGTAAAAGTGAAACTTAATAACAAAATAGCGTGGAGCACTGGCACAAATGAGTACTAGTCTATACACTATACGGTCAGCTGATGCGAACTATAGGTGCCGCCATATTGGCCTCGGCTGCTCTGACGAGCGCCTTTCACTTTATCCCTACTCCGCGGCCGACCGTCACGCGACATGTAACACACAGACGAAAAAGTTTCACTTTAAATAGTGTTTGCTTCACAAAATCTAATTAATGAAACGACTAACGAGCTACACACTTGTACGAAATTGTAAGCCCAAGATATTCGATTTTAACAGCCAAACAGTTGCTGTTAGTACAAACAAAATATGCAAAGTAGGTGCGGGCTTACGCGATACGGGCATAATTATGTGAGAGCACGACACACTCGTACCCTCGTCCCACATAGGCCTAATAAAAATTCAGGAGAAACCGTGTCTAATTACCAATTATAATTAGCTTATGGTTCAACAAGATCATTCGATAATTTCTAACCTGAAGAAACAAGAGATAGGCCATGGAGACAGGGACGCAAGGGAATAGGTAATACAATAATCAAAAGCCTGCCTTAGTAGACCTAGACAAGGTTAATTTTATAATATTATACACGCGGGAACCGTACATTTTGCTGCGATCAAAAGTAGCCTTTGTCCTTCCCCGTGGTCTAATTGACATAGGTGAATTTTATCAAAATCAGTCCAGTAGTTTCGGAGCATATTCAATGCAAACAAAAAAATCTTTCTTCTTAATAATATGTATTAGTATAGATAAGCCCTTCAAATAAAAGTAAACAACAAAACATGGTTGATACAAAAAATAAACATTAACAATCATTGTGAAAAAAAAACAAGACGACACAATATCTTAACAACTTCTCACTTAAATCCTGTAAGATAAGGAGGGGAGCTGATAATAACGATGCTCATATTACATCATTAAGTAACACCTGATAGTTTTTTACCGGATGATGATGATTTATTTGTAACACGATTACTGGGGCTAATCTCCCCTAAGTGCGATTTATAACACCAAGATGTTTAAGATATTTTAATAAATCACAAATGTGTATCGAATTTCCAAAGTAGCCCCTTTTCTTTTGGAACAGGGGTAGAAGAATGTTAATCTTGTACGCGCATTACCGAACACGTTGCGATCGGAATTAGACTCCGGGTAAGAGCGTTTTTACATTACGTGATACGATAGCCGATATCGGACCGGAAAACGCTCTTATGTCTAAGCTAACACTATTCGGCGTAAAAGCGTTTTCCCATTATCTAAGCCGATGGTCGATATCGCGCCGATATTATGTCATGTAATGACAAACACAGGATATGTTTTAATCATGGAGCAAATATATTTGTATTTGCTTCATGGTTCCAATTGAAATAAATAAATAAATATATATATATATATGTATATATATATATACGTGCCTCTCACATAAATGGCCGGGATATCTAATATCGTTATCGCGTAGTGTGAAAACGCTCTAATCTGTTTTATGTTTTAAAAGGTCGGATATTGTAAGGATTATTTTTGTCTGTAAAGGATCAACTTTCGCTTCTGGTATTTCGGTTAAAAATTGTAATGATCTTAACTTTTATACCAAAGTCGGATGAAAGATTGCCTATGCCATGTTGTGTAATTGAAATAGGCAATAGTCAGATGATTAATTTTTGTCTACATAATAGATAATCTATATATATAAAAGAAAGTCTTGTTAGTTACACTATTTATAACTTAAGAACGGCTGAACCGATTTAGCTGAAAATTGGTGGGGAGGTAGCTTAGAACCAGGAAACGGACATAGGATTTTTATCCCGTTCCCGAGGGATGTGAAAAACACTGATTGCAATTCCAATGTTTCGGCTGGACCGATTTGGCTACTTTTAGTCTTGAAATAATTGTGGAAGTTCAGGAAAGGTTTAAACGGTGAAAAATATTGGGAAAGGTGTAGGTTGTAGGAGTAGGTGTAGGACTAGAACGTAGGTTGCATTGTTAGTAGTTATTTATTCATTCCAGTTCATATTTAAGACAGAACAACGTCCGTGTATACTAATAATATTATTACTGCCAATCTCATTACTATCATATCATTTACAAACAGGTATATAAAGGATTCTTTTGTATGCATATTGCAAAAGAAATAGTTTATCTAGTCGGACTTGCATTCTGATTGTGGAATATGAAAACTTTCTCGGAAGCAAAGTAACTACCGCTAAAACTTCTTACAACTTTCTATTTGTTTGCTATAGTGTGTATTTCTTAGAGATTTATGCAAGTAAATGCATGAGGATAACACTTACTTTTCACTAGTTGGGAACACCGCGGATTTCTCATTTCACAACTTCTGATTTAGTGTTTTACGATTGCTACAAGACATTTACTGGCGTGTATTAGCGTATTCGAAAATTAGAAAGACAGAATTTGTCACACGGCTGTTTGTAAAAATCTACCCATGAACATTGACGTTCAATAATTTTGTATTTAGTAATAAATGGTCGTTGCACATTAAAGATAATTTAGATGAAAAGCAGAACTGTCAAGAATTTAATGCGACGTGAAATGAAATTTTAAGACAGAGTAGTGTAATGGATAACACAGAATTACCACGTCAGGAGGTTGACAACATGAGTTCCTTATGCAAATTTCCGTCCTAG
Source organism: Phengaris arion (assembly GCA_963565745.1). Taxonomy (NCBI): domain Eukaryota; kingdom Metazoa; phylum Arthropoda; class Insecta; order Lepidoptera; family Lycaenidae; genus Phengaris; species Phengaris arion. Next base: position 7,526,809 of record OY751449.1, on the reverse strand, counting down.
AATTGATAAAAGATGAAGATATGAGCGAGACCGATGTTAGGACCCGCTTTGAACGTGGGGCGAAGGTGGATCGCAAACGAACCATTTTAATCAGCTAAATCACTGTGTCAATCATCACTGTACCAAAGCAGCATTCGTATGACAAACATTACTGGATAAAATGTAATGGGACGGAACGATTGTGATAATTTCGGAGGTGCTGCTACATTTAATTCTTTCATTCAGCTGCGACCTTCCTTGACACCACGTGTTGACACCGCCCCTTAGATGCCCCTTTTAAATGGGCAAAAAGGAATTTTACGGAAGGCGATTTAAAATGAGTTGTGTCATCGAATTAATAAGTAAGAATTATAATATTATTTCTAGTACTTGCATTAGCCAACTCAAAATGCTGACTTAGTTATCAAACACAGTAGTTCAGTGTGATTTTAACAATTGCAGTAACATCACTTTACACCGGAAGACTTGTACTTGTCATCTAGTCAAGTATATTAAACTAACAAAGCTGCCATATGTTCAGGCAAAACTATCGTCTGTGCACAGCCTAATCCCTCCCGCCTACGACTTACTATCTCTTATCTAGCATCACCCACGTGCATCTTAAGCTAACACATTAAACAATTTGTTAAGGATTTGTGCTATGTAACTTAATGTATTTCATACATTACAATTATATTGCTAAGGTACTCACATATTAAATAATATTAAATCTCAAATTACTATTCACTGTTAAGTATTTTTAATGTTAAAGTTTAAATACTTGGAGATAAAAATTCGCAAGCTATATGCACAGAATTAAGATCTATTAGTAACCTACAGATTTGCTATGGCTTCAACATTTGTACATGCTGCAACTCATATTATCGATTTGTTTGAAAGGTCGAATTCGTTACCCTGATAACAATTGAAATGTATTATTACCATACCAATCGTAACAAATAATTTATTAATCTGACAAAATGTAACGACAGTCGTAAACTAACATTAATGCGTAATTTAAACAATGTTGGCTAATTAATTTACACATTATTTGTTTTGCTTACGTGGTTTATGCAACCATAATTCCCGAGATTAAGTGAAAAATGTTTACAGCTTTTATAACAACAATGCAAGCAACCACAAAAGTAATGAGTGCTCTATTCAGAGAGAATTCCCACCGAAATATAACAATTGGCGTACATCTGAGAAACACTTAGCCGGTCGTGAAACTAAATTCTGAAATTAAAAATCCCATCGCGGGCTTCGTGCTTCGTGGATGTAATGAATACCTGTCAGGCGCGCGTGTGGGCGATCTACCGGCCTAAGTCGAACAAACATTTACCCTTCGCTCGGCAGTAATTGTTTAAAATTGAGCCTAACTGTGTGGGCCTTGCCTGTTGGACGTCCTGCCATCGAGTGCCCTATCTTGCCACTTTTCGCTTTGTTTTATATCATGTATCGTCTGTACGGCCGTGTATCCGTTGTCTTTATACAAAGTGAGTGATTAATTTTCTTTGGTATAACAAGTTGCATTGTTTAAGTAACATCATCATTATCATTAGGTACTTATCATTAATTTTATATAAAGGTAATTTATTAATTATTTTTATGATTGATTGCTTGTCGTTAAACAAAATTGATTTTTAATTCCTTTCGTCTCCAAATATTTAAATATATTTTATCACTTAAACCATAAAAGTTACTTATCACATAACATAAGCTATCAGCAAGCAAATAACACTTATGGAACAAAAACAATAGTAAAATATATTATGCACTTGTAATTTGTTTTTGGCAAAACACCAACGCATCGTGGAATGTAGAACATATTTTGGAAAGAAATTATTTTTGCAAAAGATAAGGTTAGAATTTGACACACCAAGTGAATATGTAAATAAGCTTTACTGACGATTTTTACTTATATTTTATAGGGAAATAATAGTATATAGTTCATCAGACACGTCGTTAAATAAATTAAAATTACAAACAAAACTCAACCGCAAAGTTGTCATCAAAATTGCAACTGTAGTCTACAGTTTTGATGAGTCTGAACACAGTGATTTTGTTGACGGTACAAGTAGGCTCGTAACAGGCAGTACTCGTAAACAGGCTGATATGATAATAATAAAAATTGCGTTGAAATCGTGCCCAGTTAAACTCAAGTTATAATTTTCAGAGCAAACATACCTTTAATGCAATTAATTGTAGGCTTAAAATTAAAAGCCCCTCCCGTAAATTAGAGGCGTATTTCGTTTAAATTGGCTGGCACATTGGCGCAATGTAATGGTAAATTAGGGTATTTCTGAAACGGAGCGGTGAGCGGCTGAACACCTGACAAATAGTAGGCTTTATTAAACAGTGGCTCCGATTACTATCGTAAAGTACTAGTCTCATATAAGTACCTAACGGATAAAATATAGGTACAATAGGATATAAAAAGTATATATATACCTTATAGTGCTAAAGCAATAAATTAATTAAATTTTTAATTATTATATAATCTCCTTAATATATAAACAAAATGGATTACAATTCCAATGTCTTACTCAAACTCAAGAATGGCTGGACCTATTTGGCTAATATTAGTCTGGTGAGAAATGTTGTCTGGTGAGGCATAGTAGGTTGTAGGAGTAGGTGTAGTTATAGGTGTATGTTGTAATGGTAGTTATTTGTTAATTTCAGTGCACAATTAAGACAGAACAACGTGCGGCAGGACAGCTAGTAATATATATATTTTTATCGGATATAAATCGAAAAATTTGATGTCGTGACAATTTGGCCAACGAAAGTTAACGTCAAAACCGACAATAAAATTCAATCCCACTGAAAAAACTGAAACAGGTCAAATGCTCAATTTTCCTTTATTTTCATCGATAGGTAATAAAGTACACGTTGCCTTTCCCGGCCGATACATTTGACATAGTAAGAACAATAGTCTTTTGTACCTGGAATCGGTTCACTGGCTCTATCGAACTCCACCTATTCATTTATTCCCTCTGTCATGTTTTATCGCTTATTTTACGAGACAATATTATTAATGATATTACTGAAATTGTTTTTGCAAGCTGCATAAATTTAGCTGATGCAATATCACCGGGACGAGAGTAGTTACCTGATTCCGTAACTTAAACACACTTAGCAGATTTTTCCAGTATTTTATCAGTGTTTAGCATGCACGACAACAGCCTATTACAACTACGAACTATGTGAATTTATGTGCCCTATAAGAAAATAAAATGTTAGGTAAAGTGCGGTCGTTGAGCACGTAGAATTTCGTACATTGACATATCGCAATTTGTCTCTTTCACTCGTGCACGAAATATTGCTTTCGCGCTCCTATCGCATATCTGTGTAATCTCGATAGCTATATATTCGGGCGCGAGTGAAAGAGACAAATTGCGAAAAGTCAATGTACGAATTTCTACGTGATTCGCGAATGCACTTTAGCCACAGATTAAAGAAAAGGAATAGATAAACAGCTACATATTAAGCTTGCTATGAAAGAATTTTTACTCTGTGCTTTAGCTCTATTTTATAAATGAAAAATCTATAGCTAAAGCTTTTCTGAGGCGAATTCAATTAATGGTATCCTTTGGAAGCGAACAGATTTGAAACTGGAATATCCGAATTGCTGTTCTGATTACGTTTGAATCATTCATCATGTACACAATTTCTTAGTCAAAGCAAACAACGCTGACACGAATCTGAAAGCAATCAAAAAGATTGAAACACGCTCACTATTCATTCAAATCTGCATCAATCATTCGGGATGATCACTTCACTTTTTACTCGTGCATTTATTGCAATATGCAAAACGTTGTATTAATGAAACTGATTACAATGGCCACCACAGATAGTGGAGCGAATACATCACGCATTCTAATTATTGCTGCGGCTCGTCTAAATCAATTTGGTTTACGGATTTACAACTCATTTCTATATTAAAATGGAATCCGTGCGACGCAGTAACTTATAATTTAAATGGTGCTCGCTGTTATGTCGTACGTTTTGTTTTATGAAACTCATAAATTGTTATCTTTGTTGTGTTTTTGCTAAATAAGCTGAGTATTATGAGTAGTAAAACATCGTGTGGTTATTATGCGAAAAGTCTAGTGGCGAGTGACGCGCGCCACAAAACGAAATTTTAAGTACAAAATAATAGAAATTCTGATAGAAAATAAATTGTATGAAATCTTAAAAATGCTTTGTTATTTCACAAAGACAATGACAAAGATAACAATTACCTACAATAAATAAAGGCAGTGTAGCAAATTCTTTGGCCGAGGTAATTTAGTACAGCTAGTTTAGTGACCCTACGAAATTTGCCCTTGCAATGACCCTTCCTAAGGTAACATCGTTATCCCGTCCCCCGAGGCTGGGAATGTCTATGCATCTGTTAAGTTTATCCACGTACATGTAATGTCGCTTCATTTTCTGGTACATTATTTGCACCATTTGGCTTGTACAACTTAAATGTTAGACATCAAATTAGGTAAGCTTAGGTGAACTTATATAGAAATGATTATTTAAGATTGATTAACTGTTATTGTTTTCAGAAGATTTGTAGCATGTCATTTTTGAAATTGTAATTATTTGGACTATTAACTGTCTAATTATGCAAAAAAGACATTTAATTTTGAGCACTATAAAAATAACTATGTATTATCTTTAATAATAAACTACATACAGCTACTTAAAAATGAAGGAGCAGCTTAGAGGTTTATTAAATCAGAATTTATAAGTACAATAGAAAACTTATTATCTTGGTTGTATACAAAGTATTTACCTGAGCTTTTGTGCTTGGAATTATAAGAAAGGTATAGAACTTTAATTATGAAAGCTCATTCTAAGTCGGCTACATTATAGCACCTTTTATCATTTCTTGCTTCTTATTCTTCTTGTTTTGTTGTGAATATTTTCAATCTCACTTCTATCAAAATAGTTTTCTCGAACAAAATCTTCGTTCAAAGATATCACTTTTATTTCAATATTACAACTGAGGGTAAGTCTCCGCTAAGCAATACGCCTCACAATTGAAAACTTGGATCCTCATTTTCTCTGGTATTTTCGTTTCAATGCGGTCGGTTTTAATATCGAAAATGGAATGGGACTAATTATTTCCAGTCTGTGTTGAACATTACAAAGGGTGGATCCAAGATTTCTCAATTTCGTACAGGTGGTTTTTCTCAGGCCAAACTGTTTTTATATCATCTCGCCCCTGGCGAACAGGGTCTCCCTCGGGAACACACGAATCGTCTTAATAGACTTACAGACGTTGTGCAGTCTGCATCCCCCGGGGCAGTCCCCGGTTTACCCCACAAAAAATTGAGATAAGCTTATTGAAACGTATATTGATTCTGCGAAGGAATTTATAAAATATTTTTAACCGATCTGGAAATTTCAATCAGAATATCGCTTGCAGGGATGTTTTTGAAATATTAAAATAAATATACATGGATTTTATCGTCATGCTTTAAAACAGGATTTGTGTGTCGTAGACACATTTTATTTCCTGTGGAAAAAATATCAGTAAATTAAAAAAAATCTCGTAGCATATTTTTCGGATGATACCTCAATCCCTAAAGCAACATAATTTAACACTAAAATATCAATACTTATTATACCTAATTCATATGTTACCACTATAATATTCAAATTAAAATGCATATGTATATAGTATACTGGTATTTTAAGTCATTCCCTCGGAGCATCAAAAGCAAACACTTGGGCGTACGAGTATTAGAAGTAATTACCAATATGCGAATTCCATGTAACCATTATTGCAAAATCAGCACGTGCCTGCGACATAAATATTCACATTATTACTGAGTCGTTTCTACCCTCACTCGTCACACTTTTTTTCTATCCCGTTGTGCATTTAGATATAAAGGGATTTAGGGCGTATCGACGCGGGTATGGCCTACTGTTTCCTATTATTTCATATAATATGTATGAAATTTAGCTTCAGCTGTTATTGTCCTTTTATTTATAGGAAGCTAGAGAGAGGGTCCGCATTGAAATCCCGGATTATTTGGCTAACAAATTACAACGAATCTGTCCAGAATCCATTCGATAAATCAACTCGGATTTATTAATGAAATGTGACAAAATTTATTATGGAACGTATTGGATGCGTTGCTCGAAAATCATTGATGTCGTTTGTGAATTCCACGTTAGCAGAAGTGGCTAATTCAATTCTATACAAACAGGTTAAATGTATGTACTTATTTATTTTAAAATGAAATATAATTTCTAGGACTAGGAAAAGGCCAATTACAGTTTACAAAATCATTTTGTTTTTTTTATAATTTTGAGGTCATGACAAATTCTCAATTTTAATGCATTTTTGAATATAAAATTTCAAATATCATATACAATAGTTTCATAATATCAAATAGCTAATATCAAGTAATTAAAAAAGCCAGAAGCCACGTGCACAAGATAATTGTCACTTACATACCTTGTAGGGGAGGAGCTCTGGTTTTTATAATCTTAAAATTGGATTATACAATATTGGTGGCGTGTTTATTATTATTTATTTAATACCTGTTATCACTGTAAGCTTTAATATCCGTCCATTATTATTATGGCCTTTGAAAAGAATCCTAAAATGGAAAAATATGAAATATGAATATGACAATTTCACAATTGTCTATTAAATAGCGTTGAAAAGCTTATTCGGAAGTTTTATCGCTGCTTAATTTATACTGAGCGACAGAGACAAAATACACAAATAGTCTATCTTACACTTGTCAGTAGATTGGAAAACAGACAGTTAAGTATTTCATAATATCAACACACTATATTTATACACACACACACTATATAATATTAACACTAGAAATAAGAACAAGTTAGATATGCCAGTGTTCAGACTAAGCAAAGTTAGTAAATCCTTTAAAGGCCAATGTATACGCTTATACAATATAATCCCAGAAAAGGTTCAAAACCTTCCCATTAATAAGTTTAAAAAAGTAGTTAAAGAACGTTTGTGTGCCAAAGCGTATTATAAAATTAATGACTTCATTCAAGACGGCACACCTTGGGAATAAGGTGGCTCCTTATCCTTATCTTATGTTATTATTTGTTACATAGACATAAGCAAACATTGTAATAATTTTGATTTTAAAAGAATAATTTTCCATCTTTTTGGTAAAAGATGGCCCCAGACGAGTTTCTTGCCGGCTCTTCTCGCTGGGTTAGTTCTCGAACCGGTGGTAGGCATCACGTAGTAACGACGTTCAAAAAGAGTATTTAAAAATACCAATTTTGAATAAAAATTTTTTGATTTGATTTGATTTGATTTGATTCATCAGCGTTTGACCGTAGACCTTAGATATGCCATTGCAAAGACAATATTTCCTGGCTTAATAATTATGTACTTTTGAAAAGCAAAAAAATACTGTGCATGTTCCCCATTGTTAGATCACATTACTATAATTTCGATCATATTACTAAGAAATACGAGAAAATTGATAGAACAAAAAATACACAATGAGAATACTATAGGTGGAACACAGACTTCCTATAACTAATGCTTATTTGAGCACGCTTTACTCAAAGCAGACCTAGTCTACACCATAATTGCTTTCAACCAGTCCCATATAAACGAAACTAATTTGCGATGGTTAGGTTTGGTATAGATCATTATTATGCTTGCTTAATTGGCTTATCTTAGTTTAATGATGGCTACTTGGAGAATTGCCGAGAAAACTTATAATGGAAGGTATACCTAAATCGTTATGATTTTCATCGCGTTTTGCGTATCTCATAATGTAGTTAGAGGACGGACCATTACGCATCAAAATTACAACTCAGACGCACTATACGTCAGTGGACTTTATAATGCAAATACGTCGTAAAGTCGGTTCAGGGCAGCCGACATACAAATTTAGATTGTACAATTAAATTCAACATGTCCGAGATAATTCCTTTGAAATATGGCCGCGTTGGTCATAATTGATGAAAATTGATTTGATTGGTGCAAATGTTAAGCGATGGTAGCTTAAAACACCGGTTAAATGTGAGTCGAACTTGCACACGAAGGGTTCCGTACTAAAACGGCCGAAAGGTCGCATTTGTTGTATCACTTTAATAACATTTATATTATTCTGTTGTTTGGACTTGTTGTTATAGCAGCAACAGAAATACATCATCAGTGAAATTTTCAACTGTCTAGCAATCACGGTGTTCATGAGATACAGCCTGGTGACAGAAAGGCATACAGACAGACGGACAGCGAAGTATTAGTAATAGGGTCCCGTTTTTACCCTTTGGGTACGGAACCCTAAAAAGAACACCAGAGAAAAAAAGTCTTAGAACATCTAATGTGGAGCTAGCACGAACACTTGAGAAGTATGCATAGAAAATATCCATAGAAAAGAGACGCGTTTTTCAACTTAGCTAAAGTCGTAACGTTATCGCATGTCAATTGTGTAGGCGCTGTAATAATTTTCATACTTTACAATTATCTTTCGATAATGCTACGAATACGTACTAGTCAACTGTTCGTGCTTACCCCAATGACGATCTAACTACAGAATATACTGACTATAAGACATATAGATATGAGTACTGATAAAACCTATTTCGCTAGTACAAATCAAATTGCTTTAGCTAAGTTGAAACACGCGTCTCTTTTCTATGGATTGGGTGTGATCATAACTTATCCAATAACAATACGCCATAGTATTATTTAAGGTATAAAAAAAATAAAAAATATTATGACTGTTGTTGGTTCTACTGTTCATTAAAACCTAATATCTTATTTACTATATTGTGTTGATAGTCATAAAAACACCAATACGATAAATATAATTGTATAAGAGACAAAGCTGATTGACTGATGTATCAACGCACAGGCCAAACCCTTTGGTCTAGAAATTTGAAAATTTGCACACGTATTTCTCATAATTATGACGTAGGCATCCATTAAGGAAAGATTTTTTAAAATTCAACCCCCAAGGGGCTAAAATAGGTGATAAAAGTTAGTATGAACCTTTTTATCCCTTGCACATATTTGCATTACGTTATATTTCGTTTGAATTGAGTACCGAAAAAATAATGAATTACGGCTAACAGCGTTTTCTAAAAATTTGCCCCTAAATGGGTAAAACAGGGGATGAAAGTTTAAAACCTAATTTCACGCGGGCAAAGTAGCGGGAAATGAATACTAGTTCTATAATAAAATCAAAAAAAAGATAACTCAAAACATCTGCTCATACATTGCACCACAGGGAGATAAGATATGAATTACAGTTACAGGATTGCGATCCGATTTATACTTTGTCCTGAGAAGTGTTGAGCTCAAATTAGTACTAGCTATTAATAACCTTCAACTTCGTGATGAGAGAATTATGTTTATAAAATTAAACTCGTTCTTATGTACTTTAATACTGAAATAATATTGTAATGGCCATACACTGAATGAATACATTATCCTAAGTCAGGGTCGGCTAACCAATGGCACGCGACACAATATTTTTGGCACGTCACTGATCACAAAATATTTATACTTTACTAAGAAAAAAAGTATGAAGTTAGGTATTAAATAAGAAACCTAACATAATAGATATGATGTTATTTGTTATCTATTTTGCAACAGGAAATTACACTAGGTAGTAAATTTACTTTAATTTAAATCACAAAATGATTGAGAGCACAGACTTTCAGATAGGATTTTCTTAGTTTTTAATTGCTATGTTAAGTTTTCTCGCTTGCTCAGGTCCCCTCTGTTGATACTTTTAAACCGAAATGTTTTCCTTAAATGTGCACAGTCTTTTAGGGTTTAAAGTTTTAACATAATATACAGCCTGTAATATAGGAGAAAATGTTTTCTCTCTCGCTTTACCTCCTCGCATGTAACATAAAGACTCGTAAGCGAAGCGTAACATTTCGCTATCCCTGTCCTAGGTAACAACAATTACTAGAGAAATAACAATTATACTAGGTAAAATCAACAATTCGTAGGGAAATAACAATTATACTAGGTAACAACAACAGTTACTAGAGAAATAACAATTATACTAGGTAACAACAATAACTAGATAAATACCAATTATACTAGGTAACAACAACAATTACTAGAGAAATAACAATTATACTAGGTAACAACAATAACTAGAGAAATACCAATTATACTAGGTAACAACAACAATTACTAGAGAAATAACACTTTTACTAGGTAAAAACAACAATTACTAGATAAGTAACAATTAAACTAGGTAACAATAACAGTTACTAGAGAAATAACAACTATACTAGGTAACAACAACAATTACTAGAGAAATAACAATTAGTTAATTACTGCGGTCGAAATTTGTCCATAATAAAAAAATGGTATGGTAAATGTTGTGATAGATGATAAACGTTAACGTGTAACATAATTGTATCTGTCAAACGCATAGGTAACAGAAGTGTGTATTTCTAATCTGAGATAGTGTGTGTTGTTGTTATTTTTATTAATTTTATATATTTCTAAACACATCAATAAATATTAGCCTTCTGTACACCTTCTTCCATATAAACTTTAATTTACCGCCCAATTTCATACTCCTCTCAGACAGAAATTTGAAACAGATGTTAACAGTAAAACCAATATTGAAATATTTATGACCTTTAAAAAGCTTGATATTATGTAACCTAGTAGTGGATCAGTTAAATGAACTGAGGAGGGTGTAGGTTTAATCCCTAGTGGAAAGTACGAACTAGAGATGATATACTATTTAAGGTAGGTTTAGATATGATATTTTACATCGAAGTGATGTTATGTGGTTATGAAGTGAGGTAACGCGCAGGACAGTCCTGTGTGTGGCCAACAAAATTAAAATTTTAAAGACACTTGACATCTTAATTAAGTAAAAGTGATATATTTTGCCATGATTCGTTACTCCATTCATGTCGACAGCTGATTCAAGCACTGATTAGGGTGGAAAAGAATTCGCTTAGATCATTGTTTTATGAGACACCCTTCCTAAATTAAACCACCTTGTTTCCTTTGTGATGTTATCAAAATATTATTTTTTGTTGAACACACATAAATTATTTAAATAGAAATACTCGAATATAAAAAACTGTAAACTTTAAAAATATAAGTAGCTATAGTTAATTATTATATTAAAAAAAAAATGGTTTAGTTCCAAAATATTTTTCATAGGAGTACAATTCCTTAAATCTAACAATTTATACTTAGAGCTAGGATCGATAACAGTTTATAGCGGCTCTAAAAAAAAATTATAAATGCACCAAAAGCATTTGCAAGTAAAAGAACACGTAATTCAAGTTACATTTCATATGAATTTTAGTCTTCAGTTTTCTAGAAACTCTACAGTTTAATTAATATTATTTTGTATAAAATTATTCTTCTAAATCTATTTTTTATTAGCTGCTGCAGCTTTGGAATTTCATTCGTATGTTTCTCCGCTTAAATACAAGAAAGTTGGTCTCGTCCATCAGAACTTTTATACCGCAAGAAAAAAATAACAAACGTTCAATGTTTTATGGATCAATAATCGTAAAATTGCAACACACTTTTAATTCTCAAGAATCTATTTTGGTTAAAGTTAAGCTTTATAACTCTTTCGCTGTACTTTTTATAGGCTGTGAATGACTTGAGCATCTGTGGTGGACTTGTTTCAATTTCCTTTACATTCGTACTTCCTTTACTCTGGCCATAAAATGTGGTAATAAAAAAATAATTGCCTTTTTTAAGAATACATAATAGGCACGGATTGGTAAAGTTTTATTTTTAGACTAGTGGTTTTTGTAAGAATTCCCTTTGATAATATTATATTTGAATATTTTTCTTTTAGATTTTAATGTCCCCTGGGAAATTATACATATTTGATATTATGAAATGCATATCAAAAAATTTAAAACGAACCAATGACTTTCATCACCTCATATTTTGAAGACATAAATAGTTTAATATATTACGACATTACATCTTATGAGCATAGTGGGCCATAAAATATTAAATCCATATTAATCCCCATAAAATCTCCTAAGCTTTAAAGTAGTTGATTTGTTTAATAGCTGCCTAATGCCATAAGTCCCATGTGCGAACCGATGACAGACCAACCGTAAAACATATGGCACCAATTAAGTTCTTTTTCAGTTTTATACAGATAACGAATGAATAATGAGGAGCGGGGAACATTTTACGAATGACTGCCACTCGAACAAGTGACAAAATGAAAAAAACGCCGTTAATTTGCCCCCATGTGTTTTTATGTCTCAATTATTTTTAGTGCTCCACAAAAAGTTCTCAGACTGCCGACAAAAAATTGAAATACATTTCAGGGCTCCACGATTCCATAGAGACACATGAGTACTTTTCGTTTGTATCTGCACCTATATCTGTCATTACCAGAGGATTTCCTAGTCGGTAATGTGATACAGGATAAAACAAGTTTACTACTACTGATATTCAAAGAGTGCCCTAAGGGGGTTTGGGGATCTTAAGAACGGAACGCAAGTGAGCAACTGCAGGCCCAGTTCTCGTACTTAGCTTACACTTTCAATGAATTATAAATGTGCCGTCATGTTATCATAAACTGACCCATACTCGTTGATCCAAAACTACACGTTTGACGTTTGTTCAGTGTTTGACGTTTATTTGACGTTTATGAGACATTTTGGTGATAAATGAGATCGATAGTCGAGACTGTATCGAAACTGTATTAGTGTAAGATTGAAATAGCAAAATCGGCCTTCAGAGGAGTTGTAAGTGTAAATTGTAACTCCTCCGGTGTTGCGAATGTCTATGGTCAGCAGTGATTGCTTATCATCAGGCGGTCTATCTGCTCGTTTCCTGTCCCATTTTTAAAAAATAATTCCCAAGGACCATGTCACCTAACTAGCTGGATGAGTGTGATTGAGACAAGAGTGAGATTACTTTGAAAGTGTATTATAATTGTAGATAAATGTAGTGCGCAGTGCACTTCGGCACGATAGGCTGGCTGGTCAAAGAGAAAGCATGGCTACACTGAAAAGTGTTACGGATGACGATAAAGACGATATATAGATATAGGTCTAATTTTATAAAAAAATACAAACATTATAATAACGATGCTCGCATAATGTCAGAATAGAATTCCCTACTTCTGTTTTATTATTCAGTTTCCATTCTGAATATAAATACATTCGTGTGATTATAAGGTTAAGAAAAATAAATTACACGAGGTCGTGTTATTCTACTTCAAAGGAAAATGTATAACATAATGTGGGATTACTCTTACAAGAGCCCCGGATAGTATTAAAATATTCCATATTTTTCTCTTTTTTGTGTAAATGAATTGCTTATTTTAAAAAAGATACGCAATTCGCGTATATTTTTTTAAATAAGCAATTTTTTTACTAAGGCCCGATTCGACCAAACTTGAAGTTACACGAGTGTAACTATAATGAGAATAATTTTACTCCTTCAATTTACTCTAGGATATCTTCGTTTGCGTTTTACCAAGTTACTCGAAGAGTAGGTATACTATGCTCGGTATTATTATTCAATGAATAATGAACGAATGTATAAACCGACAAAAAATCATGTACTATTGTTTGTATTAGAATGACTTGTACGCCATAATAATTTAATTTCGTAGAGTAATACAGCAAAATGTCAATATCAAATTATAACACTTCACAATGACATTGATCGTGACAATTGCCAGCCAGCTGTGCGACTATCCACTATTCTCAGTTTAATACTTTACTCAAAATCGCCCGTGTAAATATTTACTCCCGTGTAATTACATTATTCTTGGATTAGAAGTTGGAAAAACGCAAAACCAGCTTACTCTTAGATTAGGAAACATTTACACTCGAGTAAAATTTTACTCCAGTTTGGTCGAATCCGCCCTTACACGTATAAAATTATGTTCGAATTATTCTAAGCACGTAACAATATATTTATTGATTGTAATTAAAAGTATAATGTGGTTTATTATAATAAACCTAATTTTAAACGTTTTTAATACATTAATGATTGATAATTTATTTCTAATTGATGGGAACTGAATTGATTAAAAACTGCTCATTGTTCAAGGTTTCTAAAATAAAATTGTAAGGCCTTAGGCCTTATATTTTACTGCAGTGAGCTGTTATGGTTACACCTGTCCAAGAATATACACCTGTCAATCCCGAACTCGTCACTGAAAACTGCTTCAAAATTGGACCAGTAGCTTCGATTTTACACAAACAATTTTTTCCTTCAGCGCCCTCTGATGATGTTATCGTGACTTTTTTATTTAAGAATATGCACCAATCAACCCTAAACCCATCACTGAAAACCGCATCAAATTTGGACCAATAGTCGTAGTAGACCCCAAACGCATACATACCATCTCCGTTCCGTCGCAGGCAACTCATATTGTTAACAAAAAGTAATGTTAATGCGAAAAAGCCCTTTTCATCTTGAAGTTAAATAAAAGTACCAATTTAAACATTGTAAAAACAGTATTAAGTAAGAAAATGTTTTATTGTGGCGAAGCGTTAAGATATTTACGTCTCGGGAACAACTGAAGGTTTTATGTTGCATTTATTTGCTGTTCTTTACGAGATCCTGACTCTAGCTAGTTTCTACTGTTGTATTACTTTTTACTGTGGCTTTATTTCTTTATTTTCTATGAGAGTAGTTAATAAGTTTGCCGTTTGGGTGAAATTCGTATTTTATAGGATAGTACTTTGAGTGTTCTGTCTCACCTCGACCAAGCCAAATAAATGTAGGGCACTTTTTTATTGTGAATACCACCAGTACCACTTTGATAGTAGTTAAGCGGATTTCTAAGAATAATGTAAATGAAAAATAATACTTAATGATATGTAGTTTGTACGTAAAAAATACTTTATTACCATGATGAATCAAGACTAGTAAATGAGAGTGAAACGCGCTGAACATTCGCCGGAAGGTATTTTTTTTTCCATTTCTCTCTCAGCTGACGACAAAAAAACGAATCCAGAAGCTTCTAAAGAATCGACGGTTCAGTCGTTATCCAGCGTCAGCGGTATGCCAAAATTTAAAACCCTTGTGTTCATTTGTCACTGTTCAATGTTTTGACAGTCCAATTTATTTGAATTGGCATATGTTAAAAACACAGTTGTTTAGCAAAAACAATGGGTATTCGTCAGTGTCGTTTTCGGGATTTCCAGTAATCCACAGTGACCAAAATAAATATTTTTTGCGTGTGGAATGTAAACATGTTTTATATACCGCGTTTTACCATTTGAAAGGCACTAATTACGAAAGTTTTGTGTTTAATTTTATTAAAATAATTACAAATACAATTGGTGTATTGATAAGTCTCGCAGGCATAAAGTCAATCACGCGAGTGATTGACAGAAAATATATGGGATTTGACATAAGGCATCGCAAGCGACTTGTCACTTAGCGATGACTTCTGTCAAATATCAAACATTTTTTATATCGAACTTCGCCGTCGAAATTATCGAATGCATCATGACTAAAGGCCCTGGGGTGTTTTGATCTGTTCCTTGTAGGGTGCAGCTTGTGTGACACTGTGTGGCAACGTGTCACGAATTGCGGTTAAAATTAGCTCAAGAATGACGTATGCACTATGCAGATGCCACTTACATAGTTAACGCCTTCCGTAGACCAATTCATTATCATTTACATATTCCGTTAAAAGTTCGTCCTCATTCTGACCGTTGTTTTCTTAAGTTGGCATTTAATTTATATTAACTATGCTGTTTAGTTATATTATTGATGGTGCGTATTAGGAAATATTTAATGACGCCTTTTAAGGCTGTATTTGCGACGTTTGCTTTAAATCGTTCGCAAAAACGAACCAGTCCCACAAGTACGGGCCTCGTTTTTGTTCGAAGTCGACGCGTTCAATTAGAATTGTAATTAATTGCTCAGCTCCGAGCACTGACAGCGCATCAGCTGAGTCTACTTGACAGCTGAAGTACGATGCTCATCCATTGTCAGGTCGTCTAAGGAAAATATTGACTTACAATAATGAATTTAAAAATCGTTATTTTGGATAATTCATTAACGTTTTTAATGCCCGACGCATAAAGAGGAGTGTTACATTTGATGATTAACTTGGATGTGTCTGTCTAAATGTGTGTGTGTGTGTCTGTGATTTTGTTTGTGTGTGTGTCCGTGGCATCGTAGATCCTTAACGAAACATCCGATTTTTTTGTTTGAAAGCCGTCATAATCGAGATGGTGATTAGGTATTCATCATTATCAACTCGCTCACTCCTTGACGATTCGGAGATTACTTAAAAAAAATATTTTGTTTTGCCCATGTTTTAGGGTCTGAAGATAGTTAAGACAGACTTGACAAAAACATTTAGATACAATACAGTTTTAGATACTACCATTCCCTGGTAGGGGTTCGTATTATACCTATTCAAGGAATAATAATCATCAAGAGAAAAATTTGTGTCATTTATAAGACTAGACCACTTGCTATGATTTACATTTTCAATTTACATGTTAAATGATACTATTAAAATAACCATAAGATTAATCACTTATCTTAATGCAATTATTGATAAATAAAAAAGGAAAGTCCTCAATCATTTGAGTAATTATAACATTAATTTATAATTTGTTAATGTATAAAAAAATTATATTGCGTATTTTTGCGTATTAGCGTTTTTAACATATTATTATCATTAAAAGTTAAATATTATTTGTAACATATATTATTATAGTAAGTTAGCTTTTCACTTATAAATTCTTAAATTTTTTTGCTTGCAAACAATTTCCTTCGTTATTCATGTAACTAGTTATAAAGACAAATATTTGTCGTACGCGCTATTCAAGCAGATCTATTGTTTTGCCTACACTTTTAGCTTGTCGATAAAAATCGTTCTACGTTCCTTAAGGGCCTGCTACGTCATATCAACTGTTACATTTATTTCGTATTGTTCAATCGGCTCCTGACATCATTCAATCGACGTTTCATCAATTTTACTCACTAAATCGTTCAATCTTGTATAAAATTCATGGGGTGTAGCACTGAGTAGAATGATAAATAAGTCGGGCTCACCCGAATATTCTCATTTAATACGTGACCTGCTTCGCGAGAGCTACCCTCGATATGTATTGCGTCGAGAATCGGGCATCTATCATGCATTTCTCTCCGTGACGATACATTTATATAATAATTATGTCAACAAATCATACAAACGTCACATTAGCTGACACGGAAGAAAATATCCGGCTAAAAGGGCCAATTTTGTAGGATTTCATATGGAAAAATACATTGTAATGGAAAGTCTTATCTTATATAATAAAAAAATGGATTGCAATACCAATGTCTCGCTAAAACTTAAGACCGGCTGGACCGATTTGACTAATTTTAGTCTTGAAATTTAAACGGTGAGAAACATTGCAAAAATTGCGGGGAAAATATTAACACTATATTTATAGGTGCGACAGAACAACGTGTGTCGGGACAGCTACTAGTAATATGAAAAGCAGTTCGATAAAGTTAGTCATATTGCTCATATTGCATAATCCCTACTAATATTATAAATGTGAATGTGAGTTTGTTTGTTTGTTACGCTTTCGCGTAAAATCTACTTCACCTATCAGCATGGAATTTGGCACAGATAATAAGTAGACCACGGGAAAGGATTTATGCTACTTTATCGCGGGAAAATGCAATCTGCATGCGTCAGATTTTAATAGTATCTATCTGTGACTGCATTTATTAGCTGTCTGGTTCTTAAAACCATGCCATAATGATGTCAGTGGTTGCGTAAGATAAAGGGGCACGATTTTGGAGGCTGGGATTTGTACATTATACAATCCACTCAGAATTTCTTACAGCGCATCTCGTATCAGTCTACATCAAGCCGCTTTACTTAAAATGTAAAACAAAATTCGTGGTTCGCATACGTATCTCGCTTGAGCTATGATATCATTTGGATTCCGTTATTTTTTCATATCTAGGGTTCCGTAAGTAAAATTGAAAAAAAAAGTAAATGTAAATGTCCTTAAGAAAAAAATGTACCAAAAATAAAAAAAAAGCTGTTTTCATTGATTGCAATATCATATTATTTTAAGTGCGTTTTAAAATATTACCTACTCCCATGAAACGTACGTAGGTACTAAGGCGGGTCAATAAGTCCGTGACTTTTTGAATTTCTAACCTCCTTACTGAAAAAGCAACACTACTCCTGTCAACAGGCATCTGTCAGTTGACTCCTATCAAAATTTGAACTTGCTGCGTCAGTTAGTTTGTGTTTTACAGCTATCTTTATCAGACTATCCAGTAACTTAAGGAAACAATGGAAAAAAGTGAATTTCGTGTGCTTATTAAGCATTATTTTTTGCGAAAAAAACCATTACCAAAACCAAGGCTAAGCTTGATAAATACTATGGGGACTCTGCACCATAGATTTCAATGGTAAAAAAGTGGTTTACTGAATTTCGTTGTGGCCTTACAAGCACTGAAGATGCCGAACGTCCTGGACGCCCAGTTGAGGTCTCTACACCCGAAACAATCGAAAAAATTCACGATATGGTGCTGGCCGACCGAAGATTGAAAGTGCAAGAGATTGTGGAAGCCATAGGCATCTCGCATGGCTCAGTGGTTTCAATTTTGAATGATCACTTGGGCATGAGAAAGCTTTCCGCAAGATGGGTGCCGCGTTTGCTCACAGTCGACCACAAACGCAATCGTGTAACAACTTCACAGGAAGGTTTGGCGTTGTTTAATCACAATATGGAGGAGTTTTTTAACCGTGGACGAAACATGGATCCATCACAATACACCAGAGACCAAACAACAGTCAAAACAGTGTGTTTCTAAGGGTGAATCGGCGCTAAAGAAGGCCAAGGTGGGTTTGTCAGCCAATGGGATAATAACGTGGGATAATCCACATTGACTATCTTCAAAAGGGAAGAACAATTAATGGGAAATATTATGCCAACTTATTGGACCGCTTTAATGAGGATTTGAAAAAAAACCGACCTCATTTGGCCAAGAAAAATGTTCTTTTTCACTAAGACAATGCAAGGGTGCACACATGTGCAGTTGCCATGGCAAAAATCCATGAATTGGGCTATGAATTGCTCCCACATCTACCCTATTCTCAAGATTTGGCTCCGAGTGACTACCTCTTGTTCCCAAACCTGAAGAAATGGCTCGGTGGAAAAAGATTTGACTCCAATGATGAAGTCATCTCGCAAACAAAGGCCTATTTTGAGGACCTCGACAAATCATATTTTTTGGAAGGGATAAAAAAATTGGAGAAGCGTTGGACAAAGTGTATAGAGCTCAAGGGGGACTACGTTGAAAAATAAAATGATTTATTTATCAAAAAATCTGTGTTTTATTCCAAAAGTCACGGACTTATTGACCCGCCCTCGTACCTAACAATTTGGTTTTTGGTGTTTATATCGGTTTTATCTGTCGGTGATGGTTGATGGATTTTAACTTCTGCCATAATAAGGGCAAAAGCGGCATCTCGATGAAACGAAGTTCTGAGAAAATTTTAGTTTTGTAAAAATTGTTTTCTAGTCAACCTGAGCAACATTTTCTTAGGGTTTTTAATATTGTGTTTTAAATTAGATACCGCAATTTGGCTTAGTTCATTGAATGTCCATTTTCAAGCGTTGAATGAAATTGAATGTCCATTTCATCCGTTGATAATCATAAAAATCAACCTTTTTGAGATACCGATTTTGCGCTTAGCACGACAGTATTTTGGCCTATATTAAAATTAAAATTAAAATTGACAATCAGAAAAATCTGATTATGGAACCGTTAGGGTGTAATTTCGGTCACTCTTGCCCACTTTATTTTACAATTCATGGCACACACGTGTCACGTCATGTAGTCTATGTTAGAATTTCAAATTGTTTAGAAGTTATCGCGTTTTTGTATCTAGAAACATTTAGAAAACTTGCTTTTTGTTGTTGTTATTTTAAATAAACAAAACCCAAAACTTCAAGTAACCCCTAATTTTCAAGCAATGAGTGAGTTGATGATAATGAATTATAGTTAATAACACTCTCGATCATGTCAACTTACAAACAAAAAAACTAGATCAAAATTGGTTTATCCGTTTGGGAGCTACGATGACACGGACAGATACACAGACAGATAAACAGACTGGCAGACACGTCAAACTTATAACACTCCTATTTTCGTCGAGGGTTAAAAAGTATGAGAATATGATTTGTATGTGAAGATGTGCATTGGGTACAAGGGATTGCAGCTTTTCATTGAGAAATATAAAAAAGAAACTTGAGAAACCGGATGGAACGAAGTTCCTTTCGATTAATTAGTAAAGGAATTGTATTTTTTTTTTTTTAAGTTATAATTATATTTTTTTATTATTAACAAATATAATGTAACATAAACTTAATCAGTAGGCTCAATTTTAGTAATAATCGAGAGAGAGAGAGAGAGAGGCAGACAGAGAAACACGCTCACGCCGCTCGACTTTCAACTATAGCAAAAGTGTCGTTACAACTTTTAGTCTTAATTTTTTCCGTCTAGCCCCCTTTCGCAACGCGCGATAAGGAACTTCGTTCCAATAAAGTTTTGACGCCCATTAATAGACTAAGTAATATAGTGTCTAATTAGGTACAACTAAAGGGTGCCCAATAAGAGCCCGATTTAATTTTAAGAAAAAACACATATTTTTTTGAGCGAGAGGTGATATTTTTATCGCGTTATAAAGAACACATGTTCCGTTGAGTATGGAATAGAATATCCTGCATATGACCCCCACGGCTCTGACGGCAGACCCTTGCACTTTTCATGAAATTTTCGATGACTTTTTCACAGAGTGGCGGCTCTATCTCACCGATGACGCGTTGGATCTCGGCCTTTAGCTCGGGAATTGTTCGTGGTTTATTCGCATAGACCTGAGATTTAACAAAACCCCAAAGGAAAAAGTCGCAAGGCGATAAATCGCAAGATCTCGGTGGCCAGTACTTCCAATTGGGGCCACAAGAACTCTGTTATCATGGTGCGGTAACGCAAACCGTTGACAGTTGCAGCATTTCCAATCACGCCGCCTATGAAGAATCCGCACCAAACAGTGTCTCGCTGGGGATGTATTTGTTTCTTCTAGATCACGTGCGGATTTTGTTAGCCCCAAATTCGACAATTTTGTTTGTTAACGAACCCGTTCAAATGAAAGTGCGCCTCATCGGTGAAGATGATTTTTTTTCGAAAAAGGCATCCCGTTCATTTTGCACCCACACCCATTCTACAAATTGTCGGCGCTGTGCATGGTCGGCTGGTTTAATCTCCTGGGTTCAGCTGAATCTTGTAAGGATGAAGGTGAAGGTCCTTCGTTAGAATTCGCTGCGTGGTGTTCCTCGAAAGTTGGAGTTGTTGTGAACGATGCCGAATTGATGTTCCCGGGTTTTCGGCGACACTCTCGTTTACAGCAGCGATGTTTTCGAGAGACCGACCGGTACGCCGACGCACAGGAGACTTGCCTTCCATAATCGACCCAGTTTCCTCAAATTTATTGATCACTCTTCGAATTGTTGACACATTTGGTGCATTTCACGACCGAAAATTACGCGAAGTTTGCGAGCGGTTTCAGCGTAGCTTTCCCCATTTTTGTAATGGGTTTTCACAGTGATAACGCGTTGTTCTTTTGTGTAACGCTCCTTACAGCTGTCAAGTTTCAGAGCTGCCACTTGCTCAGAAAAAAAATGGCGCCAAATTTAAATCGGGCACTGTTATTGGGACACCCGTTACAAGTAACTACATGTTGCCCGCGACTTCATACGTGTGATAGTTAATTTCAAGGAAACCGTACATTTTTCTGCGGTAAAAAGTAGCCTTTATCCTTCCCCGTGGTCTACTCTATATCTGTACCAAATTTTCTTACAATCGATCTAGTAGTTTCGAAGTCTATTCAATACAAACAAACAAACATACCTACTAACAAACTTTTGCTCTTTAATATATTAGTATAGATTGTTAGTAATCAGAAATGTTTAAGTCCCACAAAATCGCTACCAAGAAATTTGAATGCTGATGATAAGTAAAAAATATCTACATGACATTATTTCCTAGCCGTAGAAATTATAGGCTGGTGTATTTTTCATCACATTGTGGAGACACCATATTAGTGGTCGGTGATGATGATAATGACAAAAGTGTAACTAATAAAATTATAAACCCAGTAAGCCCATGGAGTAAGTAGGAATGGGCGTGTGTATTTTTTGTGATTTATGTATTTCGTCTCCGCGCATCCGTCGCGTCGGCTCATTATAAGACGACGTTGAAGAATGAACGAAACCGGGTGAATTATGTTGTATTTAACCTGTACGAGATTAAGATTTAATTTTCGTATTTGTTCAGCAGATGGTGAAATTGATATTTTGTTTTATTTTGTCTACGGTCAAGAAAAATGGCATGGTGTCTTCATCAGTCGCTTACCGTCATAATATTATAGAAAACTGCTTAACATTCAGTCTCCTCGACTGTACTGCGTTCACTAGTATTTTATGAGGAATATAACAAGCATTTTAAATAACTAGAGGTCGACGTGGTTGAAACTCAGCCATAATAATTCATATAATGTTAAAGTTTGATTATTTACAGATTGACAAACGTCAACACGTAAAAAAATTGCGTCTATCAAATGCACGGCAGTGTATATTAATAATCTGAGTTAATTTGTGTTGTTGTTATTTACATTAATTTTATAAATTTCAAACCATTTATTAAAATAATATTAGCTTTCAACACACCTTCCTCCACACAAACTTTAATTTATCGGCCAAATTTCATACTTCTCCGGTTGTACAAATCTCGTAAAACTGCACTTATACTTTTTGTTTCACGAATTAATATATTAATTAACCCGTTTATTCTTTGTTTTAGATAAAGCAGATGATTAGGCTTGACTTTGATCGAAGTGCGGACAATTATTTCGTCTGAATACCTAATCTGAAAAACTATCAGTATCCTAGAATATATTTTCAACAAAATAGAAAACGAAAAATCGCCGGAAGCTTCCGGTTTTTGCAACAATAATACGTAGACATTAGCACAGTTGCCGGAACCGGATGTTAGTCGGCACGTCCGGTATCGTAAGGCAGTGTGCCAGAGACGGATCAATGTAGTTTTAATTAGAAAATCCTTTGTGTACAAACAGAAAATGATGCTTATAGAATCCAATAGGGATTCTATAAGCAAAATTTTCAGGTTCCTCACATTCTTCAATTGATTTCCATGAAGAAAACGAACATAAATTATTAAGTAGGATGAATTTTATCCGAATAAAATATTTAACCCAATATTAGGCTACAATATAAAACAAAGTATCATGTGTAACTAAAATTCGTAGTTTACGGAAAAACAGCGATATTAACATTTCCTAACGATTCACACAACGCATGGACGCATATCCTCACACTGCCGTACAATGTACCGGCTTTGTAGGTCACGCCCGCCGCACTGTTTCGGACGCGCGGCTATGAATAAAATTTAAGTATTTTATTTGATAATCTGGTCAAAATTTAAGGTCACAATACGGTTAATAATATCTTTTTGGAACGAGAATCATATACTGATCCTTGAATATTATATTTTTGTTTTGAAGACACTATGTATATGATTTATATTTGTTTTGAAGAAATCAAAACAGTTATTATTATCATCGTGATCATCATCACTATTAATAACGACCAACGTCCCCACCACTCGAATCTCCCTTCAATGTAAGGATGATTAGGGTTAGTAAATCTACTAAGTGTCTAATCAGAAACTTCAAAGTTGCTAGTTTTTCGAAAATGTAGCTTAGCTTGTCCAACAATATTATCATCGTTTGCGCGTCCGGATAATGTACTTAATAAACCTTATATCTACAACACGGAATCGAACCTGCAACCCATCTATCAAGCAATATACATATACTCTTATTCATATATAGGTAAAATTAAAACTATAACACTTAAAATCAACTAACATTAATTTAGACGTTGGTTTTGTATCAATTACAAACAACTATTCATAGCTGTAATTGATTTAGCACGAATCGCAATAATATTAGCTTATTACAATGTGTTTGATTTTAGAAATAATTGTTAACAATAACGTTTGTATGAATATATTTTGTTTTGTTAGGCATCTGAATTAATAATTATTGATTAAAATATAAAGTCCGCTATGTTTATTATGGCGATCAATTAATTTGTCATATGATCCTTACATAAAACGATTGATTAAAAAATGAATGCTTCATATATATTAAAATTGCTAATAGGCAAACAATTAAAAAAACATTCTCATATATATACCTACTCGCTAATTTTGCATCACAATCTATTTAGACATGATTCAGTAATCCCTTTTGTAGTCCTCGACAGAGTAGGATTTATAGGTTGTTCAATTATTCGATTCGCAGGAAACTGATATCTGAAAGAAATGTACGATTTATGTATCAAATTATATTCGTTTACTTTTGATAATATTATGGTACCTTAGCTGGACAAGGTATCGAGATCATATTGCTCCACCTAGACGACATTTTAATCTTTATAGAAGACGAATAAACTATATTAGAGTACATTAAATTGTTCTGTTTTCTGTTTCTTATTAATCTATTCCTGTTATATCATTATTGTTTTTAAGTCATCATAATAATCATTAACAGTAACCTACTCGTATTATTATAACTTTTCACGCATTCTCCACCTAATATACTGTGTTAAAAAGTTTATATCATTGGTATTGAAACATAACCTCACTTTCACTAAACGGCTCATAGCGTTATTCTCAGATTGCCAAAAGTTATAGAATTTTCCACAAGGCTCTCATTAATCTAAATCTATCTATATACCTGGGCTGATTGATAACTGGCCGAAACGACGAACTTAAAAAAATGATACGAAAAAAGGAATATTATATTCTGGCATCTTTTTGAAAATAGAACGCTAAATTTGAATTTAATCGAACTGATGGAATTTGTTTGAGAGCACGTAGAACTTTCTCTGTTGTAAATTTTCTTAACAATGGAAAGAAACGAAATTCGTGCGGTGATAAAGTTTTACGTTTTAAAAGAGAAAACAGCAACCCAGATTAAAACCAAGCTAGACAGTGTTTTAGGTAATTCTGCTCCTGCATTGAGTACAATTCACACCTGGGTAACCGATTTTAAACGTGGAAGACAGAGCTGCGAAGACGCCCACAGGTCTGGCCGTCCAAATGAAGTCACGAATGCGGACATGATCAAAAAAATTCACAAAATTGTATTGAATGATCGGCGCTTAAAATTGCGAGAGATAGCAGAGATGGTGAGCATTTCATTTCATCTGAACGCGTTTTTAATATTTTACACCAACATTTGGGAATGAAAAAGCTTTGCGCACGATGGGTGCCGCGTTTGCTCACTGTAGACCAAAAGCAACGGTCCACCCTATTCCCCGGATCTGGCCCCGTGCGACTTCCACTTATTCCCAAACCTGAAGAAATGGTTAGGTGGCCAGAGATTTTCATCAAATGAAGAAGTCATTGTTGCCGTGGACGAGTATTTTGAGGGGTTGGAGAAAACATTTTATCAAACTGGTGTAACTAAATAAATAAACTAAATAAAAAGAAATAAATTTATTTTAAATCGATTTTTGAAGTTTTTCTTTGTCGTTTCGGAAACTTATCAATCAGCCCTCGTATACCAGTTTGCATCTTATTACATTCTTAGCCCAAGATGGTGCTTATGAGTGGTTGATATGAGATGGTTTCAATGTCCTTTCCCATACTAATACAGTGTTCAGTTTGTCACTTGACTGTCAAATATTTAAACGTGCGATCAGTTTATCTGTTCAGTTATTTATTTCAGTTCGTAGTTAAGACACAACAAACCGGGACAGCTGGTATAAAATATTATAAATTTTCTCACTTGTCGTCGACAAAATTAATTAACTCTACAAACTATAGTTTTTGTTGCAACGGCTATTATAAATTTAATCTTTTATTTGAAATAGCTCGGTTCAGCCCGAGGGCCTAAGCGATGACTGTTATTACTGAGCTTCTGAAAGCATTCTGTACGACGGTTGTTTATACTATAATTGCTACACTATTTCTGTCTGATATTTTTGTTGATAAAATCTACTTCTACTAACTATTGATAATTGCAGGGAACATAGAGCTTTACGATTAAAACAATTATTATAATGTTTTCGAAATTGATTTTCTTATCTATCGTATTGTGATTACGACTTACAACATTTATAACATAATAATTATATCTTACTTATTTAACTTCCTTGCTAACTTCGATATTATAATTTTTATGAATATAAATAGACATACGTACAGAAATTTTGTATTATTATATAATAAAAATTGCATATATACTTAACTTTGGGCACGTTATAATTGTGTATTTTAGGGTGGCTCCCCCTATACATGACTTTTCTATACTGATCTAAAGATTTGTTTGTTTATAAGAATTGAATTGGCTCCGTAACTACGGGATATATTTTGTTGAAATTTGGCCGAGATATAGAGTAGAGAACGGGGAAGGACATAGGCTACTTTTTATCACAACAAATTATGTGATCCCCGCAACATTGCCTTTTTGTAATCACGCCGGGGCAATCATCACTAAATCACCGGGTCGCGCGACCAGGTCTCGGCCGCGGATTGCCTCGGTCGCGCGTCGCGATCGCATAAATCGGTAGGCAACCTTGAGATTGCAAGTTCACTATTCTACCAAGAGCACTTCTATAATATCCTTCCAAGGCCCAACACTAATGCCCGGTTGCTGAGGTTTTTCATCGATAGTTTATCTTTTCAATAGTATTTTTTATTGATGACGCAAACGCGTTAACGATTAAAAGGCACTATTGAATACATAAACTACCAATAAAATCCCTCAGAAACTGGGCACAAGAAATTCTCTCAAAGATTACATTCTATCTGCATACTCAACTTTTACACATATACCAGAAAGTGTATGTAAAATTTCGATCATAATATAAGTATAGGGTTGGTACTAAAGTTCGCTGTGGCTGTCGATCTGAAAATTATCTGACAGGTTCTATCAACGTACGAGGGCCAGGCTACCGAAATTTACGATCAAACTTCGTACTTTACAACTCTTATCAATACCCTGTTACGTACTTTACGCCCTTTTATAGTTGAACCCTGAATTCCTTTTTATACACCCTAAAGGTGCTAGAAGATATAAATGCGAATTTTTAACGTGTAAACGAGTAAAGTAAATGAGAAACATTTCTATGAATAATAATAATAATATCTGTGGACGCTTCCACACCACGTTAATCTGGTCCCGTGCTAAGTTCTCGAAGAACTTGTGTTACGGGTACCAGACAACGGAAATATTTAAGTTTTTTATTATACTATACTTGGACATTTAAAACACAACCATGTCCCAGGAACACAGAAATTTTTTTTGCTTCTTTGGCGGGATTCGAACGCGCGACCTCTGGATTGAGCCATAGAGGTCGAGGAAAATATATTTTGTTTAGATATCAATGGCACCTTGTATCAAATATGTGACGAGCTGCCGATAAGTGTTGTGGTAAATTTCAATATTACTGATACAATGCTTAATAGCTTATATTATTTAAATCTACGAAAAGTCGGCATATGCACTATGCACTTGTTACACCAAAACTACGCACACTTCGTGCCAATAAGCGCCGCATCGTTTAGCTCAAATAATAAATAAACTGGCAATTAGCGCTAATATGTATTCATGGGTTATCTGATAAGATAGAGGCTTGTTCCCGCTATGTTTTAGCAGTATGATTCCTGTTTATAGGCTGCACGCCGTGGGTGGCGTGCGCTCAACAAGCTATCGCCCAAGTGATGTAAGGTAACGCTTATCGATGAATAAGCAGCGAGTAAAGACGATGCGTAGCATGCGCGTAAATTCTAGTCCACGCACAAACTTATCTCATCTATTGGATAAAGGTTACGTATAACTATGACTAGAAAACATTGTTGAAAAGGCACAATGCATTAAAATCTCATATTGGAATATAATATAATTGAAACATTCGACGGATCCAGCCCGCTTGATAGTAAAATAAATAATTTACACTGAAAGTTAGCAATATACTTGTAACATAACTTTATAGTTTAAACATTGATTTGTACCTTTCTTACCTATTAGAAAAAAAAATATATAAGTTTTTTTACCAAACCGCTATTATTTGTGCTTGCTTTAAGGTACTCAAACATAATCAAATTTAAAAATGTGTAGGTATCGTTAATTTATAATTAAAGGAATATTAATATACTATCGACACCAGCATGGCACACCACTACATGTACCTAATGACAGCTATTCGGTAATGGGCGCACGGACGCAAAGAGGTGCATTTATGATAATTAGTGAGATACAATATTTACTCCGCGGGTTAAAGACCCGTCTATCGGATCCTTGTTTATCTGAGCTGTTCTAGATACACCAACGAAGCTCCACTATATTGTTTTCAATATCGTATATCTTAAAATGAAATTAGAAATAATGACGATGATATTTCTGAAAATATCATAAGCACGCAGCTGTGGCCACTATATTTTTAATTCAAAATTCTGTTTGCCCTCGAATAAAAATAATTAGCTCCATAAGGTATGTTTTCTTAATTCTCTGATTTTACTTGCAATTAACAAAAAATATATATATATATATATATATATATATATATATTATAGGCAACAAATAACAATAAATATGGTATCAATCGTAGATCAAAAAGTTCTAACCTAACCTAATCTAAACTTTATAATACCTTTCAAGAAAAATTCCATGGCACTTGCACAAAGATTAAAGATTTAAGATGCCTCACGTTGGGGATTTGGAAGTGACAATCTAATCACATATTCTTCCTGTATAAAACTATCGCCACGATAAACTAATCTAGAACTGAGCCAGGAAGTACGGATTATTTAGGGTTTAAATAAAGTTTCCACTTTAACTAATTTATATTTTAATATTTAACCTTCGTTGTTTTTTAAATTAAAATAAGAAGTGATTTTGGTGATTAAATTATTAAATGTGTTCACTTTTTATCGTCAGTTCTCACCGAAACGAGAAGATACGTGAAACGGCGCTGCCTTTTTAAGATAGCGATTCAAAATTGAACTTTATTCACTACTGTAAGCTTAATGTTTCAGATTATAAGAAATGCTTACACTTAAATAATATTGTGTAAACAGTACAATGAATTATTAATACGTGTAATATGAATTTATTATTATTTGCGCAATATTTAGTTAGGAGAATATTGTTTTATTTTTAAAGATAATGTATTAGGCATATAAAATTATGTTCAAAGTGCATTTTTAAATTAGTTTTAAAAAAGTATGATATTCACGATCTTCAATTGTTTTTTTTTCATGGTTGCCATTATCTTGTCGAACAGCGATATAAGCACATGTACAATAATTATAAGAGAATAAACCCTGTATAAAACGGATTGGAGTTTCAATAAGTAGTAACATTTAGCGATCGTAAAAAAGGACTCTAATAATAATAGCTCCCCACACCGATTTCGGTGACGGTGGCCGGTTTCATTGAAACCAGGCCAGCTACGCAGGAATTATTTTACAGTGCCCAAAGGTGTGCGCAGTACACAAGAGCACTCTCTCTTCCTTTAGTCTCGAAACCCAGTGGGACGGACAGACCGACACTGGCGACTGGCGAGAGATCAGGTGCAGGTCCGACTTTTTATATGCCCATCCGACGCATGGATCATCTTTCTTGTCAGACAATCAGGTGAGCAGCCTGTATTGTCCTAACCAAACTTGGAAACAACATTTTTTGTTGTTCCAATGCGGGAACGAACCCACGACCTCCGAGTCGAGAGACAAGCTTTAAACCACTGGACCACGGAGGCTGTTAAGGACTCTACACTACACAAGGAGATACATGTTAAATTTCAAGATTTAAAATGTCAAACTAGACCGCTCTGTATAGCCCAACGTCGGTCTTGCCGTGAAACGAGTACTCGTATCTTCTTGTGCACTGAATAATAGTCAATTTAAATATCTATTTTAGAAATGTAGCGCCGCGTCCAGTATCGTCTCGTTTCGGTGTGAGCTGGTCCTTAATCTGCAGAAGTTGTCAAAGTCAATTAGTAAGCTTTTTTTTAGAAAAAAATAGCACCTACGTAAAGCCGGACTATTTACCAATAACCTCGTCTAATTAGAACCTCTGAAACGTAGCAATACGAATACAAACTATCACAGATGTTAAAGACATTTAAAGCTATATCAATTTACGCATTAGCCACACCGCTACCAAAATGTTACGTGCATTAAAGATAATGGAAGTAATTTTTCACGCATTTCTTCTAAAATCATGTGCACTTATAGCGTAATTCCTTTCTCCGTGAGGAAAAAAATGATTGATGCCTCTGTTTTTACCGTGATCTTAGTCATTATTGCGTGAATAAACAAAAACTCATATCATTTATGATACGAAAGCATTATTGATTGCATGTAATTACGCTTGCAATTCGGGTGGCAAAAAGATAATGAGATTCACCTTTTTATAGGTAGCACATTTTTGTTATAATCAATTTGCATAGTTTTTGACCAATTTCAACCAAAATTTTAACAAAGTTTATATCTTTCACTGCCATTTCTTTAACCGAATTCCAAAAAGGAAGCGATTATTATTTGTTCTGTACTTAAGATTCTTGCGTTTATCTTGCAGTGGACTGTGGTGATATCATGGTGTGAAAATAGTAGGAATACGTCGAGAGTCCGTGTATATATTTTACGCATCTTCTACATTCAACATTAATTGTCAATCTGTCGTCATTTTCCGTCTCAATTTTTAGCTCTTTGTTTTGTTTTTTTATGTTTTTTTTCGCATCTTGGAAATACAGTACCCGGCGATAAATATTGCACATCGACCTTTGGAAAGAGACAATCGGATAATTTCGGCTTCGCAGAGCGTTATCTCTGTCATACGAAATACAAACAGTCCGGTATCTTTTAGGAGCTGTTAAAACAATTATGATTTTCTTTTTTTGATAATTATTTTATTATTTGTATAAATACACCAATTTTTATATAAGTGATGGCTTTAGGTTAGGGGTAAATTTCCCTCTTTTCCCTAAAGTTGGGCGTGTTAACAACTCTAAATATATATTTTGAACTGGACGCGACCGCACTCTATCGCATTTGAACAACGACTGACAAAACGTCACATAGGTAGTGTGCGACAGAGATAACGCTCTACGAAGCCGAAATTAGCCGATTGTCTCTTTCCAAAGGTCGATCTGCAATATTTATCGCCGGGTACTGTATATTGTATTGTATACTGATCTGAGTCGAGTTATAGTTTACTTCTGCGCTATTATTCTCCATTGCCTTGCTAAAAATCAATTCCGCTACAGCTTGGCAAAAAAGAGTGTGATGCGGTGACAGCAGGAACTAAAAACATTTTCGACTGTATCATCTTTTGTCCATATTAGATTGATATGCCATATTTAATTTAAATATATTAAAATACAATCCATAAATATTAAATTTCTCTTTCCAATCTGATAAGGACAAAAGACGATAGAGGCGAAAATGTTTCTAGTTCCAGCTGTCACCGCGTCACTCACTTTTTTGCCAAGCTGTACCTTTATACACATTTAAATGTAACTAAAATTGTAGAATTAAAAAGAACTAAATTGGAGCTAAATAAATATGTAGCCAGTTGTTCGTTCGTTTAATTTGTACGAGCTTCTCGTTTTTTGTGTTGCAATACCTAACGCGGGCTAACCGAATTGAGCTCGGCGCGTCATTCCTGTAACTCGGTAATGGCCTGCGTTTTTTACTGTATTTGTAACCAAATTGTGTTCTTTTAATTTTAAAGTACAAAAATAATAATTACCGGGTTGACGTCAGCATTAGAGCGTTTTCGTATTGCGCGGTGCGATATCGCATGTCGCACCGATAAATTATTGATATAATAAAGAGACAGCGATGTGCTTTAATATGAAACATAATATTATTCTTGTCTGTGTAATTATCAGTGCGACATGCGATAACGGTTCGGATATTGGAAAAACGCACTTATGAGAATGATATAATAACGTACCTCAGTAATTACTATAAATTTATCAGCGCGACATGCGATATCGCATCGCACAATGTTAAAACGTTCTTACATGGGATTTACACAGGTGACTATAGCACGGGGACGTGCGATTTATTCCATTTGTCAAAACTTTACAGATTAAGGCTGGACTAGTCGGGTTTTTCTCCATACAAACGCTGTTGGTGATTTACTCTAAAGTCAAACATTGTGGTCGCAAATTTTAGGGTAATATCGATTTTTATTACACTTATTTATGCGCTTATATTTCTTAAACTTAACTTAGTTTCGAAGATAATAGCCTCCAAACATCGAATTTTAGTGCAACTTTGACCGTAAATAAAAAACAAACGAAGAATGAAAATAGGAAACACTTCAGACAAAAATATTATATCGTTTTTTCATAAAACACCAACGGCTGAGTGCCGATTTGCATAATTTGAGGACGAGTTTTCTAAAATACTTAACAAATCAGTATAAATATATATATAGATTACTATTTTATGGGTTTAATATTTTTTTCCCCGATGTTAGTTGAAATAACAAGCATTTTCCCCGCGCGCAACACTGAGTTCGATCCGTTGACTGGCGTACTCTTAAATGGGTATTCGGATAAGTCGCACGGCTATAAGTAGTCACAAAGTATTTTTGCAGTTTTATATTGTCCAGACCATAGTCCAGACCATAATATTCCTCTAAAGATCATTATGTGAAAAGACTATAACCTAATTTATTTCCTCTCAAATTCTGTCGATGATGTAAAATTTAATTTTTAGGACACGAATTAATTAGTCCGTAAATTCTTTGTTAAATACAAGCAGAATATGCATGAGGTAGCTTCTAAGTGGTCAGCCTGCAGTAGCACGGCAATTAAGAAGCTAACCTCAAGCTCACCCAAGGCTTGCTAAATGGAAACTAAGTGAGCTTCTAAGCTTGTCTTTTGAGGTATCAGTTGGATATATTCACTTACCATCGGCTAACACGTAGAACATTTGGACGATTTCATTTGGGTGCATCCAGTAATGAAATTCGTGTTGCAGAAATGAAGATACCAAACAGATTATATTATATTTGGACTACCTCTTAAAGCTATGTATTGCAAAGTTATTTATTTATTAGGTAAGGATAGACCTCGAAGTACTCTTAGGGTCAATTCACACCGAAAGGAATTGATACATGACGCGGCGCTGCGTTTTTAAGATAGCGTCACGTATCATAGCGATGTGGACTGACCCTTACACAAGCACCGCAGCCGCCGCAAAAACGTAACCTTCAATTGCAGAAGTCTTCAAAATTGTTTTTCTGAATAACACGCTCAAGTATAATGAGCATCTATCTACCTATTGCAAAACATAAAGAAAGTAAATTATTAATATTATTCATAAATAATCTGAGGTATTAATTATCATAATATTATAGTATGCAATGTTTTCTGTTAAACGATGTTTTTAAGCTGTACAAGCCTGCAAAACTAAATATTACACTTTTAAAATATAATTTTCTTCTAAATCAAACAATTTTTGTTTGATTTAGAAGAAAATTATATTTTCTATATTAGAGATTTAAAAAAAAGTTATTTATAGCCAATATTATCAGCTTTATAATATATAAAGAAAACAGGGCGCTATCGATTCGTGGTAATATGGTAACACCCAGGTTTGCCTGGTGTACGGCGCCTGTCAAAATTACGCTTTTCAAAGCATTTTGTCAGACGTTCTACACTGGTGGCCTGTGGGCCAACTTTACACAGCGGGCCTATGGCGCATACCGTGTTCTCTACAATAACATTTTCAGATCTCTGTTCCGTCTCCCTCGGTACTGTAGTGCATCCGGGATGTTTGCCGATGCAAGAGTAGACGACTTTCACGCGGTAATGCAAAAGAAAGTAGCGTCGATAGTACACCGAGTGCGGGGGAGCCGGAATAGAGTTCTGAGAATGATAGGAGACAGATCAGACACTGCTCTCCTTCTCAGGCTCACTGAACTGCATGTCAGAGTAGCGAGTTAAGGAGCGTGCGAATTATTTTATTTTATTTTATTTTAAAAATCTTTATTTGTTGTATCCCCCCTGTATGTAAGTTTTAAGTAGCAACTCCTATTTATTTATATTGTATATGGACTATGATGTCTGAAAATAAATGTTTTTTTTATAATAGTTTAAAACGTTTTCATTTACAATCTAAAGTAACGAAAGTAATTAAAAAGCAGTAGTAGTAATAGGTATTTACTTACTTTGGCAGGCTTTACAAAATAATAAATATTTTGTAAAAGCACTTCATGATATATCTATGCAAATAAAACTTAATATTGTAATATCTACAATATTTTATTCCACATAGAAAAGGGATAAAATTGTAATATACGACGAGAAGTATTAATATTCCATGAGGGTACATATAAGCGTACGGTGACTGCAGAACTCTTATAACTCTAAAAATATATCTGCAGAACTCTTTCCAGAAACCCCAAAGCGACGCCGCAAGGAATATGCAGCAAAATTTTGCTGGCGGACACTGATATGGATAGAACATGATTTGTTAAAAACTTTTAAAAGAACTCTATAGTAGTGTAATTTTAAATAATTTATAATATAACTATTAATATATCATAAAAGTTTAGTATACCTCTTACGTAGACTCTAGGTGACCACTTACAATTTAACAATCCGTTTAAATAATCTCAACCTTAATTTTGTTTACGTTGAACTTTTGAACAAAACTTGTACAATTCTAAATTAGACTCGTGAGTATTTCGTACAAAGTACAACCGTATGATTTGCAATATATGTATGTATGTATGTATGGCACAAGACGTTTATACAAAGACATCACATTAGAATGCATCACTTATCCGAACTTTTGGTCCTAACTATAGTTTAATATTTCTCTGTCGTGCCCTAACGCCTACTTAATAACACATCTGTCATATCGGAACAATGCTTTCGATCTGAATATTAAGTGTTGAGACACAATACGGAATATATCCATGGATAAAACAGCGCACCGCCCTCGAATCTAGATTTGCGATGCAAAAATGTACCATTATGGGCGAATATAGGCGAGATGTGTGATAAAATTGCCTACGTTATGGCGAACTAGAACAATGGTATGGCAAAAACATTTAAATATATTAAAGTTTTGCCTCAATTTTAAGAAGCTGCTTAACGTCAGTTCACACCGAAGCGATACGCGGCGCTGCAATGTTAAGATAGCGATTAAAATTTGAACTTTATTTACTATACAAGTACTACTACGAAAAATCATATTATATAGCTTAAAAATGCGCAGTTTCCACAGGGATAAGACCTAGCTAGATCGATTTATCTCCCCCAAAAGTACCTGCATACTAAATTTCATGGTAATGCTTGCAGCCGTTTTCGAGAAACCGATTATATTCATACCAGATTGTCTCGTTAAAAGTATAAGATTAGCTTTCTGCACACGTTTCTTCACATAAACATATATTTTTTTTAAATTTCATACTCCTCAGGTTACACAATTCTCGTAAATTGTACTCAAAGATTTTGCTTCTCGTATTAATGCTACTATTATTATAAATGTAAAAGTTTGTGAGGATGGATGAATGGATGGATGGATGGATGTTTGTTACTCTTTCACGCAAAAACTACTAAACGGATTTCGATGAAATTTGGTGTGGTACTAGTTTAGTCTCTGGATTAAAACATAGGCTATTTTTTATTACGAAAAACTCCAGTGTTCCCGTGGGATACTGTATTTACGCGGGCGTAGCCGCGGGCAACAGCTAGTAATATAATAATTATGATTTGCACTTCTAATTTCCTTTACTACATATCACATACTTTAAAATTTAAGGTATTACTAAAATAACAAACCATTTTCGAATACTTCTTCAAAATTTAAACGAAAAAACAGCAGTATGATAATGGTGACAAAGTTTCTGAAACCTCAATTTTGCATGTGAAGCCGTTCAGGGATTTTAGCGGACAATTAATTTGCATAACGGAAAACTCATACTAAGTACCCGGCTCCAGTTCGAACATTTACCCTCGTGAGGATTCACGGAAGCGCTCGCAATAATAGTCTAGACTTCAATTTTAGTCCTATGAAAAGAGTTTGTGATTTAATATTGAATCCAGGTGCAATCCTTCAAAATATCAAGTGATAAATCCGTTTTTTTTCCTTTTTTATTAAAAAATATAAAATTTTATACATCTGTTGCTATTAAAGTTTGCAACTGTTGCATAATGACAACAGTAAGTTTAAGAGATGTAATTGTCAATGTCATATTGACAGATGTCACGAGTAAAGCCTATTTAGTTAGGTTTATTTTAGAAAAGTAAAAGGCTATACTCAGTGTAGACTGTAGACGTATTTGTGTTAGACATATCTGATATGTCATACGTATCTCTGCTAAGCACCAATAAAGGAGAATATAATAATTGTTGTCGTATTATTATCATCACCACTCAAGCGTAAGAAGGACATACAAATCAAGAGATCGTAGCCCGCTACTAAACTTTGCAATTATACATAATTGAGTATTTTATTTATTAGTTATTTCTGAATTTAATTAAATTAATCTTATAAAAATTAGTAATAATATAACGCTCTCATTTCTCGCAACGCATTTCTCACACATAGACACCTTCCACACAAACACACACACACACACACACACCCATACGCATTTATTTACACAAAAACAAATTTCCACAACCATATACTTGCAAACTTTTAAATTCCATTACGTGTTATATTGATTAACAATTTTTAATATTTTTCTAGCATAATTTAGGAAATCAGTGGTTGTTTCTGTATTTAATAGGTCTTTTGTTTTCCTTACGCTGCAACGTATCTCTAGGTCCAGCCTCTCTTTGGCATGAAGCGGACATTCATTTAGAACATACATAATTGTTTCTTCTGTTTCAGGGTCACATCTGCAACTGGAACTGTTTCTAATCTTAAATCTGTGTAATTAGTGTGCAATACCTCCATGTCCAGTCATTATTTGGCTGAAGGTGTTGTCTATTTTTATCTTTCTTAGACTTCTATGTGCCTCATATATATCCGGAAAGAAGATTATGGCTCCAGTTGTACTTTGACTATATTCTAGCTGCCACTCTTTAAGTGTGTTCTGTCATATTTCATATTTGGCAGATGTAACAGGAATTACGCGGTAAATCTGGATTAGTCACACAGTAAATTAACCATAATTTTGATTTTCAAATATTGCTTGCATCGCATCAAGTATCTTTTAAAAATCCAAGCCCCTTAAAAATAAATACAATGATTATAATGACTTAGGTGACGAATTCCCTATTTTGCACTTTATGAAAAATCGAGACGTGAGTTTCATTTTCAATCTTATTTCTATAATAAATAACAAAAGTGAAGCAATATTTTAGAAATTGTTGTTCTCTAAAATATTGAAACAAACAAGAGGCAGAACTCTAGCCCGTTGCAATATGTTGTTTATATTATTTTATTGTTGCATGTTCACATATATCTTCGTGGTTTACGATGCACATCCTTCTTTATTTCCTGAAGAAGGCACAACTCGTTTCGAATTTATTGAAAGTTGTTCCACAGTCGTTTCAATCAGATTCTTCTAAGGGATTTATTAAGGAAGGGCTAATTTACAATCCAAGATGGGTTGTATCACAATATTATTCCCTTCCTTACTTACAAGTAACAACACCAATTACTAGTTATTAAAAGTGATTAGAATTCTTTGGCTTTTGAGTTTTTATATTGTTTTTTAGCGTCCGTTTGCACTGAAACGAGACGATGCGCCGCTGGATTTTAAGATAGCAATTCAAAATTAAACTTAATTCATTACACTACACAAGTTTAATTGCAAGAGTTCGAATGTCAAATTGCACCGCGCTTAATGTCTGCATTAAGCGCGGCGCCGCTTTTACAATGAAACGTGTATCTTCTTGTGTTTCAGTACACAATATTGATTCTCTATCTTAAAAAAGTAGCGTCGCGTCTCATATCGTCTCGTTTCGCTGTGAACTGACTCTCACAGTGGTATCTCATCATTGGTAAAGTTGATGGTTTTGTAGTCATCCATTTATTGGACGACTAAAAATTGTTTACTTATTAATCCGCTTAGCGACTAAACACTTCGATCTAACATTTGAAAACATAAATAAAGATACATTTTCGCCAGAAAAATTATCTGTAGTTTACGTTTCCGTCGAAAACGACAGTAAATTAAGCTGCATAAAGAGTCAACCTTAAAAGGTTCCGCGCAATTGGACTAAGTGGAATAAATCGTGCCATTATTGTTTTTTATTCGACTCTAGGAAGGCTTGTTCATCCTTTATGTGTTGGTACCATGTACCCCCTCATGGGTGTGTGGTGTATGGTGGGTATATTCATCCACATGGGTGTATCTAAGTTTTTTTTCCTCGTACACAAAATCACACAAACAGACAAAATTAACAACTATTGTACCCACAGCTGGGGCTTGGGTCTCTTCGCAACGTGAAGAGACCCAGACCAAGTAGGCCATAGCCACGTTAGCTATGGCCTACTCCTCCAATACAAGGTTCCAAAACTTATGAACAAAACTAATCTAGATTCTAGAGTGTAGTGGCCGTAATACTTCTCTTGTCAAAGCGATATAGGACAATGTAAACTATCAGTGCGGGCCGCATACATTGGACTCTTTTACTTGGAGAGAGGGGGAGGTTGATTTTAATTTATATAACAAAAATAAATTTGACAATAAATCATTCGCGTCGCCACTCTTAGCAGCCTACGGCCTACAGCCCTTAGACACTGAGTAGAAAATATATATACTTACACGTACAGATAAGCTTTCATATAATGATCCAGATCGATCCAAGTTTGAAAATTTTGACGTCTTCTTCAACGGCCCACAATTTTTCCCCACAATCCGTGTGTGGACACGCCGTATACTTGTAGTAGTGCAATCAAATTGAAAGCTAACTATGCAGCTGTTTATCTGTTCCTCTCTCTTTAATCTGTGCCTAAGGTAAGATCATATAATACCAGGAAAAGTATAACATTATATTTTGTAACAAAACATTCAACATTTAATACATATCTGCTGCCCCGTATTTTTCAATGTTTTACATAGGGTGTTTCAACTTTTTCCCTGTTGTTTTTGGGTTGAAAATTCAAATTGCGTACGGGTGTAATTTCGTATGTAGCCCTAACCAAACAATGCTGAATCGGCATACAGTAAATTTGAGCGAAATAGACGTGCCTTGCGCTTGCACAATAATAAATAAATTTTATGTCCAGCGCCCAGCGTAGTCTGCGCCGTTTTAACATACTACACGGTCAACAATTTGTTATACATGTAAATTGCGTTTAATGCATGCAGAGACTAGTACAATTTAAAGTTCAACTTTAAGGACCTATGAATTTTATGTCATTTTTAAATGTAGAGAAGCTATGCTCTACATTCCATGTGTATGTTCGATAAGATTGTCAATTGCTATTTTAAATTATTCTTTTTCTTATTTAATTCTGCTTCTGCTAAGTGGTTTATTTACATTCCTTACAGAGATAACAGAACAGAAACCTGAAGGTCAATTCTGCTACCTAAATCCTGAAATAATACAGTAACGATCCAGTCCCGATATTATGCTAAAACTGCAAAATGGTATTCACATAACCGTCAAACCAACGTGAAACCCGTTTTGATTGATCAAAATTCCAAAAATCTGTTTATGATATCAAGACGATTCATTTATAATTCAACTAGCCTTCTCCCGCGGTACTGCCCGTGTGAATATGGTATCCGACGGGAGCACTTTACATTTCCGGGATAAACAGTAGCCCATGTGTTATTCCTTAACTTAAGCTACTACCATACCAATTTTTATCAAAATCCGTTTAGTAGTTCATCCATCCAAACTTACATTCATCCATCCTCACAAACTTTCACATTATTTAAAAAGTAAAATGAAAGTGTAAGTAAATTACGAGAGTTGTGGTTCTGATTTGCGATCAGGTGGCTTGAGCAATGTCTGTACTGTTTTAATTGCTCAGATTTGCCCTTTCTAAGACGCAATGTAATGATCAATACAAAAGCAAAACAATATCAAAGAGCATTTATACTTCACAGTATTGTAATATCAAAAATCTAATAACACGCTTCTTGGAACACTGTTTTTGTTTTATATAAATAAATCATGGCAATCTGGTGTCGCAAATTACAGAGTGTGGGGACACGCATATGGTAAAGTGTACCGAGACATTCCTTAATGGTAGGACTGGATTTAAGCCTATTCGCTTGGGGCTTTTGCGTTTATTATATGGTTATAATGCGTTAAACCACATAGTTGTGAGACGTTTACTGCCAAAGTTGTGCAGATTTATAGAAAATTTTGGAATAATAAATTCGATCTACATGGATTGTGTGAATTTAATGTCTTATGAGCTAAATTTGCGATTTAACTTCGTATTACTTGACTGCCACGCGAAAAATAGCACACAGTTCCTTTTCCTTTTTTAATAGCGATTAACCTACACAGCGAATAATATTTTGTGATTTGTGTTCTTACCTAGAAAATTTGGAATAATTAATTCGATTTACTTGCACTCAGTGAATTTAATGTTTATTGTAATAATCTTATGAGCTTAACCCGTTACATACCATAGGAAAATTATAAAGAGACAATATTTGTTTGTTTGTTTCTTTGCTTTGGAAAATGTACGGTTCTCGCTTATAACGTCTTAAACTTAAACAATAATATGCTTTTGCGCTAATGTTCATAAATAAAATTAAGAGGTGTAGTTATGTGTGCCGTTGCTCGTCACATTAGCTTACCTAGAGGATATATATCCCCTCTAGGTACGCTAATGCACCTTATTTCTTCATATCATACAAAATGTACCTACGCAGTACCTACTGAAGTATTTTGTAAAACAGCTTTTCGACGTCCAATACAATATTCAACGGATCCGACTCCTATCCCAACAGAGCCGCTGAGGGTGAGTAACTAACCGTGGGCAAAGAGGGCGAATGTAAAGTTTTCACTTAAATATTTATTTGTATCATAAAATAAAAATCATTCGTCTTCAAAAAGGAACACGGCTGAGTAGGCTAGTGCAGTAGACTTACAGCCTAAAGTGGCAACATAGGCTACATTTTTCTTAGATTACATCCCCAAAAAAAAGTGTTCTCGTGTGATACTGTATTTACGCGGACGGAGCCGCGGGCAAAAGCTAATATTATTATTATATAATCAATATCAATCTTGTTAATATAATGAACGTCAATAGTTCTCGACAGGAATAATAGAGCATTTTTTTCAATAAAATTGTATGCAGCTTAGATAAGTAGTAAAATATTTAACAATACGTTTTCAATGAGTATTCAAAAGTTGCCTGTGTTTAGATGCACTCAAACTCTATTTGCGAATATAAACATGCAAACATTTAAACATATTATATTATTGTTAAATGTAAAAATGAAGAGTTTTGTTAAACAACGGCGATCAATGTATCAATATTTTAAAATAAAATTAGATGCTCGATTAAAAACAATAGAAAATAGTAATTGAGAAGTACGTATTGGATAAAATATGACTCGTATTCCAATTACGAGTATTCGACATCAACCGAATTTGCACGTGAATATGCGTTAAGTCTAACTACAGGATGTAATTTTTATCCGAATGAAATATTATTTTCATTCTGATAAAAATGATTAACATTTCCTGCTAACTCACACCACGCATGGACACTCTCACACTACCGTTGAACGCGACGGCTTTGAAGGACACGCGCCCGCCGCGGCAGTCTGCACAGCCGGGCGTATGACCGGCCCCAGCCGATTCTGCAATCGGCGGCATGGTTATGAATAGAATTCAAGTATTTTTTAGGATAATCTGGTCGAAACATATTACACAAAGATCATAATATTTTATATATTTTTGAAACAAGAATCGAATACTGATTACGCCCCTTGAATATCTATTTCTGTTTTGTTGACATCCTTTTTAATTATAATTGTCTGACGAGCTCAGGACTCAGTCGATCCCACGGCTTGTGTGAATGTGGCTACACAGAAAACCGGCGTACTATAATGATTGCGTTGTGTTTCGCAGTATGGTAAGGGTACCGCAGGCCCATGGAGGCTTGAAAGACCATAAACGCATTTGTAACTCTTCTGGTGTTGTTATCGCTTATCACCAGGTGCTAACCACCAAGGTATGTACGATTTCTGGTTTCGATCCATAAATCAGAGACCTGTGAAGTCTGATGTAACGGGCTGCGACCTCTTGATATGTAAGTCCTTCTTACATTTGAGTGGTGATGATAATAATACAGCAACAATTCTTATATTCTCCTTTATTGGTGCTTGACACAGATACGTATTACAAATGAGATATATCTAACACAAAATATACGTCTACACTATGTATAGCCTTTTGGCCAACTAAAATAAACTCGATAGGCTTTACTTCATGACATCTGTCAATGTAAATAATGACATTGACACTTGCTTTTGTCATTATGTAACATACCTGAGTGCAACAGACTAGGACTACTATAGACTGATCTTCCTCGCATCGAGGAGCCCTACGTCGTCGATAATGAAATGCGGTAATTACAGCATTACACTTCAAATACAGTGAGGCGAATCACTCACTGTATTTGAAGTGGTCATAGTACTCTTTACGCATTAACTCTAGCTGAATTTAAATAGTTTTATACCGCTTACAACACTAATGCACTTTTTCAACGGTAATAGCCACCATTAAGGTCCGATTCGAGAAGCCAGTGGGAATATTCGATGTTAGTTTAAAGAACAATCACATTAGAACCAAATGTGTTGCTAGCATTTCTACTGGGTCGGTTGTATTAGTAGCCTTAAGTGTATCGTACTAATTATCATTTTAAATAATATTCATATTATAATTTTTAAATGTAATGTAGATTTTTGAGTAAAAAATAATTTCCGTTTTATACTCCTGATATCCCGGAAAACAAAAACAAGAAAATTGCAGGATTTTTTTATAATTTCACACTCTTAAAATAGGAATAAAGGAAAAAAATAACTGAAATGATTTTACAAGGATACCTTACTTACTAATAAACATATATTATAGCCTTTGAGCTGATAACTAGTTTGTGAATTAAGAAACATGAATATAAGTACGTCAGCTGTATATATATATTAGTTTAGACATAAAGCGCGACAGTCACATACATAGTCCATAAAAGTTTATGTTAAAGCCGGCCATTCAATTACACTTACATTATTGCAAAACTTAAAGCGTAATATGTTAAAAACTATTCACAGTTTACACCGATTTTATGTATTTCTTGTTTAAGATGGTAATGAATTTATTTCTGCGCAAGAGTTGA
Organism: Phengaris arion; assembly: GCA_963565745.1. Lineage (NCBI taxonomy): Eukaryota > Metazoa > Arthropoda > Insecta > Lepidoptera > Lycaenidae > Phengaris > Phengaris arion. The sequence continues at coordinate 7,483,467 of OY751449.1, read as the reverse complement.
ACATTGTTGAATACTGAGTAGACGCAGGATAATTTAGGTACGGTTTGCAATAACCACAAACTACTTGCTGTTTTGTTAAAATATTATTCGCGTGCTTTGTTGTTTGTATTTTCTAGAAAGCGGTATTACCTACAGAAACAAAAAGCTGCTTTTCAGTATCTAGTTATATTTTGTACGGTTTATCTTTTTAAAATAGTACCAATTTCTATCTTTTAATAGCTTTCTAGTTACTTTTATATAATAACAAATGAATTGTCTTAATATCATAATCATATTTTTGGAGTTTGGAGCAATCAAAACAGGTTTGACGTTTATGAGAATACCATTTGCAGTTTTAAAATATCGGGATTGGATTGTAACTATCTGTATTACGAGGGCGGCACTGAAAATTTCGGGAATCAAGGAAGTGACATAACATTACTATTTAAAAATGTATTTATTGCTTTTCGAAGTATTCTCCGCGAAATTTGACACATTTTTCCATACGATGGAACCAATCACTGAAGCAACCATTCCATTCGGATGTTGGGGTCTCCAAAATGGCCGTTTTGTGGGTGTCCACAGCTTCTTCAGGTGATGAAAATCTCTGACCACGCAATTTATTCTTCATTTTAGGGAAAGTATAGAAATCATTAGGGCTTAGGTCGGGGCTGTACGGCGGATGGTCTAATAATTCTATGATTTCTTGCTCTAAAAACTCTTTTGTTCTGTGCGCGGTGTGAGAACTCGCATTGTCGTGATGGAGGATGATGCGGCGGTTGCAGTTCTCTTTACGGAGTTCAGAAACCACCTGTGGCAAACAAATGTTAGCATACCATTCTGCATTAACCGTTCTTTGTCCCTCAAGAGGAATAGTCGCAACATGGCCGGTTTTGGAGACAAACGTGGCCACCATTTTTTTTCCAACACTCCGTGAACGAAAAATTTTTGTTGGCTTTAACTCATTTTCGAAGACCCAAACTCGTGACTGGTTTTTTGTTTCGGGTTCGTACGCGTATATCCAGGATTCGTCACCTGATAGGATGTTGTATACAGCATTTGAGGATCCTGCGTGGAATCTTTCGAGAGTTCTGACGCACCAAGTAACGCGAGCCGCTTTTTGCTCTTCACAGAGCAAATGCGGTATCCATCGGGAAAACAACTTTTTTACACCTCATTGTTCATGCAAGATTATTCGTATTTGACTCATGCCAATGTCTAAAGTTGCCTGAATTTCGCGGTATGTCACATGTCGATCTTCCTCAATCAGCTTACGCACAGTATCAACGTTTTCTTGGGTGACTGCAGTTTTTGGACGACCTTGACGGGGATCATCACTGAGCTTGACACGTCCACGTTGAAATTCAGCAAACCAGCGATAAATTGTGGTTTTGGATGGGGCTTCATCACCAAATGCAGAAATCATCTGGTCAACACACTGTTTTTGTGTTAAACCACTTCGAAAGTCATAATAAATCATCGCTCTAGAATTTTCTCGAGTCAATTCCATTTTCTCAACGACTAAACAAGTTTGACAAGACCTTGTGACAAAACCGAGAATCTTTTTTTAAATAAATAAACGGTATTTGATTTTTAAAACCAAGGAGTTTTAAATTAAAAAGATTTTAATATGACAGGAACAGTGGAAATATTCCATTCCCGATACTTTTAGTGCAGCCCTCGTATAGCAGGATTTAATTAGTGGAATCGACCTTCAGGGTTCAGACATTTATTGTAACCTGAAAGGTGGACCCGACAGCTATGTTTTATCATAATTTTTTTAATCAAATTTTATTAAAGACAAATCCAATATTGACATTATAAAGGCTTTGTTACAAGGATTGAAGCGTAATCCAACTTCAGAGAGGCGTGGAATATAAATGAGTGTTTGGTTAGGCAAGATGACCCAATGACAAACAATGTCCAGTATAAACTTTCTCACAGATGGACATTATATGACAAAGTGCGACTCGAATTTGATGCGCGTGCGCATTACGCGACACGGAAAAGATTCACGACAAGAGTTTTAAAAAATTGGATGAATTTGTTCAAAAAATAATACGTTTTTGCTGTAAATTCAGACGGAACTACATGCTGCCACAAAATCGATAAAGATGATATTAGTTATCAAATGAATATCGCTTCTCTGCTTTACCGCCTAGTGTGAACGCGCCCTTACCGAATACAAACACCGCGCTTCCTAGAATCAAAACCATCATAGAATCCACGGAGTAGAGAGCAAATAAAATAACACACGAATTGTTACTGTATATAGTACACTCGACTGTATCGGGAGTTATCTACGCGTATTATATTATGTGTTTTCACATTAGCCCATTAATCAGTTAGAATATTTTGTAAAAATGCGGTCAAATAAGCTCACGTTTTGTGTAGAGTTTAGAGTTTATTATTATATATCGTTATTTTAAACTTGAAGATCTAGCTTCAGCAGCCAATTTTTTTAAGTTTCACTTCTCATGTGACTTGCAACATTTTTTTTTTTGGTAAAAATCCTTTTTGCCCATTACATAACAATAATAAAAAATTTAAGCTCGGTAAGTTTAAATGCCTAATTACAATAGAATAAATATATTATTTATTTGGTAAAAATAAATACAACAAACAATCAAAATACGACAATACTAGTTTCTACTTCACCAAATTGGTGCTCGCTCAGATATTGTTGCGAAATCGTTTTTCTGATTTCAGTGAGCACCAGAAGAAACAAACAAAAAGTAAAATATAATAAAGCTAATTGTACCTGTTTACTAGTCGAAACTCATTTATTGCGTGAAATATAATTTCCATTTGATGACAAAACATTGCTCAGCGCCACATAGACACAGGTCTATGTGGCGCTGAGCGCAGTGCAGGTGGCTGCGACTACTTGCCATGACCAATAATAATCGATTAGAAGGCCGTTACAGAAGCCAAATGAACCTGCGCTGATAGGCGTTGAAATTAGCTCACAGCTCACACCTGTCTTAAAACAAATTGTAGAATAGAATAATATCGTCCTTAGATATTGATATGCACAATATATTATCTATAATTGTATATTATATAGTGTTTTGTAGGGTTATTATTGAGCACAATAATTATAGAGTTCAAGATGCTGGTTCTTACTTCTAGTCATTTTTACAGTCTAGAAAAAACTTAGAGCATTAATCCAAATGGATTAACCGATCACTAACCTAACCTAACCTAACCTACCCAATACACCAGGAAAATTTCTTAAAAATTAGTCAAGCCGTTTCGGGGAAGTTCTCTAACTAAAAGTGTGTTACGAGCATTTTAAAAGTAAAGATTTCAAAGATGGCTGTAACCATTATAAGAAAAATATCAGAATGATTTGAATGCGCTATTGATCAATCAGAATTCAGAACGTAGTCACAAAAATATTTATATCGTACAGTTGCTGTGGCCTGTGACTCATTGTTGTCCCTCGGCTCCGGGCGCGACGTGTCACGCTGTGACGCCGCACTGTCACGCTGTCAACGGGACAAGGCGTCACGCGAAATTTGAATACAATTTATCAGTGTTTTGTCCCTTCCAAATGCTAATTGTCCATTTTGTGACACGTTCACCAGGTGGGCCGGGCAATTAAGTATAATAGCGAGCGATCGCTCATTGTTATACTTTCAAACAATGTGACTTATCCATCAAATGGAAATTGAAATTAGATATCACGTAGCTGTCAAATTATCTGGCCTATTTGTCAAACAGTTTTAAATTAGAATAATACCTGTTGATTGATGACGCGATTTTATGTAGCTATTGATACAATTGAGTTGTTTCACCGTCAAAGCATCGATTTGAACGTTCGCTATGATATCGTTGTCCATATTACATAATAGCCCCAATATACATGATAGGGGTTAAAATTTTCACGGTCCCTGCCCACACGAAAGTTACTGTTTTACAAACTTTAGTGCGGGTGTAACAACTGAGCCAGTAATTTAAAATTGGTCTATAACTTTTCAATGGCTTTTGAAATGGAATTTGAATTTATCATCCATATTATTTGTTTAAGAATAATTTGTAATTCAGATCTGCTGTATCCTTCCTCAAGCTCAAATGCGACAAGCCGTTTAGAGCGCAGTCGGGTAAAAACAGCCTCTAAATTCTGTAACAATAGAATATGCAATCCTAACCAAAATCGTACGCCAACAAGTTGGACAAACAAAATCATAATTGCAAATAAATTTTTAGTAGCGTTGACAACAAAATATTTTTGATTTACCATGCAACGTTCATATTGAATATTATTTAGATTGATTCACGATCCATTTTGAACCCACCGACACTAGAATACGATACATTTTTGTATCACAACATAATATATAAGTCATTAGTGAATTCAATATTATCTAACGAGCAAATTGCTGTAAATGTTTTATGTAAATTCTATGCATAGATAAATATATCGGGTCCATTTTAATTACTATTACAAGACAAATGAAACAGCCAAATAGTTTCATAATAGGTTTTGCGGTAACGTTAATATTAGATGGGATTTATTGGCCCTGATGTGTTCGACCACACACACAGTTCCCGTTTTAATATACAATGTTTACATTTGAAATTGTATCCGAGTATTGATAAGAGAAAAATTTATAACAAACCAGCTTTTTCCCGCGGCTCCGCGTAATTACTGTATCCCACGGGAACTTTTTCGGCATAAAATGTTGCATGTATGTTATTATTGTTGCATATGGGGCCACGGAAGACCAGGTACCGCAGCGTGCCGTGGTGTTACAGCTGAGTGGGGTCCATTTTGGATTTTGGACATTACACTGGCTACCTGCCAAAATTTTTTTTTCCTTATTATTATTATTATTATTATTTTTTGTATTATCTATGTTTTCTTTTCGACTTATTATTATATATACATAAAAATGTATTTTATGATGCCACTATTTTTTTACTGACCTGTAATGTCTAACATTTTCGAATTAAGATTTATTTAATATTTATTTATTTACAGAGCTTAAACTGTTACCATACCAAATTTCATCAAAATCCGTTCAGTAGTTTTTGTGTGAAAAAGTAACAAACATCCATCCATCGTGATTATGTTTAAACATTAATTAATAAATAATTACCATCATGAATATTATACATATATTTAAGATTTTTACTATTCACTATTAAATAAATACAGATTCATGACCTAGGTACACAGAAAAACTTATTGTTCCTACGGCGGGATTCGACCCCGCGACACCCGGTTTGAGCACGAACGCGCTCAACTACTGAGTTACTTAGGTCGGCAAATATTTCTAAGCCTTAACAAACTTAGGCTTATCCAGTATAACTCAGTTCTCCCGTTTCGTCCCCAAGGTCCAATCCTCTCATATCAAATGCCGTAGCAACAAACACATAGATAACAGGTGTTGTTTGACTGGAACAGCCTACGATTACCCATTACTTCGGATTATGACATAAATATTTATTAGCGCAATAAATACGCAGAGAATTCTCGCTTCGGAATTATCCCTAACTTTATACGTAGCCACAGAGCAGAGCTATAGTATTTTATGTTCGGTCGCCGACAGACCAGGTGTACTTTTCGATATTATTAGGGCCATAAGCTTCAAAAGTGGTAAACTGAATCAGTCACTGATTTTTCATCCTCTCGGCTGAATTTGGGCAAGTTACTATTCAAAGAATAGTCTAACCATTGCTTTCTTCGAGAGAAACATTATATAGGCGCTATCAAAAATCAATTGGTATACAACTTCAAGCTAATTCTGATAATTTTCCAGTGCTGATTTACTAAGAACTACATATCTATACTTAGTTCAATCTTAAGAAAATTATACATTACATTTTTTATCATTTCAGTTAAAAAAATCATTCTTGCCTACTATTATTGTTAAAGTCATGGCACACTGCTATAATTTGGTATATTATTATAGTGATCACGATTAAATATCTTGTGTTAAGTTTACTCTCTGTTTATTTCTCTATGTCCTATTTATTCCGCTTTCAGTGAAGGCTACGGTACATGTTTAGATGCTACAATAAAACAGATAATATAATCTAGTATATTTAGTCGAGCTGTTAGAGTCTGACTTAGTTCTATAACGGTGCAGATGATTTATATTAAACATCTTTTCATCCACAATTAGACATTTATGGCTCGTTTGCTTTGTAATTTTATTGCTATTATATTATCCACGCTTATTATAGGCTAATGGTTGCGTGTATTTCATATTATTATAACAATACGTGAAGCAAAAACTTTATGTACAGTTTACGAGAAATGTACGAACGGAGGAGTATGGTATTTGGCACAGTTAAAGTTTATGTGGAGGAAGGTATGTGGAAAGATATTTTTTTTAAGTAATCCTTAGACATACATAAAATTAATAAAAATAAAAACAACACACACTACCTCAGATTATTAACAATTTTGTTACTTGTTGACCTTTGTCAAACTGCCAATTTCATAAAATGATAAGATTTATTATGGCCGAATTTCAGCCACAAGGTGATCTTTAGTTATAATTATTATTATTCAAGACGCATATGTCGATTATTATTTATTAGTTATTTACTATTTAACTATTACCTACTTTGACAACTTTATTACAATGTTATGTTTTACACTTTTAACTACATATTATTCAGTAAGGGCCCTCAGACTGTCATTGTCTGAGGGCCGTTAATGAATATTGTCAAACTAGAAAATGGCCCCTAACGCACAGACAGTAGTAATTAAGTAATAAATTAGAAGATATCTACAAAGTAGAAACAGAAAGATCGAATTAAAACATACATTTAGGTAATGGGATTTATATCACCTGATAACGTGTGCGTCCCAATAAATAAGGGAGACAAGAGTGTCGCCGACACTAGTAAAAAATTGATAAAAGACCTCACACTGCGTACGACAAAAACACTATCGGAATCAATATGATTTCAATGGCTACTTTTTAAGAGCTTCTTTATCGCTTACATATTATACATTGTTAGGCTTTATTATAAATGCTTTAGGGGATATATTTTGGCTCTTTGTGTTTAGCCACGATACTTCACCATACTTTATCTACTCTTTGTAAAATTTATCGTTATTCGTTGAACGAATACTTAAACTAATTTACTTGGAATTATTACTACTTGAATATATTTTCTGCAAATAGATATAATAAGAGATGCTCTACAAGACCCGTTTGCCTTAGACAAGAAGGCGCTGTGACCATTATGACAAAGATTGAACCTAAAACTATACATAGAAGTCAAAGTAAACAAAACAAACTAAACGTAGTAAAAATGCTAAAGAGTACCCGTCAAGCATGAGAAAGTGCTACGAAGCCGTATGTATAATGAAGTGAAACATTCGTAGAGCCGCGCATGCGCATACCACTTCCGTGACCAATCGTGACGGATAAGGCCGATTTATCACAACGCTCAATTTTATAATAGAGGTGCGTACACATTAGGTAACGTCTAAAAGGGTCAATTGACACCGAAATGAAACGATACGTGACATGGCGTTGAATTCTTGAGATATTAAAAGTTGAAGAGACAGTTTTCATTGTAAGAGTTCGAATGTCATGTTGCACCGCACTGTACAGCGAATGTGCAGTGTATGACTGATGTGATATGAAAACGTGTATCTTTTTGTGTAGTGAATAAAGTACAATTTTGAATAGCTTCCCTGGCCTTACGGATTCAGGACATATGGCCCCGGCCTTATGCTACAGGCTGGAGCATACTACATAGTGCTTTCTAACGTGGACGATCATAAAGTCTCGCTGAATATGCTACATTGTATGTGAGGGTAACACGACGGGAGTCTCAAGAACGGGTATTTTTGAAACCACTTTGAGTCCATTACGAGCGGCGGTAACATAGTTTCAAGAAAGAGGAACAGATAAACAGCTATATAGTTATATAGCTTTCGATTCGATTGTACTACGACAAGCATACGATGTGTCCACGATTGTGTGGAAAAGTTGTGGGTCGTTGAAGGGGTGGCCAAAATTTTCAAATTTGGATCGTTCTATGAAAGCTGCCGTTTCTCTGCCGTATCGCGTCGTCGTCGCTTAGTTTGCACGCACACTAACCCCCGGTTGCGTGTGACAGAATATTCTATTAGTCCTTTACAATTTATCTTCAATGTTATTATGGCGTAAGTCGGATTAATGATTACGAGTGATACGATCAAATCCTTTTAGTTCCGTAGTACCTGTGCCACTGCCGCCTGATACTAATCGCTGAATTATTTCCCAAGACTAGCATTTTTTAAACCCGAAAGGATTCGTCAGACTTTTATACTTAAAAAAAACTAATACAGTAATCTTATTTACAAATTATAATAATTTATACTTAGCACCACAAAAGTGATGCAAACGCAACCTAAGCCACGGCGATACTCTCTACAAATGACAGCTCGAACACCGGCGATTGCCGGCGAATGTCAGCCATGTTGACGTAGGTCTAAAGTTGACACCGAAATAATATTAAGCGTCGCGTCAGACAAATATATCATATATTTTATGAAATTATATTGTCAATTATGTCAAATCACGAAATAACTAGCGGCCAGCCCCGTGAACGACAGTCCTGGCTGGAAAAACCCGCCCGCCTCCGCATTCGCCCAGCCACGCACAAGCAGCCGCGAGCTGTCATGCGTGTGAATCGGTGGAATGACGATTCTTTACGTTGGTAATATATATTCTTTGCCTTAGCTATCTCCTGCGTAGAAAAAAAAATATGTAGGTCTACTGCTATTTCATTACTACCTTTACAAGCTTATACCTGTATCTCAAAAGGGGAAACAGTTGCATGCGTCGTTAATGCAAAACAAATGACTACCAATTATATATTCAGTTAGCGAGTAATTTCCAAACCCTGCGATTAACGCAATTTCGAAGGGATAGCCCTTCGAAACAGTAACGACTCGTTATTTCGCCATTGTTGGTGACGGAAGCACGCACAGGCATAGCCCTTAAACGATGTGCAACCCTACGGGCTCGTTTTCTTTCATGTTGCTAAAACTTTTATTGAATTTCTTCCCTCCTCAGCTAACGGCTTACAATTTCATTTGTGTTCTCGTATCATGGCGCAATAGTTTGTAATTTGGTAGATATGTAATAATATATGCGTTTAGATGAAAAACAGCGCTGTTGAATCGTGCACACGCACACATATTCACGTGTAAACACGTAGTTCAATCACGCTGCAGTCGATGCGGTCACTTCCTTTATGTTTAAATCTTTTGAGGTGTTCTAGTGCAAAGGAAATGTTTAGAAACTTGTGAAGCAGGAACTTTGTCTATATTGTACATTTTTCCTCGTCATCATTATCATATTTCTTGTTAATATTATTTTTTTGTAATACCTCTCTATATAGAAGTTAGTAATCTTATTTATGACTTTAAAGCTTAAATCATAAAATATCTCCTTAGTAGTGTAGAGTTATTTAATATTATGTGCAAATTATACTATTCATATTATGTTCCAAATTAATAAATTCATATTATACTAATCATCATTAGGATACGTCTTATAAAAATAAGATGATCTGATTTATGAGTTAGAAAAACTTTTAAAATTAGTTTTTTTTAGTTCGAAATGTATGAATAATATTTAAATCTTAATCTAATTTATATACTGACATTAAGATATTGATAATAGCAGGTCGCCTTAAATGTAATAAAAAGGCTTAAATAATTAATTTACTCGTATTTTCTGTTATTATTTAATAGTACATAGGTAACCGAGCTTTGCTCGGAGCTCTAGTAGATTTAAAAAAAAAGAACCATAAAAATATTTCACCGGGGTTCGAAGCCACCACATTTCGAATTTCCGAAGAACGCAAAAATTAACCAAATTTCCAATCGACTGATATTATAGAGTCGAAATTATTATATCGTCGTGCACCAATATATCGAGTCGATATATTGGTGCACGACGAAAGAAATAATCATATTTTACTTAAAACTGCGCAGTTTCCCAGCCTATAAAACCTAGCTAGACCGATTTTTCTCCCCCGAAACTGCATACTAAATTACAGGTACTTGCAGCCGTTGCCGAGATTACGATTATATATATAGAAGATTGTCTCGTTTAAAGTATAAGATTATAAGTGCAGGGAGTAGCCGTTTCAGTATTACGCTGTAGCAATTTTTTTATAATTCTAGACATAGTACATTCATATAATATTATTATATCGTTTTTTTAAATATATATTGTAATAAAAAAAAAACAGTTGTCTGTAAAGTCGGTTTACTGACGATAGTTGAACGTGACAACGTCATGTTTATAGTGCGCGCGGAACTATTTGGCCGCGCCTTAGGTAGGCGTGTTGCCGCCGCGAAGTCCGGCGCCGAACTGAGTAATAACATCAAGCGCCCCCGCCTCTCCGTCCCACCGCTCACATACCTAAGACGCGGCTGGCTGAGGTAACGGCAAATGCGGTGGTAACGGTATGAGTCATGTTTTTTCGTGCGTGGAGCCGGCTCCATTAATTCATAACACGTTATCACGTCAATATGTTTAAGCGTTATTATATTACTTGCGACCGTTACATGTTGCCCGCAAATCCAGTTGCCAGAAAAAGTGTTTAGCCTATCAGTATCGATATAACAAATATTTACATCAATTCAGCGGTTTTGCGTAATATTAAGGCCTGCTTATCTACTGATAAGTGTCTGATATCTTATTTGCAAGTTCGATATAAAGTATAAGCAGCGACAAAACCTCCGATTATGCTATCCGACATTGAAAAGAAGATTGTGAACCTGGCCCTTTAAGAAGCGTAATCTCACAAACATAGAGCGTTTATAGTATATGGTAAAAATATTTATACAGTTCATAAGCTATACAATGTTTTGTCCTTAGCTGTCAAGCGACATTTCCGACGTATCAAATAAGAACAAAACCTTGTATAGCATATACAGTGTATAAATATTTTTATTAGTAAGGTTGTTAGCATTTTATGAATATTGGGAAAGACGAACCTGCAGCTTTCTCAGATCTAACACACTATGATTATATAAAACATATAGACTTACCCCCTTACTTATATAATTATTTAGACAACGAATAACTTGTTCAACATTGTTGTCTTTGTCTCTCAAGTGAATTTTTCAACATATCAAACAAATATAGCAACGTTATATGGTAGTATGAATAATATAATTATTGTCTTTAGGTTTTTTATACGCGTTAAGTCGTTAAGAATGCGATTTATATGTAACATGTGACTCGATGACAGTTAAGAAGCTCTCGGTAGGAGGAACGTGATACGTTCGAAATTAGAAAAGGGCAATAAAAATATTTCCCCAGCATTAATTGCCTGATAATGACAGTTATAGTATTTCATGTGTGATGTGGATGATTCATGATCATCCACCCATCAGAAGTAGCTGGATCTAAACATAACTAGAGGTCTTGTTATTTTTTAAATCCAGCAGCTTTTAAAGGAGGAATTTTTGAACTTTATATGGGCACAGATTAAACAAATAGGACCAAATAAACATCTACATAGTGAACTGTCGAGTAGATAGCACTACTACAAGCATACGACGTGTGCACAGTTATTCTCCTATTCTATCCTATCCACGTACACGACAATAGTGTCAAAAAATGTGCGCCGTCAAAGGGACGTCTAAATTTTCAAATTTCGTGTTTGAGTGAGATTGAAATTGTGATACTGTGTTGTTGGTTATCATGACGTCAAATAAAAAAAAAAATCAATATAAATTTGTGTCCAATGAATGTTAAACCTTTATAATAATAGGTATGAAATTACCTATGAAATTGCCGTTCTGCAGTACTGGCCATTTCTAATCAAAATAATTTTTGTTTGGCTAAGAATTCTAATTTCAAATTAATTTTATTTTAAAAACATGGAATTCTTTTTCCAAAAGTATATATTTGTTTATTGATTAGTGTTACATTTTCATCGCATTTCAATCTTTTTCGTCATCATGGATACGTTAAAAATTCGAGTAATTATGAAATATGAGTACCGTCGTGGCAGCAACGCGGCACAAGCGGCACGCAATATCAACGACGTTTACGGAGCTAACATTACAAACCAACGCACCACCTGTTATTGGTTTGCCGCTTCCGTTCTGGAAATTTCGACGTGAAAGATGTCGTCCGAAGACTTTGGTCGACAATGACGAATTAAAGGCGATTATGGAAGCTGATGATACACAATCTACGGCTGAATTAGCAGCAGCTTTCGACGTTAGCGTCAAAACAATATTGGTCCATTTGCGTCAAATTGGCAAGGTAAAAAAGCTTGACAAATGGGTGCCCCACGAACTCAATGATCGCCAGCGCGAAGTACGCGTCGAGACGTGCCTTGCACTGCTCAACAGACACGCAAATTAAGGAATTTTGAACCGCATTGTTACCTGCGATGATAAATGGATTCTGTTTGATAACCGTAAGTGCTCAGCAAGTTAGTTGGATCCTGGTTCAGCACCTAAACAATGCCCTAAACGAAAACTTACCCCTAGAAAAGTGATGGTCACTGCTTGATGGTCTAGCGCCGGTGTGATTCATCACAGCTTCTTACCAAACGGGGTGAGCATTACTGCAGATGTGTACTGTGAAGAACTGAACACAATGAAGGAGAAGCTGGCACATCTCCAACCAGCATTGGTCAATCGCTCGTCTCCGCTGCTCCTGCACGACAACGCGCGACCTAATTCTGCACAGCAGACGGTCTCCAAGTTGCAAGAACTGTGGTTGGAAGCTCTCCGTCACCCGCCCTACTCACCAGACCTTGCGCCTACAGACTACTACTTTTTCCAGAATTCGGATAACTTCTTGGCGGGAAAAAAATTCAATACCCGAGAGGCAGTACAAAATGCCTTTGAAGAATTTGTTGCCTCCCGTCCAGCAGAGTTCTTTAAGAAGGGCAACAATAAACTGCCACTGCGTCGGCAAAGATGCATTGATTGCATGGGTGATTACTTCGATTAATACAAATTAAAAAGTACATTTAAAAAATTAGTTTAAATTTTTTCATACAAAACGGCAATTTCATAGGTAAACCCCTAATATTAGAATATTAAATACAAATAATATCAAATAAATAGTGGTTATTTATTGTACTGTGTGTGTGAACAATACTAGAATAAATGAAAACATTTCTTATTTTACCTATCCTAGGGATAATAATAGGTAATGGGGTATGTCTAGTAAAGTGTGTAAGTCTATCATAAAAACTATAGTTCCATATCTGGTCCTAATTTTTCATGAGTGTATAGATCATGTATTTCAGGTGTTAAATTATTATTATTACACGTGTTTCCTGATTTTATGAAATATAACAAAGTGATAAAATTTTTTAAATCAGGTAGCAGTAAACATCATAATATTTATAGACTTGTTTCTGTCTTACTGACGAAAATAATGCTAAATCAAATGTTACATCGTTTTTATATCAATAAAATTTTACACGAACAAGAGTATGGTTTCACCAAAGGACATTGTACAACTGACGCTGGTTTTGCCCTCCTGAAACACGTATATTTTGCTTGGGAGAAATCACGGGATGCCATTGGCATCTTTTGCGACCTCTCAAAAGCGTTTGATTGTATCAATCACGAAACACTGCTATTGAAGCTTGAGCATTATGGCATAACAGCCTCCGTGGTCTAGTGGTTAGGGCTTGGCTCTCAACTCGGAGGTCGTTGGTTTGATTCCCGCATTACATCAAAAAAAAATGTTGTTTCCAAGTTTGGTTAGGACAATGCAGGCTCACCACCTGATTGTCTTATAAGAAAGATGATCTATGCGTCGGATGAGCATGTCAAAAGTCGTACCTGCGCCTGATCTCTTGCCAGTCGTGTCGGTTATCCGGCCCACTGCGTTATGAGACTAAAGAAAGAGAGAGAGATCTTGTGTACTGCGCACACACTTGAGTACTATAAAATGACTGCTGCGTAACTGGCCTGGTTTTAATGAAACCGGCCACCGTCACCGAAATCGGTGTGGGGAGTTATATATTATATTATGGCATAAAGAACACAGCCCTTATTCTTATGAAATCATACTTGGAAGGTAGACAACAAAAAATTAAAAGGTGTAAATTCATTGCCTTCAAACGTAAAACTAGGCGTTCCCCAGGGTCCAATATTGGTACCATTCCTATTCTTAGTTAATATTGATGACTTACAATACTTGCTACAAAAGTATCCGAAAGTGGTGTTATTTGCATGACACATCGTTGATTTTTAATGTAACTAGACATACTGTAACTCTTGGTGGCGTAAATGACGCCCTTTTTATAGTGCATAAATAGTTTACAGTAAATGACCTAGTATTGAACGGCAAAAAGACCAAATGTATCAAATTTTCTTTACCAAACGTTATAAGTAGTGTTTGTGACATAGTGTTGAACAATTAAACGCTAGAATTTATTAATGAGACGGTTTTTTTTGGAATCACAATTAGAGATTTAAAACTGCAATTAAAACTTTAGCAGGACGTTTAAGTTCAGCTGCCTACGCTGTTAAAAAAAATCGACAGTTTATAGATGTTGCCGTGAGAATAGTATATGTTAGCTGTTTTCAAAATATCATGTAAGTAAAAAATCTTCACTTGTTCCAAAAGTGTAATGATATCCATAAGTTTGACACTAGAAATAAAGATAAAATTATTCAACCGCTTTCTAGATTGTCTAAACCGAATACATCTTTTATGGGGTACTGTGTAAAATTTTACAATAAAATTCCTTCTAAAATATTACAACTTACTGAAATTAAATTCAAAGCTTGCATAAAACGCACATTATGTAGACAAGTATAATATTATAAAATAGAAGAATATTTTACTGACCGAAATGCTTGTTCTAACGCTATTCCGGCTCCACTTGCATAGCCATAATATTTGTAATTTTGTTTAATCCTTTTCTCTATTATGGCAAGAGTTTCTTGCATGGTCTTCTGTGTTGAAACATGCTACTATTTATGCTACTATGCGGCCATTAATTATGGCCTAATTGAATAAATACGATTATGTTTTTTTTATAATAAATATTTCATTTTCTAGGAGATGTCTTTGTTTTTAAAAGAGTTTCCATGACCTAGGGAATATTATACCCCTTGAGTCACACGCGTGATCGTGCAGGTTCGATCCTAGGCTGTGGTGTGTACCAATCACACTTTCTCAGTAACCGTATACTGACGCTAGACTTAGTTTAATTTACCCCCATTTTCTGTGACAACCCTTTGTGACAAACAAAATTTCGATCGTTCTATGAAAGATGTTTCTCTGTACGTAAGTATATATTTTTACTCTCTGGTAAGGATTCCTTTGTTTCTAAGATAAAAAAAAAAATTAAAACGTCAATATGTAACAAAATTCTATCTCAGTATCAAACGCACGGTAGTGTGTGTTAATTATCTGAGGTAATGTTTGCTGTTATTTTAATTAATTTTATGTATTAATAATCATTAATTAAAAAAAAAACATAAGTTTTCTACACACCTCGTTCAACATAAACTTAAACTGTGCCAAATATCATACTCCTCCGTTCGCACGATTCCCGTAAAACTGTATCGAAAGTTTTTGCTTAATGTATGTACGTATTATTGAATTTTTTTTGAAAGAGGATTGATTATTTATAGATATCATCTAGAGATAATAGCTTTTAACTTCCATATATTTATAATCAATATCTAGTTAAGTAAATATTATGTAAATTGAAATGTTGACCAGCTGATGTTCCGAATAATTAATTTTTAATTCTATTACCTCATAGGTAAGAGAATTAAAAATTAATTATTCGAAACAGTATGCTGTTTCGCCGCTATTTTGTAGTACCGTGAAAGTTTTTATTAAATATAAATTTATATTCATAATTATTTATCTTCTCATTTGAAAATCCAATCCGATTAAGGTTTAACGGATTTATGCTTCATAATTTAAGCACTGTGCAACACTACACCGTTAAGTTATTTGTTTTAATTAAAACAAGGAATTAAACAATTTTCATGTAAAATAATATATTTTTTTTACCAGCAGCGGGGCAGTTGGTATGTGCTCATCTGAAAATATGACTGTTCTGTGAAATTTGGTCGTTGAATGTTCAAGCCAGCTATTATAGAAGAGCCACAAAACGTTTTGTTATCTTCATTAGAAAACTAGCTCATGATCTTCATTAGGTTCACAAAAATCACCAGCTGAAGGGTACGCTATCACCAAAAATTTATATGACACCGTGCATATGGCGATATAATGGTTTCCTGCTTCCTTAAACGTGCACAATACTGCCACGAGACGAAAATAAAATACAACGACGGGCTTTTCCCAAAAATGAAAAATAACGAGCCTCCTTTGAAAACGATTTGCATCGTCTCTACGAATTCTGTTTTAAAATACGAAGACTACAGGTTTTGGGAATTCAAATAAAACTTCATATTCATGTTTTTTGAATAGTGAGGTATGTAATATAAAAATATTGTGCGCTACGGATTCGTTTGCAAACGGACCACAATTTTGTGGTTGTTGTCTAAAGTTGGCAACTGATAATACCTTTCGTTTTAAGCAGCATTTACAGACACACACACGTACTTAATTTTATAACCTTTAACGATGCCAAATTCAAGTCGAAAGCCAGAAGCTCAATTCCCTTATTTATAGTTAATTTTATTTTTACTTTGATTGTATTATAATTGAAGCGACTTGTTATCATAAACTGACTTTGTGAAGTTTGGACCAATCAGAATGTGTTTGACACTAGTTTAACGTTTACGAGAATACCAGTTTGGCAGTTTTAGCGTATAGGGACTAGATTGTAATTGTATTATTATTTAGAGTGATTCAAGAGGAAGGTTTATATCTATATAGTTATATATTATACTTCGTACTATATCATAATACTTCATAATATAGTAGAGAAACACTGATAACTTTAGAGGTTTCTAATGTCCTAAATATACACATTTTTTTCGCTTACATTGCAAACGCTGGCTTAACCGTACTAGACAGATCAAAATAATGTGCTACAGTATTGTACACCTTAAAAAGGTCTACAAAAAATTTCGCGATGGTATATGTCTATCTCTTCATTATAACTCACAATAACAATTTTTATCCTTTACTTTTCGCGAGAAATAATGGCTTATTTGCGAAGCGATATTAAGCAATACAGCATTAATCCTTATCCAATTAAGTACCTTAAATACATTATGCATTTAATATAGATCAATATTGTTTCAGGTTTTATTTAGCAGAATTGACCCTCAGGTTTCATACAAAATACGCACGTCCCACATTCTTGCTGAATCATTCAGAACCTGATATGTAATAATTCGTGAATTTTCACTTTCTTATAGGATGTCAAATAAAGTACGTGTGTTCCCGGGCTAAGCGTTATGATGAATTTAAAAAATGACGTCGTTTATTGCATCAGAGGAATATTTAAATCCTATTTAATTTAATGCTTGTAAATCGAATGGTGTTAGTAATTAGATACTAAGGCGGGTCAATAAGTCCGTGACTTTTTGAATTTCTAACCTCCTTACTGAAAAAGCAACACTACTCCTGTCAACAGGCATCTGTCAGTTGACTCCTATCAAAATTTGAACTTGCTGCGTCAGTTAGTTTGTGTTTTACAGCTATCTTTATCAGACTATCCAGTAACTTAAGGAAACAATGGAAAAAAGAAAGAAATGAATTTCGTGTGCTTATTAAGCATTATTTTTTGCGAAAAAAAAACCATTACCGAGACCAAGGCTAAGCTTGATAAATACTATGGGGACTCTGCACCATCGATTTCAATGGTAAAAAAGTGGTTACTGAATTTCGTTGTGGCCGTACAAGCACTGAAGATGCCGAACGTCCTGGACGCCCAGATGAGGTCTCTACACCTGAAACAATCGAAAAAATTCACGATATGGTGTTGGCCGACCGAAGATTAAAAGTGCAAGAGATTGTGGAAGCCATAGGCATCTCGCATGGCTCAGTGGTTTCAATTTTGAATGATCACTTGGGCATGAGAAAGCTTTCCGCAAGATGGGTGCCGCATTTGCTCACAGTCGACCACAAACGCAATCGTGTAACAACTTCACAGGAAGGTTTGGCGTTGTTAATCACAATATGGAGGAGTTTTTTAACCGTGGACGAAACATAGATACATCACAACACACCAGAGACCAAACAACAGACAAAACAGTGTGTTTCTAAGGGTGAATCGGCGCCAAAGAAGGCCAAGGTGGGTTTGTCAGCCAATAAAGTTATGGCGACTGTTTTTTGGGATGCACGTGGGATAATCCACATTGACTATCTTCAAAAGGGAAGAACAATTAATGGGGAATATTATGCCAACTTATTGGACCGCTTCAATGAGGATTTGAAAACAAAACCGACCTCATTTGGCCAAGAAAAAAGTTCTTTTACACCGAGACAATGCAAGGGTGCACACATGTGCAGTTGCCATGGCAAAAATCCATGAATTGGGCTATGAATTGCTCCCACATCCACCCTATTCTCAAGATTTGGCTCCGAGTGACTACTTCTTGTTCCCAAACCTGAAAAAATGGCTCGGTGGAAAAAGATTTGACTCCAATGATGAAGTCATCTCGCAAACAAAGGCCTATTTTGAGGACCTCGACAAATCATATTTTTTGGAAGGGATAAAAAAATTGGAGAAGCGTTGGACAAAGTGTATAGAGCTCAAGGGGGACTACGTTGAAAAATAAAATGATTTATTTATCAAAAAATCTGTGTTTTATTCCAAAAGTCACGGACTTATTGACCCGCCCTCGTATGTTTCTCTAAACATAATATAATAACACGCATTTTTCAACGCTCTAGTGATGTTGTAGTCTGAGTTATTATGTAACCATAATCGCACACCATAAACGTTTTATGTTTTGTTTTGAAATTGAGATATATATATAATCGAATCGAAATAGGCGGCAGTAAAATGTATGGGTCCCGTCAGTTGAACGCGTCGCTCGCAGGGGGCCAGTGAGGAAGCACGTTCCTAGCATTCTTTCTCAAATAACACCAGTCTGTGTTACGTGCCACTCGGACAATTAATCACTTCACACTTTGAACGGAACAACAATCTGGAAATATATTACGTTTCCCCCGATCGACTCCGAAAAAGAAACATTTAACGACCGCTTCAGAAAAGGGAACCGGAATATGATGCATTGAAACAAAAAAGCCGGGAACATCGGTATCATCGCAAATAATGAGGCGACCCAAGAAGCGTAATCAAATCGAGCAGTCTTCGGCGCCGCTGGATCATTACAACCGAAAAAAGTAAAAACCAAAAAAACGGTATCGGCGTTTCGGAGACAGAAAATGACAAAGAAATTGCGTTTTAAAGGAGCTCTTTATCGGAGGACTAAACGAACAAGGCAGGCCGATCGCTACCATAAAGATAACAATAATTACTCGTAATGACCGCGTCGTGGGTCCTGACTCAGGTTTTTTAGAGCCGGTGGGCGCGGACGATCGGGAGATAGCACGTCCATCAAATCGTATGATAATCGGGCACAGTTAATTCCATTACCAATAATAAATGCACGCATTAGAGTCGTCGGAGAGACTGAATGCGGCACGATGTTATAGATTATAATATGAATAATTTATATTAAAAAAAAATCGATTTATTGTTTTCGAACGAGTCACATGACATCAGAATGAGCTAATAGAACGCTAATACATCGATTTACATTAGAAGATGATGTTAAATGGTAATAGATTTCATTAATATTTCGTAATGGTGTTGCATTATTTATTAGAATTGGACTAATATTTTTATATCAGTATTTATGCTGATTCATTTTAACATTATTAAATTAGAACACTATACACAAACAATATATGACTCTTTATAAAGAGTCTTTTCGTGTGGGATGTTGTCTATTTAAAAAAAGAGCCATCAACTTCTTTCTACCTATGATTTTTTATTCGTTTTTAATACTAAAATATAATTTGATATTATCAAAAAACTCAAACTGCAGACTTTAATGTAGTACCTATATATTTTGATGGACGACTATTGTTACGTATGAAGTAATGTAATTTATGAGAGATGATAAATAATATCTTTTTTGATTTCCATAAAGTTGTTGTTTGTGTAATCTAGAAACCTACAATTTATCCCGGAATGTTGTAAGCAGCTGTCACCCTTTACGCCTATAACTCATATTTTTGTTTGGATCGTAAATTATGTAAGTCTAAAATGGAGGCACATAATCACAAAGAAAGCACAGAGATACTTGATATGTACCTATTTTTAATTTATTACTATTTTGTGTGTGTATGTTAGAGTGGAAGACGCTGGGAGCTGTGTCACAGTTTATACAAGTGTAGCTCCGAACGCGAACGGTATTCTCATGGACATCAAAGTCAAACGCCTTTTGATTGGTCTAAACTCCTAAAATCAGTTTATTATATCAAGACGATTCATTTATAATTAATTTAAAGCAAATTGAAAGTCTTAATTAAATACGAGCAACATTTTATGTAAGTAATTTGAAAATAAATAATAATGTATTGTCATCTCTTGTACTTCTTACCTTGCTGTAAATTCTATATTATACTTTTGACTAAGTTTGATTGTGATAAATTGTCCAACATAGTAGAATGTTGATAATTTTTTTATACTCGGCAAAATTTGCAACATTATCCTCATATTCAACACTGTCTAGTGTCTATCGTATCTCAAATCAACTCTCTCAACTTTAAGTTCAGGTATTACTTTTCAAAGACTGTGAGAGAGCGCTAAAGCTCGGCAGTCGAGATGAAAGTATGAAATTACTTTAAAAGTATTACACAGCATCCAGATTGACGGTGTGATGTCTCGCGGGAAGCCGTCTCTCTCGTCAGAAGTCACGGCGAGAGACCATGGAGAATGTGGTGAGACAATGTCTTATTCTCGCAGTCTATCGCCGAGGATGGGCTTATATTATTATAGAAGCACTAAATTATTACACTGCTAACAGTGTTAAATTATGTATCTACCGAGTAGGTACCGACCGATACTAGAAAAGCTAAAATTATTTATCTCACTATTACTATTTAGAAAAATATCAGTCTTAAGTTTTCTGATGATTTCAATTTATGAGACGTGGAAGTGGCCGAATACTGAAACGGTCCTCCTATTCACAGGCTGTCACTGTCTCTGCTAGCCGAAATGACATGGACACCATGTGATTTGAGCGTCACTTAATTTAAATATCCTTTCAGTATTCGGCCGTTAGGTAGTGCCTATTACACAATGCCTGTAAAGTTCCATCATTGATTAAATACCATGTTATATTATCTTCCTCGTTTTTCGTGGCAATGAAAAAGAAGTCATCATATTTAGACAAACAATCAACACTAATATGTGAAATTGATACGAAAATGTCTTCTATACTAAACTCGATTGCAATTTCCTTTCTTACAGTATGCGCCCTACCTTATTACTAACGCATGCTCACCGTGATTAGATATTTTTAGAAGCGTAATCTAATGAAGCACTTTTATGCTAGAGCGATCGTTTTAACAATATAATTAAAACTGACGTATGAACATAAGCTTTAATGAGGATAATAGACGCAGGGAAAAAAGGCCACAGTTTTGATTGATTTATGCGCATTCAATATCGAATTTCAAGTCTAATTATTTACTTTGTTTTTTTTTTAAGATAATAATAATAAGATGGACTTTTGTTACTTACTTGAATTAGTAGTCAATGACTTTTGGCATTGAGATTAACCCTTGATTAACCACAACATCTGAAAAATATTTTTAATATCAGAAAGTGAAATAACATTCCCGTGCACTTCACAGAATAATGTTTTGGCTGTCATTTTATGAGCGAGATTAAAAATCAGAATAGGTGGGTACTATCTAACAAGTTGCTGACCAGTCATAAGAAGGAAAATCGATTAGAGCACTGTTGAATCACACACACTTATTTACACATGAGTATGTGTGCGTGACACATACTCTCGTGTAAATAAGTTCATCCACGACTGCAGTTGTTGCGGTCACTTCCTTTTTATTTAAATATTTTAAGGTGTAATAGTGCAAAATGTTTAGAAACTTGTCGACCAGGAACTTTGTTACATGTCTGTAAATACTACTTTTAAAATATGCCACACTCATAATAAAAGGTACCTATATTCTCTAATGCGGATCAATCACTTAGTAGAAATTCTGATTTTTACTAAGTGCGTGATATGTGTATTAATTTACTGAGAATTTTATTTTTTAAGTTATTAAAATCCGTCAAGAAATGGTGGATTTATTGAACGGTTAGTTTGAAACGCGCGCTTCCGCTGAATTGGTTACACAAAAAACATGACTGATCCCCATTGTAGGTAGACAACGAAATTATCATCCACATTCTACTATATTTACAAAGTATCTAATCATTTTGTAGGTACTAGCTACTTTTTTATTTTACACGTTCTGTTTGAAAGCTACCTAAGTCGTAAAAACTTTTTACTTAAGACAGTCAAACCACACCTCACCATATTATAATTAATGGAGCGTCGCGTCGCGTAGATATTAAACACGCGACAGGTGCAGATAAGACGTATTGCCTTAGAAAATCTTAATACAGTGACTGATTCTACAGGTGCTTAGGAATTTGTTTAGGAATGTTTTGTTCTATAGTAAATAGTTCATTCGCGTTAAGTATTCAGTGAGTCATCAGTGCAATAATATACCTTACATAATGTAACTTCCTCTTGAATCACTATGAAAAGTACATTAAAATCTATTACGCAGTATAAAAGATCGAAGATTAGGTATATTTAAAAACATTGTCAGCAAATTGCCTTTCCAAAACGTAGTGCTGTTTTGAAAATACAAATAAATTACAGAGGTGTAAAAACTTAAGTAATTGCAGCTGAATGTGTTGTTTAAAATTAACTTGGTGATTGTGAGAGCCAGGGTGGCGGCCTTTAATTCGGAATTTATGTTCAATTAACCAAGTGTTAAATAATGTAAAGTGACACTTGGACACCGGACAGCTTTCTTGTTTTAAATTAAAGCGTAAAGCAGTATGTGTAAAGATAGAAGCAACGATATAAATTGTTAATGTAAGAAGATACCTTATAATAGGTACTAAGTGCCAGTAGCAGTTAGGACCAGCATCCTTATTTTTAGGGTTCCGTGCCCAAAGTATAAAACGGGACCCTATTACTAAAACTCCGCTATCCGTCCGCCTGTCTGTGCCAGCTGTATCTTATGAACCGTGAGGGTTAAACAGTTGAAATTTTCTGGTACCGCTATAACAATAAATAATAAAATAAAAAACAGAATAAAATAAATATTTAAGTGGGGCTCCCATTACCCATACGACAAACTTGTTTTATGTACGGAACCCTGAGTGCGCGAGTCCTACTCGCACCTGGCCAGTTTTTTACTAATATTAAGTGCCTGTTGCACAATCTACTGATAAGTGTGTGTAAGTGCGTATAAGTGCGTGTTAGTTACACTATTTATAACTCAAGAACGGCTGAACCGATTTGGCAGGAAATTGGCGGGGAGGTAGCTTAGAACCAGGAGACGGACATAGGATACTTAAGTGCCCCTCCGAGTCTGTCTGTCTGTATGTTCGCGATAATCTCAAAAACTACTGAAAGGATTTTCAGGCCGTTATCATTTACCGACAGAGTAAATTTAGTTACCTTCCTTAGAAGGTTAAGGTTTTGTGGAAAATGTTTGATTTTTGACGATAATTATTGTTGAAGGTGTTGGAAAAAATCAAGCCGTCTGGGAACTTTTATGGAAAACGCTGCGTAACCTAACCCGTTGGAGATAATAACCTATGCCCATTCTAAGTTTAAAAAAATGATCAGAACTAATGTGATATTTTCAGAAGCTATTTTGACGGATACAATTTAATTATCTTTATCTAGGAGATATCTTAAAATTAAAAAATAAGTGTGAAAATCCATTATAAAGTATATATTTTTACTCTGTGCTACTACTATATTGCAGGTATATTTGCTAAAGAAGTGTTTTTTTTTTGTTGGAAGCCAACAAATTTCAGTTCAGTGATAAATAGTAAGTAAAAATTGAATGTAATGCTAGCCATACACATAAGGACATTACAACTGACAGGTTCGCCTGTACAGTTGAGTTTTATATGTAAACTGGAGCGTGTATGTTACACAACTGTGCAGGTTTCTACACTACTCAGCTCAAGCTTACCTGACAGATGTAACTGTGCAGGCAAACCTGTCAGGTACACCCTTACGTGTATGGCCAGCATAACATTTAATTTTTATTTTATTTATCACTGGTATCCAGTGAAACAAGATGGAAACCAATATAGAAGCTCAAAGCACTCAGTAAGATATAATTTTGTATAATATTAGTAAACTAAAACCTTAATGTACTCATAGCCCACAGACAAACTGCTACACCAGTTTTGTGGGAAACTGTTAACTGTTTGT
This sequence comes from Phengaris arion, assembly GCA_963565745.1. Classification (NCBI taxonomy): domain Eukaryota; kingdom Metazoa; phylum Arthropoda; class Insecta; order Lepidoptera; family Lycaenidae; genus Phengaris; species Phengaris arion. The sequence continues at coordinate 7,459,094 of OY751449.1, read as the reverse complement.
GAAAGTTTGTTGTTGTAATCAATAAATAAATAAAATAATAAATAAGTAAGCACCTTCTGCGTGATTTAGAACACAATTATAAAGAATCTGAGGGTAGTTTCAAAAACGTCAACACACGACACCTGTCACCTCAGTCCTCTCGCGACCGCGGTTCTGTGAAGTAGCGGAAACGTTGAGATATCAGTACGGTACAGGTACTAAGATAAATGAAAACGCGATAAAAACCGTAAAAGTTGTGTGTACAATGTGAATAGTGTATTTGAAATGAGTAATATTGGCGTAAACATTAGAAATCAATATCTATGTCAGTTACTACTTGTTTCTATACTAATATACTAAAAAGGGAAGATTTGTGTTTGCATTGAACCGACCAACCACCGACACTACCGGACCGATTTTGATGAAATTTGGCACAGATGTAGAGTAGACCACGGGAAAGGGCATATGCTATTTCGTGCAGCGGGATTTCCAGCAGCACGTATTAAATTACGGGAAACATCTACCTAGTAATATAAAGCAGCTTATATTTTTCAAAGACCTTATGGTGCTTACAAGTCTATTGGAAAAGAAAAGGTAAGTTTATGTTTTGTACAAGTTACCTAGTAAAATAATAATAATATCTAGGGATGCTTTCACACCACGTTTATCTGGTCCCGTTAGTTCTCGAAGAACTTGTGTCACGGGTACCAGATATGAGACAACGGAAATATATTTAATACTTTTTATACTATACTTATATTTAAGGTTTTTATTATAATAAAATACACATATTTTAAAGTGAAACTTTTATTACATCGTCTCAAACTTTTTCGTCTGTGTGTTGCATGTCGCGTGACGGTCGGCCGCGGAGTAGGGATAAAGTGAAAGGCGCTCTTCAGAGCAGCCGAGGCCAATATGGCGGCGCCTATAGTTCGCATCAGCTGACCGTGTAGTGTATAGACTAGTACTCATTTGTGAGAGTGTTCCACGCTATTTTGTTATTAAGTTTCACTTTTACCGTGGTTTCATAAAACAACACAATCCTTTTATACAAGTCCATGACCCAGGAACAAAGAAAACTTTTCGTTCCCTGGCGGGATTCGAACTCGCGACCTCTGGCTTAAGCGCCAACGCGCTAACCACTGAGCCATAGAGGGCGTTATGTCTTTCTATAATATAATATATATGTGTCTTGGTGAGCATCTTTTGACAATAATAATAGCTAAAATTTAATCATCGTTATATAATTAATTAGAGCTCTAGTAGATAAAAAAAAATCTCAATAATATTTACTGGGATTAGAACCCATCACATTCCAAAATTCCGAACAACGCAAAAATTCACCAAAATATTATAGAGTCGAAATTATTGATATATTGTACGCACGACGACGTAAGAAAAAATATATATAACTTAAAAGTGCGCAATTTCCCAGGGATAAAATCTAGCTTGACCGATTTTTCTCCCCAAAAACTCCCTGCATACAAAATTTTATGTAAATACGTGCAGCCGCTGCTGATATTACGATTATATATACACCTACACAAGAATGTCTCGTTTAAAGTATAATTTTTTATTTACTAAAAAAAGCTTTGCTTCTTAAGGTGAAAGAGGTTAATATCTTAATAGCCCGCAATTCAGCGGTCGACGCACAAACCTGCTTAAAGCTGACTGGTTCACTTCCTATGCTGTTACAGAATTATAGAGGATTTGCCCGTAATCAATGCAGGGAGTTTTTGCAATAATTGTAAACGTATAAACTACGATTACTAACATTAGTAGTTATAAGTGTAATAGAAGAAAGAAATATCGAAGGACAAACAATTTTTTAGGGTTCCGTACCCAAACCCTATTACTGAGACTTCGCTGTCCATCCGTCCGTCCGTCTGTCAATCACCAGGCTGTATCTCGTGAACCGTGAAAAACTAGACAGTTGAAATTTTAACAGATGATGTATTTCTGTTGCCGATATAACAACAAATACTAAATAAAATAAAATAAAAAAACATAATAAAATAATAAAGGTAAAATAACTAAGGAGGATGGGAGTCCCAATAAACAAACGTGTTTTTTTTTTGCTCGATATTAATAGTGGTAATACTTGTAATATTCACTGAATTATAAGTCGAATAATATTCGCTTTAAAATAAATAATAAAATTAAAATTAAATAAATATTTACGGGCTCCCATACAAAAAAAACGTGTTTTTTTCGTTTTTCTCTTTTTTGCTCGATATTTGTACTAATAGTACTTTTGTATGTATGTATAGGGCACATTTCCTTTAATACGAGTCCTTATCGACTTGGACGGTTGTTTCTCTATTTTAATATTAGTGCTCGATATTATTAGTATTTACTATAGTTGTACAATGGAAAGGAACCCTTCGTGCGCGACTTCGACACGCACTTGGTTTTTTTTTAAATAAAACTATCAGGAGAACAGAGGGATCAACACGAAGAGTCACAAGTCATGACACGTGCGTTGCTTCACGCTCGCTAACGTTATTTCACGCCGGTAATCTGTGAGACCGTACTAACTCTCTGCTCGAATATAGAAGCTTGTTTCTACAACTGCCATACGTCATGATACATGGTAAGCCCAAAATTTTAACTTCTACAATCGCGTGTTTGGTTTCTAATTTGCGATGCAGTCTTGTTGTACTTGTGTCAACGTTTAATGTAGGTTTGTGGGTAGATCTGGGAGATAACGTCGATCAAAGTCGGATTTACTTAATTAATTAACGGCCCCAAGTTATGGCGCTTGACATAGACTGAGTATTAAAAACGCTTAATCTTGATTAGAATCGCTAATGTGCCCTTTTTAGTAAATAAAGAAAGCTTAGGGAGATTTTCACATTGACAATTAGGCCTCGCGTGGGCAAGCTAAATGGGGTCAGATCACACCGCGACGATATACTTTTAATATGACATCAGTCATACACTGCACAGGCGCATTGTGGCATGGTGCAACCATGGCATTCGATCTCTTACAGTGAAACGTGTATCTTCTTATGTAATGAATAAAGTTCAATTTTGAATAAATATCATAAAAATGCAGCGTCATATCGCGTATCGTTTCGTTTCGGTGTAAATTGACCCTGAGACCGCACTATTTGGCAGTGGAGCGACGCAACGCGACGCATCCCTACTAGTAATACCGCAATGCACACCGCGGCGCGTTATTACGCTGCCGCGTAATGCGTTAATCTCATACAATTTCATACAAAGAATATTTGGTCGTGTCGAGTCGCAAGTTCCGCTGCCGCGTAGTTACGCCCAGTGCGGTCCCACCTTAACAATAATAATTTCCCCGATTTCCATGCACACAAGTTCAGTAGATAACTCCATAAACTAAACCAGTTAATAAAACATTGTGCTGATATCAAAGTATAACGGAACGCTGTACCGATACAAGTTAAATGATAGTTTATATCTGGCCATAAATTAAAAAACTGACATTGACCTCAAGCGCTTGAACAAACAGCTTTGATTCATAACACCAGTGGTAATAACTTACACCTATTTTAATATTTAAAGCAAATAATATAATCGGATAACGCGTGATAAATAACAAGAGAATTTTGTTTCACTTAATTTAATTTTTGTTTTATGTCACCCGAAAGACGTAAGCAACGCTTACGTCTTTCATTAAATTGTAGTTTGAATATAATTGATGATTTACAGTTTTTAATTCTTTATGTGGAAAAGTTTCTACAGAGTTCTATTTTGTATTCAAATTACGAACATTAAAATACATATACCTAGTAAAAAATGTTATCCAACTGTAGTTCTCTGGTAGTTAATTTTATCGTCTGGCAGCCAATTTTTTACTTATAGTGCCCTTATTACTATAATACATCTTCTTTGGTCTAGTGGATAGCTTGGCTCTCGACTCGGAGGTCGTGGGTTCGATTTCCGCATTGGAGCAACAAAAAATGTTGTTTCCAAGTCTGGTTAGGACAATACAGGCTGATCACCTGATTGTCTGACAAGAAAGATGATCCATGCGTCGGATAGGCATGTAAAAAGTCGGACCTGCGCCTGATCTCTCGCCAGTCGTGTCGGTTATCCGTCCCACTGGGTTACAAGAGTAAAGGAGGAGAGAGTGCTATTGTGTACTGTGTGGGGAGTTATTAATATATTATTACTATATAATATTATAAGTAAAAAATTGAATGCCAGACGATGAAAATCCGTGTAGTGCACAAAAACCTAACGTCATTATCCTGAACAAAATAATGTTTATTGGAAATTCTCATAGAATCACTTGTAACTTAGGTATTTTAAAATTCTGTTATTGAATTTAGTGCTTATTTCTAATTTAGGACTATTTTAAACTGGGATCTTACGTATTGGTATTTTGTACGAATGGATGTTCGTCACGAAGTGATTTCACATTCTAGACATCTACGGAACCCAAAATTTTGTTCTTATTGAATCTATACTAATATAACAAAGAGGAAATGTTTTGTTTGTTTGTTTGCATTGAATAGGCTCCAAAACTACTTGACTGATTTTGATGAAATTTGGCACAGATACAGAATAGACCACAGGGAAGGACATAGGCTACTTTTTACTGCGGCTAAATGTACGGTTCCCTCCAGATTTCCTTTTGCGCCCACGAAGTCGCAGGCAACATCTAGTTCAAAATATTTTTACAAATCAACTTATACATTGCCTTTGTATTAACAGTTTAATCCATATTTATAGGGATGCCCCGCATAACGAAGATATTAAAAATCTTGCACGAACTCCGATATTAAAGGAACCCTTCGATTTGTTCGTAGACTATTGGGGTCTTTAATAACAAAGAATACAATACACGAAGGCCAAACGCCAGGGGCATGCTAGGCGGTCGGATTAGTCTCAAATTGTACGGATAAAAGAAAAGGGGATACCGGAGTAATTAAAAAACTAATTTAGGATACATTCTGTTCAGTGCGGAATTTCGGAATGGAGCTCATTTAATTCGTTTATTAAAAATAAAAGTAACCTTACTTACGGATCTTGGAAACGGACAAGCTTACTTAACTTTACACAGTTAACATCAGCTTCGGTTAGACTTTACTAGCTCATAGCTAAATAATTATTATTATGAACTCTTGTGGAATATTGTTAATACAATAATAATAATTATTATAAACTCCTAAACTTGATACAATAATCAACACCTCTAAAATAGTTTTTTTTTTTAAATATGACTATGTTAAACAGTAAATAACTTATTAACGACGAATCGAATATTATTAGCTCTCTATTCAACAACTAAAAACTACTTGTCAATTCATCACAGATATAATCTGACAGCGAAACAATAACAAGACTGTTATTGTTTGTTCGTCTCAGCTGGAAGCCTGTGTCGATAAATTGACGAAATTGTTAGTTTTATGTAATGCCATTGAAGATGTTGCTATAACCAATATTGGCGAAAGTTATTGGCGAAAGGAAATTGATGTAATCCCGTGTATTGCAATGTTTCTAGTTGATAGCGGCTTTAAGTGTTTTATCTACAATAGTGTTCACTCAAGTTTTTACACAACTTGTCTGTATGTCCGTCCGTCAATCTGCCCGCCTGTCCATCCGTCTGTCTGTCTGTTCGTCTCTCCCTCCGTCTGTCTGTTCGCTCGTCTGACTGTCACCCTTTATTTCGTGGAGGTATTGAGTTAAAATTGAGACCGTTTACTCAAGTCGACGGAAAATTATACGGCTGTTTTTGCATAAAAATATGCATATTTTATCATTCTCAAGGGATCCAAAATTCATAGGGTAATTTCCCGTTGAACTAGAAATATGAAATTTGGCATGTACTATGTACTATGGTTATGTACTACAAGTACAAGAAAAAATATTATGGAATCACAAAAAATAGTTACATATTAAAATAGTAAGACTTAGAACGGATCGAAATTTCAAGTTGATAATTCAAATGTTTTTAAAGTATAATATTTCATTTATTTTATGACGCATCATTTATACAATAACTAAAAATGTAAAAAATAATAGCATCTACATACAAACTTTCGTTTTCAGGCTCAACCAAAAATTGCGGGACTAGATTCCTGAACGGAAACTGTGGTGGGCGAATCCAACTCGTTGTTGTCCGGTTTTTTTTAGGATTTTGAGAATAGTTTTCACTTCATAAATTTGTAGGTGTTATTGTTAAATAATTCTAGTAGACATCTAGCTATCTTTCTTTGGACATACTGTGTCGTAATAATAATAGAACGTTTGGTATTTATTTTTAAGATACTGGATATCTGACATCCATATGGATATATGGATACCTCTAATCTATCTATATAATTATATATAAAAGGCAAAGCTGATTGACTGATGTTTCAACGCACAGGCCAAACCCTTAAGGCTAGAAATTTAAAATTTTGCACACGTATTTTTCATATGACGATACTAGGGAAGGATTTTTCAAAATTCAACCCCTAAAGGGGTAAAATAGGGGATTAAAGTTTTAATGAAACTTTTGCATTATGAAACTTTTAGAAATATTTGCACGAAATTTCGTATGAATTGAGTACGGAAAAAATAATGAGTTATGTATTTCAGCGTTTTCTAAAATTCAACCCCAAGGTAGGTAAAATAGGGGATGAAAGTACAATACTTAATTTCACGCAGGTGAAGCCGCGGGCAATTAATGCCAGCGAAAAAATAAAGCGCGTGAATCTACCAAAAGCTAGATAATGAAAGCCAGCGATTGTATCATACAAAAATCGTTACATGAGACCCAATCCCCAAACCGATCATTGTGTCCCATAATTAGTTTTGTCACTTCATATTGACAAATCCGTTCGCACTGGTCCCGACCACTTATGTCGCACCGAACCGGCTCTTATCAAAGCGAATATTATTTCAAACGCCCCTGTCAACCCCGATGGGCTTTTCGAACCCTAAATCCAGTTTGTTATGAATGAAATTACAAAAATCGAATAATGTAAACACAACATGGCCCGCTCGAAAAAATTCGAATTGAATTCAAATTCGCTTCGCCGGGTATTAGAAACTGCCTGGGGACTTGAAGAGCGAAAGATTCAAAGTATTTTTTGTCATACAAATACCCAATAATTTCCTTATCGTGTCAATTGAATTTAAACAGGCGACTGCTTTTATTATTGTCTATACTCAAAAATATTCTTTGTTCATTATAAATATTGCTCAAATAAATATTATGTAATAATTGAGAATCCATGTGTTTTTTATTATTTTATATTTTTATCATTAAAATAATATTAACAGTAAGTAAGTTCAACCTAAAATAATAAATGCGACTGAAATCAAAAAATTTTTATAAAGTGATAACGTTAAGACATTCGCGCGCAGAGGTAGGATTTGTCAAACATTGAAAACATCGACGAACATTCTTTGTATAAGGTTATTAATTCAGTATTTTAGATTGTAGATGCTTATTAATTCAGTATCACTTTCAAATTGGGACAAACTCGTTCATACTAAAGTAAAAAATGAATTATTTGCGTTATTCATTAGAATGGGAGGAACCATCCCATGTAAAATACAATCCAATACAGGGCATAAGAAATATCGAAATTCAATGCATAGTGGATGATGTATAATGAATTTACAAAGAAGAGATCTTTATCAGAAATGTAAGTGAAATGATTTTTTTCGTCTAAGTCTTGTGAAAGTGTATTCCGATTTCACAGAGTCCTTACTTTGGATATTGGTATAATGATTATTTGGGAGTTTTTGTCGCATGACACTTATATGCCTCTTCCTCCAATATTAGACAGAACCTCGACTCTTGTGAACTTTATTAAACGTACTCACGTTGATCATATTTTATAGTTGTTCACAGACGCATTTAAAAAGGACCAAGAAACAAGCTTCTACAACCACATAAATTTTGCTACAGCAGGCTTTACGAATTACGCTTATTCGTGAAGAAATCTCAACAGGTGTGGGATATTTTAAAAGCGATCACGCTGACGCTTGAAAATATTGAAGTATTGAAACCTACAACTCCGATCATAAACTCTCAAATGCACGGTTTACCTGACAGAAAGCGTCGTGGTTAACCGCACAAAACGATTTGACTTTGTTGCCTGGAGCATATTTTATAACGGTTTGTTGAATTGAATTTTGCGGTTATTTATTTTGCTAGAGGCGAGGGTGATATGTTCCTTGAGACAAACTATTTCACATTTTTTTTAATGATTCATCTATTTTGAGTCTAGCTACTTCTGCCATAATTATTATTAAATAGAAAAAACCTAACCAAGTGCATGTCAGGACATGTTTAAGGAGGGTTCCGTAACTATCGACGCGTAATAGGTGTTTTTCAAATTACTTCAAAAGTTACGTAAAATAATTTTCCTAAAAGGTTCTTAGCATGATCTACCAGCATGGAAACTTACAAGTTTATATCTCCAATAGTTAAGAAATACTTGGGGGGGACCAACACACCTTACAAACCACTTTGGAGGCCGATTACTCGAAAATGGTCGACTTTGTAAAAAAGTCACAAAAACATGTACAAAACCATGCCTTTTTTTGAAAGACCTATTATACTTCACACGATGCGGTAGGATGAAAAAATATTTTTCATCCCTACTTCACATGACATCCCTAAAATATAAAATGATTACTATTTTATGATGCCAAAACCGAGATCTATACACAATCTATATTTATACCAAATTGTATATTCATAATTACAGGAACTAGAAGCGCGGACAGACAGACAGACAGACAGACAGACAGACAAACAGACAGACGGATGGACGGACAGAGCGAAATTATAGGGGTTCCCTGTGTATTGCGGAACCCTAAAAATACGGGAAGGAATTTATATTAATCAGGCTATTATCTCTTACGTGGTATATATGTTACAAAATTAAGAGGACTGCTAAAGTCGCTTACACTCCGAAAATATTCAAGGAAATGTTTTTACTTTTTATAAATTGGTCAATTAAAATCCGAAGTACCGGCTGGTTTACGGCCGAAATTAATAACGTAGGTATCAAAAATCTTAGACTGACTTCAATTCTTAAATTCTCAAAAAAGTTGACGTAAATTGACGTGAAGTTAATCCTTGGATCGTTGAAATGTATTGAACTCTTTATCCCAGACAGCTAAAATGAGAATAAGATTGATTATTAATTTCGGGCGTAAATAAAATAATAAAGCATTTAACTTTATTTTATAAGAGATATGGAGTGGTTTCAAAAAGTAGGGCAACTATCCTGGTTTTCCCCAACAATACGCTCGTTTAATTAGAAAAAGAAAACTTACCTACTTACTGTGTATCCTAAATTATTAATTAATTAACGACATACTTAATGTTTATCTTCTAAGCGTTTGCTCGTAGTGTTAGCAGCCTTTGTCTGAACTCTGAACTCTTTGAGTACTGCTACAATAACCTTTTACAATTGCAGTGTTTATTGAATCCTGTGTAACATTTTATTTAATTCCATTAAAAATCTCAGGACAGTACAGGAATATTCTGAATTCCTTGCTGGATTGAAAAATATTTGAGGATAAGATTTTGGCCACAAAAAAGCCACTGTTCTAGATTCCACGGTTGAAATCTTTATTGCCATTAAAAGAACCAAGTATGTCATAGAATAAACAAAATGTTTAAAATATTTTTTTCAGATAAATTTCATCCCACATTTAAATATAACATAAGTGCAATTTATAATCGGCATCACTATGTTTATGGAGCAGCATTGCAAAAAGTTGAACACAATCTAAATGGCATATAAATGTATCTTTTAGTGTCTACTTGATGCTGAAACGTTAAAATGCTGGATCCATTAACATAATCATTTCCCTGCCAATATTATACTCATAAAAATGAATTAGAGATATTGTCTTAAGTAGCATTAACGTCGAATTGTTATCTATATTAATAATATTAATATGTTTTTATTGTTATGTTTATTATGTACCTAAGTATAAAAAGCTTAATGCCACATTTTTCCCGAGGTTGTCTAACTAATCTTCTGACTCTTATGACTCTTATCATCATTAAGATCACAAACAGTAGCCGGGTCAGTAATCCTTCGTCTACGTACTTATTTAAAAATTCTATAGATTTTCGTCATCAAAGTGAAATCATTGGAAATACCTCAGCACTTTTCGATATAATGCTATATTTATTAGCGAGCGGTGCCAGCTGGCGTGCACGTGACGTCACGTCGGCGCATCGGTTCACCGCAACTGACGTGCGTCCGCTCCACACAATTTTGGTATTCCGTATTGTCTATGCTGGGCCTAGCACACTATAGACTCTTAAGGCCGATTTTAACCAAAAATGGAATGGAATGAATCTTTACCTAACATAGCAAATCTGCAGCTCGATTCCGGCCCACGTGGGAACCACTAGGTGACAGGTTGCGAACTAATTCTTTTTAATTTCTTTTCTTTAATAATTATTAATTAATAATAATTTTTCAGCAGTCAGGTAAAATAAAAACTTTGATCTGCGCCGTTTCCTTACAAAATATTATAGCTACATTATGCCCGTATCGATATTGGTAGTCAAGACAACCAGTGTACAATGTGCATCGACTTTATTAATTATCTCAATATATTGTTGATAGCAAAGTCGTGTCAATGGAACGTTGATAATTTCGAGATTGCCTGCAGTGTGCGCGAGGCATTAATGCAATTGCCAGTAAATGGGTTTCGTGTGTTTCGTATTGCTTATTTAGGACTTAACCTTTTGTATCGGAATATAGGTTTTGTGTGGAAATATAGGTTTTGTGTGGAAATATGATATTCTCAAATAGAAAAATAGAACATTCGACGCGTGACTACTATTTTAACCGACTTCCAAAATAAGGAGGCGGTTATACGTTCGGTTGTATATATTATATATTTATATAGTTTTTTGTATGTTCAACGATTACTCCGCCATCTGTGGGACGTGGACCGATTTTTTAAAAAATATTTTTTTGAAATCCCAAATTGGTCCTGTTGACATCAAAATGGTGACCTGATAATGGGATCCATGACGAATGGAAGGCACTCCTTGAAATTTATATGAACATATATACTATATAGTGATTTCGACTTACTGAAGTAGCACAAGCATAATATGTCACCAAAAAAATAAGATTTTGCCCCCTGGATCCAAAAGCACTGAACAGAACTCCTCAGTCTTTAAATATAGGTTTGCGTTTGGAAATTTTGGCATTGTTTACAGAACTGCAAGCATATGCCACTATGAAACTTACAGTAATTATCATCATCATCTCATTTACAATACCTAATGGAAGCTTGGCGCGTATTGAATTATACATTCGGTCGTTTATTTTAAACGTTGTTAAAATGTATTAATAATAATTTAACAAATGTCACTAAAAAGGGAAAAATATATATTTTTTAACAAAAAATTAAACCGACTTCGAAAACCGAAAAAGTATGAAATAAAACTTATTTTCTAAATAATTCCCCTTTTAAATTCAGTTTAAATTTTAACTATTTTTCTAGTCAATTTTCATAATTTTGAAGTCGGTACCAGCAAAGTTGAACGTAAGTTCTATAAATTATTGTTTTATCGGGATGTTGTTCGGGTACCAGACCGGTAAAATATTAGCCGAGGTATATAGAACATGAGTTTAATTTCATACTTTTTTGTGCATTTTCACTTTGGAAGTCGGTTTAATTTTTTGTTTATTAGGTTGTCAATTTCCAATTTTCTTTGTGCTTCTGCTTTATTTATTTAGGTTATTTAAATGTTAGTTTCTCTTTCTACCTATTTATTTTAAAATTTAGGTTTGTCTCAAATTTTAGCTTTTGAGGGTGATGTTAGAATCATCTTCTATGCAAAACTTCGATTTTAGTGGGAAAATTCACTACGAAACTTTACATAAAACGTGCAAAACGCAAAAACTATATGAAATTTTGGATAATTATTAATAGGAACAAATTCAATTCACCATTCCTATGTATTTAGTCTGAATTCTAAAAGAAAATTTAATGTAGCGTTCATTAAGAAATTTTCCTTTCATACTTGAATAGTCAATATAAAATTGCTTTTCAACGGTTAACTTCATTAAGTTGTGCCAAAAGTTCTGTAATTCAATCGCGTGCTATTTGCAACGATGTAATCATTCCTATCACGCCATGCTCGACTCCCTAGACTTCCCGTTTCATTATTTCTTACTTCTTTATAATGAAAAGTTTAAAACACAATAGCTGCATAATTTTTATTGGAAAGGAGTTCAACATCTTACACAATACACACTTTTAAATTATGCATGTAAGTATTTCGTATTTTATATTTTTTATTTTCATGTTGAGGACACTCCCTTGCAGTGGGGATTGGGGACGTTACAGGTTGTTGAAGATAATAACTTTTTATACAAAAAAAAACATACCGGTTGTCTGTAAAGTCGGTTTACTGACGATAGTTTAACGTGACAACGTCAACAACAACAACTACAACAACAACAACAATGCGAGCTAACGTTGGTACTTGGTAACGGTACTTGGTAACGATAACGGGTAACAGGTAACGCATGAATCATGTTTTGTCGTGCGTGCAGCCGGCTCGATTGATTTATAAGATGTTATCACGTCAATAATATTGTTTTATTTTAACCTCTAACCTTTTTTTATATATAAATATAGATTGCAATTGCAATGGCCAACAGGACCCATCATTGTTTATGGTGCATTCAGTATATCTGTTTGGTTAATTTAAAAAAGTTAACTCCACAGGTGTAGATCAGGTATATGTAGTGTAAATGTAGATGTGAGTTTAGGTTATACTTGTAGGTGTATGTAGACATTTCTGTAGGTTGTACGTGTGTCGTCGTAACTAGTTAGGTATTCTTTGTATTCAGTCGACATTTAAATTTTTACAACACAAATTATTATATTTTGCTACCCTGTGTGGTCAGCCGTAAAATGTTAAATGTTGTCGTAATTATAATTCCCTTAAATATTCCCGGTATTCGGAGACAGGCATTCCGCAATCCCGCATCGGCAGACCGCAAGCGACATTATATTATATTCTACATAATAATATTAAATTATATTACAATATAATATTATGTAGTGTTTACTGTGTATGTTCATATTATATTTAGCAATGATAAAGTATCCATTAATATATTATTATTACGTATTATGTATGAACCAAGCAAGGTTTTGGGTGCATTGGGCTCAAATTGTTGTATTGTTTTAGTGCTGTATATAAAAAATAAATATGTATCATAAATAAGCAATATTCATAAGGGCAGCCGACTTATATGGACGCCTCACCTGTGATATTTACGTTATAATCATATATTTATACTTACTGCTTACTTACTTACTTAGTAAGTAAGCAGTAAGTATCAATTACATTAGCGCGCAGCTTTACTCAATGCTCGCATTGAATCACTCTTCTCCAGTGTGACCGTCCCTGGTATAGTGCTAGATCGCTTGGGTTGAATTTGAATCATCATTGATTACATTATAGTTCATATTATAATAATAAGATCGATTGACGCTTTAATTTACCGTGGTACCGCGGTAAATTCTCGAAAAAACTCTTTCCGTATATAAATATGTTTAACAGCTTTATACTATGTATTAAATACTAGTTGTCCATACGTTGTTTGTCTTATAAACCCCCTATATTTCTCACTGTTTCTAACCTAACCTAACCTTCCCTGAGCTTCCACAATTATTTAAAGACCAAAATCGAGTCGAAAGGAACCCGCGAACTCTGGCTTGAGCGCCAACGTGCTAACCACTGAGCCACACTGAATTGTAACAAAAATGGACATAGTACCTTTTGTGAATTATGGTCCTATTTAGATTAAACGGTACCATTAATGGAGGCTGTATGTAACTAAATAGTCCCCTACGAAATATGGCGTATACAATATAAATGTTACCAAAATATCGTCCTCTGGATCAAATCTACTTGGACAAACAAAATCGCGAGCAAAGCTGGTGAAAAATAAACACTAATACAACATGGCCGTTTCCATTTCTGTTAAAGTAAACACTATTTCATGCTGTAACTAATTTCGCTCCAAAGCCCATATAAAACAAACAGTAATTGTAAGTTGGAACCCCATCACAATGCAACATAACGGCATGACGTCCATTATCGTTTGCTTACAATGAAACAGTCCCTATTGCCCCATGTCCCATTCGTCCTAATAACATGAAACATAAAGAAACAGTGGGGTATCTGTGTCACCCCTTTATCGACCTCAATGGCAGTTTTAAATAATTTTATTTCCATAATTGTGATTTATCTGCTTATAAAACTTTATTGTGTTGTTCTGGTGCAACATAAAATATAATAATCGATTGTGATTTAAATAGTATTGCCTTTTTTGTCCAATAATATTAAGTTATAAATCGAATACAATAAACCGATAAAATTTTATTTGTTTTTGTGATGCCCTCATGCACTTTCATTGCTTTAGTGAATTGCGTGGAACCTAAAAACATGATATATTTCCATATTGAGAAATTTAGACATTTTTAAGAGGTTATAAATAAATGTAGAGTCGTTCAAGAAATAAACTTTAAACTAGTATAATAAATTTAATACCAAACTTAAATTATAAATTAAATCAATAATTTATATTATGTTAATAACAACTTTGGGACCAATATAATATAACATTTAACTGAAAGCTAAATTACCGACATGAAATAGCGACGTAAAGTCTCCATAGATGCCTTGTTTCAAAGAGCAACCAATGAGTAGGTAGATCTGCATAGAAGCGAAACTTGAAACTAAGGAAACTAGGCTGATGCTATTTAGTCAATGATTTTTCATATCAGTCATAATTTTTAATCGAAAATATAATTTTTCAAGTTATTCAATAGTTTCTCATAGCTTTTTACATAATTGATAGGTTAGAAGTATATGTTGCAAGTGTTAAAAATAATAAAATGAAACCCCTACTACTATTATAAATTTATGTGAAAGTTTGTGAGGATGGGTGAAGGAGTACATATGGATGGATGGTTGTTTGTTACTCATTCACACAAAAACTATTAAACGGATTTTGTTGAAATTTGGTATGGTATTAGTTTTAGCTCTCGATTAACGCATAGGCTTTTTCATTCCAAAAAATACAGTATTCCCATGGGATACTGTATTTCCGCGGGCGGAGCCGCGGGTTAAAGCTAGCTTTAAATCATTTTGGCTATTATATGTACTGTACAATTATGTTTTTTATGTATTGTGTGCACTTTGTATGAAGTATCGCCTCTACTCAACTCCCTCCTCACTCAATACAACTCTCGTCAGCGAATTGCTGTTATTATGTTCACCATCGGAAGCTTTCTGGATCGGAATGTTCCCGATAATGTTATGCGCATATAAACGCGGTCTCCCAATATAGGATTGCACCTGATTCACTTGCTGAATTTGTCCAAATTATAAATATTTTGTTATAATCTTACTTTGTAGTTATGACTAAGACCTGATTTCACCAGATTTCTTACGGCCCGTTTCAATAACCTATCTATCTATAACTATTTGTTTAAGACGTCGTCATTCAATCATTTGCCGGTTTTTTGTTATCGCTAAACTCGGATTTGATCTCTCGCTGTCATTCAATGTTAGAACGGGACAGACAGATCTTAAACCGAAGCTCAGCGTTAAACGTCGCGTTGGTGAAATTGGTGCTAAGTAGTTTCGTTCTTCAACCTGCTAATTTGGAACTTACCTTCGACGAAGAAATCTTGTGTTTAAAATGTATAGATGCTTAGTTAATTTAGATGAATTTTGATAACAAAACAACACAATAACAAAACTCTACTTCAAAACATTACTTCTATTAAAATATATATAGAAGTTCATATAGGTTTTTACTTACCTACAGAAAATTGCATATAAAGGAGAGACCCGCGATCCAAAATTGAATACGTTAGTGGTCGTTTTGAAGAAAAAAATACGGGTAGCTAAAAGTTCAATAAAATAGAGAATGCAGCGGCAGCAGGCTGATGGTGATTATTTTTCAGTATATTTAGATGTAATTAATTAATGTAATGTTATTTAGATGTACAAAGCTAGTGTTGCGAACATAAGCAACACTACAAATGGCTTAAACAGTGGATTCGTGAAATGGCGAGGCGTGAGGTTTCGTCGGATAAATTAAATACAATGTGCATTAAACATATTATGAGAAGTGTGCAGAATAGTAAACTGTTTGTTACAAACATGCGTCTTTACGGATACAAATATGCAGAATATAAATGATTTCATAACTACACTAGGTGCATGAGTATTTTTGGTCTCAATAACCTTCGGTTACAAGAAAAAATAAATATGGTTAAATATCGACGGAAGAATAAAAATTTTCAAGATCTATCAAGATCAAATCTAGATAAAAAACCATTAGAGCCAAATATGTTATCAAAAATAGAGAGATTACTCAGCTTATCACTTTTTGCTGACTGGATAAAGAAACATTCATAGCATACTCGTAAATTTCGGTCTAAAATTATTAAAAATGAAATGTTTTTACCTGTGGAGCACGACGACCCGCTTCTGAAATTCAAATTACTTCGGGACTAAGTTTAGAACACAATCGCATCTTGCAGCATGGAACTTTGTATACAAAAGAGCTTTTTTAATTTATTCGCATTTGTAAACCTGCCTTATGTAAAGTAAAACAAGTGCAAGGTATCGATTTTTATTTTATATTAGTTGTGTAGCCAAAGGCAAAGCATACAAAATAAATTGAAAAATAATCTACATACATTTTTGCACCTTTTTGTGCTACAGTTCTTTAAGCGAGAAACTTGAAAGCCTAGAGTTTAATGAAACATCGCCGCCATCCAAGATCAATCGCAGATGTGATTGATAAAAAAATTTTGGACTGTATTCCTTTTGAAGTTAGATTTTCGACTAGTATTTTCTTACTTTGCTTACCACACTTTTATAAATGTATACGAATATAACAATAATAATAATATTATAAAATGTACGAACGCTTCACACCACCTCAATCTGGCGTCGTAGGTAGGATACCTTCTTGATGATGAAGATCTTGTGTCACGGAGAACAGATAACGGGAAGTATTAGTAATATCTTAATACTTCTATATTTTACATATATTTAAGGTTTTTATTATATTATAACTATACATATTTAATTCACATCCATGATCCAGGAACACAGAAAAACTTTTTGTTCCTGCGGCGGGATTTGACCCTGCCACCCCTGGCTTGAGTATCAACGCGCTCAACCACAGAGGTCGTCAAAAAACTGGCTCTTATGATAATAAAGATGAAGATACAAACAATTATGTAAAATCAAAGCTTCATCGAAGAATCGATCCAAAACCTCTTATTAAGATACCACGGGTACAGCGGACATTACGCAATGAAGCCTGCCATCTCAGTCCAGTAATGCCTGCCTTCCGAAGGCACCGTGACCATCATCAATAAGCATTTACCGTTCACTGCCTTCGAAACATACAGATTATCGAATAAATTAATGCTCAATGATGCAAATTTTGTCCTTATCTACCTACCTTCATGGTATCGCTGTTTTTTTATGAGACATAACGCCGACTCGTAAAGAAATCTCTTAAGTGTTTAACATATACTTATGATAGCTTAGGGGTAAAGGAGATTATTTAATAATAATAATTTTTAAATTTTTAATGTCTTATTATGTAAATTAGCAATCATGGTAGAATTTATGCATATAACGATAATAGCATGAACAACAACGTTGCATTGTAAGTAGCGGTATTATAATATCTGGTTACTTTATAATACGTCGAATCTATTTAAAAAATGTTCATGTAACATAAATTTCTTAAAAGTAAATGATATATGGGAATAGCCAGCCATACAGTATTCAATTTTTGAAAATGTTGTAAGCTTCTGTTCAGGAATATATAATTGGTCTCCATTTCTACCTCCATATTTATAATCCTTAATTTTGGGAAATAGTAAATAAAGTATTCAGGTAAATAAATGATTCATTACACAGATTACATTATTATTATTCAAATCGTTGTAGGTATTGGCTATTTACTAGATTGTTGTAAATCAGAAAGTGAAAAAATTACTTTAGATTTAATTTTAGGCGTAAGTTAATTATAACTTACGCCTAAAATTAAATCTAAAGTAATTTAGACCTATTAAGGTCTTTCGTGAAGGATATAAAATTTATTTTACCCTGCTCGTTAATAAAGCTGGAATAGAAATCCATTAGTAGACAAATCAATCACTGTTACGAAGAAAATGTAATTTTGATTTGAAATGCATAACAAAAACAGAAAATCGTCAGGAAATTTCTTCACACGATATGTAAAATAAAAACAATTACACATAGGACATTAATCATAACGAATTACACTGTGCTTATATATCAAAGTTGACATATTGCGTGTCTGTACCTGTTAGGCGATGGTCAATTTACATCGAATTACAAAAAGTGTCATTAACGTCCTAACAAATTTTGTTTGCTGTTGTTCAAATACCTTTCGTATATCCAGGACGTAAAGTTTGAAATTAAACAGTCCGATGATTACAGGAGCATTCTGTATCGTAAACTAAGACGGCAAAAAGCCAGTCCCTCGAAAATGGAAGGCAGATGACACCGAGGCGTCTTTAATGACAATATAATAGCATCGCCTTCTGTCGTGAGACACAACATGTAATCAGCGCCAATGATAACGCCATTACTGCATACTATGTTTTTTGTGGGACATAATTTTACTTTTTTAAAGTAATTTTTGTTAGTAATCATGTGTGATGAGCTGCCAACTTCTACACTTCATGTTTGCCGCACTTTAACTTGTCCTCAATTATTATCTGTGAGTAACGTAGAAAATCAAAATCAGATAAAGTTTATTCGTATAGTGAAATCTTTTTTAAATCTAATTCACAGCCATGTTGTTGTCTGTTGTCTGTAATAGTAACATTACATAGATGTATATAATATGTATTCGGAAGATATGCAATGTAATAAAGCAGCCGATCCCTATTTTATTTACAAAGGCCCGTTATTGTCTTTGTTAGCCAAGGCTTTCTGTAATTGCTATTATCTAAAGGTCAAACGTGCTTTGCTAGATCTTGGATCGAATCAAATTCCTCTTAGTCAAGCGCTCATCCTATTTAACGACTCCTGTTTTATAAATGTCATTATATAAATTGCTGTATAATCTGTGTCTGTGGGAATTTCCTTGTGATGCTTTAGGAAAATATAAATTATTGCAGATTAGATTTATGGACGATAATTATAGATAATTTTGCAGATCTCGTGATAAAGAAGAACTGAGTTTCAAGAAGATAGGTTCGTAAGGGCTACGAAAAGATTTTAAATATTTTCTTAGACATGAAGCTAGGGTAAAGATGATGTCATTAGAAATACATTTTTATAAGGACTCGGAAAAGGGGTTCAAAGATATACTGGCCGTTTTATATTCCGTCCGAGTTCCACTTGTTATACAGAGATCTCCTTAGTATGCAGGAGTCGTGTCTACACTTATTAGTCTCAAAAATTTCGAGAATTCCCCTTCTTTCGAATCTTCAAGAGTACGAAACTAAAATTTCCAAAGTCAAGACGCATTTAAAAGTTAGGTATCTAATGTTTAATACATAACAGATATTGCTTTTGATAAAGCGGTTTAAACGAATCTGAAATTTAAAGCGCGATCGAATATTAATGCTTGGGTTTTGTGCAGCTATAAATATTAACCCGAACAGTGTTTACGCTTAAGCAACACGGTTAAGAATATTGTATTAGATATACAATTTATGGCGTACTAGCGTCCTCGCGCAACTAAGTCCACTAAGTATTCCATTACTAGTTAGGTACCTACGTGTTTGGTTATAATTGTAGGTTAAGTTTACCTATTAATTAATAGATAAATGAAAAATTTCTTTGGTGTGTTTCTTTCTGAGGTGATTGAATTAAAATAAAAAATAAAACTCTATGATAAACTCGGGTACTTAGATTTAAAAAAAACCTACCGGTTGTCTGTAAAGTCGGTTTACTGACGATAGTTGAACGTGACAACGTTAACAACAACAACAACAACAATAATAATAATATTAATGAGGTAAAGGCAATGCGAGCTAACGCTGGTACTTGGTAACGGTACTTGGTAACGATAACGGTTAACAGGTAACGCATGAGTCATGTTTTTTCGTGCGTGCAGCCGGCTCCATCGATTTACAAGACGTTATCACGTCATTAATGACGTAATAAATTATACAGTACCTTCACTGCATTTGTACACCGAAACCAATGAAATTAAAAAGTCAACTCTTGATGCAAGTTTTTAGATAAGATCATCATCAATCAGACCTGGTTTTATTAGTTACGACTAACGAAAATATGTTATAAAATTTTTGAACATCTATTAATAGTCGTGTTTGGATGTATGTACACGTCGAATCATAACAAATTATTCATCCAACATTCATTGTTCTGTGATGACCCCACAACTTCGACTGTCTACACTAGAGCCTACAGGGTCATGTATTCAATATAAAATGTTGATTTGATTCGTCACACTAATGCTCGACACACACCGCTCAAATAGTTTAATCCAACATTAAACTATTCGATGTACCAGAAATTTACGCATTGCGACTAGCTAAATAATGAATAGTAGTAATAGGCTTATATTTTGACGACTTATTATTTTGCAAAATTTCCCCGTACATTGGGAAATGTACTTTCATGCTTTTAGCCATCCCTTTTGATCGACTTTCATGACCGTGTGAAGCATATCTTTAATATTTTTTAGTATGTTTTGATACAAACCCATTGTAATGATTTAATGACTGCATAAATATTGACGCCACCGTGGTCCAGTAGTGGGCTCGATCCCCGAGTTAGAACAAGAAAATGTGTTGTTTTAGGTTAGGAAAAACAGGCTGATTACCTGATTGTTTGCCAAGAACGATGATCCATGCGTTGGATGGGCATGTAAAAAGTTGGCCTGCAACTGATCTCCCGACAATCGTGTCTGTCATCCGTCCCACTAGGTTATGAGAGTAAAAGAAGAGCGTGCTCTTGTGTATTGCACATACACTTGGGCACTGTAAAAACTCTCCCGAAGCTGGTCTGGTTTCAATGAAACCGGCGACCATCACAGAAATCGGCGTGATGAGCTATTTAATAATAAATAGTCTTCTCATATTATGCCTAGTATTTAATAAACAAAATATATAACCATTTTAATTATTAACGTTATATCTTCATTCAATTCAATCTTTTGTTAATATTAAACACTACTTATCTCGTTTAAAAATTATCCATTATAGTTTTATAATAAAAGGCTGACGAGATTGATCTAAAAATCACGAAAATAAATTTAATTTAGCTTTTTGTAGAACATAAAACTTTGTATATTAAAACTTTTAAAAGATAAACTTCAACCTTTAGAGAATGTATTGTTTAAGTTTGAAAGTTCTTAAAATCTCTTTAGAATAAATATAACGTTTGAATGCACTTAGTTGCTAACAGAACCACAACGCTGGTCTTAAATGCTTCAGTTCCGTGGCAATTGTTGCGCTGGCCAGTTTCTAGGGAGTGAAGTTAGTAAAGGTGAGTACGCACGAAGGCAAGCGGCAAAAACACGTAAGTACTTTGTCATCATTCTAAATGTCTTAGCAAAATAATTTAGCTATTGCTTTAATATGGCTAATTCTAGTCGCTTTACGATAGTGTAGTAATCATTATTACTTTTCCAGGAAAATACAACGGCGTCATTTGTATCATAAATAAAGATAGCTCCTGTTTGGAAATGGGAAGTGACCTATGCTATTGGGATTCGTGAAAATTGTAGCTTTATTCTTAACAAAAGCTAATTTTGGGTACAATTCTATCGTTTTTTTTCTCAACATCGACTTGTGTGTACGCAACTTTACTTGCAGCCACACGTCTACGTTTTATAATAATTTTAGCCGATAATGCGAAAAATACGTGCCTTTCGCCTTCTCAGCGATTGCCGCTTATTGCTTTCGAATAAAGCCAAATTATGTTCTTAATATCGATTATTCGGTTTTGTTTCATTGCGATACGCTGCTGTTACGCAACTGTATTTATAACTTAGTTTGTTATTACCATTACTGAGTACGTGTTGGAAAGTGCTTAGACAATTCACGACATTCTTATTTGATATTGATATTAGGTAAATTATTTCTTTTTCTACGCGAGCAAAACTAGTGGTAATATTATATTTTAACTAGCTGTACCCTACAGACGTTGTTCTGTTTTAACTATGAACTGGAACGAATAAATGACCGACAACTAAATAACTACATCTACACCCTATACTACCTACGCCTATACCTACAACTGAATACCCAATACAACCTCACAAAGTCACAAAGAAACAAACTTTACCTCTTTTTAATATAAGTAGATATAGTTAAAAAAAATAGGTAATAACTAGAAACAAAAATTTAAAAAAAAGTATAATATAAATATTAAATTACAGATAGAAAACATGGTAATATAACTTTTATTGACTATGATGTAACGAAGAACATTGAAATGCGAAATAAAATGTACATCATTTAATTAAAAAATGAAAATAAAATGCAGTAATGTAATGAATAAAAACTAGAGAAAAATAACTATAATTGAAATGTAAATACATTATAACATTAAAAAGCGAATCCCTTAAATATTATATTGTAGTCTAAAGTGCAAAATCCCTTAAAACTTATATAATATTATAAATGTGAATGTAAGTTTGTTTGTTACGCTTTCACGCGAAAAATACTGAATAGATTTTGATGAAATTTGGTATGGTAGTAGTTTAGACTCTGGATTAAAACATAGGCGACATATTATCCCGGAAAAGTACAGTGTTCCCGCGTGATACTCGATAGTATATTTACGCGGGCGGAGCCGCGGGAAACAGCTAGTATTATTATAATGCTTAGTTACCATAAAACTTATTCAATTAATAGGATTGTAACAAAAAGATTTTAAAACGTAATGAAATAAAAGGCTTTTTTTTATAATTATTTATTATAGACAAAATGCCTAATCATAAAGTTAATATGAAAATACAAGTCCAAAATATATATTCTCTAAACCTACACCAAAGCGGTTCCTCTGACTCCGAGTTATCAAAATCATCATTTATCATTATCATTGATATATCGAACGATCTACGCTTCCGAGTGTCTACTGGTGAAGTCAATCTTATATTGAATAAATTGAAACATTTCTTGTTGTTACACGCAAGTAAGCAAAGACGAATGCTATGGTTATTGTAATTTTTAATTTTTTATCAATTTACACTATACTGAGTTGTTACAAATAAATGTAATAGTGACACATACTTAACTATATGTTATTTGATAGTTATAGGCTACTTTATACATAACAATAACAGTACAGAGGTATTATGTTACAAAAGAACCCACACCGGAGTGTCATATTTTTATTATCTCTCAATAAATAAGCTACAGTTCGTGAATAAGCTTATTTAAAAAAAATGTTTTTCTTCTTAAAAAAATAACCTTATACTGTATATAAAACTTGTAATTGGACGAATGGATAGATGTTTGTGACTCTTTCACGCAAAAACTACTGAACGGATTTAAATAAAATTTGATACGGTAGTAGGTTAGGCTCTGGATTAAAACATAGGCTACATTTTATCTCGAAAACGTGCAGTGTTCCTGTGGGATACTGTATTTACGCGGGCGAAGCCGTGGGCTAAAGCTGGTTAAATATAATTCTCATAAGTATGTCAACATACTGTAAGAATGATGGGCGGTTATTAAGGGAATTTATAAAACTTCATACATAATAATCATTCCCCGGCAAACATTGGACCAGTGGTTCAGCAATTGGCTAACTAACGACCGAATTCCAGAACGATAGTTAAATTCGCCGACGCTTAAGTCACATGCTGTCCTTGTCATTTCGGCTAGCAGAGACAGCGACAGCCTGTGAATCGGAGGGCTCTTAATTTTGATCAGCGTTTCAGTGTTCCGCCGTAAATACTTTACTGATACAATTACCTCCCGCCGACCGATGACTTATAGATGGAAAAGGACAGACAATATCTCTTTTGTGAAAGTCCAATTTACAGTATAGGTAATACTTTTGGGGGGAAAAAAAGTTTCTTAACTGAGATACCGTTTGTAATTACGGCACCTATTTATTTTTTACGAAAATTCTGTTGCATTTTGATAGAAGTCTGTCAGGATTGAATTATACTATGGAAATCTCTGGTCTGTTCCTTCTTCTCTGTACTGTTAGGTTTTCCTACGTACACTACATTTGCGTCGTTTGATCAATGATCGATAATATACAATTTTATCTCTGGTACGATTCTATATAATACGGTCTATACAATTTTGTACTCTGGTACGATTTAATAACTCAGTAGTTTAATTTATGTCCATAAAAACAACATCAATGTCAATAAACCTGATTATTCCAATACCTGCTTTCCCTAAATATGATTGTCCGACGAGAAATTCCTTCATCTAGGGGTGTAAAAAGTTGACCTTGCGCTCATGAGCCAGGATATCATAAAAAAATATATCGAAGTCAATTTATATGAAGACTCAAACGAGATAGGAGACATGTAACGCACAATTTATACTAGTATCGCGCCGTAACTTTGACTGGTTATGACAAGTTGGAATGCACATTATTACTGTTGATTTCTTCGACGAGCATCACTGAATTAATAAGCCTTTGTTCTAGTGAATCTAATTTAAACTTATCGCATAAAACGTCGGTATTTATACTTCATAAAGACACAAAAACATATCTTGTTTGCAGTCAATACTTTTGACAAAAACTTGCTCGCTCGGAAAAGGCTGTCTCGATAAAAATACGATTGCATTCTGCGATAGCTTGTCATTGTGAATCGAATATACTTATTGTTAATAATGTTTTGTTAATAGTGTTTCGTTAATAAAGTTCTCAATCAATCATATTATAATTATTGGTCCTCATAAAATGTCAGTACTTTTATTCTGAACCGTAATTTGAATAGTAGCTAAAACATATTATGTATTTTATTAGCAATTATGAAATACACATTTTGAGGAAAATTACTCTATTCATAGTTCTATACTATCTTATTCTATAAGGTTAATTTATCAGGTTAACGCAGCTTAGTGAAATGTAAGGAATAAATAGTAGAATACTCTATTATTTAACACAAAATAAAAATTAGGAATATGAAAATGGTGCTTAAATTTTTAACTGAATAATTTAGCCTACATTAGAATAAAGTAGTAGGATGGACCTAGCTCTTTAACTCTAACCAACTACTTTGAATTAAAATTATTATATTAACTTTTGGAGTTGAAATATTTAGTTCAAATTTGCACAACTATTTTGTTAACTTATGTTAATTAGGTTAAACGAAAATAAAATTCGACTCACGTGCTATATAGATTATGGTTATTGATCGATATATGCCACTAATATTACATAAAAGGCATCGAAAAGGAGTCACTGTAAATCACAAAGGAAATTAAGCAAATAACTTAATAAGGGACATAAAATAATTAAAAGCATAAAAGCGATTCGTGGGAATATTGCAAAAGGCCCTCATAAAACCAAATAAGACTGCAAAGTGGTATTTACCCTTGTTTACGAACCATTGGTATGTTGTAAATTATATGAGTTAAAAAATAGAATCGTTATTAAGCGTAAAAAGCAAGCAGCAATTAAAATTAGTCAAATGTTAAACTGAAGTTTTATCGGCCACAAGTATCGTAAAGTCGCTCGATTTATGTTGCAATGCGATTGAGCTCTGTTGTTTATGATATCTGCCCTTGTGAACGACTAGCTTTGTTCTGTAAAGTTTAATTACTCATACCAAATATCCTGGAAAGTTATTTAAAGTTTAGTTATATATTCGAATAAGCTAATATTTTCTTAGTCAGTAATATTATATAAATTTTTAAGGTTAAAAGGTGCATACGTATTTAATAGGTACTAAAATATAATCATACTATCAAAATCACTTAAATTGCCATAATCCACGATAGTAATGTACCAAACCAAACCAAACGGTCAGAACTTGTAATCAAACAATCCAAGTCCAAGTATAATTATAGTTGCAGGCTGGAAAATTAGGCATATTAAAATAATACTAGATGTCAGCCTGTGGTCGAAATTTGCCAATAATAATTCATATAATTTTATATTTAAACTTTACTTTACTTTTATTTAACTCTGTTTTTTGGGTTTGCCTCTTAGATAGAAAAAATAAAAATTCAAATGTGACAGATGACAGATCGACACAACACAGCGTGTAACAAAATTGTGTCTATAAACCTACCGGTAGTGTTTGTTAATAATCTGACGCAGGGTGTTTTGTTGTTACTTTTATTCATTTTATGTATTTCTATGCATAACTTAGAAAAATATTATCTTTCTGCACACCTTCCTTCATATTAACATTAAATGTGCCAAATGTTATATTCCTCTGTTCACACAATTATTGTAAAAGTGTACTGAAAGTTTTTTATTTCACGCGTTAATATGATGACGATGTGGCTATTATATTAATATATATATATATATATATATATATATATATATATATATATATATATATATTGATACGATACTGGGAGCAATATCCGAAATGATATTGATTTGCGCAATTTACTAGAAATGCCACACTTGGGACGTCAGCTCCCAGCATTGTTGCCAGAACAGCCGTGACGTCACCGCTCACCGCAAACTGAGTGCCATGCCATGTGTTCTTGGCCGACCAGCATGCTCTCAAGACAGTGATAAATTTATTTATGAATAAATCAGTTGAGGTTTATTGCCTTAGAGATTTTATAAGATTCAAACTGGATTTGACCACAAAAAAAAATTAATAGCTTTTGAGCACTGTTTTATATTGAATCATATAAAATAATATTGGTAAATAATCTTAAGTTAATGCATAAGTGATCATCATCATTCAAACCAGTAAAAGCTTAAAAAGTATTGAGCTGGAATACAAAAATGTACCGAAAATAAAATGTTGTGATTTCTGGGAGCTTTTTTATTAAATGTAATTATTGTAGAGCAAGATCCTTGAGCATAGTTTTATCTATAGCATAAATATTAGAGTACCTACCCTAACATTCTCTTTTAGACGCGAGATAATATAGCTCTTAAACTTGTTTACAAACAAGTTAGACTTTCAGCTATTTGTACTGATATAAATTATAAGTAAGTGAAATTTCTATTTAGATAGCAACCGAAATTTCAAAAAATAAAAATTACCAGGGCTTATATTTCTATTTAGATACGTCGTACATTTAATACCTACATTTCGTATAAATTAGCTTCTATCTAAGAATTATGACGAGAAAGCACCTATTCCGTAAATAGATGCTTCCATTGTGTGTTGATTACTAATTGCACGTCAAAATCGAGCCTATCTGTCACAAATCCGTTGAGTGGGCAGAGGCAAACTATTAATAACGCGTAGGCTGGCAAGCCTACGCGTTATTAATAATGATTATTTTCAGATAAAGAAAAAGCTTTAAATCAAAAAAGCTATCTACTTTATGTTGAATGTTCCTCTATGTCCACAGGTTGAGTAATCGCTAGACATTAAATGTTTAACTTACAAATTTTTGACAACTGGATTTATTAAAAAGTTCTGATGAAAGAAACAATAAAATGTAAATATCTACAACATTTTTTTTTTTGAGGAATGGATTTCGTTCACTAGTTTATTTTTTAAAACTTCAAAACAGTAACATCAGATTTGTATTTAAAGGTTGCCTTTTTAATGCAAAACTAAAAATAGTTAATGTTTTCTAACCTTTATAATCTCTAACGTATTTTGTATTGTAACTAAACCCTTTTTAGGTTTCCTACTCTTAATTCTTCATCTACTTTTATCTGGTTTTACTTTATTTTAAGCTTTGAGAATCTGTCATCTTTTATGCGCATTTTCCTTGGGATAAAGTTACAAAGTACAACTTGATTAAAAGCATTCAAGTCCGTTACAGCTATTTCCATTCCGATATCTCTCTAATTCGTTACTCTGTTTTATCTAATCCTATGCTTATGAAACTAAGTATTCCTTGCAACGACCTTGCCTTTCACTTCCAACCTGTTACTAGTTTTACTAGTAATACTAGTATTTATTGGTTTTGCCGAATCAGTTTCAACTATAATAGTGATACAGTTTATTACTCTTGTAATGTTCTCAAATTGAGCGTAATGTAGGTTTTTGTTGCAGATAAATAATTAGATTTATTTCCACTGTGTGATTTCTGAATATATTCTAGAAATGGCTTTTTACTGTATAATGAAATTTATTCCTCTGTATTATTACCTACATTCAAAATGTTTAACAATGACGGTAATCATCTATCGCTAAAAAAAATAGTTATCGATTTATGACAAACGAATATCTGTATGGAGGCCTTATTATTAATAATTATTAATATGGACATAATTGTCATATCAGTAGTATCAGCGTAGAGGACTGTTCGAACCTCCTAGTATTGATCAGCGATCCATGTTTAGCAGTGGGATCGCTGAAGGGCCATGATGTTGATGATCTCCAATCGATTCAAACTAAACACTTGCTGTCTCGTATTTGTTTATTCATATTCACAGCAAAATGATCTCAAATCACTTGAAAATCACAATACTGTCAACGATAAAATCGATTTACAGTGCCGCAATTAATTGTACACGATTACAAAATGAGTTGCACATAGTCAAAGGGCAAACATCCGAATGATATTTGAATTTGCGATTTACGTGAAAATCTATAGCAAATCTATTCTATCTAAATTCTGTGTGATATTGAACTAATCGAGGCACTATTTACTGGATCTTAACAAAATGCGATCGGGGACGGAAGAAAAAATAAAAAGGTTACTCAATTCTTGTTGCTGAAAGATGTCGATGATGAATTATTACACTATATCCACGCGAAAGTAAATAAAACATAAAGCTATGATGCCTATATAAAGGTTCTATGATAAGAATAAGCTATACGAACAAAATAAGACGAAGCAATAACACATGCGTGGTCATGAGGGTTCACGCATCAATTGCCATCCAATTTCGAGCACAACGGACGATCTAATATCACCTCGCTTTATTTAAGTTGGTGTGTTTACAGAGAACTTAAGGCCCACATGCGAAAACAATTACAAGGCTTAGTATGACTGGTCTGAGTGATAAATACCAAAATCTTTGGAATTTACCTTCAAACCTTGATTTTGCTCATTTTTTTAGTTTTCAATGATAGCTAATGTTAGGTTATTCAAAAATCCTAATCCGAAATTTCTTTCTTTCTGGAAACTTTAAACATTTGTATCAGCTCTCAAGTGAAAAAATTGAGAACCTTAAAAATCGCGAAAATAATCTTGTAATGAACATCTTCTTGTGTAGTAAATAAAGCTCAATTTTGAATCGCTATCTAAATGCAGCGCCGCGTCGTGTTTTGCGTTTCGATGTGAGCTGGCTCTTATATTTTATTCACAATAATAAACCAATTTCAATATAGTAAGAACGTAGATTCTACGTTATTACTGCCGCATCAAAATATTATATAACAGGACAGAATCTCTTTGAAATAGGTCAGATGGAAAGTAGTTCTATTGCAAATATTGGTTTGTGTTACATAACACCTACTCTAATTTTCCATTTTCAATTAATAAACGATATATTACAATAACAAAAGCGATTATTTCACAGTTACCAAACTTTATTAATGCCTAGAATCAAACATTTTCAATAAATACTACGAAGTACATACGTGTTTAATATTATTATAATTGAATTATGTCTATTTTTCTAGACTTTTCGGGTACCTAAGTATAACCTACTACTAAAACTTTGTAACGGTCTCAGAGAGCCCTTTCAGACTTTTAAAACAATATTGCATTATTAATGCAAAAAACAATATATAATTCAACTTAATTACAAAGATCAGACATTCTAAGTTTCAAAATAGCACTAGTGATAAAATACTAGAGCTGAATAAATGTAGACTTTGAGTCGAAGTTTTTTTTAAAACAAATATAAAAACTAAATCCGTGACGACGAAAGCTTTGAAAGTCCACAATTAAGCCGGCGGTTGGGGCGAAACCTAAACTCCAGCGTGTTTAATCCTGCAGCCAGTATCTAAAATTCGTAGCTCATGTACTACATAATTTGCAGGATTAGTTTCAAATTCACGTACCCACTTTGATTATTATTTGAGCTCGCCAGCCATTGCAGCAGTTGTTAATGTAGGACAGAGTAGAATATTATATTCTCTTTCCATTTTTACCCGACTACGGCGAAGCCAAAAGGAAGGGTAATGATTTTGGAAGTCTATATGCATGCAAGCATGCATGTATGCATGTTTGTTCCACCGTAGCGCCTAAAATACTGATCCGGTCTTAATAAATGTGGTGTCAATAGATTTGTGATAATAGCCCGGGTAACATAGGCTATTTATTTTATATAGTCGGCTTATATAGTTTTTGTACAAAAATATACATATATATAACGTACAAAATTTTGTCCGCTACCTCGTGCGCGAAAAAGGTAATCGAGCGGAAACCGTACATTTTGCTGCCATAAAATGTCCATCCCCTGTATACTTTATATCTATAAATTTTTATTTATTAATTCAAGACAAATTATAATTATTACAAATAAAAGGATGACAATAGTTATCCCCATACAAAAACCTTCTGTAACTGATTGAGTGTGGGTACTGTTGGTTCTTGGTGGAAATTCACGTTCATATTAGTATCACACAACTTTTTTATACACTTTTCCACTTTATTTATGTTTTTACAATAATTTATTTCAAACCACGACCGGTTTCGATTAACATATCATATAAAAAATATTGTGTGATATTATTATATTATATTTACTATGCCAAATTTCATCAAAATCGGTCGAGTAGATTCGCAGCCTATTCAATGCAAACAAACATACAAACAGACAAATCTTTCCTCTTTATAATATTAGTATCATAGACGTATATATTTTTCATGTATGATATCCTTTGTTTTGAAATCATTAATTGGTATCTAGACTAGCAGTAGATACTAGATAGGTGAATCGACTTTATATTGTATTGACAGAGGGGAATTATTTCAGTACGTATTATACTATGTACTACTCCAATCTCAGTATGTTTCTATGCGTAGTCCTCCTCTAGCAGTTTCCACTGTGGCTTTTACATATTTTATTATGGAGTTAACATGCTAGCAATTTACAACATAATATAGAGTTAGTTAAATTCAATGTAACAAAATTTTGCTTTGAATTTAGCCAATGCATAGATTATAGAGGCAAGTCATAATTTGTATATGCGTTTGATCCATCAGATGCTCATATGAATATGATTCGTAATTGCAACAAAGCCAGCCCGATCGAAGTTTAATTCAATTATGGAGTCGGATAAATGGAACAAATCAGAGCGCAGTAAGCCGGTATCGGAACGTCTGTCAATCTCTACATCTACTTATCTAGATACGTACAGATAAGCCGTATCCATATCGTGAATCTACTGTCACGTAATACGTTTAGTTGCTATCGATGTTGAACTTTTTATGCATAAGAACTTTAGAACCTTAATAAACGATGAAGTCAAAGTCACAAGAGTGGATAGTCGAAGGCACAATAGGACGCAGCACAGCGGAGAAGCAACGACACACTAATGACGTGGCGTGTATTGATTGGTTGTTTTTATGAAATCGACCAGGAAACGATCAGACGGATCGACTGATGGAAAGCGATTACCGCCGCGCATGGACACTCGCAATACCAGAGGAGTTACACTTGTATGTTTTAAAACATTGAAAGGTTGCCGAGACGATTTTTTGATTTAGGTATCCGTTTGCGAGATATAACTTTAAAGTGCATTTTTTGTTATAATAATCTCTAAAAGTTAAACGCCTGGCTCTAAAAATGTGAGAAAATTCATGATGGTAGTCCATGTGATGAAGTTTAAAGGAAAACAGCTCATATAACTTTGTTACTTTAGGAGTTATAGATGCCCAACTTGTAAAATGCGATTACTTGGAAAACTTCGTACAAAAATAAAGAAATAATTAGTAAACATATATTGGTATGGAAACTGACGTGCGCGAGTCCGACTCGCACTTGGCCGGTTTTTTAACAAAGTACCTACCTATTGGACTCCTAAATCAAAGAAAGCGCCATTTAATATTGTCCCGATTGGATTACCGGATACAGAATTATCAGTATACCACGCACAGTCACACGAACTAGCTAAGAAGGAGACAAAAGGGGAGGTCAAGACGCCATCAATTAGACTCAGAGATTAGTAGGGCTTAATTCAATCACTTGAGCCCTACCCTTATCATCCTGAAGATATTTCAGAGGGGTCAACTATGGGAGACAATATATCTATGGGATCCTGATTAATGCCCTGTATTCCAAGTCTTTATATCCAACAGTGGGGAGTTTGAAGGATTAGGTGAAAACAAATCATCAAAAGTCAGCAGAAATTAGATTTTCGTTTTGAATTTTGAAAACATTTGAATGGACACAAGTTGAAATCGTCACGTTACTCAAACTTCAAACCTTAACAGAACGGAACCTAAAATAAAACTGTAAAGTAGCAAGAGTCAGAATAGCCTTAACAATAATTTACAATCTTAGTTGTCATACAATATGAACGGCAGTTATTTACAGAAAAAAAAAGAAATAAGTTACATAAAGTAAAGACAAGTCAAATTATGTAGCATTTTATTATTTCCGTTATTGATAAAATTGGCTAACAAAGTGTCATAAATACTACAAACAGAATGTTTCTGTTTGTATCCAAGTTAAATGTGTCTTGTTGGACTAATGCCATCTTACCAGATAGATTCGCGCAATCAAGATACCGTATTAAAATATTTCTTTTTATCTTTGTTAGAGTCGAAATTCGTTCCTTCAAGTTGCTATATTAGTTTATTGTAATTATTAAAGTTTAATGTAGAACCATAATATTTTTTTTAAATTCCATAACTATTTCTAAGAATATATTTTATTATTAACATTATACCTACATAATATTCATTTTATACATTATGCTTATGTAAGGTTCAATTTACCATCGCAAATTTTACTAACCTTTTACGATAGTCATAAGTGTTAGTAAAAGCATAGAAATATTACTAACCCTTAATGTCAGTTCACAACACGACGATACGCGACGAGACGCAGCGCTGCATTTTTAAGATAACTATTCAAAATTGAACGACACAAAAAGGTGAACGTTTTATGAAACGTAAACACGCATGATTACTGATGTCTTGTGGGACATCAGTAATCCACTTGCCATGCACTGCTCGTGCGCTGCGCGCGGTGCAACATGACTCGAACTCTTACAAAGAAACGTGTGTCTTCTTGTGTAATGAATAAAGTTCAATTCTGAATAGTTATTTTAAAAATGCAGCGCCATGTCGCGTATCGTTTTGTTTCGATGTGAATTGACCATTAGAGATAAAAATATAAGATGAAGAAGAGGACAAAATAATAGAACATTGCTCATTCAAATCGTAAGAACAGTGTGCCAAAAATATCAATCCACGTGATTGGTCCGTTCAAGCTGCGATCTAGTGGACACCAGCGCATTAATCTACATGCAAAGCAAACATTATGATAATGCATATTATGCTCCTCTTGTAATTAGGAAGTGCGGTGTGCACACCAAATTAGCATGGCATTGATAATAATTTTAAATGTATTAAACGCGAGCTTAACAAAATATAGATGACAGCAACAAGGAGAATAAACAATCTATGTGCAACATTACCTGCATTAGTGACGAGTGAGAATAAGAAAATTTGTAATAATTTAATGTTTTTAAAAGTCACATTATCACAATCAATTGCTAACTATCTAATCAGAAAATAATGAGCGGAATTTTATGTTTTGTTCAAAAAATTAATAACCTCTCCAAGTTCAGCCTCCGGCTTAGTCATGGTGACTTCTTCAATTACAATCACGAAGTTCGAAATCGAAAATGTATGGGATTTGACAAAAGCGTCGCTAAGTGAC
Source organism: Phengaris arion (assembly GCA_963565745.1). Taxonomy (NCBI): domain Eukaryota; kingdom Metazoa; phylum Arthropoda; class Insecta; order Lepidoptera; family Lycaenidae; genus Phengaris; species Phengaris arion. Next base: position 7,425,163 of record OY751449.1, on the reverse strand, counting down.
GTAAGCATCGCTATGTCACTTACAGATGTCTCATACATTTTTGTTGAACTTCGTCGTCGTAATTAGCGATGACAACTTAGCTAAAGGCTCTGGTATTAATATTGTTTGCCAGGTATTATTAGCCAGGTTATAAAATACACAGTAAACTACCTTGACAACGAATTTACCTGCATCCCCACAATAATCTACTAGGTAGCCCACGTTCTATAACTTGCTGGCAACCGCAATTGATTTTTGTTATCAACGCGATGTAAAGGTAGGAGAAACTATTTATATCTGGTAGATGTATTTTACTAAAAAGATCCTAAAAAATATGAAAATATATTGCTGCATAATATTGTATCGCTTGCGCTTTATTTTAAATAACAAAGTATTGTATTGTAATCTCAGAACATATTATAAAATATTATATTATAACTATAACATTTATTAATCTATATTGAAGCGATTCCCAGACGACGGACTTTTTTATTGAGCTTCTCTTAGATAGAACTTTTTCCTTGACACCAAGGTAATGATTTAATTTGTTCAGTGAGATTCGTAATAAGATTATCGTATTCTAAATTGCTGGCGGCTTCAGACAAACAGAGATGCACCGTCACCTTATCCGGTCACACCTACTAAATGATATCTTTTGAGTGGTTATCATTCATCGTCATCGTTTGTAAAGACAAATTAGAATTATTTTTGATGATTCGATCAGTCACAAGAAGCTAATTGGCTCCGAATGTAGGTAATTGTATTAAATTAGTGGAATCGGGGAATTCGTGTGAATGGAAATCGCAAAAATGTTCATAATAAAAGTAATATTTAGCGTGTACTGTTGTTAACGTTACGTTTACGTTATATTTCAAAAAGTTATTTGATGCAGGTACTATCGAAAAAGTTGCCGCTCGACCACGTCACGTCAGCTCAACCACGTCTGCAGTCGTTGCATTCTCTTCTTTTGTGTTTATTATATTTTGAGGCATCCTAGGCGCAAAGGAAAATGTTTAGAAACTAGTTGAGCGGGAACTTTGTCAATACTGTACGTGTAAATAAATAAATATTTACAGCTTAAGAGATTAATATTTATATGCGTGATAATTCTACGTTTCACATCATAAATTCAACCCGAGCATGCATTAAGATTTAAAGGTAGATATAAATTTACTTGTGAATTTCTAAAATATTCTCGCAAGCACCAGATTGATTATGCAGAACCAGTAAAAAGGTGCAACAAAGCTGGCTAGACCAGCAGAGATCGCTCCGGGCGGAATCCAATAGAAAATTATTAAGAAAACTAAATGATCTACTGTGTACGTTCAGATACGCCAATTATAGATATCGTCTTCTGTGGAATGGTGAAAAATATGTGGATACATATCCGATTTCTATCTTGCTGGTGGCTAATAATTGATAGTAATTTTCAATAAGTTCTTACGTTACCATAACATTTATTTTATCTGATCCAATAAAAGTGCTAAATGTTCATTGATATTTACGTTTTATGAATGTAAATGATCTATGAAATTATACTTACACTCAATCATGCTGATTTGATCTACGAAGTTCTTGCTTGTGTTTTCATAAAATTGTAACTATTCTTACGATAGCTTCTTGTTAATAGAAATTATTCTATTTCTCATAATTATTATTATGTATTGAAATATACCTAATACTATGTACATTTTTCTCTGTTGCTTAAAGATATGAATCTTCCTATCTGTAGGTAGATCTATATATACAATAGATTTCTTTTTTCTGGGCATTACATAGTTATCTCTATTTTGTTCTATATTCTACTATTGGTTTTTTGTGTATATTTTATTCATGGTTGCGTAATTGTTTCAGAGGAAAGGAATGAATGATTATTATTCTTAAAGAAACTGAGAAAAAGATGTAACAGGTTTTTACTTGTTGTTTTTACCCATCAGCAACTAAATCGAAAATACCTTCTAGATGTACCATAAAATATACAAAATTTCACTACCGAATTAGGAACTAATGCGAACTTTGTTAATATTGTTTAGTATTTCACGGAAAATCCTTGTAAAGTTTGTTCACAGTTAATTTCGAGTCCGCATCGGTAACTCTAACATCATTTCGAGTGTGGTCTCAACTCATCGCACGTTTTTACACATTTGCTACACTTGTTCGTTCCCCGTTAGTTTTATAACTACGTTATCTATTTCAAGATTTAATTCTGATGGTGTAACTTCGTAGAGATTAACATTGAAAAGGCGGAATTGTAGCAACAAAATATCATTTAACAGATAATTCGGATTCAGATCGGACAGATTGAATTGCTTCTGATGGATTGTCATATTCACAAAGTAACGTAAGTGGTAGTTCCGGAAAATATTACTGATGTATATCAACGTATCAACTATCGGAATCGATAGATCAGATACATTTTTTTCATGTAGTTCCCTGTAAATGATCGTAAGTGCCAGTTACGTTTCAAAAATATATATGTAATTTTACGTGGTATTACGTGTGACAAACGCTGTGTCCCGTAATACCAATGTTATATCTAAGATTGTCTTATATGGAAGGAAGTAGAATATTTACTTGTTTTGTTTAATTGACTGTCAATAACACACCTTTTCCGAATTCTGATAATAATACGTATAGTTAATTGGTATGTGAAATTATATAACATTATTATAGTTCTAGTTGATATAAAATAATAAAAAAAGACATAAATATTTATCTGACCGGGGTTTGAACCCACCCTATTCCCAATTTTCGAACAACGCAAAAATTATTCATAAGCATGCCATTCTGCCACTCGAACTGACATTAATATAGTCGAAATTGTTGCACCATTGCAACAAACATTTATAACTTAAAATACATAGGTTCCCGGGGATAACACTATACATACTAAATTTCATGGAAATACAGCCGTTTCGGAGATTCCTATTGTCTCGTTTAAAGTATAAAATTTTCAATGCTTTAAAAATTTACATTTCTGCACCTACATCACAGATTACAGAAAGCTCGTATATATTTTTACTCTGTGCCTACATCTATCTAAGTATGGTCATTAAGTGCAGTCAACAGTTAAAATTCAGTTTGCCGCCAAGCCTGTGCCACTGCCACATCACGTAAACAATATAACCCTGGGCTTTAGTCAAGTAGCATTCGATAATTTCGTCGGCGAAGTTTGAAAACAAAATGTATGAGATTTGAAAGAAGGCCTCGCAAGCGACATGTCACTCAGCGATGACTTATGTCAAATCCCATACATTTTTTATTTCAAAGTTCGCTGTCGAAATTATCGAATGCATCTTCACTAAAGGCACCGGGCCTGCACGAACGTCCCCAAAAACCATTGAGAGGATGATGACTACATCTAAACTATTTAGTTTCATTAATATACTCAGATATATTGAGGCATTACTACTTGGTAAATTAAAAATACATATTTTATGTCTAGTTTAGTAATAAGATACATCTAAAAAGACCAAAAAAGTTTAAATTTTAATTTTGATAAATTAGTAAACAAAACCTACATCATTAGTTTACTAACATCATATACAAAAACATTATTATTTTATTAAACGCACAAATATCGAAGATATTTACAAATATGTTCCTGCGGCCGTATACTTCATACATTTTAACCTAGGCGTGACGTCACATCTAGGTCCGCCTTTAGTATGGAGCATTTTCACGAGACTTACGAAATATTGTATACAAATCCTTTGAAAATATTGACTTCTGATATACCTACTGTATCTTCTGAGAAGTTACTCATATCTAAGAGTACTATTCATTTACGCAATTATTATTTTTTTGTCGTCTAGCCTAATGCCGGACGTGGAAGAATCAAGTGGCCCCGTTTTATGTTTACATGTTTTTCAAATACTTTGATAATTTTGTAAAATTTTAAATGTAAGTTAGATAACAATATAATAATATCTATGGACGTCCACACCACGTCAAACTGTTCCTGCACTAAGTATCCGATGAACTTGCATCACAGGTACCAGACAACGGAAATACAATACACATTTTAAGATTTTTATTATACTATACATATAAATTTATACACATTCAAGAACCAGGAACACAGAAAAAACTTTTTTGTCACTTCGGCGGGATTCGAACCCGCGCACTCCGGCTTAAGCAACGCATGCAAGCAACACGTTACAAAGTGTAGTTTTGAAGTATTTATTATATTGTTTGTTAGTCTGTAAAGTATTTATAAGATAGGCCTATGAAGCCTGAAATAAAATTATTCATTTATTTATTACTAGCTGTTTCCCGCGGCTCCGCCCGCGTAAATACAGTATCCCTCGAGAACACTAATTCTTCGGGATAAAAAGTAGCCTATGTTTTAATCCAGAGTCTAAACTACTACCATACCGAATTTCATCGAAATCTGTTCTTTAGTTTTTGCGTGAAAGAGTAACAAACATCCACGCTTTCACATTTATAATATTAGTAAGGATTTAAGCGCCGACGCGCTAACCACAGTGGTTCAGCCACAGAGGTCGTCAAATCAGTTGTAGTTCATTTCTATTCATTCATGGTTTATCAGCATTTCAATTCAACGCCATGAATTGAAATGCTGATAAACCATGACAGTGAACCAACAAAATTGGTTGATGATTTCAACCAATGGTATTGCATGTTTAAGCCATTGTAAACTTTTTATGGTTCCGTTATACATAAGGAACCCTTATAGTTTCACTCTGTCCGTCCGTCTGTCCGTCCGTCTGTCTGTCTGTCCGTCTGTCCGCGTTTCTAGCTTCTGTAATTATATGAATCTAAATGGATGAAATTGTTTCATGCATAACTTTTTTCAAAGTCAACCATTTACGAGTAATCGGCCTCCAAAGTGGTTTGTAAGTTGCCCCCCTGGCATTTCTAAACTATGAGACTTAGAAACTTGCAATTTTCCATGGTGATTTTGAAAATTATTCTGAACGAAATCGGACAGTAGCTTTTGAAGTTATTTAAAAAAAAACCTATTACACGTTTATAGTTACGGAACCCTCCTTAGACATGTCCTGACATGCTCTTGGTTAGGTTATTTGTCAATAATGTTACGTTCGTCAAGTAGTATGTAATTGCTCATCAATTGTTATAACAATTACCTAAATATTGATAACATAAACAATACTGTGGTGTTTGGCAAACTTAAAACGATAATTATTTTTGTCTCATCACAAAAGTACATACTTACTACACCTATGTAACTTATTTTGACAGTTCGTGAAGGTCCCGCAAATAATTCTTGATCCAGGATTTCCAATTTTAGGATCCGAATTGACCGCAGACAGGAGTGCGCGAAGGGGTTAAAAAAGAGGAAATAGCCGCAAAGGACTCGTGACATTTGATCGCCTGTTAAATTAAACATGAACCATCACCGAAAAGCGACCACGCCTCGGCGCGGAGACGCCGCCCACTACGCCCATCTCTAATTATGATAACCGGTTGTTTGTTACCGTGATTAGCGAGCAGCGTCATCTGTTGATATGTCCTGACATAAAATCGATTATTTCAGAATTAATTTTGTTGTTTCTGAACATTTTTCTCACCATATCGGACTGCCGATACAATAATTTATTTATATAAGCAATGAAAAGAGGTTTTAATAAACCTTTGCTAAATCGATATACAACCCAAAGAGCTATCAGTATTTTTTTGTAATAAGCCTTCGATGGTTCATTTGATAACGTCGATAATTTAATTTCTAGTACCTATGAAGTTATTATGTCTTCCTATAGTTTAGTCATTAATTTATGAACGAGTTTTATATCACTTCAATGACTTTCTACTGCTATATTTCAATTAGCTATGATTATAGTAACTCCTAGCTATCCAAGATTATTTATTGCGCAGCGCTTGCGTCTGTACCTTCTGCTTTCTATTGCTAAGCTCTTATAAATTTTAACTTTAATTTCTGCTTTCAAAACACAATTTGATGAAATATACAACAAAACAACAACACCCAAAACGTTACAAAACTGACTGTTTGTGAATGTTTATTGTTATAATAAATAAATAATCAATTTAAAATGATTTTCTAATTTTTTATAATAGGTTTAATTTTGGAAATTTGCATGGGGATCCGAAGAAATAATTTTAAAAAGAAGTATTATATCCAAAACAGTTAGTTGCAAAATAGTTCTTAATGCATGGTAACAAGGTCGTCAATAGAAGACAACATTTCTAAATAGGTATTTTTTTTTAATGACTGCCGGGAAATCTTGTGTCAAAAATGATCAAATTTAACTAAATGACTTAACGTATAGAAGCTATTTGTCTTGGACCGCCATTATGTGGAGTAGTTGACATTATTGTAAGACGATTTGACATTGAAATAAGAAAACGTTTCTACTTTAGCTGTCAAAAGTGGCCATTTTGTGAGCTCATGTTCGGGAAGAAAATAAATGTTGTTTCTCATAATACGTAACGACGATGCATCGACCTTGCTCCCTTACTATAAGAACTATTTTGCTCCGAATGGTATTAATGTTTCTTCAATCTGTCATTTTGTCGATTCTATGATGTTTCTAGGGTGCGCATGCTAATGCCTGCTGCTGTAATTGAAGTTTGTCATAATCCGTACAAACTTTTACTATGTGCTGATGAAATAATATGTATATTACACGAATTTATAATAATATCAATTCACTCAAATTTACCTTTGCTAACCTACAAGCTTATACTGGGTGTTATGTTAGTCAGTGTCCAAACTTTTAGGAGTGATTATATTCTTGAATATAAGTAATTTTTACTATGGGATCAACTTTCCCACTTAAAAAAAATCAGCTGTTTCCTACAAAATACTATCTATGCCGTAGCCCTTTTGTAGGAAACAGCTGATTTTTTTTTTAAGTAGGAAAGTTAATCCCATAGTAAAATTTGGTTATATTGAAGTGTATATTCATTCCTGAAAGTTTAGATACTGAATGAAAAAACACCTAGATATCGTTATAAAATAGCACCATTTTAATATAGTATTTATTTGAATTAACAACGTTCGCCATATTTTCTGTAATATATCGTTGCTAACATACTTACTTCTTTAACATTATAAATTAAAATCTCTCGTCGTATCTGTCTGTCTGTCTATATGTTCGCGATAATCTCAAACACTACTGAACTGATTTTACTGATGAAGGTTAGGTATATAAATGTTGAAAATTGAAATATGTAATAAATAGTTCATTGAGGGCGTTGAAAATATCGAGCCGTCTGGGAGCTTTCATCGAAAACTCTGCCTAATTCGTTGGATTTACAACAAAACAATGTAAGGTGGGATAGTTTCTCTTTTATAGGTCCACAAAAAGGTCCACGATGACATCATAATATACGTATACCTTTAAGGATAGTTTACTTTAACTTTTCTCAGTTTTAAAATTTAATATGGTATGTTCTTAAGTTTTTTAGACGGATACAGTATTTCCTATCACATAATAATAAGACTTTACACCATACGGTAGTTTACTTAAGTATATTGCAGTAGTCAGAGTCATATGCCCAAGAAGTTTTTGCCACAAACACTATTCGGTGGACCTGCGGTTGAAAGCTAGTGCATTAACTTTATCAATTGCTACCAAATAGAGATATTACCATCAGATAAAAAAAAAGTGTGTGTCAGCTCCGACGCATGACTGGAGTTTACTCTAAAAAGTAAAACACTGCCCTCAGAAGGAACAAAAACTTTAGCGATCGATTTGAGTTCAAAAATTCGCGCCATGTGAAAAAAAGTGACAGGTGCGCAGAATAGAAAGAACGTAACGTAACGTAAAAGAAAACGTAACGAGGTCATTCGTTCAGTAGGTTTTACATCTCATATTTTTTTCATTCCGGGGGGTCTTATATGAAAATCGAGAGTAAACTCCAAAAACATTCAAAGAATTATAAAATTTTTGAAATTTGTATTTGTATTTAGGATAGAGCTAGTGACATGCCATGAACATAATAACCAACTTGTGGAACAAAGTTGTCTGAAATAAAGAATATTATCATTATTATTATAATGGTGGGAGGTAGTCCACCTTTATTATGTATTATAATAACTATCTAAATTATGTAAAAAAGTGTTATCAACAGTTTCTGTAACTAAAATGTCGATGTAGTAATTGATCGAACGGAGTTTATCGATTAAGAAGATCGATATCTCGAATAATTTGATACCGATACCTGAGCCCGTTATGTTTTCAGATAATGCTACACTTCTCCGAATCGTTGATGGATTGCGAAGTCAGCGTGGTGCCTTAAATCTTATTCAATATCTTAATTATTCGTAAACGTTGCACAATTTTTATCCATTAGTTAACCTGTATGTAACGCATACTACAATTCATGTAAGAAAAAATATTTATGTGATAGTTTAAAAATAAAGATAGTTAGTAATCTTAGCATAATATAATATACACAGGTGTTAAATGGGTCGGCTGGATAAATACTACGACCTCACAGAAAACCGGCGTGAAATAACGCTTGCGTTGTGTTTCACCAAGTGAGTGAGTTTACCGGAGGCCAAAATCCCCCCAATTGGGGATTTTAAGCTCCAGGAATGCGAGTGACCATGGGTGGCAGTAATCGCTTTTTTTAGCGTCTAACAATAATGCAGCTGCATCTTTTAATTTTCAATTACTTTGATTCACCTACAAGCTATCAAAGTCAGCCATAAATATACGTTCGATGCAGGCCCTATCACGGGCGAACATATCAACAATAAAGTTAAAGAAACCACGGGGATTACTGTAATTACATTGAAGACAAATATTTACCAGAATATACAAGGCGATGTTTAGCGGCGCGCCCACGCTGACAGCCACCTATTATGGTGCGCGGGCGCATGGCTCCCTCAGGGATCGCATCATACTTGATGCCGAAGCGAAAAAGCAGAGCTAAATTAAACTTCTTGAAAGTAATTAGATAGCAAGCACCGTTCTTTTTATGTTCACTTAATAATTGTGCATTTGTTATTTTGAAATATTGCAATGTAAGTAAACTAGATACAGAAATAGTAAGTAAACAAAAACCTATACCTACTATATTTACACAGTTAATTTTAACTAAACATTTATTACTTTCCACTTTTACAGTGAAACGATTAGCAATAGCTAGTCTGTGGTTCAGATTCCTGTGGCAATAGGCTAGACGACATTTTTTTTTATTGCATGAATGAATAGTACTCTTAAATATTAGTAACTTCTCAGAAGAAACAGTATATCAAAAGTCAATATTTTCAAAGGCACAGCGATTTGTATACAAAATTTCGCAAGTCTCGTGAAAACGCTCCATATTAAAGTCGTACCTAGCTGTGACGTCATGCCTAGGATAAAGAGTATGAAGTATACGGTCGCAGGAACATATTTGTAAATATCTCCGATATTTGTGCGTTTAAGTTCATACTTACCATAATGAATGTTTTTGTATATGATGTGAGTAAACTAATGATATAAGTTTTGTTTACTAATTTAGCAAAAAAGAATTTAAACTTTTTTGTACTTTTTAGATGTATCTAATTAATAAACTACACATAAAATATTATATTTTTTTACATTTACCAAGAAGTAATGCCTCATTATTTCTAAGTATATTAATGAAACTAAATATTTTAGATGTAGTCGTCATCCCTATTGCCCTAAGTTCATCACAGGGTTCCATCAAGCTTTCGTTGTTCTTTCAATAGTTAGCCTTTTCTGTTAGTGCAGTTTTATGTTCCCACTCGTATGATCCAGTTGAGCTTTAAAGCCTCCTTTCAAAAGAAACTGTCTTTTTGTCTCTTACATCACAGTCATCGACCCGCTGTTTTTCACTACTTCAATCCTCTGTTAGCTCTGCATAAACTATAGTTTTTACTTTGTTAACTAGTTCAAAATATATTCCTTCGGATAGATGTTCAAGGACAGTGCTTAATACATGTGGAGAAAATATATTCAAGTAAAGGTGTTACATTATATAAAAAAAACGAAACTAAATAATGTAAGCGATATTATTTCGATGTCATAATAATATTATATAAATGATAGAACAGAAATAACTTTTAAAATATAACTAAACTAGAACTACAGTGAAGTAATTCCAAGATTTAGTCGTGACTTCGTGTGTGACTTCCCTTACATCGTGTTATTTTTTATATTCAGCGTTTAACAATGCAATTTTTTTAATACTAAAATTAAAATCCTTTTACCCCCATTATAAAGAACTCAAGAATTTGAAACAAAAATTATCAATATAACATCACGGTTGAATTCTCGAAACTGGAACAGGTTGCAAAATATCGACAGGCGGGCAGGCGAAACTCCAGCTCTGTGATAAATGTGTACCCGCAGACCAGATAACCGGACAACCTAAGTCTTGAAATGCCCACCTGACAGCCCTCGTGGTAATTGCCTTACGTGAATTTCCGCCATTCAATAGGAATTCCAAGATGTCCCAGATTATTGGTTGTGTTTATTGAATGTTTGTTCTAGATTTATCCTTACACACCATATATTGGGAATTCGGTATTATTATAGTTTTGTTAGAAATAAAAAGTCTGAGAAGAGCTCCAAATTAGAATTCTACTTCATGTGTGACAAATGCCATTATGCTCACAAAAGGTTTATTTTCATGCCGAGGGTTAGTACAACGCCTAACTAAATTTTAGTTACTAGTGTAAATTAAGTATTTGAGCTCTTTTTCCTTTCTGAACCTACCAGCTGGTCTAAGGCCTTAGCCTTTTATTTACTTTGAATTTAACGATTACCTTTAAGCATTAATTTTATAATGTGTTTAAGTGTTTTTTGTGTATATATCGCTAAGATCCCATAAAACCACCGGGAATGTTACTCAAACATGGATACACGTTAACAAGAAAGACTGTTCTATACACCAGCCGTCCGCCATGCACCAGCAATTAAGATAAAATTGACATAAAATATATCGATTGGATTTTATATCTACCTCCTATCTCCTGCAGGCCCGCAATCGTCGAGTAATCCTGTTGCTTCTAGTGTGTAATACTTATCTTATTGGCAATCAAATTTTATGATGGTATCGTCAATAGTCCTTGAGTAATCCTCAACGACAACTCCAGATTTTATATATTTTACAATGTAATATTTATTTGATTCTTTATGTACAAGGGTTTATTTTATATTTTTATATTTATATTACAAACAAAAAATTGAAGACAATTTTGCGAACCACACAGCGAGGCCGGTCCAAGCTACGCCTCGCCGTGTAATTAGTAATAACACAGTGTCACGCAGAAACATGTCGAGATGTGTTTTTTTTTCAACTTATGTAGTTAATAGCTACACGCGCATTACGTGTGTAAAAAAACAACTGAGGCCAGTTTTTTATGTAAGTACATAAAATACTGGCCTCAGTTTTTTTTTTTTTTACTCTGTCCTCACTTTTTTATTTGGTCTGAGTCTGCATAAAACTTAGGCCTTTTCATCCGTTATTGGATGATTTATACAGTATTCTCTGAGCGACGTACCGACTCTTGAAATACTGTAGTGCCTGGGACAGTTAGTTTTTTAAATGTCCCATGGTTTCCCAAGCACATACGGCAATCTCACAACACAGTCAGCCTAGTCCATAGGAATGACTGGTCAATATGTCTCGGGCCAACCATGTGCGGGTTTTCTCACGATGTTTACCTTCACCTAGCGTCCGTATAATGTACTTGAGATCTGAAAAAGTCTCATTGGTACACGCCACAACCTAGGAATCGAACCTGCACTCTCTTGAGTGCGAATCAAACGGTCCACCCATTAGGCCACGGAACTCAACAGCATATAAATAAGAAGATAATCGTTTAATCCAATTCCAATAGTTGTCAAACTCATCTCATGTTACTTTAGTTCCGTACAATTAAGAAAACTTGCAGAAATATAGGTTATCCCAGAAAGTATTATGGTCAAGCTGAGTTTTTTTTATAGAGCACCTCTTGGGCTATCCAAATCACCCCCATGTATGCATATCGATTTTCAAAAGCTTTTATTTTTTTAATTATATAACTCGAAGATATAAAATTTTAAAATAAGTTTATTTATTTGAAGTTAAAAATTTTAATAAACATCAAACGAATACAATAAATTATTCTTTTGTCTTTAGACCAATGTTTACATGATTTTCATTCATGCTAGAAGGCTGATTATTTTAAGCATATAAGTCAATTTTGTACAGATACTAATGCATACAAAAAAAACTTCAAAAAGTGTTTCAGTTGTTTAAAAATAATGATCTTAGTTCAGGTCGAAAATTATTTAAACGAAAATCGGTCAACATAAATGGGGATTGAGATAGCCCAAGCGGTCCTTTGTCCAAAAAAACTCGACTTGACCATACTTTCTGGGACACCCTATATACGTCAAAGTTATTCTAATTATATCTTGAAATGGAAAAAATATCGAAAAATGCATAAATCTTAAGGGTCGCAAAGCATATAAGGAATAAGAAATGTGCTTAACTTCTGTAATAAATCTTAAAAGAATACTTGGTCGTTCCCAAAAGGATACTCGTAGGAACGTTCACCTCCTATTTTCTCGTTATTTATGAACCTCTATGCTTTCAACTGAAACCGCTGGTCAAGATTAAAACGGGTAACCAAAATATATTACTTTGTGTTGGCAGGATTTTGCATTCGCGAGTGTTGAACTGCGTGAAAATATGGCGTTATAAAATTCACTCAGGTAATGGAATTGCCTTATTTTTGTTTATTAAGGATTAATGTATTTTGCGATAACAGTTCAAGTAGCAAGTTTATGCTAGTATATTTTAAATAATAATTATTATTCCAAAATAATGATCTTTTCTATGTTTTCAATACAGAAGGCTTTTGTATAAATTTTTAAATTAATATTCCGTAATATTGAACTGTTCTGTTTCAATACAGAAGGCTTTGTTAAATAGTGAAATATAAGGAACTCTTTGACTCATCGCTCAATAATGTCCCCAACCTCGGTTTCATTTTTTAAAAAGGTAAAATCCATCGTTAACATCTTAATTCCAAACAATTTTAATGCTTTCGATGAGCCATAATATATTTTTAAATACATTAGGAAAGGGCTCTTACGAGGTGAAAACAAAAAGCTTGATCTTATCGCTACGGGCTTGATTAATGGAGAAACGAACCACAATATATTCAAATATAGTTCAAATGTTGAAACTATCTTTCGTTTACTGTTCATTTACATTAGAACCCTCGCATTTGCATACTGGAACGACCTTCATAATTGTCTCAACGTAAACCTCAAGTACCTTAATGTATTCCACAGGGTATAAATCTGTAACACGTTGTTGTATATTTTAAATATGAGTTTATATTTTTCTATATATTAGGCCAATTTTGAAATCTTATACATATACCTAAAATTCTTCTTTTCTCATTAGGCTTAACATTTTAACTATCATCGTTAATAACATAAGCAGCATTCTGCTCAAAATATTTAATAATTGATGGTCAAAGCGCAATCCTATTCAGCATGATTTTATAATTAAACTGAGGGTTGTTGTCAGCAAAATATTTCTGTTTAATCAGGCGTTAGTTGAGAACGGATTCGTTGACACTAATCTCTTGACAATGGAACCGTTTTATTCGGGACGCAGCAGAACTACAATTGGACCCGGCAATCCAACTGTCCCTTTGTAAGTTTATGTTTATATAAAAGATTTTCTTGGAATTATTGCTCTTGTTAGGTTATGTCATGCGCATGACTCTGTGAAATTAAAAATTACTTTGAACACATGGCCTGGAAACAAATAGGCTTCATTTGTTAGCATTGTTAGCTTAACTGTAAAAACGATTTTATAAGGGCTAGACATCCCTCCTGTGGTCGAAATTTGCCCATAATAATTAAGTTTTAACAGATTAAATTTTTAAGGGTTCTTTTGCTTCTTAGATGGAAAAAATAAAAAAAATTAAAATGTGCGTGATACAGAAAAATATTTGGTAGCTTTCTGCACACCTTTCTCCACATAAAATTTAATTTACCGGCTATATTAATTTGCAGTTACACCGCAATATAATGTTATGTTATTTCTATCTAAAATAGCTCAAAAGATGGCGATGAAATGAAAAGTGGTACTAATTTGGCAGACATATTTATTTTATACTTGTCAAAGATCAGCTTCATTAACATAGCATATTTACAAATTGAAACAAGAGGAAAAACTTTTCACAAAAAGAAATAAATAAATTTAACTAAGCTAATAACTTACCTACAATCAATTTGGTCACCCAAACCAAAGCTTATCAACAAAACATTTTGGTCTTTTCTAACAAGTAAAATTTAAGTACAAAAGAGTCACATAAAATGACCTATAACATGCACAATTCATAAATATTTTGAAAGAATTTTGAAGTTTCATAATATAAGCCAAATTCTTGAACAAAAATGATAAATATGTTACTATTCAGACGTTTTAACTTTTACATAATATATATTCTGTTTACGTTCAAGAAAAATATAATTTCTCTGTTAAGTTTTTACAATCACACTTCAAATATTTACATATACATACATGTATTTTTATTGCTGAAGAAATCGTAGATTCTAAAACGAGCAAATTTTAAGTAATAACTAGGTACAACTAAATTATGATAAAGACTAGCTGTAAGAATAGTTTTCGTGTAATAATTGTAGCTTGTAATATATACATTTTCGGTACAAGATGTTCGATAAACGTTTACAAGGGCACGTAAAATAAATCATTACACCTTAAAAATTCAGTTACACATACACAGTTCATTATTCTTAGGGTAAGAGCCTTATCAAAAGAGCGACACCAGTATTGCCATAGACACTCATATTTACAGCACATTTAAATCTTTTAGTGTTCAGAAAATTATGATTCACTATTTCAATATTATATTTACATTTCTAATTTTGTGGTGTTAACCTTACTGAATTCCATAAATACATTATAAGTACATGATTTAATTTACAATTTATCTAAATAACTACGTAATCGACAACATAAAATAATTTCATTACAATTGATTTCACAATGTCTTTTTATTTCACATAAATTTTATTATGAATCACTGACATAGTGGTAAATTTATTTTTACGTCAACACATCTATTTTGATTCACTGTTTTAGTGTCTTTTGTATCACATACAAAACATTTTCACGCTTTGTTTTAAACATTTACCTAGTCGAAATTTCGTCCAGAGCTTTAGGAACTGAAGGAGCGGTCGTCTAATGACAGCATATCGAAGTTATGACGTCACACATCGACATTCCGTGAAGCTTGGTTAGTAGGAGTTTCCGGAGCTAGCACCGGCTGAAAACAATGAACTCCCGGGGTAAAATCTTCCACTAACTTTCTTTTCAGAATTGACGAAGAACCTACGTAGACATTGGTACCAGGAAATGTGCCTCTTCGTCGTCGTCTCCAAATTATAGCTGCGATGACAGCTAAGCCAAAGGCGATCATAGCAGACAGGCATCCCAATACGAGTTCAGAATCAGGAGCGCGTTCAGGTACTCTTTCACCCCGCATGGAGCTTACTAAAACTGACATAAGACGATCACCTTCACTTACTTCTACATCCTGAACACTCTCAGTAGATACTCTTTGAGCTCGACTAGTATCAATAGTCATCGTCTCTGACTTTTCATTTTCTACACCTGGGGTCCTTGAAACAAGTTCTACTTGAATATGATAGATCGTGTCAGGCCATAGTGACAAAGTTACACGTGTGGAATCAGTGAAAAGATTTCCTTTCAAACCTCCACCATCTACCTCCCAAGTAACTAAATACACACCACGTGTTATTCTCGGCTCCCATGCGATTTCTCCAATTACAAGAACTTTTTGATGGATGAGTGATATTTCTTTCAGCGTCCATTTATGTTCATCGTGACTAGATGAATTCGTGTCATGAGCAACCCACGTTTCATCTGGACTGTAGATAGTTATAAGCCCTTGGGGATCGACGACCAGAACTCTAAGAAGAGCGCCTTCATTGTTCGATGGTACTCTCGTCCCCAATGATTGAGTCTGGATGATTTGACGCCAAGGTCCTTCAGCAGCTTTTCGCATAACAACGTAAACTAAAGGTGCTGGATTGGAAGCGGCTCGTGGTACTGGTGGTGGCCAGCGAGCTAAAGCACCGCTAACTCTCATTACTCCTTCTCCTTTGGTGTGGATAACGGGTTGAGTCTGAGACGCCCGAGCAGCTCCGGTGTGGAATTCACATGCCACTTTGCAGCCAGGGAACTGTGAAAAAAAAATTGAGTTAGTGTCATGAATCTATAATAAAGATCAAATGTTTATTTTATTTTCAATGAATAGACACTTACGCAAATATCTTTTTCATCACACACCGCTCCCCAAACTTGATAGTTCGATTGTAGTAACTCACAGTTTTCCCAACACTGTAACAAAATAAGTAAATTTTATAAATGATCGATATGCTTTTATTGACCGTCAAGTCATAACGGGTCTTGGACATTAATTACTAATATTCGTCAACAAGCGGACATATATGTTAAAAAATATACGCGAATAAAACAAAGTAGTACATGCTTCCGAGATAGTAAACTTCCAAAGAAAAATAATTTATTAAATTATTGTTATTACATTGTCTCGGAAGCTAAATCTACGGCAGTAAATTATGATTCTGGATACAAATTGTGCCACCTTAAACCGACTAGGAGTGGTAAACAAATAACGACAAATTTTATTTGACGGTCGCCTCAGATATAGCATTTGTCATTGGAAAGGCTCATTAGTCGGAGCTGACGTTAACTTGACGCCCACTCCGCTCAGTAAGCTTTAATAATTATAAGAACGGGCATGAGCCACGGTTATTAATTACTGTTATTGACAAAACGTTCTGTCGTCCGCAATCCGCGGAGCGTTTGAAGTGGCAATATTATTGATTTTAGCTATTTCGTTTTCACTTTGAAGGTGCCATGCTTCAATGCAGTTCACAAACATGAAGGTAGTAAGACAAAGGCTGCTGCTAATAAAAACATAAGGCTTTTAAGGCTAAATATTTTAACTAATGCGCACGTTTGTTTGAGTGTAAGAAAACTTAAAAAATAAGAAAATAATAATTTTATTATGTATTCGTATTATAAAGAATAAAAGAGATAACTATAATTAGGAGCAACGTTTTTACAAAAAATAATTTATTGCGACGTGTTTTTACTTAATCAGATACGAGATAGTTTTTAATTTATATTTTTAAATTATAATTGGTAGACATAAACAAACATTATGTATGTCAGCCATGATTAAAATACGCCAATTAAGAAGCCCTACCTTGGTACTTTTATAGGCTTATATATCAATTATCTTTACGACGATTCGGCAAACCGGTGATGATGTTAGATGTAAATTATTAGAAGGTAAAGATAGCGGTAAATGTTTATGACTTAATACAAAACATTTGTAAGTTAATGGCCGTCGGTTCCGGCTCTGATTGTGGCGCTGTCGGCATCGTGTGTGTCGGGTATAACAAATATTAAAAAAATAACATGCCTCCATCATTTCTGCTCTTATTCTAGCGGTTGTAAGTTTTACATAACATATTTTCATTAATAATTACTGTTGCTTTGATCGAGTGTGTGTTTGTTTGAGTGCGAGACATTTGTCTTTGTACTGAATCTCTCAAAGGTAATACCTATTTTTATAATAACAACAAAATAAATTCTGCAGCAGATATAAAAAGATTACAATAAGATTACATTACAAGATAAATTATGAAATTTCTTAATATCATAATATAGCAAAAATTTAAAGATGCAACCAGGTGATGAAAATGACCAGAAATTCGGAAACTTTTTTATACATAATAAATAGATAATAGTAAGGTTATAAAGGAAAGAGGTTGTAAATAAAAGCATTACTCACCATAAAGCAATCAGGGCCTTGCAAACAAGATGACTCGCCGCCTGGCCGGGGTGCCGCGAACTAAAACAAATAAAAAGACTTCATTAGAATAAGGCTCTACGAAATATTTCTTTTTCATCTGTCTCTATACTGTGGCCTTAAACGAAGTAACAATATAAAACGATAACGAAGTAAGAAAAAAATGAAATAAATGTGATTGGCATAGTATTTTAATGCTTAATCACGTGGTCAACCCATTTTTTTCTAAATCCGTTAAGTTGCATTTTATATTTATTGTTACTATTACTACTTTTTTAATAAGCAGCAGAATGGTTAATAACGATATAATAATTACTACGGATTTATATCCGTATTATATATATATTTATAAAAATTTATTAGATACAATTCAAGTGCTATGAAATTGAATATTAAATTTTATGATTTATTGCCAGATTTTTTTTCGATAAAACGAGTATAATAAAAGCTTGATTATTACTCAGTTAATACTAACTTCATTATTTTATCTTCAAAAAAAGTTTACCTTATTCGGAATTTAATGAATATTTTATTACCATTAAGTTTTGACTTTACTTCCTTGGTTTTAAAATTTATTTTGTGTTAGTTAAAAAAAAGTATTACAATTATTAATTTTTGTAATTTATGTAGGTATGCATATTAGTTAAGACATCCAAATGTGTTAATTTTTTATACTAGTACAACTTCCAACTGCTGAATAATTACATAAACTTTACCTATAATATTTCATAATCTGTAAACATCTAGATATGCATCTGATTTGAAATAAGACTCAAACTAAAAACCGCATCGACAAAGACATGTTAATTTAAATGATGATATCATTACAACCATTTTGGTATTGTAAAGGTTCAAAATTTAATTAACGATTGCATATTCATAATGGAAACATAAAATACGTTTAATTATTACTCGGGAGTCGAACACTTACGTTATCTTAGCCGAGAGGGAACGAAAAAAAAAGGTTCAAGCACTCGTTTTAATGTATTTGATAAAGTGACAGGCAGACTGCTGTCCACGGCTTTAATTGCACATTTACTATATTAAAGTCGCTAGTAAAACTTCCAATATTACCGATAAAAATATTTAAAACTCTACCGATAAAAAAATCCTTTAATCTTTTTTTCCAACAAAAACAGACGCAATTGAAAATGAAACATAGAAGGTATACTAAATATATTTCAATATGAACGGTAAATAAAACAATATTTTGTAATTAGCTCTGTGCGTATACTGATAAAACATATTGTGTCTTTATCTATATTTGAATAGTATTATTAAATTATTAAGCTCGTTGTTTATGTTAATTGTTAATTAATTAAAAATGGGTTCAAAGTAGCTTTATTTTAATTAAAATTATTAGTTTAAAATAGATAGATAGGTAAGTTCTCTCTTTATCGAATTTAATGATTAAATAATCTTATTTTAGTAAATAATCTGAATTAAACAATGGTTTAAAAATAGTATTTATTTCATATTCTGTTCTCCTTTTTTAGATTAACCGATTAGACTGCACATATTTATATGATTTATTTATATTATACTGTATCATCTTTAACTTAGACTTATACTATACTACAGTGTATTGAGAGTTGATACATTGTAATTTTAACATTTTGTAATTATAGGTAATTGAGTATGACATCAAAAAGTGTAATGTTATGTACTTATGTACCTACTAGGTGTGTGTATATAAAAGTTCAGCCACAAAATGCCTGTATGAAAGTTATCAATGAGACAATAAAGCGAAAACAAAAGCAAACAATGGGAGCTTTTTGAAACAAAAGGAAAAAATAGTCACATCAACACATCCATTTGCGTGGCAAAACAAAAGTACTGTTAGACCACTATCACTCCTAATGAGGCCAATCTGTAGCCATCAAACAACCACAGAATAAATAGAGAGAGAAGACAACCTTTATAGATCCCGTGCCCGAACATTACACACATAGTCACAATCGCTCACCAGTCACGACACGGCTTTATTTGTAAAAGCTGTGGAACAGAATGATTGCCTAGTGCCTTCCGTCACAAAAGTGAACAACGTACAAGCTTACCTTCTGTCTCTATTTATTCTGTGAAACAACTGCGTCCATTATTAGATGTAATCATCGTAATTTTTCACACAATTTATTTTTTTGGACGCAACATGGGCCACGGAAGTGTTTCACATCGTAATGACGACAAAAAATGCTCTTATTGTCTCATCTTTCCTATCATAAATATAAGAAACTTGGATTAAATCTTATTGTGTTTTTTTAAGAATGTTTCCCAAGTTTATGGGGTACTTTCAATAATTTTGCATAATGTGGCTTTTACCCATTGCACCAGTACTCAATTAAAAATTAAATATAACTAAGTAGGTAAAAGTATCGTTTTTTGCTGATATATTTGCAATAAACATTACAAACGCATTCATTACGGAACAGTCCATGCAAATGTCAACAGCAATCAAGTATGCTTAGGCAAAAGTTGTTCCAACAATAAAAATGACTTCGAAGAGTTCGAAATACGAAAGTCAAACAAAACAAAACGTTCGAATCACCGTCAACAAGAAGGGAAGTGAGTAATGAATGAAGATTGAAATCAGGCACTAGGTTAGATGCCGACATAGATTATTCTTTTGATAATCAAGCAATATTTATTGAATAATATTCAATTAATCTTTCGCTTGACTTTGAACACAATTGAGAAGTGTTTTGAAAGTCAGTTAATAGTAAATTCGGTTAGCGTTTAAAACAAGAAGAATACTAACCTCTTTGAGATACAGTTTTAGCGTCTTTAGGTTTTACTCTATAGGACTGTAAGTTCTGGATAACATACATCAATAAAAATATTATAAAGCAAGCTTTTATATATGATCTGTATCAGTAAGAAAATGTATCAAATGCATGGCTTTAATGTATGTGAGGACTTCTTACTTCTAGTTTCCTCTAGCAGTGATTAAACTCAATTTACAGTTAGGTATATATGATACTGATTTTTATAGCGGATGTATGTAGAGAAATTTTAATGTTACTTTTCGATTAATGTGAGTAGCTATGATGACTAGGAAATCATTATTTTTATGAACATAGATGTTCATAAAAATAATATTACGTACCTAACGCAGAATTTTTTTTAAAGTTTGTATTTGCGTCTTTGTGTTAAAAAACGAGACTTCATTTTATAAATTTCATCGGTGTCTATTGCAATCAAATCAATAATTATCATTTAATTAGACTAAAGTTTTTGACTATAGTTTTAAATAAACATTCATTAATTTCTGTTTATTTTGTTGTGTTATTTTTTGTATTATGTTAGGTTAAGGTTCATTTTTGAAGATTTTGGTGTAAATGTGTTTTCTGTTTTCTAAAAAGTCATAAAACAAAACACCTGCTTTAAAAGTTAAATTATTATCAGCCTTCTAATTTTAGTGAATACTTTTAGTATCAAAACATTCGAAAATAGAACGTTAAAACTCCATAACGGGCGAGATATGTGATAATAGAGCCCTACAACTTTATGTTTTTTTGTATAATAACACTCAACGTTTTCGAAAGCCATTAAAAGTAATCGAGCAGGCTGGGTTTGAAAACTAATCGATGGGCATACGTTTACAATCAATCCATCAACGTAGCCATAACCTAACTACCGATGAACTTCATTTATCATTTTGTTTTGTGAGTAGCAAACGATCGCTCTTGGGGGCCACACCAAAACTAATACAGAATCAAACACGTTTATATTTGACCTCCGGTGACCTCGATTAATTGAAATGATAACCACTGAGAGAATAGTTGTCTCAGAAAAGAAATATGTAAGTATTTAGTTTGACTACCGCAATTTTTTTACAGTAGCACATTTAGTTTTTTTTCTTCTAATTATTAGAATTCGATGAGGCTATCAAGAAGGAATGATTAAGTTGTTTAGTATATTGCTTGTGCTTTGGGTCAAGACATTTTATCTTAACTAAAGTAAGAAAATAAGTCATAAAAATTTACTGTTACATGTTTCAATCATAAATGATTTTCTACTTGTTGACAATGAAATAAACTTTGTTTTAGACTTTATTTTTGGTGAAAATATTCAAGGAAATATGTTGGGTAAAATGCCAAGAGATTCGTAACTAGTTGGCAATCCTCTGCACTTAAATATTACAAGGCCATGCTTATTAAATTTTACGATTTCATTATATTTAGTTAACAGTTGCATAATTCACAACAAGTGTTTATATGTATCACCTCTCCCTGCTTATAATATATTCTAACTAACTTTGACCTAACTAAAAGTGTAGTTTTCAAATTTAATCTGTTTAAAATGTACGCCTACGCTTTAGTTATTAATAATATTAAAATTTCTAAAGAGCTAAAACATAGCTTAAGAAAGGCAAAGTGAAGAAAAAGAAATGTAATTTACTTGAGAGAGCAACCGCGTCTAGACCGGAACAAAAAAGTTTAAAACGCCTGAGTTAAGATATACTTTATATCAAAATACATAAAAGTACAGAGTAAGTGTTTTGTAATACGAATTTATTAATAAAATAGATGTGGTGTAGTTTCTTAAATTATAAAAATTAATAACTGTAATCTTACTATGGGGGGTTGGTAAATCTTTTTCTAACCTTGGTCCATTTATTTAAAAAAAAACTGTAAAATAGCGAAAATAGTGAGCAAAAACGAAAAAAAAATTAAATGAGTAAAAAAAAGTTACAATACATCAGAAGGTCAATTATCCACTGTACGAAATTGTAAAAGACATCTTATTTTAAATTAAATTCATTTATCAATCGACTGTAATGGGGTCGACGACCTTGCAAGTATATATTTTTACACTGTGATATTACATCATACGTTTACTTACATCAAATACAAAAACATTGGACAATATTGATTTTTAATATATTGTTTCTTACTTACTCAATTATGTTTTACAGTACTATTCATTTATGCAATCAAAAAACAGTCATCTAACCTATTAAGAAAAAGTGCTTTGTTAAAGTTCGCTTAGAACATTCGAGGAACGGGAATAAAAAGTGTAGTCACTAGACAATGTGACACGGTAGGAAAGCGGTGTAGCTTTGATGACCAATCATCTTGGCCGATTAGGGTCTCAGCCCGTAGTTCCGCTGCCGCATACAATTTCATCCAATTTGAAGAAAAGCGTATGGTCGCCGACGTCACGGCGTACCACTTTTGGGCCTTATTGCAATAGTGGTAAGGTTGAAAAGTGGTACAGCGGGTCTGTCAGTTACCTTACGTGTGTAAGAACCTCACAATTTAATTTGGCCACGCTTATGACTTTTTAAAACTACAATTATATTTCGTTTGGTGTTGATCGCTCATTGCTCATGAATAATCTCTATGAATACTTCAAATGTGAGTCCAATTAAAAAGTGTAAATGAAATTATAACAAGACGTATAGTCTTCTGTGACCGGAGATAACAAATGCGATCTTCATTCATAAGATAATACTGTAATCTAAATGTAAATAAAATTATAATTCGTTTCCCCATTTCATAACCCGCATTGTTGCTAAAGGTTTATTTGAAAGTGATAATTACAAAAGTATAAATAATTTATATATTCATAATTATAGATTCCCCCAAAATATTACCATTCAATTATACGGACTACGGACTTTACATAGTAACTATGGATCGTTTCATGAGATTTTGTTTACTAGTTTTCAATAACGACCACGATAGATAAGGTATGAACCTAATTTTGATATTTCTATCTCTATTATTAATATTCACACACAAAATTAAAATACCCAATTCTACGATGAACGTAAAACTGTTTTGTATTTTTAATATTTACTATTGAGTTAAAATAAATAGAGCTTATGTACTATCTGATAAATGAAAACGTCGAGTAGTTAATCATTATTTTGTTTCAATTTAAATACAAATGGAAAAACAGATGAAGATATCGAGCGTATATGCCTTCGCCGAGCGGTATATTATTTGATCAGTTGAAGGTAAACTCTATTACGGACCGTTTTTAGTAGAAATTCAATTTCAACTCCCACTGTGTTCTTAATAGAAACTTGGATATGTACGGATAAAAATATTGATGTCGGGTATCGAGATGCGTTTATTTTTCTTCGCTCGAAATTCGAGGAGCTTACATATTGCAGGTGCTTTACAGAAGTATTTATTAATGAAGTATTTATTAGTGAATTTTATAACATTCTCATAAGCAACAGAAATTTATTAAATATTTAAAATGTTATAAAATTATTCCGTACTATAATTAGAATTTTACTTTACTATGAAAAATAAAACATCACACCAAAAAATCTTACAGCGTGTATCATAAATTTATTTTAAAAAAAAACGAAAGTGACACCAAAGAATACGTGCTAATGAAAGATATGTCCCAGTTGGCAATAAAAGATGGCCTCATCATTAGGTCCCAGCGATGATATGAATTTTTCATGAAATATGGTCGGATCGGTTTATCGCACGTATACAAGCCTGTATTATTTTCATTTGTTATGTTTTTTATCGACTTACAATTTTATCTCGTCGCAAACGACTATAAAATGTCGTATCTGACGGACGTGGGGAAGAATTCATTAAATGTAAAATAGAAACAATACTTTACCAGTTTTTGTACACCGTTTACGTCCACGAATAATCTTTAAATTAAGGTAATACGCCTTTTAATCCGGACGAAGTTATGGTTACGGGCGCTCCCGCCAATTTTCTCTATTAAGGTTTTTTACCAATCCTCAACGTATATAATTAAGCGGATTGTGGACTATCCTTAAGCTATTTTTAAATTGATCGTGGAGGTCTCAAAGTCTAGTTTTATTATAAAAGGATAATAGATATGCGCCGTGATCGATAATAGCATGATTGGGATCTTCATAAATTATATTCATGTTTTTATGACAGTTATCAAAATAATTACCAACATTACGTATGGTAATAAACGTCGATAAACTGTATTAATAAACGAACATCCCTTTTACTATAACAAAAAAAATAAACAACCGCGCCGAAAGTATATAAAACTTGGATATAAAATAAGTGAGGTACACTTTTGTAATTTAATTTGGAACTGTCTCGAACTAACTTAAGTTACATTCGAAAAAGGTAAAAACAATCAACGCAATATAATTATTCAAATACAAGTGGATTTCACTTCTTTTCGTATGTAAATGTTGGACATATTCAATGGCTAGCACAAAGAAATGTAATCAGGATGACAGTATATACGTTTGTGAAATTCGAGAAATGTATAATTCAAGCGCGTACACAATCAAGGGGTAAATTACAGCTTCATACAGCCTCCCACGCGATCTGACACACGCGACACTTTCTTGTGTGTACGGTTGGCAAAAAAAATGAAGCAATATCCTATAAATATTTGAGAAGATATACATATGCACTTTTAGTTGGTTTAGAATATTGTATTATAAAAAAAATATTCTCATAAATACTATCGTTCACTATAAGCCAATTTCAGAGAAATTGTAAGAGCTTTAAGGCCTTACTATTGTGATTCAGTCAAGATTCGATCGACAAGTTCTGCTCCAGGATGTTTGCGTACTGTACCTTACGTAGGCGCTTAACGTATTATATAGCATATTGTGCTGGGCGACCGAATATAAATGCGGTAAGAGCACATAAAACGGTGCTATAATTTCAAATCATACGGACAGAGAATGGGTGTGGACGGCGTTCTCATTGTGTGGAAATGATGTAACCGCTATTATAAGTGTGGGTAGTATTAAATATTTCTTGCAACGAAGACGTCGTAAGGTCATATCGGTATTTTATATCTCGCCTGAGACAATAGCATACGTTTCCAATAAGAAAACTGGATCTAAGTAGTTATGGAGTCGCATTTCAGAATCAACGTCAAATACAGTACGTAAACTCGATTTAGCATGGAATGTTATTATTGCCAATAGAACTTCCAGTATTGTCTTATTGCAGGAGTTTATTCATTTTGGTATCGGTTCTCTAACTTAAGATGCTACTGTCTTTTATGATTACACTAGCTTTTGCCTGCGGCTCCGCCCCCGTTAAATATCACATGGGAACACTGTAGTATTTTCGGAAAAAAAATCCAAAGGAAAAAAAATACTACCATACCGAATTTCATCAAAATCCATAGTTTTTGCGTAAAAGAGCAACGAACATTCATCCATCCTCACAAACTTTTACATCTATAATAGCATTAAAATAAGACAATGGTCTGATTTTCATCTGGGGGTAATTCTCATTAATATTACCTATCGGTTAAGCCCCGTTTGGATTTTCAGGCTGTTCCGCTTTCGCGCGCACGTACTCTGGATTAAAACATAGGCGACATTTTATATCGAAAAAGTACAGTGTTCCCGTGGGATACTATATTTACGCGGGCGGAGCCGCGAGAGAAAGCTAGTCGTACATAGTTGAGAGAATTGACCTTCTGAATCAAATACACATGTAGGTTATATATGAATATAGAGTTTGTTTACAACCATTACCTTACAAAATAGACTGAGATCCGAGACCCGACAGACTACCTTATATTCTTACTGATTGTAATATGTCATATTGTAGTATTATTGTGTACAATCAACGTATGCATACCCGCTAGTTTGTGTAGTGTGCTAATTTTAAGTACAAAGATACAAGGCACTAAAGTTGCGGAAAATTGTACTCACATAACCTACATTCTCACAAAGTATTAATCTTATTTTTTGGTACTAGAATAACGTAAGGAACATAACTTATT
Organism: Phengaris arion; assembly: GCA_963565745.1. NCBI lineage: Eukaryota > Metazoa > Arthropoda > Insecta > Lepidoptera > Lycaenidae > Phengaris > Phengaris arion. The sequence goes on along the minus strand of OY751449.1, from coordinate 7,398,606 downwards.
AAAATCCCCAAACTTGATACGAACAGAGATATAAAGGTTAGAAGTATAATGATTTTTATTTTTACACTGATGATTTTCCATTTCTATTTAATTAAAACTACAACATAAAAATAAGTAATTCGTGTGAATTTCACTTAATAATATTTAATTGTCGTTATTTTACTATACCATAAGTTACAATAATTTCAAAGGCTGTAAGGAAAGTTAATATTATTTTTTTGTACCTTCGTCGGCGCCCTGTACCTGAGAATTGGCCCACCGCGCAAACTATACGGTCATCCGTCATTGTATACACTAATACTACGATATTATGATATACATTTAATGAGTAAGAGAATATAAGGGTAGTCTGGCGGGTCTGGGATCTCGGTCTAAAAGTTTGTTTTAGGTATTTTAGAGATTATTATTATGTAGAGCGACTTTGTCATTATTCTACCATTAACATCGAATATGACACGCTTCTAATCCGAAAACTGATATAACTAAACTAGCTTAATGATTGTTCCAAAAGAATATCTAACTCGAATTATATTTAGAACCTAACCTAACCTGACCCTACGTGGCACCGCATGATTAAGATTTTCAAAATTGAACTTTATACACTACACAAAAAGATACACATTTCATATGAAATCAGTCATACACTGCAAATGCACTGACACTTCCACTAGACATTCGAACTCATACAATTAAACGTGAATATTATTGTGTAATGAATAAATAATGTTTAATTTACAAGAGCTATCTTAAAAAGGATTGTGTGGTTTTATGAAACCACGGTAAAAGTGAAACTTAATTACAATAAAATGCGCTTCTTGTGTCTTCGCGTGAACTACATAACGAGTTAAATGCGGTCTTTATCAATATACAGACTGTTTATGCGTTAGATTTTAAGTTAATTTTCTAAAGGAACTTTGGTTCTCATATGGCATACTAGATGGCGCTGATTTGCCGCTAGATCACGCTATAGGTAAAGCGAACCTATTTGCATAAGATGTTCATGAGGGCCTTACTAATGTGAAGTATTTTTGGGTTGTAAACCAAACAAGAAAAGGATTGTGTGGTTTTATGAAACCACGGTAAAAGTGAAACTTAATAACCAAAAATAGCGTGGAGCACTGGCACAAATGAGTACTAGTCTATACACTACACGGTCAGCTGATGCGAACTATAGGCGCCGCCATATTGGCCTCGGCTGCTCTGACGAGCGCCTTTCACTTTATCCCTACTCCGCGGCCGACCGTCACGCGACATGCAACACACAAACGAAAAAGTTTGAGACGATGTAATAAAAGTTTCACTTTAAAATGCAGCGCCGTGACACGTTTCGGTGGGAATTTACCCTTATATTATTCAATACAAATAATATTGCTTTTGATATTTCAACTTACATTCCGTGCAAATAAATATTCTATACTGTAAAGCAACAAAGCTAAGCGATTTTCTAACACTTCTACTGAAAAATACTATAACCGCATACAAACTCAACTTGAACCATAAATTGAAACACCTAATGCAATAAAATTGACATTTATAGATCGTTATACTTTAAAGATACCTTAATTCAATTTCGGACCATAATACTTCTACCAAATTGAATCTGTCCATAGTAAATCATATTTTATTATAAACTGTATCCGTTTCTTTAGCAAGTTCTTTTAGTAACGCCAATTAGACTTAAGAATGCTTGGCTAAGTAATGGCAAAATCTCTAAATTAAAATTGAATCGCAAAAAATTGCTAGTAACAAAAATAATAATAATATAATTAAAACAGTAAGAGAAATTTGTATTGCCTATTAGCATGTAAAATCAAACCGTGACTATTTTTAGTAAACATTTTCTTCCAAATACATCACAGAGATTTATTTCTCGTCGTGGATTAGTAATGTGTCTCGTTCTAGCCTGTGTATCTTGCATATGGCCGTCTCGCAAACTGATCTCGTCAGTTTTTGTGAGTCTCAGAAGTTCTTTGGAGCATGCGACAGATGCTCGCTCGGCTGACGTCGTAACGAAGCGTGTTCCTATTGGGATAATCAATCAAATCTTTGATTGTTTGACCGGCGGATCTCGGATTTTAAATGTTATATCGAGATTACCGATGGCATATTATATTTATCGATAGGAGTCGCTGCTCGAAAAACTTGTTATTGAATCTTGGTTTGTGATCAATATTCGTACATAACAAATAATCGTTCATACATACGTGCGGTGACAGTTTGTAGAACGAAACATATGTGAATATAATATGATATTTTAATTTTCTGCTCTATTGCAGTTTATTATTTTAGTTTTTTTTTCAATCTTCGCCTATGATAATAAATATGCTTTTTACAACACAATTTCTAAACAAACTTACTTTAATCCTATTATATTAACTTTCATTTCGCAGCCCTGATTTTTAAGTTGGCTACATACCATTGCAGAGTAACACATTGACATGCATAACAAAAAATACCAGTGCAAATGTTTCTTTATTTAAAATTAATTGTCGGTGCTATTTACTATATGTTTGAGGATAAATCTCCAAGATAATATCATTAATATTAATCCTGCGGACACCTAGAGAAAGTACCGCTCCGACGCGGACCATATCGAAAATCAAAACCTTATCTGCATGTCAGACTGGATATTAGTTTATCGCCGAAAGAATCACAGAGTCAGATTTTATTACCGCTGTACTGTTATTTGACCGTTTGACTAGCTTTTGCCGGCGACTCCGAACAGAAATCAGTAGGTCGATTCTGCTAATTAACTACAATAATACAGTTTCGATGCAGTCTCGATATGTTAAAGCAGCAAAATGCTCATATACACCATACTCACTCATATAATTCTCATATACACCAAACCAACGCTTAACGCGTTTTGTTTGGTCCAAACTCCAAAAATCAGTTTATGATATCAAGACGATTAATTTATAAGTAATTTATTAATATTAGTACACAAGCAGGTTATAGTCATTACAATAATATGCTAAGTTAATAGCTAGACTAGACTGCAGTTTGCAACCCAAAAAAAGTATATTGAAAGTAAATTGAAAGTATAAGGACGGGTTTTACGAAAAGTTGTTTGACAGGTTTTCGAGTATGGACTTCTAATAGAGCAATTAGAAACGTTTTGTGTAACAAATCCAGATAGTAACAAAATAAAATAATTATTATTGCCTCGCATTAAGATTAATGAAATAATAGCAAAAATAACAACAAAACACGTGAAAATTTTGAGGAGACTTTTTGTGGTTTTTCCAAATTATTTTTTTTTCATATTGTTGGATTATTTTTTAGCCAATTTTGGGTAAATAGGTACAGAAAAATGTTTTTATTACACTAAAAATCATAATTGTGTTATAATTTAACCAATTTTTAGATAAGGATGTAAGTACTCTATTTGTGACAATTGTTCGTTTTGTAGGATTTAGTTCCATTTGGTCGCAAAACGTAACGAAAAACAGCCAATTTATGTGAATTTACGGATGTTGCCTAGTGTGGAATATCACATATTTATAAATTAAATTTTAAAATTGTTGATTAAAAATACACAAATCTAAAATAAATAGGTATTTAGATTGACGCAATTAAAAAATATAGCCCATTTCTTTTTCTCAAAACGATTTGTTACGTCACAAGTTGCTACCGCCATTGCTCTCTTTCATAATGTAAATTGAAATTGTTTGTATCTTCGTTACTTTTTAAGATATACGAAAATGGGTTCTAGATTATTTACTAACATGTTGTCTAACATCGAATAGACGAAAAAATTTTTTTTAGGCAACATGCTTATTAAATATGTGAATGGGGTTCTGGGTTTGCCAGCATAAATGTGTAAAATAATACATATATATATAGTGTGTATTAATATATATATATATATATATATATATATATATATATATATATATATATATATATATATATATATATATATATATATATATATATATATATATATATATATATATTTTAATACACACTCCGACTTATGAACTATGAGTATCTGTTAGCTAAATTTAAAAAAAAACTTAATTTTTGTGTCAAAGCCACTGAACATATTTTGAATTTTAAACGTCCGCTTTTTTTTTGTTTCCCTATTATAAACCTGGTCATTTATCGTCTCGAAGATCAGAACTACGGCATTTTCTATAATAATATTACTTTGACACCTTCTAGAAATTTCTCGGTCAAGTAGCATATTATAACGAGGAATATAATTTACATCGGCGTAATCACGATGCTGGCTCAAAGAGCTGTAGAACGCAGCTCGATACCAAACCGTTACGATATCCACATCGAACGCAACATACGTATTATATAGATTAAAAGCTATATAGATTATAGGATATTCATAATAATAGTGTTTTTAAGCCCCGACGCAAAAAGGGGTGTTGTAAGTTTGACGTGTCTGTCTGTATATCTTTGCGACTGTCCGTGTCATAGTAGCTCCCAAACGGATGAATTGATTTTAATATAATTTTTCTTTGTTTGAAAGCTGACATGACCGAAAGTGCTCTTAGCTATAATTCATCATCAACAGCTCACTCATCCCTTGACGATTTAGGGTTATTTAAAATGTTTAATTTCGTTTATTGGAAAAATGAATTATGAAATAAGTAATATTACGTAATAAGTAATATTAGTATTAGTTCTAAATTTGGTCAGTTATCTTATGCTGTGACTTTTGTACATTAATCTCATTCTGTGTTTTTGGAATGTAGCCTGTAGAATAGTGGTGGTTCTGCGGCCGTGAACGGTGCGGCCCGCGCAGCCCTGGGGCCAAAAGGGCCATGGCCCTGGCTGGTAGAGTGTGCCACTTAGACTTACTTAAAGATTAGTAATTTCACGTTTGACTTGAAAAAAATATGAAGTTTGTATTTCAAAAAAATATGACGTCAATATTTTTGGATAATTACAAACTAGATCGAAATAAAATAAGGATACGTACAGATGGAGTAGAAACAGTTATCTAACTGTACCTATGAGTATATTTTTGCAGGCGCCCGTATCACGCTAAGTTACTTAGCATTAAGCTAAATGGTTCCTTAATGTCCAGGTTACTAAGATATACGGACACCGTGTACGAAGGCGTAAAGACGACATCGAAATGGTTATGTTTCGCCATGTATCTGATTTAAGCGTTGACACGTCGTTTATTTCGCTTGCAGTTTCTTGAAAGCATAGATGCGATCGATATATTATTGCATGTTTCTCAGTAACTGGCTTAGCCAAGGATTATGCTACTAATATTACTTACAAGTAGTATTCTATTTGCGGCATTTCAAGCTTTTTTAAGCTAAATATGGCTTCGAATGCAAATCTTATTCCCTTAAATATGCATATTGCATAATAAATTCAATAATAATAAAAAAAAATGATAGTCTTTTTTTATAAGAATGTATATAAACTAGATACTTTTCTTTCCAACAGGAGACGTGGTGGAACTGAAATGAACATTTCGCGATCAATTCAGACTAACAAGACATAAGTACAATATCGGCAAAGTTTCTAAACATTTTCCCTTGCACTAGGACGCCTCAAAATATTTAATCACAAAGGAAGTGTTCGCATCAACTGCAGACGTGGTTGGACGACATATTTACACGTGAGTACCTTCGTGTGTGTGTGTTATGCGATTTTCATCTTATACTCGGTCGAGCGGCAATTTGTTCGATTGTACGTAATATTACTACAAGTAATATTTAATCATAATTTATATTTGGCAACTAATTTTAAGTAGGTTTACTTTAATATTATAGCCACAGATATTATATAGCCATTCCTAACAGGCAGGCATCAATCAAATTAGCGTGTACGCTTATTAAGTACAGCTACGGTAAATGTTCCTTATTCAATACGTTATTTGCTATTTGCCGTTATTTTGCCCTGATCTATAACGAACAATGATATTAGTGTACAGTTGCAATAGATTTACAGTTGTATTGAGAGAAAGTTCTAGATATAATATGCACACTGCGAAGACTACTGTTTTGCGAGTGGAATTTGTAGACATTTTACATTAGTATGATTTTATATTATAAAAAAGTTTTAGCATTTTTAATTGTTTTACCATCCGATATCACAAATCATCAATGATATATATTATTATCTATAATAGTAAGATATATTATCTCTTAGTTCTCCTATAATTAGGCGCGGTCGCAGCCGGAAATATCGGAGGGGGTAACGAATAATAATAAATACATTATGTCGAGTAAACACTCTATTGCACACATTAAGTAACTAATGGAAGTATCCTATTTTTATTGCCAAAACGGTTGACAATATTTGAGACTTCTGGCGCCATCTCTGGGTGAATATTTAGAACAGCTAAACCTGTCTTGTAACATTTTATATGCCTAAAATCTAGATCTAAGTTTAAACTGTGTCAAAAATGTTCTAGCTGGTGTGTAAAATTATTCATGTTTTACCATCAAAAACAAAATTTAATGGTTTCGGTAACGACCTCTTTGGCTCAGTGGTTGGTGCTCAAGCCGGGGGTCGCGGGTTCGCATCCCGCTGAAGGAACAAAAAATTTTACTGTGTTCCTGGGTCATGGGGATGTATATTAAATATGTGTATAATATAATAAAAATCTTAAATATATGTATAGTATAAAAGTATTTACATATACTTCCCGTTTTCTGGTACCTGTAACACAAGTTCTTCGGATACTTAGCACCGGACCAGATTGACGTGGTGTGAGGCGTCCATAGATATTATTATTATTATACTTAAGAAAAATGGACTGTTAAAGATAAACAATGGCCTCTCTCTATCATACAATGAAGACAACAAACTATCATAGTTTTAAATATTTTAGTTAATAATTGTTCCCCCTTGGGCGATGTTTTAAAAACCATCCGAGACATTAATTTTATACGATCGTTTACAAGCACGGCGGGCTTTATTTTATCACGGCAATATTTAAAAAGTATAAAATAAGAGCAATTAAAAAGTAACAACTTGGGTGGAGCAGGCCGCATTCTTACAAATATTTATATAGGCTAGAGCAAACGGTAGCGTTACAAGCAAGCGGGTGAGAACACTCCATATAAGTCAGATACACGATTCTTTTATTAGAAGAAAACTTTAATGACAATTTAATTCTAAATTCAAGATATTTGAAGAGTTTTTTTTAGTTCTATGAAACTTTTTTAAGTGAAACTACTTTTGCGGCGTTGCGAGTGAAATATTAAGGTCACGTCACGACACCATTTTTGGATATAATGCCATATTATGTTATAAGCTACTATACTTTTGCTTCTAAATTCAAAATTTAATGTTTGGTATTTGGATGATGGGACCCTTGGAAGCGATGCACCCACTGTACTATCCGACTTCCGTACTCTGATCCGCGAGTTCCAAAAAATAGGTCTGCAGCTGAACCTTGGTAAGTGCGAACTTTTTGTGCCAGACAGTTGTGGAGATAGAAACGCGATTATATCCAGCTTTAAAGAAAAAGCTCCACAACTGTCTGTCATTGACAAGGATTCGCTCTTCCTTTTGGGCTCACCTATTTTAGACGAATCTCTCCCGGACTTCATAGATAACAAATTACAAAATTTTAATGAAACTTTAGACCGCCTCCTCCAAATTAACTGTCACATGGCCTTTACCCTAATCCTATTTTGCATTTTTGTACCTAAATTGACTTATGTCTTACGGTGTTGTCAACTGTGGAAGTTCCCTCAACTTCTCAAACAGTTGGATGATACCATAAGACAAACGCTCTCCACTATTTTGAATACAAATTTCGATGACCGCGCATGGACTCAGGCAACGCTTCCGCGTCGCGTTAGGTTCGGTGGCCTGGGTGTTCGAAAGCCCTCTGATATATCGCTTCCGGCCTTCTTGTCCTCAGTCCACGCGAACCAAGGTCTTATCTCCAAAATACTACATCACCCATCCTACTCCAATACAGTTCCCTTTCTGGACGAGGCCAAGGACGCCTGGAGCTCAACTAGTGCTTGTGGCGAAATGCCTGACAATACTTTTTCCCAAAGGCTCTGGGACGAGCCACTCTGCAGACTGGTACGGAATAATCTTCTTAATACGTCCTCCAGTCCTGTGGAGCAGGCTCGCCTCTTGGCTACGGAAAAGTGTCGGGCCTTTGGCTACAAGCATTACCGTCACCCAATACGGGCACATTGCTGGATCGAACAGCTTTCCGGTTAGCCACTTCCCTGCGTCTTGGCACCCCTCACGTCGTCCCCCATCGCTGTGTTTGTGGTGCAAACGTGGACAGCCTCGGACACCACGGGCTGTCCTGTCAACGAAGCGTCGGCCGCATCTCCCGACATCACTGCCTGAACGATCTCATCCGTCGGGCTCTTGTCACCGCCGGAGTGCCAGCTGTGCTGGAACCCTCTCGTTTGGCGCGCGACGATGGCAAGAGACCAGACGGTATGACCCTGGTCCCTTGGAGAGTGGGACGGGCTCTTGTATGGAACGCTACTTGCGTCGATACACTTGCTCCGTCCCATATCCAGAGCACCTCGAGTTCTGCAGGTTCGGCCGCCAATCAGGCGGAAAACCTCAAGCGGCGCAAATATGAGAACCTTAGTGGGGATCTCATATTTGAACCGTTTGGGGTTGAAACCCTGGGTACATGGGGTCTGGGTGCGCACAAACTTTTCAGAGAAATCTCCAAAAAACTCATTGAGGCCACCCGAGACCCCAGAGCCGGCACCTACCTGGCCCAGAGAATATAAGTATCGCAATCCAGCGAGGAAATTCTTTGAGCCTTCTAGGTACTCTGCCTGGTGGGGACGACCTGGGAGATTTCTTTGTTTTGTAGCATTTTAAGTTTTGGAGTAGTTATTATGTTTTTTTTAGTACTTACCTACTTTTATAGTTTGTAAATATTTTAAATAGATGTTAGTTAATTTTATTATGTAAATAAATTGTAGCTACTATACTTGTTACATAACTTTCTAAAGTATGGCTCAATACGTAGATGGCGCTAGGTAGACAAATTTTAATTGTTTTATTCTTTTTTGCAGGAATGTTTTAGACAAGCGAGTATTTTTGGACTTTAAATGATGGATGAAGTTTCACTTTCTCCACGTGTACTCTGTACACGTCATGTTTTTTTTATTAGCAAAGAAATATTAAAATTCTAACGCATTAATTGTAGGTACTTACGCATAAACATAAAGCTCACTAGTAAGTATATTATATAAAAAATTATAACCCAGTGTCAGAATCAACCTATGAGGATAAACATAGATTTTTATCCTGTAAAACCAATAACCGTATCAATTGGAATGTTCGTAGATTAAGGTTAGACGATAGTAAGAGACAATCTCGCCTTAAGGCTTTAGTCCTTATTATAGGTTTAAGGGGACACACTGCGGCTTAAAATGTAAATTACTTGCTTGGAACTCAAAAGGATTGGGTTGGCATAATATGTATGATATTATATAATGCAGAGTACTTTTAATATAACTAAACATACTAGTTCATAACTACGTTTAACATAGATTTATTGCAATGTACTGTGGTCGTAGGGCTTTAAATATTAAGCATCATCATCATAAGCCGTAGGTTATTCAATAGTAAAATATAAATTTAGCAATGAATGAAAATTATCTACACATGCATACTTAAATTTGGTTATGTTACTACAAACAGGTTATGTCTAGCAATGTTAATCATATTATTATATAATGAATAACAAATACTTTGTATGATTAATTACTTAATTAGCTTATAGGAATGCGTATTCATGTGGGATTCATTAATATGACAAAAATAATTCGTGAAATTTATACTAGTGAAATATGGCACAGATCAAAGTGAACGAGGTATTTTATATATGTATAGCAAACGTTGAGTGGTGCATTCTGAGAACTATGCAATCTTTATATACATTATAATATAATATAACAGCTTTTAATACAAACACCGAAAAATAAAGCATACTATTTAGTTTTACATACACTTTAAATGACGAAAATGAAAAACCCACCGAAAAGAACTCGTTGTTTCTAAGAAAATTCGGGTACAAATTTAGCTCGTGCAATTAAAGGAACTTTTGAACTAGTGCTAGTGAAAAGGCCTGAATAAAACACTTAGATGCGGATTCATTATGCGACAAAATTCTTTCATGAATATGTTTTAAGCTGAACTTTCAGGTGTTGTGTATAGTTGGAATGCAATTTGCACCGGATTTAAAACTTTTTTTATCATTAATTTTTAATTTTTCTTAAGTCATAGTTTCTTTCGCTGTTTAGGAAAATTTTTAATATCGAAAACAATTATAGCTGTATCTAATAAAATTTGTCTTTCTATAGAAGGCAGAATTACTATAGTATGTATTCGCTATTCCGCCAGTGCACCTGTATCATACGATCAGGAGATTCATCTGCTTGTTTACCGATATAATATAACCGATAGAGCATGAACGTTATCTTCCTTCCCTATTGGTTTTCCTGAAGCTTCAAAAGCAATTTTTGCAACAATCTGAGACCAAATGCAGCCATGATTTTAAGCAAATTCTATTCAGCTCTCGAAGTGTTAATCTCACCCTAACAACCATTAAGTCTGGGCAGTTACTGAGCTAGACAAAGTTAAGCAATATACGTTAAAATATCCCGTATCGATTATCGCATTTTTATAAATTAAATTTTGAAATTGTTGAATAGAGATACATAAAGGCAATAAATGTAAAAGAAATAGTTATTCAGGTGGACGCGATTAAAAGTTAAAATATGACCATCTATTTTCCTCAAAACGATCTGTTACGTCACAAGCTGCTATCGTTGTACTTACATTTTTTAATGAGAAAAGTATGGCGCCTAGTGACGGCCGATTATAGGTATCGTTCTCATTCTTATTGTACATTTAAATTGTTCGTATCTTCGTTATTTTTAAGATTTACAAAAATGGGTGTTTATTAACATGTTGTTTTACATAGAATAGACGAAAAATTTTTTTAGGCAACATGCCCATTACCCACTAAGCTCGGCAAAGCAACATTGCAGCATACGTTGCAGCATACGGGGAAAGTAGTGTTTGTATGGTATAATCTTTAGTTATAAAGTTCGATCAGGCTATTTTTTTTTTAATTTAAGTAATAAAAATATATTAAATGTTTTCCCTATGTAAGCAAAGGAGTGGTGCAACTAGCGCGTAATTTTCTACAGCGCACGTGACCTCGACAACAAAGAATGCCAACTGCGTGATGGATCCTACGCCAAAAATCTTAACATATTTTGTAAAACTTTACCTGTTTTATTTTCTACGATATGCAAAGAAGGAGTATATAAGACGAAGGAAAAACATCGATTAAATGATTAATAATATGCAAATATATTTTCACTGAGTGTTTTTAAATGACAAAGTTTGCCATAACAGCCGAAACTCCGCAAGAGCCAGATGCCGCGGACAGTTGGTAACAACTGCTTTATAAAACTTTTTTAAACAACGCATAAATCAATGACGGTTCAGAGAAAACTCGTAAAGTGTAAATTTACGGTGATGGTTCTATTCTTGAGGTAATCTATGTCTTTCTTGTGAATTTTAACGCTTCACTAATCATACGGAATAGTTATGAAATTATCGAGAAACGCGCTAATGTACCTACTTTTGGCCCTTGGTGAAAGCATCTATGAAATTACTGCTTATATTGTAACAGTGGCATGTCGCAAACAATCCTCCATTTTTTAAAACAATCAAGTTTTGGAAACGCATTATTGTATTCAAAACACAAATATAAAATATCTCCTCTTTAATAGAAAACTAAAAAATTATCATTAGAAATTCCAAACAGATGCAGGTCCTTATAAAAAATTCATTTCATAGAAACCAATATCTTCTTATCGCGGCGTACAATCGTTTCCATTTATAGATAGATAAGGTAAGACGAACTCTATTGTGCAGTTACGTAAAGATATCTAAAGGGTTACTTTTTTATCGAATCGTTACGCTTCGATCAGTATCCAATTTAGTCCAAGAGCCCACCGTCGATCGTCGCTTTGTCGCAGGCACGTTGATGTTCATTTGTACACGTAATCGACTTATTTGTACATTCTAATTAAACTCGTAAAAAGTCGAATGGAAATAAATTAAATTCCAAATAATGCAACTGTAATTGCGATGAGCTAGTAATTACGGAGAGAAAGAAACGGAAAAAAAATCGATAAAGGATGTTTAAAAGCGTGTTTTACGAAACGCTTTAAGTACTTTTGGATAAATTAAAGTTAATTTTGCATAGTTAATACCGATAGCGCTTTCAATATAAAATGCTGGTATGACTCCGTTTCTAAATATATATAAATCTTTTAACTCATTATCTGACATCTTGAAAATACTTAATAAGCGACGCGTTTTAAACGTATTCAAGTATCTCGCCTGCCCCTCGCTCGTTTATTTAATCTTAAAATAATCAAGTGCTCTTAAGAACACTTCAAAATGGTACAACATTAGCGCGGGTCAGCGGCCACTTCCAACATTACTGCTACTTAGTGCAGCAAAAACAATGGTATTTAAGTAAAGCGTTGCCTCCTTGACTACATACCTTTTATGGAGTAAATGCACTTGGAATTAAACTAGAGATATTTAAAACGATACAAAAAGCAAATACAGAGCAACTAGTTTTATTAAATAACTTTTAGATTTTGCATTCTCGCTTCTCAAGTAGGTGTCTGCTACATACATATTTGAATAAAATAAAAGTTGAATCAAAGAAGAAGCAAAATGACGGAGGATAATTTAAAAATGTATAAATAAAATTCTTAGGAATACCAAAAATCGAGCAGCAGAACTTTTATTTATAGAAAATGTAATTAATTATATGTCTAACATAATATAGCTAATATAACCAATGTTACTAATATAGATTCAGCATTCAAAAGAAGCATTTGTATCTCGAAATAACTCCATATATCCTCCTGGATGGCCTCCAGCCATATCAAGTCAGGATACATTGATACGATACAAACTAAATCCAGCTTTCTTAGATAAGGCGAGCTCAGCGCAGCTCAGCCTGACAAATGGTTCAGTCTGTGAGGTCACGGGAGGAAGTGAAATCTTATTTCGCTTGAAACTGGAATATTATAACCTAGATGATGCCCGCAACTTCATGTGCACAAAAGTTCATCTCGCGGAAACCGTACATTTTACGAGATAAAAAATATGTCCATCCGCGTGGTCTGCTCTAAATCTGTGCCAAATTTCATCAAAATCGGTCCAGTAGTTTCGGAGCCTATTCAATGCAAACAAACAAACAAACTTTTCCTCTTTATAATATTAATAGTATGACTAAATATGTAATAGTATAGACAAAGAATGACCCGGTTTGTTTAAATATTTATAATGCAGTAGAAGATTTTTTCGTAATAACTTTAAGGGCCTGTTTCACAATCTTCTGATAAGTCTCGGATTGCTTATTTGCATGTTTTGTCTCTATCGCTCGGTATAAAGTAAGCAACGGCAAAACTTTCGGATAAGCTATCCGAAGCTTATTAGGCGATTGTGAAAAAGGCCCTAAGTGCTTGTTTATCATTTTTTACTATGAACATTCTTACTACGCATACGGGATGGGAATTATAATTTCTGGTGAATGTAAATGAATTTTTCGCAGTTTTGAAAGAACTTTTTTCGCCATCTTAGGGGTTTTCATACCGAAACGAAATGATACGCGACGCAGCGCTGTATTTTTAGGATTGCTATTTAAAATTAACTTTATTAATTACACATGTAGATACATGTTTCATTGTAAGAGTTCGAATGTCAGGTTGCACCGCGTACAGAGCGCAAGTGTAGTGGCTATTGTAGGACTGATGTCATATGAAACGTGTATCTGATGTGTGTATTTAATAAAGTTCAATATTGAATATCTATCTTAAAAATGCAGCGCTATGTTGTTGACCCTAACTTTTCTATTTACTGTCGAAAAGAAGTATAGTTGTTTTACTAAATATAGATTAAAGTGATAGATAGACAGAGTGATAGATTACAGACACGAAAAGACAACATAATAAACGATGGAATGCAATAAAAAAGTTATCCATAAACACATAAAACCTCAAATACACAAGACAAGGCATTTATTATAGTTCAGTTACTTCATATTATTCCGCATACTAAAATGTTATTTGCGTGACTGGATAACTAATAACAAAAGTATTTATTAAAAGTCACAGCATAAATAAAACAGTAATATAGCGTATATAGCATAGTTAAATAGTCCTTATTTTAATTTTGGCTGTTTAATCTTTTATTTTATTACAGGTCCTAAAAAATATTTTATTGTTTTATTTTATGGCGGCAATAATGTTATTGTTCGAGTTGTTTAATGTTAACTTGGTTAAAATTTGATTAAATGTTTTACATAAAGTTTATGACTAAGATAAATAAAAAAAATAATAACAAAGTGAATTCTCAACTGCTTTTATATTTGATGTCATATAATCTATAAATCTTTTTCTTTTATCTAATAAAGAATTTCAGAGTTTTGCTTAGAGGATATTGCGTTACAAGGTTCCCTGTAGGAAGCTTTGGTAAATACTTGTTTATCGTGCAATGTTCTCCTAAGATACACGCTTGGCCGCAAGTGTACAAGTCTACGGCATGTTCCTGAATAACCCTACCGACCCGTGGCTGTATTTTATATTCCAATTCATTAGCAAGCTTAGTACTAGCTTATCTTTATTGATAATAATTAAGCTAAAGACTCAATAACGATTAAATTCCTTGCAATTTAATGTTAGTTGAAGTGATTTCAATGATTTCCAACGTGGTGCAACTGGTAACAAAACATGAGTATTGAGTAGTAAATAGTAATGAACCAAATGACAAAATGAATAGGGAACATTCAACATGCATAGCTTTTTTAATGCATTTCAAAAAGCACATAATAAACCAGGGAATATTGTCTTCTTCTTACTTTTTAATTTAGCAACTGATTACTATACTTTTTGCATTTTCCTGTCCTCTATTAATCATAGTGGTATATGATGAATAAATGATTATAGTAATAATGAACAATATGTATTAATTTGTGAATAAAAATGATGATTATGGAGAAGAAAATAATGATGATGATAATAATTTCATTTATAATACCAACTGCAACAGTATGATTAATAGAATTTAATCTATAGACGCATTTACAGCTGCAACGACGCGACTACCTCCATCAAGGTGACGGATCGCTGCTAATATACATAACTAATGGCCATATGCATCGCTGTGACACCTATCAATACAGAAATAACAAAAACTAGAAGCCCAATTCACCTAATATTATTTTTGTCAGTGCATGCTGTCGCACTTTCAACACCTTGCCCAAGTGTGTGCGCAGAATACAAGAGTACTCTCTCCTCCTTTACTCTCATAACCCAGTGGGACGCATAACCGACACGACTGGCGAGAGATCAGGCGCTGGTCGGACTTTTTACATGCCCATCCGACGCATGGATCATCTTTCTTGTCAAACAATCAGGTGACCAGCCTGCATTGTCGTAACCAAACTTGGAAACAACATTTGTTGTTGTTCCAATGCGTGAATCGAACCCACGACCTTACGAGTCGAGAGCCAAGCTCTAAACATTAGACCACGGAAGCTTACGCATGAAATGTAGTGTGCACGAGCTTACTTTCCTGGAACCCAACTGCGAGTTTAATAGAAAATACGTTAATCGCCCTCTTGGGTAGAGACTCAGGGTCAGTTCACATCGTGACGATACGCGACGCGGTGCTCCACTTTTAAGATACCTATTTAAGGCCCGTATTAATAGTCAGTACTTAAGATGCGACCCGGTCTCAAGACGCGGTTCGGCTCTGTGATTGTCCAAATTTTGACAGCCAACCAATCACAGAGCCTGAACCGTGTCTTGAGACCGGGTCGCATCTTAAGTACTGACTATTAATACGGGCCTAAAATTGAACATTATTTACTACACAAAAAGATACACGTTTCATATGACATCAGTCGTACACTGCACATGCGCAGTTCAGCGCGGTGCAACTTGACATTCGAACTCTTACAATGAAACGTGTATGTTATTGTGTAATTAATGAAGTTTAATTTTGAATAGCTGTCTTAAAAATGCAGCGACATGTCGTCAAATCATTAATATAATAAATAAAAAAAAAACCCCAACCACATTATCGTTTCGATATTGTACGTCGTCTAAGCCCCCAGGAAAGGATTTAACAGTTTAAATCGATTTTCCAACTTCTATAGGGTGTAAAAAGTCAATTAGAGCGAACTGTATCCGAATCGACAATGGCCAGGGATGGTCACGTTCCATTTCTAGTTCCTACACAATACACAAATTATAAACAGTCCACTTGTTATACATCCACATGACTTCCTGTGGCACCCATTGTCGCACGATACAATAAATTTTATTGAAATGATCCTAGGACTGCTGGCAACAGAATAGACATCAATTTTATTTGTGGGTTTCGTCGCTGTCGATTTCAATTACGACAATTTCCGTTGTATCAAAAGGATATACGAGAATTCGCTTGCGTTTATTCTAAAGCGATTTACAAGCGATTATACAAAGGTGAATTTATATGACGCCTACTACAGTGCCGTGCTTCTGCCCCATTCATCGTAGGTCCACATTTGCAGGAAGTCATCCTTTATAAAATTACCTGCAACAAAGAATTACTAAACGGTGAAAAGAAAATTTATCGTTGTTACTAAATTGTTACGCTCAATTAAATGTTTCTTTGTTTAAACTAGAACATTCCATACAAATTTTTTCAGGTTTTATTTGTTCAATGCGCTAGGTAATTAGAAGGACATTTTGCAATAAAGTATGTTAGATTATGCCCATGTAACATGCTATCCTTCGTGTTTCAATATCGGGAAGCTGAACGTTTTAGAAGATTGAAATTGTTCATGATATTTCCTGAAAGGTGGTGAAGAAGTGCAAAAGGCGACACAACCTCATTATAATAATTATATTGCCATTATTAAAAAGACACAGTGTTTAAAGTGAGATCAGTGAACTTGCTTATAAAATATAAATAATATAAAAGATGAACGAGAGAAAACTGTTCAATAGTGAACATCTACATTTCTCAAGAGGTTCGTAAATGATTGTGTGAACGTAATATTTATTAAAAGCTCTCATTTCAGAGGTCACTGACCTGTACCGTTATCACCACTTCTACATACAGTTTATCAATATTGATAAGTCTATCAGGATTTCCTTGTCTATGAAGTAGAAAATAAGCAGTCAGAGAAAGTTAATACCTATAATATGTTTGACTTTGAATAGGAGTAACGAAACATTTTAATATGTCGCACATACTAATTTTAGTACCTAAATTTAGTAGTAGGTAGGTAGTAGGATCATATAGGAATAATCGGCTTCCTTAAATCCATGTAACTTTGCTTGCAATAACATCAATTTGGTGCTAAATTATACGGTTGGTCGTAAATTTCCTATCTAAACGCACAATTAAAATAAATAAATATAATATTTTATGTAAAAAAATACAAAAAAGTTTTAAATTTTTTCGCTAAACTAGTAAAAAACCTACATCAGTTAATATACTGTAACCTACCCAGTTTATAGTATACATTCATATAGTAAGTATGAACTGAAACCCACAAATTTCGGAGATATTTATAAATATGTTTCTGCGGCCTTACCGCAGAATAATATTTGTATTTAATTCTCTTTTACCTAATCGTAACGTCACAGTTAGGCACGACTTTTGTATGGAGCGTCACGAGACTTTCGGCAAAATTTCTGCAACGTTCAATGATTTTTTAATATTATGATATTTCTTCTGAGAAATTACTCAGATTTTAAATTACTATTCATTTATGCAATAAAAAAAAACAATTGTCTGGTCTATTGTAGATGACTATTGTAGGTAAATATCGCAACGCGCCGAGCTCCTTGTTGTGAATTCTGTTATAGTTATCACATTTCTCGCACTCTTATTAACAATGCAAACAAAACTCAATTTGATTTTACGAGTTTGAAGAATCGTTAATATTATTCTAACATACATATTTAAACTACGTGGAAGTATTGGCCGATCGATTAGTAAACAGAACGAATGATCCGCGCTCGTGACACTGGGTATGTGACTCGAACCACAAACGAAAACACATTATGTAGGTTAATGACCGCTATATACAGTTATTAGATACTAAGTAGATACAATTATTAATACTGCACTGTCTCACTAATGTTTCATGAATAAATGGATGGGTGTCTGTTACCATTGAAGTACAATGTACAAATTACTAACTACTGAAGTAAATACTGTCAGCTCGTCGTTTTGTAAAGGAGGAACATAAAGTCGATTTCTTTAAACATAATATATTTATTTAATCAAATTATATACCTTTGCTATCTATGCACTTTTGCCATCACACAGGTAGTTCATTGATTCCTTTACTAAAAAAACCATTCGGACAGGAATCAATAAAACCTTTGAAGGTGCTTTGGACAGCCCCATCAGAGTTGAATTTTTAAAGTGAAACTTTTTATTACATCGTCTCAAACTTTTTCGTCTGTGTGTTGCATGTCGCGTGACGGTCGGCCGCGGAGTAGGAATAAAGTGAAATGCGCTCGTTAGAGCAGCCGAGGCCAATATGGCGGCGCCTATAGTTCGCATCAGCTGACCGTGTAGTGTATAGACTAGAACTCATTTGTGCCAGTGCTCCACGCTATTTTGTTATTAAGCTTCACTTTTACCGTGGTTTCATAAAACCACACAATCCTTTTCTTGATTGGTTTACAACCCAAAAATACTTCACATTAGTAAGGCCCTCATAAACATCTTATGCAAATAGGTTCGCTTTACCTATAGCGTGATCTAGCGGCAAATCAGCGCCATCTAGTATGCCATATGAGAACCAAAGTTCCTTAAGAAAATTAACTTAAAATCTAACGCATAAACAGTCTGTATATTGATCAAGACCGCATTTAACTCGTTATGTAGTTCACGCGAAGACACAAGAAGCGCATTTTATTGTTATTAAGTTTCACTTGTACCGTGGTTTCATAAAACCAAACAATCCTTTTTTCCCTTGCAAGAAGTTATCCAAATTTCGAAAAAAATTGTAATCTATTGGAGCAAAGTCAGGAGAGTACGGTGGATGTCTTGGACATTCCAATTGAACCTCATCTAATTTGGGAGCCGTCTGTTGTGCAGTGTGTGGTCTAGCGTTGCCCTGAATCAGCAGTGACCTACAGCGAATGACCAACCTCGGTTGTTTAGCAGCTAGTTTTTCCATTAAGATTTGCAGTTGCTAGCAATAGACATCTGCCGTAATCGTCTGACCAGATTTAAGAATGCTGTAGTGAACGACACCGGCACTAGTCCATCAAACGCTCACAAGTAGCTTTTATTGACTCAATTTTCGCTTGGGGCAGGCTTTGACTGGTTCGTCAGGGTTCAGCCATTGCGATGAGCGTTTCCAATTATCGTACAGGATCCACCTTTCATTACAGGTAATGATTCGATTTAAAATCCTTCTGATGAAGATTCGATTTAAAATCCCTTCATTATTGTGCCGGTTGAGTAATATAACGCAGCAGTCGTCGACGCGCGTTTGTCGGTTTGCTACACTCAATTCATGAGGTACCCACCTTTCAAGCTTTTTCACCTTCCCAATTTGCTTCAAGTGGATTAAAACAGTTTTATCACTAACACTGCAGCCTGCAGCTAACTCGTTAGTGGTTTACGATGGATCCGCTTCCACAATTCTTCATTATCGACTTTGGTCTCCGGAAGTCTACGTGGCCTGTTCTGCAGGTCGAAATTTCCAGGATGAAAACGTTGGAATCAAAAACGCACTGTATTTTCTTTTGCGACACCGCCGCCATACACATCATTAATCCTTTGAGCCGTTTCTGCAGCACTGGTGCCACGGTGGAACTCTTACTCGAAAATAATACGATATATCAAGTTTTCCATTTTGTAAACAGAGTGACACAACGAAAAAACCAAAAGAGGAAAAAACAAATGTATTACTATTTTCTAAATACAAATGCATGAGTAAATAGCGGTATAAATTTGAAATTGGAATTCCTAACCAAAGAAGATATATTTCAGATCAAAGTGGCCAGTATGACAAAACGCCAATTTCATATGTAAGGACCTAATAGCTTATTATTACTTATATACTATAAAATTAGGTTTTACTAGATTTCATCAGACTAATATAATTATAGATAGCATATAATATAAAATATTCCTTCATAACTATTAATTGTTAGCGATCTTAACAGCAACATTAGAACTCAATTTAAAATAAAATCTTAATCGCATCGAAACTTTGTAGCGGGTTAATTTCAAGACGAAATGAATCTTCAAAAACGAGTCAGATAATCCGGCTCATCCGCCGAACAAAACAAAATGGCGGCCATAAATTTAGATAGAACCAAACCCTTTTTAATATGGTAGCTATTAGGTCAGAGTTATTTACAGAGTTAATAAACTCAATCACATCGAGCCAAAACGTTGTTTGTACGAAAGGTGATAAAAGTTTAATTAAAAATTCTCTGGCGATTTCATTTTAAATCGGAGCTGCCGATGGTGATTTTGGTAGTAACTTTAGAAATGGCTGAAGATTTAAAAGTTAAACTTTTATATAAAAAGTATCTCAAAATATACAAATGAAACTAAAACAGACAATGAGTAAACGCGTAGCAAAACGAAACGAAAGACCTACATGTTGAGCAAAAGACTTAAACAAATACAAAAAAAGGATAAAGCAGAATAAGAACTTATACGATGGTCATTTTTTTTGTCCTTTTAATGTTTTGGAACGAAAAAAAAATAGGTAGATTCGGTGTGGGTCCATTCAGAGTTGGTTAGTAACTTAGATTTAAAACTCGTTTACATCAAATTCATAATTAGCAATATTTTACTCTACTTAGCAAATTATGTTAACGTAAAATTACCTATTAGTCTAAGCTAGGCTCGTGTAGTGTGTGTATCACATTGTAATGTTATGAAATACCTAAATAGGTACTTCATGTAATAAAACTAAAAAAACATAATTATATCATTTTTAATTATGTAATTTTATTATCTATGTAGTAAGGCATAACTAAGAAGAGTAAGTGCCATATTATAATTGTAAATATCTCCGACTCCTGCGGAATTTATCTTTGCGTGCACAAAGACACGGGCATTATTTAGTACTTAATGTTCTATTACTGACGGAAAAAGTAGGTGTTTTCTTCATGTATAAGTATATTAGATAATAATATTATTTCAATAAACAACGCGCAACGCAGAGGCTCGAGATGACCATCTAGTCCCACGTAAACCACTGGAAGCTGTTTGTCTGAATCTGATAAGGAGCGCCCAATGTTTATCTGTCTCGGAAAGGAAGCTCGAGATGTATTATTGTTGTGACTATTGCCAGCCATAAACACCGCCTGCCGAGCCTTAATTAACGAACGGAAATGTCCTGCCGAAGCACTGTTATTGCAAAAACTCTTGTACTCATATGCAAATTGCGAACATTGAATGTTTACTTTGCTTTGTTTGTTTATTCGTATGTTTCAGCTTTAAATTCAATAGTTAATATCCTTAAATAATCTGTTCTTGAAATGCTAATGTAATTGATTTTAAATTGGCATGGTGACACTTCATCAAAATCTGGTCGACTCATGCATAAGACGTTTCTTAATAAATTAACATAAGCTAATTATTGACAACTTTATTTACGAAGTAATTAGTTAGTTATTTTATTAGCATTTCTGCCTCATGCTTCTACTTAGGAGAAAATTTATTCTCCTTCGACGAATACGCTAATAAGTCATAACTTCTCGCTGTATATAATACTCATTTCTTTCTTTAATATTTAGTTGACGTAGGTTATATTTGCGACTATTTACGTCTTCATTTAATGAGCAATAACGTTCGGTTTCTCAATAATAAACATGTCTGGTTGCGATTCATTGCTAAAAGAACAATATTTAGGAGTCAATTAAACATGTACCAACGCCCGGCTTGGCTCGGGTAAAGCTAATAGCCGTTTAGATGGCAACATTTAGCAGCGGGCAGCCATGTTGCGCGGTACGGCCGAGTGCATGTTTATGATACACTTTTTGATTATCAGAACTTATTGTCATAATAAAATGTACAACATATTATGTCGATATTTTAATTTTCATACTAAACGTATGTACATAATAAAAGCTTTCTTCCAACATTCAGGACATTGTAGGAAAGAAAATGACCATCTTAATTTTTATTGGTGAAATTTGTGTAGCTAATTCTTGTAGTCAGTAAATTAAATTTAATATCTAACTTAACGATACTAAAATAAATTCTACTAATAAATAGTTTGACGACTTCTGTGTGTGTTCAGTGATTAGCGCGTCGGCGCTTAAGCCGGAGGATGTGGGTTCGAATCCCGCCGATGGAACAAAAAGTTTTTCTGTGTTCCTGAGTCTTGGGTATGTATTAAATATATTATGTATGGTATAATAAAAGTCTTAAGTGTGTATATAGGATAAAAGAAATAAAACAATTGAATATATTTCCGTTGTGAGGTACTTGTGACACATATCTCTTCGGATATATATTTAGTACCTACAGGAACAGATTGACGTGGTGTGGAAGCGTCCATAGATATAACATTTATATTAAAAAAAAACTGTGAAACAAAAGCAAGCTGAATCAAATGAAATGTAACTTGTATTGTGTAATGCGATATTTGTACGACTTAAGAAGCCCCACACCGACAATGCATTGAGGTGTCGTTTTTTTTTTACTACGTACAATACGTGAAATTGTGGTGAGTCACTTTCACGACTGACTGGCTGCTTGCGTTTTATGCGATTACATTTTTTACAATGTCGAACAAAATATCATTTTTAAAAGCATCGATCACATGAAAGATCTCAGATATTTACATTGTCATCAACAATTAATGAGCTAAAAAATATACGAGTAATAACTAATACGCCCTTAAAATTACAGCCCATTAAATTCATTGCATTTATATTAAGCAAAGTATTTTCTCCCCTTAGATCGCAAAAATAACGAAATCCGTGATCACATTTACGTTTTACTTCGTCTCGTAAATATTTAAATACTCAAAGACGTGTCAACTCATCAAGTCCCCCACATCAATTTGTGTACGAATTACGCATAAATTCATCCCATAAGACAAGACAACTCGTGCGATCGCCGCTTCGACATTTCAATAAAATTTACGATTGTGACTTAAATGGTGAGCACGGTATCAAAAAAAATGTGTTCCACTTTCATTTAGAGTGCCAGAGCTTCGTTAAAATATCTGACCGGATGGTGAACCCTCGGTTAAACGACAATTAAGGTTGTAATCAAACTATTACGCAAATATCAAATAGCTATTTACAAATAGTAAGCCTGAAGCAAGGTTATTTTCAATTCTACTACTAGTACCAATAATATAAATGTGAAAGTTTGTGAGGATGGATGGATGTTTGTTGATCTTTCACGCAAAAACTATTGAACGGATTTTGATGAAATTTGGTAGGGTAGTAGTTTGGGCTCTGGATTAAAACATAGGTTACTTTTTAAACCCGAAAAAGTGCAGTGTTCCAATGGAACATTGTATTTGCGCGCCCGGAGCCGCGAGCTACAGCTAGTAACCTAATAAATGAAGTGAGTGAAGTGGATATATGTGCATACATACATGATACATGCTTGCAATCAGATAAAAAGATTTAAAAGAGTCAAGGAAATTTAAAATAACACTGAGTCTAAGTTTTATTTCTGTTATACACGATTTAGTAAGTCACTAGTAACTTAATGACTCATAATAAGAGAGCATGTCTTTAACGATAATAGTCGTTGTAAACGTCACAAATGTTGAGATAGTAAAAGTAGATAGTAAATTAACTAGGACTAAAGATACTCTAGGTACTCTAGGTAGACTTCGAAACGTCTCTTGCATGATTATTAAGATTATTATTGTAAGATTATATTTATGTTATTGTTAAGACTAATAAAAATATTTAGCTGTTTTCTATCTTGCGTGGTCAGTTTTGACTACTAAACATTTTCTAGGTGAAAAACTTATACTCATTTCATGTGTGACGTTATTATGACATAATATAACTCTTTCAAATTAATCAGCCGTCACAATACGAGATGTAACAAAGATTGATAACACACGTACATTCATAATAGTATAGCTTTCCGCGGTCTAATTTAAGAGCATTCTGAGTGGCGAGGACAAATGCATCGGGATTGGGATGCGTTATTGGGCGTGACAGAACAGTGAGCAGACACCCTTATTGGTATTTTTGTACAAGTTTCGTTTAACTACCATCTAAACAGTAGTGTTTGTTCAGATGTGGCTCAATCCTAAAATAACGCAGTTTTACTAGAAACCTCGTTGAAATAATATTGGTTGCAAGAGACAAATCGATTTGGTTCTGATGGTATACAAAAGCTTGTGTTTAAGTAAGTGTTGAGTAGATTTTAAATACGATTTGCCATATCAATATTCTTATCTACCTATGTAGAACATTATTTACAAATTGCATCTATTACAGTTCACGAAAAGTTACCACTTTTTTGAAGGCGCCTTAGAGGTGCGGAGCGATGCGCGGCTCGACAACCAGCATTTAAAATATCACATTATTTTACGAACATTTTTGTATTATATTATATTTGTATTATTTTGTCTTAAGCGTACACTCACTGTACGTATCGTAGACGGCCGGCATTTCATCTTTCGTGAACCGAACTATAACTATGTATTTGATTTAAGTCAATTGCCTTGTTGTGTCAGTAAGAACCAGTCTTCAGTCTTTTAAAACATGGTAGATTATTATTCATTAACTTGTTAAATAAGATAGGTATGATTTTCTTAATATATAGGATACTTTATTCTAGAGAGTGAAAATAATGTCTACTAATTAGTAATTAGAGTTCTGCTTGGTACTCTCATACAAAGGCTTACATTGATTAGCTTCAGAACTTCAGTCACAGAGATGGGATTAAGACACGCTCATGTGAAACAAAACATCTGGTTAAGCCTGTCAAAAATGCAATCCCGATAGTCTTGAAACTCAATCTCTCTGTATTACAATAATATATTCTATGTGCCAGTGACATAGTAACTTTTTAGGAGAGATTTAGACATTAGTCATGTAAGTCTCTTGGTATTTACGAGTATATTCCATCTATCCAATTGCAAGAACTGATTAGTTGTATATTGGCCAGTTATTTGAATCTCAAATAAAATTATATGTAATAAATTGCGTTTAAAATAAGTCTTATCAATTTCAAAAATTGTTTCTAAATGGGCGCAGCCGGCTCACTTCAGGGGTCCACAACATTTTCCAACCACACACATTAGACGTTGAAAACGATCATAGCCTGTGTAATTACAAAGGAATTTATGCGACAAAATACACATTTCAATTTGAAAACAACAAGACTGTAATTTATTATATTACAAAGGGTCTGTTCTTTTAAATGCGACACTTAAAACTCTTGGCGTTTTACATATAAAAACGTTATAACGAGGCGTATTTCATTATTTTTTTCCTCTAAAACAACAGGGTGCCGTGTTTTTTGTAAGCTTGCGTTGCGACCCACGCGGTCCCCCGATGATCTTTCACACTTTAAGTGGCCCTACCGTATATTGATATATGTCTACTTAAGTTATTATTGGAACTACGAACTACGAAGGGTTATAAAAACATAACTTATGCGGACAATATTTAAATTTCAGAGAACGATATTTATCCTATTGCATATTATGTTAAGACAGCTTGTGCCTTAGTTACTTCTTTATTATTTTAATTATTAAAAGTATTATTACATGAAAAACATAGATATGTAACAATAAGTTCTTATATGTAACATGCGCATTGTAAGGGTTTTTACTAAACATACTTTGAATGCTATACAATTGCTACAAAAAAGATTAATTATCTATAAGATCAACTAAAAACGGCAAAGGGAAAAATTTTGGCTTTCAAAGATTAATTTTAGAAAATTGAATCAAAATTGGACATCAAACCATGACACGACTTATAAAAGGCATTTAGGCGTTGTAATTAATAGCAATAAATCAATTTAAGGACTAATTCCTTAAATTGATAAAGCTATTTTAAACTAAAGAACACTTGCCTCTTATCGTATAATCACTCGTAGATACGCAGGTACTGGACAAGTAAGAAAGAATCGGTTAGTCACTTTTTGCCCCACTGTCTACCTATCCAGTATCTTTTCTTTAGATTAATATAAACTTTAATTCAGAATAACATACGACCACCGATTCCAAAGAACAATGTGTTCCAAAGCCGACATTTTCTTTCGAGTAACTTAATTTTCAAATTATTGACTTGTTTCATTTTGGTTTATACTTTTTATCTTGTATCCGACACCTCTAGGAATTTTGATCGTTACGCGCGAGATGCCCTGATAAACGGGTCCCAATCGGGTATCAATTTTGTACAAAATATTGGTTAAGATCCAAGATTGGTTTTATGGCTTTTAAAGATTAATGCCCAGATAAAAAGATTTAGGATGGGGCGAAGTGGATTTTTTGGAAGGACAATAAAATTTGACACCTTACTTGCTTTGTTTAAAATTAAAAGCGCGCTTTTGTTGCCGATTACATTTAGTCCTCGTTATCTTTAACAAATATGGCGATTTGTTGCGCATTTTATTTGATACCGCTTTTTGGCTTCATGTTCCTTACCTGTAACAAAAAAAAAAGTATTAAAATCGTATCTTATTTCATTTAACCAGTGAAAAATAAATTCCAATATTTATCACATATAGAGGTTTTTTTTTAATACGTGATGTATACTAATTCCACCTGTGCAGATGCCTATATAAGTAATAACAGTATATTTAAAAAACCAGGCAATCTGAAACTTCACATAATTAATAAGGGCAGGTTCTGGAACCTTCATTTCATCAACCATTATTGTTAGCGAGCTAACAATAACAAAGAATGGGTTATTTAAGCAAAACAAGAAGACGCATACAATTATTGATTTTTAATCAACAACAATTATTGAGCTACAAAAATAACTGTTACTTTTAAATACACATAATTTTACAAGAACATTCGTTAAAAATATAATATGCGTGGAAACCTTTTGTTTATTCCGTTCCCTCTTTACATGCATGTTGCGTGTACGCACGACAATTACTTCGGCTCCACCCATCACGGACATCCTACTGAGCTTTGTTTAAGTAAAAAAAGAAAAGAAGGGTGGCCGTATATTTACTTTTTTGTTTTCGTGTTAAATACCAGTATCAAAGATTTTTAACGTTAAGATGTGAATTAGGATAGCGCAAATTATATTAGATTTGGATATTGATAAAATGAAGACGACGGTGTTAATTTATGAGGCAGTAAAATAATTATAATAATTACAACTGGATACTAGTCTTTATGAGTTGAAATGATCACCGGATCTTTGGAAATCTAAATACAAAAGGTACTTTAAGACTTATTGTTGAAGTAATCCATTAATTTATTAGCAGTAACAGTAGGCTAGTGTAGGTAAATTGATGATCGATAAACTGAGGTAATATCAGGTAGAGCATAATTTCGGTGGAAATTTTCCCAAATACCATTCAAACTATCTGTTGCTAGCGATTAGTTGGACGCCGAGTCTGAACACAGAATTTTCAAGCATTAAAACTATCTCCGTTTCATCATAGTCCAGAGGCTTAGTCTGTGAAGTCTGCTAAATTGAATCTCGATCAACTCAGCTACGATATAAAATAGTTTACGATGTTATTAAATTTGTAATCAAAACGACCGCTTCTACAAAACTATTAAGCTCATCAATCAATATTTTATTCATACAATGCACGGGGAAATTTATTATTTGTTACTGTAAATTTTAATTGAACTTTATATTGGAATAAAGTTCTACATAATTATTTGGAGAGAGTTTTTAGCATGATCTATCAGCATGCAAAATTACAAGTTTCTATCTCCTTTAGTTTAGAAATGCCAAATCAATTTATAAACCACTTTTTTATGCCGATTACTCGAAAATGATCGACTTTGTAAAAAAGTCATGTATTAAACATTTGCTTTTATTTTAAAATACCTATTCAACTATACCCAACACGATGGGGTAAAATAAAAAATATTTTTCATCCCCACTTCACATATTGTATGGAGAGCCACCCCTCGAATATAAAATTATTATTATTTTATGGTGTTAAAATCGAGATTATTTATATATATAGTTATAGTTTGTCTATAGACAATCTATAACTATGTCAAATTTAATTAATTTATATTCCTAACTACAGAAGCTAGAAGCGCGGACAGTCAGACAGACGGACGGACAGAGCGAAACTATAAGGGTTCCTTATGTATTACGGAACTCTAAAAACTGCCTTATTTACAAGCCTAACCACTTGAATTTGCATTGTATAAATATCGATCACATTAGAAGTCAGATAACTTTAAAATTCAAGATTTATTCGCAAGATCCAAAAGATAAGAGCTATACCAACATAGTTACGTCAATGTGTAAATAATTTAAATGATGTCGATAAACCAAAAATACTTTCTATAACAATTTTATTTACAAACCCGAGATAAGACGAACGATGGCCGTTCGATAGCGTGCGTGATTGATCGTCGAAATGATAACGAGGAAAGGGTCATTAATTTGTTATTTACCAAAACCAAACGTAGGTGTCGTTGGAAGGGACGTTGTCAAATTCGGACAGCGACACAATGCTGGCTCGAGGATTAAAAGCGAAGCGGTGTAGTAGCTGATGCATCATTTATTACCACGCTTTACGTCCAAGGGTCAAAAGAAATTTATTTAAAATTAAATAAAAGAAACGTGCAACAAGAATGATAAAGTGATTTAAACGTGCGAGAAACGTTAAAGATAGCAAAAGTGATTTCGAATGAAATTGAATCATTAATCATATCGAATCGTAAAATTTTGTATAAAACAACATTGAAGTTGCTTGTGGCATTATAATCATTTAATTGATGTGAAATAATATCATCAAATAAAATTACCTAATTATGTCAATACGTCAATTAAACAAAGCCAATTATTCAATTAATTCTTAAAATGTTGAGGTATTTGTGATCCATTATCATTATTCTGCTTATTACTCGAATTGAGTGTTTTATATTTTTTGTGTTAGTATTTATATTGTCTGTAACGTTTAATTCAATAAGTGGAATACATTATTTTTTATCAATCTGCTCCCTATTACTCAAACCACATATTGAAGGCTTAAATTTCCTAGAAGCCAGTAATTAATAAAGTCAGCCATGGGTATGCAATAGCAAACAACTTAGGACAGCTATTCCTGGTTTCGGATTTCGACACCAGACACTGGACTCTTATCTGATTTTAAAAATCAAAACTTCTTTTGGCCGGATTAAGATAATATCTGTTTTGGGCACGCTCAATAAAAATGGATATTTTTCATTTATATTCTTGACCCAAGTATCATTTTACTAGTTCCAATAGAACGTATCTAGATTGTTGAGGATTTTGTAAAAAACTATCATTATCTGAGCTCCTAATCTTAATAACGTTTATTTAAAGTTTGATGGTTATTTCCAATAGGCTAGATGACAAAAAAATTATTGCATAAATGAATAGTGCTCTTAAATATGAGTAACTTCTCAGAAGAAACAGTATATCAAAAGTCAATATTTTCAAACGTACAGCGATTTGTTTACAAAATTTCACAAGTCGCGTGAAAGCGCTTCATACTAACGTCGTACAGCTGTGACGTCACGCCTAGGTTAAAGTGTTTAACTATAAGGCCGCAGGAACATACTTGTAAATATCTCCGATATTTCTGCGTTTAAGTTCATCCCTACCATAATGATTTTTTTTATACCTATATGATGTAAGTAAACTAATGATGTAAATTTTGTTTACTAATTTGGAAAAAAAAACTTTTTTGTACTTTTTAGATGTATCTAATTACTAAACTACATATAAAATATTATATTTTTTTACATTTATCAATTTGTAATTCCTCAATATTTCTGAATATATCAATTCAACTCAATATTTTACATGTAGTCATCATCCCAATTACAGCTATCACAATTTCGATTTTATTGTTCATCTTTTTAGCAACATCATCATTATCAGCGATAACACTCACTCTTGCTCCGGCGGATTCTACACTTTTTTTTGACAAAAATCTCTCTACAAACCATGCAATGGATGCTCCCTCCATTTTCCAACGATTCGCAAACCAGTTTCAAGAAACATTTTTGCTCATCATTAATTTGTGTATGCACAAACATGGCGCGCGAATAAATTACGTCACTTGCTTTACAATTGTAACATCGGCTTATTACCGCAAGACAAATAAATTCCATTTCCGTTATCAGGAATCTTTGGGAGAAATTCGAAACCGTGAACATGCTTGAGCACACAGTGTTGACTATTCATTCGGTGTCTCTAGAGAATATATTGAACAAAAGACGGGCGCAGCATCCGACTATTTCTCACTACTTCGGTGAGATGTAATCAGAGAAGGCGACGTGTCGCGCTTATTTATGTATGAACGGGGCGCGGGTTAGGGTGGGCCAAACGCTACAAACAGAATAATATTGATGACACTGCGCTGAGGGTCATGAATCATTAATCGTCCCTCTACGGCTCAATTACGACCACCTTATGTAAGCCACCCTTCATGAGGTACGTTTGTCTTTTTCATAAATTATCTGTGTGAGAATATAAAGTGATTTTCAGGAAATTTTTATCGCTCCAATATTTTCAAGTGGAGATAACGGCAAAAGATCTCTAGCTAACTCGACCTCCTCTAGGAGGTAAAAAAGGTAAATGGGCCAGCTTTAAATTCTTAAGTAAAGAATTAAGAAATAAATAAATTGTTTATTTTTAAAGTAGAAGGTAGAACTAATAAACTAGAAAAAAGGTTTAACGACTTACTTTTTACATACAACTTTACTATAAATAAAATTGCAAATTACTAACATCAGATTTGGTTTACTGTTGGAAAGTATCTATCAAAATAAATTTATTTTCATTTGAGTGAACAAATGTTAATAGTGTCGAAAAACTGATAGTATTTTAAATTGGAACACCATGATGCATGATGGATAAATGATTACTCAGGAAATTAGATCCGAAATATAACCACAGAAAGTAATATATAAGAGGAAACGCCAAAAGTTGTGGTACTAATTTAGATAAACTTCAAATAATATGACCGCGAAGCGAACCAAATCATATTTTAAAACAAAAACCAAAAGCAATTTAAGATAATTCAGTGAGCAACAGACATGGCTACTTCCAAATCGACTCGAACGGAACAAAAAAGAAAACAAATGACGAACAAAAACGCAGGTCATCCCGCAGTGGACTCTCGTTTTTTTTTAAAATATTTTTTTCTAAGGATGCACATCCGAAATCTTTTTTCACGTCGAACGAAATTCCGTTGGGGACAACAAATAAATTTATGACTTTAAAACGACAAGCAAAAGAATAGTGAACATTTAAATATGTATGTTTACACACTTATTGCTGTAGAGTTGTGACTAGTCTTGTCTTAATTTATATCCATCGATGTAAAAAAATAAAACTTATAACATAATTTAAATATGACATACTAGGTACGAGTATGTGGGCACACAAGAAGATACACTTTTCAGTCCAGTTTTGTTTAAAATAAATTAAGTCAGGCACGTTACAGCAGATGATAATTGTCACGTGAGAGAGACCTTCGTCACGTTACCCAAGTTTGAATTTTAAGTGCTTCTTAAAATTCATCTCGCGGCTCCAAAGTACTCATTGATAGAAAAAAGAAAAACACGGACTGTTTAAAAAAGGGTCTATTTACAAAGGCTACAAAAGTTTCTGGCGACAGAATTTGAATGTAACACAATCATGGTCATTACCATATTTTTTGTGTACGCTTACACACCTTATGTTAATGTTAAGCTCGAAAACTTCACCGTGATCTGTGTTTTTATAATGTGTAGATATTAGGTTCATGTTCGTCACATTATCCTATAAAAATTAGACTCTTTTATTCTATTGAATTATATAACTTTCATTTTACATATCCGAACCATTTGGAAACGTTGGCATTAAACTTATAAATATACATAAATGATTTGGTTAATTATAAGTTCTGCAATTTAAAAGTGATTACCGTTATCTGAAGCCCAATAATAAATAGGGGTTTGTAGTTAAAAGCTTTTAAATAAGTCCCTATCTTGTTAATGTATTGTATGATAAGAGTAATGTTTAATGCCGGTGCCAGTTGCTACTAAAAGGAATGTGTAGGACGAAACTTACAAGACGCGTATCGACGCTGAAGTTATTAATTACATTATCTAAGATTGAAACATTATTATTGAATATAATATGTTTATTTGTGCCTTGCGTTTTATATAATATATATTTTTTAACATGGTTATTTACTACAAAAATCTCATCAACCATGGTTCCTGTATTATTAATTCTATTTTGAAGGATTTCTATACATCAATAAAACATTTTTTCATGAGCCTCAAACCATTTTTGTCAAAAATGTTACAATCGCATTATGTACAGAGCGTCGATTATGCTCTACGTATAATTTTTCCATCATGGAGGTAATTTGTGTATTTCCTGAGGGCGAAAAAGGTGATCTATCCTTCCGCCCTTAGCAACATCACGCACGTCCCTTCACAAACAAAACTAAAAAAAACCTAAATGCCAAGCTCATTGTGATCTTAGCAGGTAGAGCGGGGCAAAAAATTTGGGCACACTAAAAGCAAAGCAAAAAATTTAACAGCCATGATTATAGCAAATATTTTTGGGTTGAACCAGATGTCGATTTTGAGACGTAGTGATGTGCATGAGATTATTCGATGTTTTTTCCCTCTCAATATTAAATAGAACTGATATCTATTACAATTTACAATGGAGCCTGATGTGTTGTGTAAGTTATTACTTATCGTACTATTTTTTTTGAATTTTCTGCTACCGATCACAATAAGTTGTATGCAGTAGGCACTACAACACATACCGAAAGAAGTGGAACAATCAATTAATTCAGTTTTTTACGGTTCCGTTATCCGTACCTTAATATTAAAAACAGGACCATATTACTAAGACTCTGCTGTCTGTCCGTCCGTTTATCAGTCTGTCAACTGAAGTCAATTCTCGTGACTAGCTGTGATCATAATCCTGTTTCGGTCCGCGCGCTGTCTCACTCGCTCACGCGCGATAGACGCGTGTGTGAATGCGACACTGCGCGGACCGAAACAGGATTATTATCACAAACAGTTACGAGAATGCGGCTTCAAAGTGTATCTCATGAACATTGATAGCTCCTAGATAGACAGCTGAAAATTTCACAGATTATGTATTTCTGTTGCCGCTATAACAGCATACTAAAATCAGAAAATTCCATACAACAAACGTGATTTTTTAGCTTTTTTTGTATTTTTTTGGACTCGTACTTAGCTGGTTTATAAGTATGTATAATATTTAGTGATTTAAAATCATCGTTACAACTTAACGCTTCGGTAAAGCTTGAAAATGTACGTCATCGCTAGTCGCCACCATTGAAAGTGGTACAATGGTCTGATATTATCCAGATCTTACATATCACTAAACCGGTTCCTTGTAGTAGGACACGAGTGTTTGTTCAAAGAATATACAAACAACCCAATACATAAGTATAAAACTACTATAAACAATTGTACAGAATAGTGATGTACTTTTGAAAGCTAAATAAGTAAATACGTACCCATAAAATTTATCGATATGGATTTTGTTCGGATACCCAGGTACTTATTATTATTAAATAATATAAATAATAATAAGTACCTGGGTTACCGAGCTTCGCGTGTAGTTATAGTAGATTTAAAAATAAAATAATCACAATAATATTGGTCTGACCCGAGACACCAATTTTCCAACAACGCCAAAATCATACATACGAATACCAAGCTGCCATTTGGATTGATGTTAATAGAGTCTGTAACATTGATTATATTGTTTAGCGAGGAAAGAAAAAGGATTGCTTGTTTACATTAGTATAAGATATTATTATATAAATTTTAATTAACGTTGCGATTATTAGAACAAGTATATCACCCTCCTACCTAAGTACCTCACTAATAAAATATTTTAAAAAAAGCTCCCCACACCGATTTTGGTGGCGGCGGTTGGTTTCATTGAAACCAGGCCAGCTACGCAGGAGTTTTTATAGTGCCCAAGTGTGTGCGCAGTACACAAGAGCACTCTCTCTTCCCTTACTCTCAAACCCTAGTGAAACGGATAACCGACACGACTGGCGAGAGATCAGGATTACACGCCCATCCGACGCATGGATCTTCTTGTCGGTAGATAAGGTGATCGGCCTGTATTGTCCTAATCAAACTTGGAAACATTGTTTTTTTAAATAAAATATTTATACATTGTATAAGCTTTACAACGTTTTGTCCTTATCTGATACGTCGGAAAAGTAGCTTGACAGACAAGGACAAAACATTGTATAGCCTAAACACTGTATAATATGTTATTAGTAAGGTGGTATTAATTTTCTGAAAAAATGAGAAAGTTAATAAGCAAAAAAGAGTTGAAACTTAAAGTTAAAATATTTGATCATCACAATGTAAAATAAAATAAAAAAGTTTAAAAGATTAATAAAAGAAAGTTACGGGCGACGAGGAAAAAAAATGTCTCGCCCCTCGTAAAAGTAAAAACTTAATTAAAATTCAATCAAGGGACTCATTACAGGGCTAAGAAAATACATTAATCTTCAGCAAAGTAATCGAAATTAAAAATGGTTTTTCATTTAAAGAAATACGATACCTTTCTTGAAATGATATAGCTGAATGATATTATTTTTATTTTTAAAACATATAAACTGCTGTATTAAGCCGAACATATATTTTGACTATACTGTGTTGTACTCGTAAGATAACTAAGCGTTGTACTGTTGTAACCGTACTGTGGATTAAGTTTTTTTTTTCTTTTTGAAATGTTTATCTCCTTAAGGCATGATTACATTTTATATCTAGCATACTAGTGTAGTCGTGTGTTTACAACCTATATAACCTCTTCGCATTAACGAAAGAGTCGTTATGCAGATCTGGGAACGTAAGCTGATGGTGATGAATACAATTAAAATACCATTGCTAAATATAGATTAAATAGTTTAGCGAAAAAGGTACAAAATATAGGTTCACGTGAGCGACAGCAAAAAGATGCTAAAAGCAACGTGGGCGACCGTTGCAAACCCTTCGGATGCTAGAGGTCCAAACAAATAGCTAAATCCTTATAGAGCTTGCTAACAACCTGTTTGTATGTGCCAATAAATTGTATAAGGTGTTAAGATAATCCGTATCTGCATATAACATGCTATACACTATTGCATTACAAATGTATAACCTTTTTAACTAAGAAAATTCCGCACTTATTATTAAGTAGGTATACCTAGGTGGGTAAGTGTTTCCGACACAATCCTTTTAATTTTTAATCCTATTGGTTTAAAAATAATCACTCTTCCAATGTTTAGTTAATTGTTATAAATAATAATGTATTATTTAAAAAAAAAAATGCACTTAATAATATCTAACGCTTAACAACACGTCGATCTGGCCCCGTGGTAAGTATCCCAAGAATAATATATTTTTTTAAGTTTATACTTTTATTTAATAGTGTTCATAAATTTAAGATTTATATTGTATTATAATTTAAAAAGATTTAATAGTATACATCCATTGAACCTTTTATGTTTTTACTAATAACATAATGGATGTATCCATTACCTGGGAACATTGAAAACTTTTTATGTTACCTTGGCGAGATTCAACCCCGGACCTCCGGCATGAGCACCGACGCGCTAAGCATTGATCCACATAGGCCATCAAAGCTATTGCTAGAGAATTAACTTCACGCGTTTAAGGAAAAATAAAATTTAAAATAACGATGAAGCCCATGATTATTGCAAATAAGATTTTGCTGGCACAGAGTTATTATATTATTGTTATTATAACTGTTTCTTTTTATTACAAGAGATTTCGTGGAATGGGAAGAGTAATATTTTACGGCATAAACGGTTAGGTAGCTCTGGACTAGATCATCAACGCCAACCACTTTTGTTTTATTATACCCAGTTTGCAGACTTTTTATAAATTAGTAATATAGAATTATTAGGACAATAAAGATATTTGAATTTGTACATTTTATATTTCATTTCTCTAATGTCAAACCACTTTCAAAAAAATGTTACAAGCTTAGCAATTAAAACTACACGTAAATGAAGAAAAACAATATTTTCAAAGTTACAAGGCGAACCAGCTACAAATGATCATAATTTTTATAATTGGTCATGACCATGTGTGGCCATAAAGTATGTCATTATAATCTTTAAAACACCCTATATACATAACGGACTTGTAGAAAAACACGACACCCATCGTCTCCTGCCGGACATAATATACATTCCATTGCAAGAATTCACGCATAACATATTTCTACGAAATCGAGTGACTATTTTATAGAATTGCCATCTTAAAAATATGTATACTAGTCCAAAAAATATATAAGCGAAGCGAAGAACAGACAGCAAAAAGAAAAAAAAAAAATGAAAACAGTTATGAAATATCATCATTATATTAAATATTCCACAATATTACATAATATTCAACAATTACATAGTAAGCCGTAAAGGTAGGCAATTTCTATCCATTTAAGGAACTCTACCAACAAAATCGATATTAAAGTATCGCTAAGAATGTTTTTTCTTCTAATTTATGTCACCGAAGGCTCGAAGGCTCGCGTTAACGACTGCCTGTGACCACCACTAATGACACAATAATTGTATGACGATTAGGTTCATGACTAATAAGCATAATATTTTATTAGTAATAGTACACGCCGATTATTATTATTTTGATTTATTTTTAATTACATATTATGGAATTTTATTTCAAAATTTTTCTATTCTGATCGGTTTGATCGGCACTAAACAAAATTAACAGTAAGTAATTCACAAATCTTAGGCCTTTCAGACTTTTTGTACAGCGAAACGAAAAAATAGAATTTAACAGTTTAGGTAGTTCATAGCATCACATTTAAAACGTTTTAACTTTTAACATCTTTGTAGGACCAGTGTAACTGTTTCACTAAAGTTGCCGACTCTATAAGAAAATTAAAACAGGAGGGTAAAACTCACTACAAACAGTATTAGTCAACATAATTGATGAATTTTAATAAAAAAAAGAAAAAGACTAATTTGACGACCTCTATGGCTCAGTGGTTAGCGCGTTGGCGCTCAAGCCGGAGGTCGCGGGTTCGAATCCCGCCAGGGAATAAAAAAGTTTTCTATATTCATGGATGTGTATTATATGATAAAATCTTAAATATATGTTTAGTATAAAAGTATTAAATACCGGTGTCTGGTACCGGTAACACATGTTCTTCGAGAACTTACCATGGGACCAGATTGACGTTATATGATAAGATAAGCGTCCAATATTAATAACACTTAGTAATTTCATTACGAATATCGTCTGAGTTCGAATTAAAGTATCGAGCTTTTAAAAATAGACCAACAGAAAAGCTCCACGCAAATTTTTACTCTCTTTTTAAATGTAGTCTTTAATCACACGATAGTCGATAAAATTGAACAGGAGTATTCTCATGTGGACAACAAAGCTCGTGTGCAGTTAATATTTGTGTCGTGGAGCCGACGGAGAGTGATTGATCGGGGGACAAATGACCAATCTACGGGAATATTCCGATAATTGAGTTAATCAAATTTGAACCTAATTGCATCCCGATTAATTTTAAAATGCCACGACGATAAAAGTTGAGTTCTTCATGGTATAAAATGTGATATGATGAAAATTTTTAAGCTCGACATCCGTTTAACTCGTAGTGTTGAAATATTGTTTTCATATTTTGTTTCATATAATTTTTGGCATTCGTGATTTTTTTTGATTTTTCTGTGTTAATGTTACGTACAATAAACATATTTTGATTGTTTTGTATTTCTTAATGCACGTTGAATTCGTTAATTTACTTTTTAGAGAACTTTTTTAAATTTCAATATCTGATAATGTATGTATAAAGCGCAAAGTAAGTTCAATATTTCTTAATTTTAATCAAGTAGTTTAGTTGTCACTTTAAATGAAACAGAAGAATTGCGTTTTACAATATAATAACAAACTGAAAAAATGGGGAACAAAATAAGGTAAGCTTACAGGAGGACAGCAAACAAAAATAAATTATACCTTACCTTTTGTAGGCATGTCGCTCTACATTGTGCTACCCTCAAAGGCGACGAAACCTCCTCCTCGGCTACCACTCCAATCCAAGTTATTACCGCAGAAAACAAGGAGAAATTATATAACAACATTTTGGCACTCATCTTCTTTGGTATCTTCTGTTAGATAAGTCAGTATTTATCTGCTATCATAACACGCACAGAAATCCAAACGAAAAACGCATAATATTGTCAAAACAAATTACCAAGTTTGGTAACACGATAATCAAAAGAGTAATCAAAAAAAATCCTCACAAAGTAACATAATATAAAACACGTGTAACCATGTCCAAAAGAATCCAAGGCGAACGAAACGAAATACAATACACAGGAATTAAATCTCCACAACTTGAATCGCTCTCTGGCGAAACGATTACGAGAAGCGATACCGCCTCGATCACGACCGAATGCGGACTAACCAACCACCCCGCTTGAAGAAGCTCTGTTCCTCTCCCCTCGGCTAGTTAATTTTGTTCTCGTCCCGCTCTCGCGTGAGGGTTTCCCTCCTCTCGCTCGCTCTCACTACGGAGTGTACGTCCATGGCTACTACTACGTATGACGCTCTCTCTGTCATCTGTAGTAGTGCATAATATATTTTATTCTATCTCGTTTCATCTCGGGCGGTTTTACGTTGATTTTCCTTGATGCAGTTCACGGATGGGAATGTGGTGGTTACTGTTAGACAAAGACGGTGGTAGAATTTTTTAGGGGTGCTCAAAAGGGGTGACAAAGAATCGAGCTACTTTGACTTGAGCTTATATGAGTGCTCGGGTGGTAAAAAATATCCCGCCTATTCTGTTTGTTCAACTTTATGGGTACATGATTAATAATTTTTAATGGCTGTGATATCAACAACGGTCCTATTATTGTTATACACGCTTAGGAGCTTTTTACATTAACATTTTATTAATGTGGAGCTTTAACAAAAAACCACTTAGGCTCAATCCGCAATTTAAGGCTTAGGGTAAAAGCTTAAAAAGCTGTAATTATCCTCGGCCTTACTACATTCTTTGTTCAATTTCTTCATTTATTAATATTGGGACCATATTCTTAAGTAGAATAAAGTTAAAAATATTAATGTAGATTAATAAGTGATACTGGTAAGTTATAATGATTCTATATTAACATATCTTATGGGGGATTTACTCAGGTGACTAAAACCGCACGACTTTCTTCGCACAGCGAAAATCTACTGTCTAAATGGGAATTTTGACGGTCGAATTGCCGTTTATGCGGCTTTAGTCAGCCGTGTAAATCCCGCATTTTCGCCAGCACACTGAGACAGCATTTAAAATAATAAAAGTAACAACAAAAAGGTACAGGTTTTACATAAAAATGTGTCCCATTCTATTTGCTCGGACCAAAAAGATTAAATAAGAAGAGTGCACGTGACAGAACAAGGCTCCGCTCCGTCATGGTATTTTCTTCATCTCACTATTCATCTTGACTTTAATCTCTCAGTTTGCGTGCAGACTTCGTCTAGACTCGTAGATTGTGTCCAACTGTGGCTAGAACGATGTAAGACAAAAAGTAATACTTAACGTAAACACTATACATCTAATGAAGGCATTAAAACCTATTTGTTATTGATTCAAGAGAGATCGGTCTTTGATACTAGGGAATTGAAAAGTGCGTAGAGACTTTATAGAGAATTTATGACGTTTCTAAAGAGTCATAAAATACTGTGATATCTGCAATACCCTATTGCAGAGTTATACCCATAGTTGATTTATTATATATAATATTTTTATTTAAGAAATAATTTTAATCCATTGAC
Source organism: Phengaris arion (assembly GCA_963565745.1). Lineage (NCBI taxonomy): Eukaryota > Metazoa > Arthropoda > Insecta > Lepidoptera > Lycaenidae > Phengaris > Phengaris arion. Next base: position 7,358,615 of record OY751449.1, on the reverse strand, counting down.
AAAGATTTCCCCACTTCCCATGTATGGAGAGCCACCTCTGAAATATACAATTATTATTATTTAATGACGCCAAAACTAAAAACTGTATATAATCTTTAACTGTACCAAAGTTTATTCATTTATATTCATAATTAGAGAAAGTAGAAGGGCGATGGACAGAGCGAAACTGTAAGGGTTCCTTGTAGTACCTACGGAACCCAAAAAAGTAGTGATGATAAACTCAATGATCATAATTAATCTTCAATTATTTATTTATACCTACCGTCTATTGTGTTCCATATAAATTATTTTATTTCCAGATGTTCTCAACCATCTATCTAACACTTAGTAAACTTCACCATTTAATTAGTTTTAATCAACATCGTAATTTTCTCATACGCACCGCAATTTGGTAGTAGAGGGGCTAAGTTTACGAGGACATAAAATCAAGAAGATAGTTTTTAAGGGAGATGTTTAGGAGGATTGTTACATGACAAATGGTTTACGACCCCTGTGGTATACGAGTTATTCTCTGCTACATTAATGTTTCCCTCCTAATGCATTTAAGGACTACGTCACGTTTTATCTACGCAAAATTCGCTGGAAGTTGATTCCAGAAATAAAAATATAGCGGAATTGTTGTAGGTAAGGGCATTCTGACCAATGCCATGGTACAGATTTTCAGGAGGGTAGAGTTTAAGAGTCATATTTTTTCGGGGTTCTCGGGACGTTTTTATATGCCCCAGGACGACGATTTCGGAAAAATGTCTAATTGGATTATTTTTCGCACCTTTACAACACTTGTCGTAAAAGAATAAACAATAATGAAAATAACCTTTATTGAAACAATATAATAATAATAATAATAACTCCCACCGATTTCGGTGACAGTGGCCGGTTTCATTGAAACCAGGCCAGCTACGCAGAAGTAATTTTATAGTGCGCAGTACACAAGAGCACTCTCTCTTCCTTTACTCTGATATGGGTTATCAGAGTAAAGGAAGAGAGGGGAGTGGGGCGCATAACCGACACGACTGGCGAGAGATCAGGCGCAGGTCCGACTTTTACATGCCCATCCGACGCATGGATCATCCTTCTTGTCAGACAATCAGGTAATCAGCCTACATTGTCCTAAACAAACTTGGGAACAACGTTTTTTGTTGTTCCAACGCGGGAATCGAACCCACGACCTCCGATCGAGAGCCAAGCTCTAACCACTAGACAATGGAGGCTGTTAAAAAACAACTCGCTCTCACCGATTTCAGTGACGGTGGCCGGTTTCATTGAAACCAGACCAGTTACGCAGGAATAATTTTATAGTGCCCAAGTGTGTGCGCAGTACATAAGAGCACTCTCTCCTCCTTTACTCTCATAACCCAGTGGGACGGATAACTGACACGACTGGCGAGAGATCAGGCGCAGGTCCCACTTTGTATATGCCCATTGCCCATCCGACGCATGGATCATCTTTCTTGTCAATAATCCAAATTATAATCTAGTGTTAGTTGATTGATGTTAATAATTGTTCATGCTTAATTAGTATTATTAAATAGCACAACTACTTAAGTTATGTCACCTTCAAAATATTTAATACGTTTTGCTAAATAAATTATTACAGAAATTTTGGACAATTGATTTACCGCTCATGTAAAGACTTTTAGGCAGAAAAATAATCGGATACTGGACTGTATTTTTTTATTACGTTACTACATAGTGCTCTGAATATGAAAAGGGAGTTTTACAAAGGAATAGCATAACAAAAATCAATATTTTAAAGAGACTGCGGATTGTTTTATGCACTTGTGCGACTCCTGTCAAAACGCCCCATACAGAAGTCGTACAGCAATACGACGTCACAGGCCCTTGAGTTACCACGAAGTGTATGTGCTGGTGCACATACACATATATATCTCGGAGATAATGTATATTATCTCCGAGATTTGTGCGTTTATGTTCATACTTGCCATAGTAAATCTTTTTATAATCTATGTGACTAAACTAATTAGGTGTGTAGATTTTTTAAACTGATGTTGTAAAATATTTTTGTAATTTAAAAATGCTCTTATTGCGAATCAAAACTACACATAATATCTCTTTTATTTGTTTCGTCAAATTGTAATACCTCATTATTTCTGAACGTATTAAAAAACTTGTCAAATACCCTATTCTGAAATTAAAAAACAAATTCAAAAATTTTAGGTAGCCCCCGAATTATCAAGCAGTGAGTGAGCTGATGATGATGAATACTAAGAATACTCTAGATCATGTGTGATCATCAACAAAAAAACTAGACGAAAATCGGTTCATCCGTTTGGGACCTACGATGCTACGGACAGTCAGTCAGACAGACATACTTGTCGAACTTTTATCACCCGACTGTTTTTTTTCAGGTAACCAACTGATAACATATACAACGTTGCTGTCTTTGTCTGATGCGTTAGAAAAGTCACTTGACAGACAAAGACAGCAACGTTGTATAAGTTATCCGATGTGTAAATATTTTTATTTGTAAGGGGGTATGTATATTACTAATATTATAAAGAGGAAAGATTTTTTGTTTGTTTGCATCGAATAGGCTCTGAACCGATTTTGATGACATTTGGCACATATTATATAGATTAGACTATGAGAAAGGATAAAGGTTATTTTTGTTGCGCAAAAATGTACGGTTCCCGCAGGATTTCCTGTCGCATCAACATCCACTACAAAATTAAATTGCATTGCACTCGCTTTAACACTCCGAAGGCCATTTACAGTATTTTATTTTAAATTTTATATAGTACACTAAAAAGTACACAAAATCAAAGTACGAAAAGCATTTTGCAACACCAATATAGAAGAGTATGCATTGTGATAACATTTTTTATAGAGAACGTTACTGGCAGAGGTTCCGTGCAGTAATGCGACTGCCGGCTTTTATTGTGTACTATTAGCTCCATTACTGTAAACCATTGTCTCGATTAAATGTTTGTTTGATTAAAAAAATATATTGGCAGTTATAGAGACTGCTATAGATATAATATACACAGCACTATAGATAGAATATTGCGTTAATAAAAATTACGTTGCACAATACGTCAGCTGTATAGCTACGGATATTATACTACTATAAGCATGTCGGTGACGCGAACCCACGTGATTACACCCATCTAAAAAGCGGCGTTGCACAGCACACTGCCGCTGCGCATGCACCAGTCATGAGCATGTCGGTGACGCGAACCCATAAAATTTTCCCCTACCAAAAAGTGCCCAACGCGGCTAAAGCAGATTTCACTTCCAAAATACTTTTGTTGTTAAAATATATTGGCATTACATAATATTACGTTTCTTTTTTGTTTCTATGAAATTATATTTTACAGTTTGGGCTTAAGAGTTTTATTACCTATACAACTTAGCTCATTGTTAAATATTTATTGCTTTTCTCTTTATCTTATAACCACAGCTTAGACTATAAATTGCTGGAAGTAATTAAAAAGCCTTGGCCTGTTGTAAAAACGTTTTCACTAGCTTAAGCCGTTTTTGGTGTATTTTGTCAATGACCAGAAACGTGACCAGCCTCAGGCAACTTGGATAATATTACGTGTAATAAAAAGTTCTGCCGATGAAGGCATGCTGCCCATAATGTTTTTGTATAAATATAATATTTGTATAAAATAGTATAAACAATTTTAATAGCTAACCGCCAAAGGTTTTGTAACTTTTCATATTTATACGTGCTTAGTTTTTACCCTTTATTTGGTTGTTTTTTTTATTTATTGTATTTTACTTTATTTATTGTATTGTTTGATTGATATTAATAACTGCAACATGTAGACGCTTAAAATATTTACTGATTATTGATTTACATACATATTCTCTATAAAAATAAATAATATATTTCAAATAAAATATTTAAGGGAGGCTCCTTCCTATACAAAAAAACTTGATTTTTTCGGTGTTTTAGTTTGATGTTTGCACTAAAATTTAAATATATTTTTTAAATTAAATAATTATTTTATAAATTTAAATATATTTAAATATATTTAAAGGTACGGAACCCTTCGTGCGCCAGTCCGAACCGCACTTGACCTTTTTTTTTCAGTTGTCACTAACAAATTGGTAAAAAAGTAGTTTAAATACTTCAGTTATTAATAAATTTAACGACCAAAATATTTAATATCAGATAAAAATAATTAAAGGATGATCTCATCTGAACGTTTATTAGACTATAGTTTTTTTTATATTTTGCAAATGTTCTGATTTAATTTGTCATTAGTGCGCTCAATATAATTAATAAAACTATTATATTGAGAATTCAAGTATGCTTTTTGTGACACTAATTTATTCTTTGACAATTTATTTTTATAACCTTAAATTATTATATGATTGTAATTTAATACATTTACATGGTTTTCATACAAATTTTATTCAGATAAGAACATAGATTAGAATAATATGGCGATTTGATCCGAGCGAGAAAAATGTTTGAGCGACAGATTTATTTTGAAACATATTAATGTGGTGGGTAAGTACTACTTATATTAAAAAGCCTATTAAAAAGTTCGGGCAAAGTATTTTAGATAAAACATTTAATATTGGAAGCAAATAGAATATTTAAATTCGTTTTTGTTTGATACAGCGAAGAAACTGATTCTGAGATTTAATGTAGGTACCTAATGGTATGAGGCTCAAATAGCCGAAAGATTCAAGCCTTTTTAAAATAAATAAAAAAAAAAGTTCTTTATGCCATAATTATTATTTTGGTTGGTTTGGTTTTTTTTTCGTTTGATAAGATTTTTTAAATAATTTCCCCGTTGGAATTAATAATAATTAATTTCCCCGTTTTATAATTCTTTGGAATTTTGGCCACAGAGTTTTTTTTCTTAATATAAAAAATAGACAACTTCTATATTTAAATATTACGTAAAATACGCTAGCTTTGTTAACTTGTTTCAGGTAATTTCAAAATTATCTAATACGTGGGTAGTTGCAATATTCTTTCCACATCGTACAGTCAGCAAAAAAAAACAGTAGGTAGATAATAAACATTAGAAGCTCCATTATAAGCATAATAGGGGAGGTGACTACATCTAAACTATTTAGTTTCATTAATATACTCAGAAATATTGGGGCATTACTACTTGGTAAATGTAAAAAAAAATTAATATGTGGGATGATAACTACATGTAAAATATTGAGTTGAATTGATATATTCAGAAATATTGAAGCATTACAACTTGATAAATGTAAAAAAATATAATATTTTATGTGTAGTTTATTAATCAGATACATCTAAAAAGTACAAAAAGTTATATTTTTTTGCTAAATTAGTAAACAAAACATACATCATTAGTATATTTACATCATATACAAAAAATATTCATTATGGTAAGTATGAACTGAAATGAACAAATATCGGAGTTATTTACAAATATATTCCTGCGGCCGTATACTTCATATACTTTAACGTAGGCGTGACGTCACAGCTACGTACGACTTTAGTATGGAGTGATTTCACGAGACTTTGCATACAAATCGCACAGCGATAGCCTTTGAAAATATTGACTTTTGATGTATTGTTTCTTCTGAGAAGTTACTCATTTTTAAGAGTACTATTCATTTATGCAATAAAATAATTTAGTCATCTAGCCTATTGTAACTTATGTCGAATATTCCTTTCACAACGAGATTAGATTGTAATAGGTATGTTTTTCTTACGAAAAATATATTTATTATTTATTAAAATTAGACACTCCAATCTTCACAGGTTACAATATTATTTTAATATAATTGCTATATAAATATAATCATATTTTGATAGGTCTATTTATTTGAAGTAGACCTAAAACCTATGTAATAATGGTTATATTTTTCACAATACTATGTTAAATTACAAAAGAACTTTGTCGTAGCATATTATCTTATATAAAATGACTGTTTTGACTGACTAGTGATTACTTGAAAGCATTTCTTGTGAACGTACTTACGCGCGATGCGAGAGTAATCGCTTTCCATCAGGTGAATCGTCTGCTCCTTTGCCCTCTATTTTATAAAAAAAGAAGTACCTTTTTTTGCTAACTATACATGTTCATTCATGTCGCGTTAATACCCTGCCCAACCCGAGCCACCTCTTACAACTTCTAATTAGGTCTCTTGTTCCGACGAAATTACCTTTCCTGAAAAAAAAAAACAAAAACTTGACATTTCGGCAAATTAAAACTTTCAGCTTAGTCATTACAATGTTTTCAAAACATTCTGGCTTTCTGTACTTAATTGAAATATATATAAAATAGACATCCAGTTAAATTTATAGATATTTATGCCCAAGACAAAGACAAATGAAGACTACTTACATATTTAGGTGTAATACTACTATTTAATACTCATTTGTCTAAGTGTCTGTATTTATTTAAACGAGTTTTACCCACCCACTCAATGCCAATGTATGAGGACGTATTTGGCAACTTGGTCACAACAAAAGTCCTGCAGGATTATTTACTAGACCACCATTTCATTTTAGTAAATTTTAGAACGGACGGTAAAGTTACCGAATTTATTATTTACTAGGTGTTGCCTGCGACTCCGTGCGCGCAAAAGGAAACTCCACGGAAATCGTACATATTGCTGCAATAATCAAGTATTCTATGTCTTTCCCCGTGGGCTATATCTGTGATAAATTTCATCGAAATCAGTGCAGTAGTTTCGGAGCCTATTCAATGCAAACAAACAAACAAACCATTCCTCTTTATTACATTCGTATGTGGATCGATTGATTTAGTAAGCCCTTTATTGTGAACTGACAATCGGTGAAGCTATTATATTTAGGTACATGATAATATTGTTGTAAAGTATCCCTTTAGTTCAGCGTGTCTTCTGACAAAGTCCTCGTCCAACTGTTTCCATTGTTTTCTGTTTGTTGCAACTCTAGTCCAGTAAGGTTCTAGAGCTGTCTTCCCATCTTCTGGTTGGGGGGTTCTCTTTCTCTTTCTCCTCGGCGAATTTTCTTTTTTTATTAACATTGGAAATTATGTAGTTTATCTAACGAAAACTGGGTTGCAAACTTCTAGCAATTTTGATGTTTACCTTAGTAATTCGAACGTTTGTATTTTAAGCAGCCATTTTTAAATCACCCCATCTAATAGCTAATTGGGCGTATTATTTTCGTAATGGTTCAGATTTTTTTAACTACCGAAATATGTATGTTTAATTTTGGCAGCCCTCATTTAAAATCTTCAAAATTGAGGTTAACTCACACAGTTTAATGTAATGTATACACACAAATATTTTATCCAAGCTCACTCCTAAAGCACTATCGTATGGAGTCAGAAATTTATATCTTGTATGCGCTTATGAAAATTTCACTACCGTTTCACAGTGTAAAGAATTAAAAACATAAGTGTATGTAGCGCGGTTTCGTTTAATTTTCATAAGAGGGTGAACGACCGCAAACTTTCATTTATTTTTGGGATGCGAGAACTTACTGTTATTAAGCAAAATATTCATGCACTCCCGAAAATTCTGTGAAGCTTTTTATGACATTTTGATAAAAAATTTCAATGTTATACTCGGATTCTATTACAACGACTAGTAAATGTGATAAATACGAAATGGTTAGCTAAACAAAGTTATTATTTGTTTTCAATTATTTTATTTCGTCAAAGTTTACTTCTAAGTTTAATAATACTACATTAAATAAGGAACTTCGTTCCAAAAGTTTTGCGCAAAGGTTACAACATTAAAAACATACCTACTGTTTCTTAACACCAAAACCAAAAATAAATTACCTACATAAATGTTTCCATAACTTCTCGAAATGCTAAAATAAAGAAACAAGACGTTCCCGTTATAACAATTATATTATAGTGAGTTAAACTACTGTTAAACATAAACCTGTCTGTCAAATCTGGTATCTATTATTGCCACTTAGCAAAAACTTCAATTTGCAGTTGCAGAAAATGTCTTGTTTTGTCTAAAATCGTTGAAAAGGTTACCGTTACTGTTGAGTATTTCTGTTTACTGCGAATGTTCAATTCACCTTTATTTGTATACTCGTATTAACGGTATACAATGTTTTAAATTAGGGTTACTACTTATGTACGTTTTAGCAAACAATAGTTGTAAGGTTCGCAATTGTTTTGCGAATTTTTTAGGAATCGTTCGTTTTTTTAAGACACATTTTGTGTTTGTTGGTGAAATACATTTTTTTGTGTTTATATTATGTTTTTGTTACTTAGTCGACTGCAAAACGGCGAATTGGTTGTACTTACAATTGGAACATGAAACAATTTTTTTTTTATACAAAATTGTTTTATGTAAGTAACTAAAAAAAAAGTGTTACTGTGGAATCTTTTATGACTTACCCATTATATTAATATTGACTATTGAGTTTTTAAAAGCAATATACAATATCTTATACCTTTAAACGAGCAATTCTTGTATATTTATTTATTTATATGTTTCTGTGATCTCGCAAACGGCTCTATTTCGCTGAAATTTGATATATGGGGGTTTTCGGGGGTAAACAATCGATCTAGATTAGTCTTATGTTTGGGAATACGCGTGTTTTCGAGTTTTCATGCGTTTTTCTGTCCATGCAGAATATGGTCGGTAATTTCGTCATGCCACGGCCACTGTCCGTCTGGTCCAGTGGGTTAAGACGCGGACGGCAAGAATCGAGTATTACGCGTTCGAATCCCGCTCGGTGACTTACTTTTTTTATATATGTTCAAGTTTATATATTTTTTTTTAATTTTTATTGTTTTTAGACAAGTTTAAAAAAATGTAGTTAATGTTTGAGATAACAATATATATTTCTCATAAATATGTCTAACATTTACCTATACTGATTACGTGAAAAAGATTTATGCTTTCGAGTTTCACCACATTACAATAAATAGTAATAACCGAGCAAAGCTCGGTCGCCCAGGTACTATACTTATATAGGACAGACTTCTGACAGTGTTATGCATAAAAATACATCTTTTTTGATTTCTATATACAAATTATTGTATATTCAATATCTTCGAAGTAATGTATTTTATAAAAATAAGCAATAAAATGTTTCCAAATAAAACCTAAGATAAGGTATACTGAGGGATATAACTTGGGTCCCTATGGACGGAGCGGGTTCGTCTTTATTAGAACCCCGCGTCCAGTATGAGCAATCACGATCAATACCGACAGTATTACCTGTTTGTTGAAATGTACTTCCTTGGGCAAAAAACTAAGTAATCCTTACGAATCCTACTACTATTATAATTGTGAAAGTTTCTGAGGATCGACGGATGGACGGTTGGGTGTATGGATGGATGGCTGGATGTATGTTTGTTACTCTTTCACAGTCACAATAGATCCACTTGGGTCGCAGTGACGTCAGGGCTCGATTTTGACCTGCCTTCGACAGTAATAAAAAAAAACTCTTTCACGAAAAAAAAATTGTACGGACTTCGATGACATTTGGTTAGGCTCTAGATTAAAATATAGGCTACTTTGATCCCGAAAAAGTACAGTGTTCCTGTGGGATACTATATTTACGATTGTAAATGTGTATGTGAGTTTGTTTTTTTGGTTACTACGCCTTAAAAGCCACTTAACGGATCATCATAAATTTTAGCACAGATATACAGTAGACCAAGAGGCCGAGTGTCTTTACATGGGTTACTTTTTGTCGCCTTTGTTCCCGTGGGTTACAGGATTTACGCTTTCATCGTAAAAACTACTAAACCGATCATCATGAAATTTGGTTCAGATGTAGAGTAGACTACGGGGAAGGACATGAGCTACTTTTTATGGCGAGAAAATGTACGGTTCCCGTGGATTACTGTGTTTACCCTTTTACGTAAAAACTACTTAACCGATGATCATGAAATTTGGCACAGATATAGCTGTAGAGTAGATCACGGGGGAGGACATAGGCTACTTTTTATCGCGGGGAATCGGGGAAACGGTTCCCGTGGGATATTTACGCGGGCGAAGCCGCGGGCAAAAGCTAGTAAGATAATAAAAATGTCAAGCAAATCTCAACCTACATCAATTAAAACAGTAATAATATTCTTCTATTTTTAAAGTAGGTAAATTATGGTAACTTCTGCTATGAAACAAGACCTCCAATTAAGCAGAAGGATCACCTGATGTACTTAGATTACTACCGCTGCCGTCCGTATCCGATACACCAAAAGTGTGTGTCTCGGGCTTAAAGCCTACAGCTCCGCCTCGGATCTCCGATATTCTCACTCTTTCGGTTGTTTTGTGCCAATTTTAGGCACTAATTGTGCATCGAACAAGCCCGTGTGCATCGAAGCATGGCTCACGTTGGACTTAGAAAAAAACCTACAAAAACATCTGCATAACCTATTTCAATCAGATGTTGTAGTGCACCATGTTATATCAGATAAGATTGATACATCACAAGGTGTTTTGCTCCAAAAACATATTTCTAGCGTAAAGATCATTATCGTCCAAACGTGGATACACTTCTTACGATTGTACTGATACAATGCACAACAATGTTCTGTACTTTGGCCACTGTATAGTAGTTTCGGCATTTCTATGAACACAACAATTTCGAGGATGTATGTCTGTTTGTTGCTTTTCATAGCTGAATAGTTTTGGAGTGATGTTGGCTCAACATGCTCTTGGTTAGGTTTTATATAATATAAGAAGACTATACTCTCTGCGCGAACACAGTCGCGGGAAACTGATTCAAGTCTGCAGAATCTCTCTGCAAAATCTGTGAATTTTCTTTTATAACCTTAAGAACTTAGCTTCACCCGAAGGACATTTGCTTATGATCCTGTTAGGTGTAACTTTGAAAAGATTGCAACTTTGAGTTTCTTTATAAACCCAAGAGTTTCTTTGAAAATTTTAATAGCTAGTTTCCATGATGAGAAACTAATAATCAAATAAATCAGGACAGATAAATTGGACAAATAAATTGTAGGCCTAGAGGGGAGGGGGAGGGGGGTGGTTATTCATTCGAGAATGCACTTGTGGTTCCTCTGGTGTTGCGGGTGTCCACGGCCAGTAATTATTTTATTTATGGAATAGATCTATAAGCAAGCAAATGATAGTAAGCAATTACTCCCGCATTAAGACATTCGCAACACCGGAGAAATTATAAGTGCGTTCACGGTCTTTAAAACCCCAAATTTCTTGGTCTCCAGGTACCTACAAAAAGAAATGAGATCCCACAAAAACAAAACAAAAAAAGCTAAGTATTTCCTTTGCAAAAAGTTATGACATGTCGTAGAGACCAAGTGAAATTCAAGATAGTTTAATTTATTAATTTAATTAGTTACTCATAACAAATTTGTAGTAACCGTATGTGTAAAATTATATTTTTATAATTTATTATATTATTAAATAGTGACTCGGCAATGAGCACTTAAATAAGGAAGTAATAAATAAGATAGATAATATAGATAGATTAGATCCATGCAAATCACTGACAAACCTGGAAAAGCATTCCGTATATTATTTTGTTATAATTTTAATTTTTATGTTGAAATTACAAGGTGTAACTAGTTAGGTAGTATTTATAGAGCCACCTTGGTACGAAATCTATTCTACAAAAGATATAAAAATGCTTACAGAGTCTGCTAACATTTTTCTTTTCCTTCCTTCAATACATCTATACTAATATAATAAAGAGGAAACATAATATTGTTTGTTTGTTTGCATCGAATATGCACTAAAACTACTGGAACCATTTTGATGAATTTTCACACAGAAATAGAGTAGACCACGAGGGAGTGTAGTTTTTCTCGTGAATAATTCTCGGTTCCGCGAGATTTCCTTTCGCGTGCACGAAGTCCCAGGTATCAACTATCTAAAATAAAGAATCATCTCTATCTTAAAATATGACAAAACAAACCATATTTTAGCGAGCCTCCCGCAGACGTTTCACCCTCCTGGACATAATGTGAGGATGCAATTTCCATAAATTTTACACCACGTGAACACAGTCCCAGACCGAAAAGATTGGACGTGACCGCATGATTAAGATGAGCATCGTCTGTCTTATTCTTACACCCTTATGCGGGTACCCATAAACTTTATTAACAGTCCCTGTGTCGTAGTGAACATTTGCATATTATGGAAAACTAGCGACAGGCCCCGGCTTCGCACGACTGCAATGTAGATACTTACCCCCTTACCAATAAAAATGTTTATACAATCGATGGATGCAATATATTTACTATATAATATTTACACAATGGATATACAATGTTTTGTCTTTGTCTGATTCGTTTGAAGAGTCATTTGACAGAGAAGGACAAAACATTATATATCTCGTCCATTGTGTAAATATTTTTAATAGTATGGGGGTTATTATCTATATATATTATATATAAAAGGCAAAACTGATTGACTGATATATCAACGCACGTAGGCCAAACCCTTAAGGCTAGAAATTTGAAATTTTGCAAACGTATTTCTATGACGTAGGCACTAAGGAAGGATTTTTCAAAATTCAATCCCCAAAGGAGTAAAATAGGTGATAAAAGTTTGTATGAAACTTTTTATTCCTCGGACATAATATTTGCATGATGTTTCGTATAAATTGAGTATGTAAAAATAGTGAGTTATGTATTTCAGTGTTTTCTAAACTTCAAAACTTGTGTAAAATAGGGGATGAAAGTGTAAAATCTAATTTCACGCGCGCGGAGCCGCGGGCAATTTGATGCTTGTTTAGTATACATATAAACCTTCCTCTTGTATTACTATCTTTTGCTGGAAACTGCATTAAAATCCTTTCAGTAGCTTAAAAGGTCTAAGCGAACAGACAGTCAAAGCGACTTCATTTTTAACCGACGAAAAAAACGGAGGAGGTTCTCAAGTCACCACGTTTATTTTCTTTATTTATGAATACGCATAAGTTTTTACAGAGTAGTCAGATATTGATAATTCTTTATTGTAAAAGGGTTCACTTCTAAGTTTTTTCTATTGTCACTTGAAACAACTGTCAATAATCTAGAATATTCTACAATCGCCTTACGTGGCGGTAAGTTTAATCCACTTATAATATTCCTAGAAAAGCATTTTCCCGAATCACTTCAAATACCTGAGTCAGCGAAGCTGTCCAAGTGCTGCATGCGATTGGTCCGTCCGTCCGTCAGGGAGGTTCTAAGCCACAGTAAACCCAACAAGATATTAAATTACTACGCCCCAATGACGTGACTAATGTAATTAAAGGTGTTAAAATAATTCAATTAAATAATACCCATAAAACACAAGGCAACAATTCCCAAAACGAATTGGAAATAGTCTACGTTAATTAAGGTTACAGGGTAGATTATGTCTTACTTTCTTACTAGCCGTAACATTGTGTAGCTTAAAGGCGAGTCCCAACACAATCTGAACATTTACTACACTACATTACATCCAAAAATCTTAAGCTCGGCTTTATAGTCTTAGGTTCAGAGCTACGTCCAGAATGAAGGTGGAAATTTTCACATAATCTTGTCTTTTTATCTGACTAGGGCGAACCCTAAAGGAAGGGTAAAGATTTTGGCAGCATATGTGTATATGTATAATGTATGTATGTATGTATGTTCCACTATAGCGGCTAAACTACTGATCCGTTTTTAATTATTGAGGTGGCAATAAATTAGTATTAATATGGCCCTGTAACATAGGCTACATATTCTGTGTAGACAAAAGTACATTCTTTAGTACATTTTGATGATACAATTGCTCGAGAGATTAAATCAATTCAGAGCCTTTAGCCAAGTTGCCATAGCTAATTACGACAATGAAGTTCAAAAACAAAAATGTCATTTTTATGTCAAATCATGGGATTTCTATGCTTATTGTTCACTTAGCTTGGCTTTTGTCAAATCCTATACACTTTTGTTTTTGAACTTCGCCGTCGTAATAAGCGATAGCAATTTGGATAAAGGCCTAGTAGTCGCAAAGATTACTATCATAATTAATATATAATATTATGTCGAGTAGCATACAAGTGATATTTTATTAATAAAAATTTCATTAGTCTCTTCAAAGAGAAAAAGTTTTGATAAGAACTAATTTAAAAATCGAAACGAAGACATCCCCGGAAGAATAAAAGTTTTCGACTGCTCGCAATAAATTTGAACTTTGAGGAGAACAGTCAATTATGCTGAAAACAAATGTCCTTTAAGTCAATCACTGCACCAGTGTTTTACTTTCGAGGTCAGGGATTCAGGGGTAGAAAAGGTAATGACTTATAATATTGGAAATTAGTAAAATAAATTACCGTCAAGACTCAAGATTAATGCTATTTACTTAAGAAGAGGTATCCAAATGAGCGATATAATACCTATAGTACGAAATATCTACTACCTTCCTATGATAGCTTTATGAGAAACATTCTAAAAGGTAAAAGAAAAAAGGAAAACATTCAAAAATATATGACAATCTCGTAACAGCTTGTTCCGAAGCAATTCTTCTTATTCCATTCACATATATTAAAATTAAAAATTCTTTGCAAAGCAAACAATCTCGTAAAATAATAAAACACCTCCCAAAACTTAAGATGCTGCTTGTAAACGCGAATAGTTTTGCTAACACTAGATGTGAATAGCCGGGGGAAATAGGGGTTTCTTCGACCGTTAAATTTACGACTTGTCCCAAGGAAGCCTTGTCTCCCACCCGAGATCTCTTTTTATAATTTATTTGGTTTGTTACGACCGCACGTCTCTGTTGCTTCCACGAAAATAACACATGAGCTAGCGCACAAACATGAAGTCGAAAATTGTCTACAATCTTTAGAAATGTCTCATACAATCAGGCTGAAGATGTTTGAATTTTAAAAAGCAGCACATTCAATGTCTAAAAAGCAGGAAAAAATTTCTTTACATTCTGACGTTATTTAATAATAATAATATCTATGGACGCTTCACACCACGTCAATCTGGTCCCGTGGTAAGTTCTCGAAGAACTTGTGTTACGGGTACCAGACACCGGAAATACATATATTTATTACTTTTAATACTATACATATATTTAAGATTTTTATTATATTACAAACATATTTAATACACATCCATGACCCAGGAACACAGAAAAACTTTTTGATCCCTCGGTGGGATTCAAACTCGCGACCCACGGCTTGAGCACCAACACGCTCAACCACTGAGCCTCAGAGGTCGTCACTCATTCGGTATCATGTTTAGATATTATGTTAATGATAATAGGATCATATATATATGGATATATATGACGCTGTTATGGAACAGCGTCGGTAAAATTGGAACAATTAATTGAAACATTATGTTTAAATAAATGAGACATCATATTAATATAAACTATTAATACTAACAGTGTTGGTGAAATTGTAACTAAATATAAAAAGAATAAGTCATGTCCATAAGCCTCAGCTACCGAATTAGATTTGCAATAAATTCAATTTAACACATCCAGGGACAATTTTAACACAAAACCAAAGACAAAAGACCATCATTACATTCGAATTTATTAAACCACCGGTAAATAATGCATCCGTTTTAGGAGTAATATATTCTCATCCATCCATCACTGGCACCATCTGTTACTGAATTTGAAAGTTACTGAATTTAAATGGATTCAAATTTAGCATTCGTCACCTTAACACCTAATATAACGGGTTATAAGTTTGAGTATAAATATAAATGGTGGTATAACATAAATCAATATATTATAATATAATTATATAATTATTATCAAAAACTTGCTGGGATGGTAAACGAAAAAAATATTATAATTTCAACATGTAGGTATAATGACTAAAAACAAAAAAAAAAAAATTCAGAGCAAAAATAAGACAGGTATAGGTACCTCTAGTTTCATTCTAGAAGCACCTATCCATACCATCTGGATAACCTATCTCAGAAATACAAGTAACATAGTACGCTATGTACAAGTAACATAGTAGTCTATTCTATTTTTTACCGAACAATGTTGGTGACCGAATGTAATGCTTTAATAAGGAATTTATAATAATAATTAAGCTATTGCATAGCTTTTATCGCGGGCTTTGAGCGCGGCAGCCAAATCAAAAAATTCCGTAACGAAAATAAACCTAACACCCCCCACTCCGACCGGCACAGCGTTGCGGCGTTGAAAGCCGTGCATCGTCTAACGTCGTTTCAGTTCGGCAGACTTCGGCACGGTGTTTGTGTGCGTGCGATTAGACGTATGCGTGTAGACTTACTTTGCAATAGCTTTACCGCGGCAGTCCCCGAGTGCCACACATATTTTTATTGTTATTATCAAAGCTAAAAGAGAAAACTGAACCCCAAAACGACAGATGACGCTACCTGTTACAATGAGCAGATACTTTTGTAACAAAATAATAGGTCTTTACTTATGAAATTGCCGTTCTGCAGTACTGGCCATTTCAAATCAAAATAATTTTTGTTTGGCTAAGAATTCTAATTTTAAATTAATTTTATTTTAAAAACATGGAATTATTTTTCCAAAAGTAGTCATTTGTTTATTAATTAGTGCTACATTTTCATCGCATTTCAATCTTTTTCGTCATCATGGATCCGTTAAAAATTCGAGTAATTATGGAATATAAGTACCGTCGTGGCAGCAACGCGGCACAAGCGGCACACAACATCAACGACGTTTACGGAGCTAACACTACAAAGTACAAACCAACGCACCACCTGTTATTGGTTTGCTCGCTTCCGTTCTGGAAATTTCGACCTGAAAAATGAACCTCGCGGTCGTCCGAAGACTTTGGTCGACAATGACGAATTAAAGGCGATTGTGGAAGCTGATGATACACAATCTACGGCTGAATTCTCAGCAGCTTTTGACGTTAGCGTCAAAACAATATTGGTCCATTTGCGTCAAATTGGCAAGGTAAAAAAGGGGTAACAAATGGGTGCCCCACGAACTCAATGATCGCCAGCGCGAAGTACGCGTCGAGACGTTCCTTGCACTGCTCAACAGACACACAAATGAAGGAATTTTGAACCGAATTGTTACCTGCGATGAAAAATGGATTCTGTTTGATAACCGCAAACGCTCAGCAAGTTGGTTGGATCCTGGTTCAGCACCTAAACAATGCCCTAAACGAAAACTTTACCCTAGAAAATTGATGGTCACTGTTTGGTGGCCTAGCGCCGGTGTGATTCATCACAGCTTCTTAACAAACGGGGTGAGTATTACTGCAGATGTGTACTGTGAAGAACTGAACACAATGACTGAGAAGCTGGCTCATCTCCAACCAGCATTGGTCAATCGCTCGTCTCCGTTGCTCCTGCACGACAACGCGCGACCTCATACTGCACAGCAGACGGTCTCCAAGTTGCAAGAACTGGGGTTGGAAGCTCTCCGTCATCCGCCCTACTCACCAGACCTTGCGCCTACACTTTTTCCAGAATTTGGATAACTTCTTGGCGGGAAAAAAATTCAATACCCGAGAGGCAGTACAAAATGCCTTTGAAGAATTTGTTGCCTCCCGTCCCGCTGATTTCTTTAAGAAGGGCATCAATAAACTGCCACTGCGTTGGCAAAGATGCATTGATTGCATGGGTGATTACTTCGACTAATATAAATAAAAAATACATGAAAAAAAATCGTTTAAATTTTTTCATGCAAAACAGCAATTTCATAGGTAAAGACCTAATATACAAACAACATTGCTATGAAATATTTTGTTTTTTTATAGATTATACATTGTATTCACGTATGTGAAATTACCAAAAATATTGTGTGTTTAAAAATAGGTGTATATTGTTATAAAAACGTTACTTTTAACCCCCAACAAAAACAGGGGGGTATTATAAGATTGACGTGTGCCGACACGTCTGTGTATCTATGTAGTCCGTGGCATCGTAGCTCCCAAACGGTTGAACCGATTTTGATCTAGTTTTTTGTTTGAAAACTGACATGATCGAAAGTGTTTTTAAGCTATAATTCATCATCATCAGTTCGCTGACTCCTTGACAATTTGGGGTTACTTATAATTTTTCATTTTGTTTAAAATTGTATTTAATCGAAGTAGCATCGATTATATGTAAATATTACGTTTAATCTTACCACTATTATAATGTGAAAGTTTGTGAGGATGGATAAATGGATGGATGGATGGATGTTTGTAACTCTTTCACGCAAAAGCTAGTGAAACGATTTTAATGCAATTAGGTAGTTTCGGCTCTGGATTGACACATAAGCTACTTTTTATCTGGATGGACGGTATTTACGCGGGCAAAAGCTACTTCGTTGCCATTTGCTATCATTATTCAACAAAAAAATACGTAAAGGCAAAAGTTACTTCAGAATTGTAGGACAAAAGTACTTGTTTGTTGGACAAAAGCAACATTCTAGTTACTAGTTAGTAAATAAATATAATAAATATCTATGGACGCTTCACACCACGTCAATCCGGCCCCGTGCTAAGTATCCGAAGAACTAGTGTTACAGGTACCAGAAAACGGGAAGTATATTTAATACTTTTATACTATACATATATTTAAGATTTTTATTATATTATACACATATTTTATACACATCCAGGAACACAGAAAAACTTTTTGTTCCTTCGGCGGGATTCGAACCCGCGACCCCCGGCTTGAGCACCAACGCGCTGAACCACTGAGCCACAGAGGTCGTCGTAAATATATTTATGACCAGCTTTATCGCATGACTTCGTCAGCGTGTATCCCCATTGCAACCCCTTGTGGTATGTATTTTGAAAAACCATTTTAAGTAATTTCTGCGTCCTAATAACTGCGTGACAATATTTAACGTAATCCGACCAGTTGTTGATATTTTACTATACAAACTTTGGACCACAATTTCATCCCTTTTAGGGACGAATTTGAAAAAAAACTATAAAATACGTAATCAATAATTTTTAGAACGAAGTTCGTTATGGCGCGTTGCGAATTGTATTGGGGCTGGACGGATTATTAGGCACGACACTTTTTGCCACTCTAAATCACAATGTAATAACGACTATTAAGAATGAAAAAAAAAACGACCTTATCACCTTGGCAATAATGTAGAATTTTGCAATTACATACTATGACTGTTACATATTGTGACTAGCTAGCCGGGCCTTAGGCGAGCGGTGGGACGGAAGAGCGCTTGATGTTATTACTCAGTACGGAGCCGGACTTCGCGGCGGTAACACTGCGAGCAGCAAGCGACCCGCCCCCTCCCCCCTCACCCCTGTCCCTACCTAAGGCGCGGCCAACTAGTTCCGCGCGCACTATATATACTGACTTCAACTATTTGTTTTGTATAATATAATATATTATATCTATACAGATAAACAAAATTGAAGTATCTGTTTGTAATTTCAAATTAACAGCTTTTATTTTCACTTAATGCATTTAAAAGTATGATCGGTACTTGCAATAAAATATAAATTTTTAACATTTTTCTGTCCATCTGTCTGTCGTCTGTCTGTGTATATATATATATATATATATATATATATATATATATATATATATATATATATATATATATTGGAAAATAGGCTTTTCAATTCTTCATTATCAACTATATATTTATATTATAATATACTATATTATAACTATGTTCCATCCGGGTGTCCCTTGACACCTCTCAAGTTTTTATTTATTACCTCGGATATAAAATTAATAGGTATATTATAGATATAAAATCGGAGCAGATCTTTAAAAAATCCATACAAACTTTCAATCCTTATTTTGGGTGCAAATCGCTAGCTAGTTATTAATAACTCAATTCAATTTGCAGGACTATCATTTTCTACATGTCTCTTCTCACGTCGTAGATACCTGATTTAATTGATATCGATCTTCTGCTCGGACGCCGGCTGATACACATCGGACGAGACATTGAGACGATAGGCTTAAATGTTAAAAATGGACTGATAGTTGAATGCGATCGAACACTGACAAATATCTGATTAGTAAATCTAAAGATACTAATTGCGTACGCGCAACTACTCTATATGCAGGAAGAATTACAAATGAATGTAAATATTAAGATAGGTAAGCATAAATGGCTAAACTATTATATCGAACAAAAATGGTTATACAAATAACTATTGAGTATTCTGATACTATAGTCTTGATAAATCGTAGACAATTAACGTGTCGTAATTAATGTGTCGTAAGTAATTAATGGTTTCCATGGTTGTTTTTATATTGTTTTTCCAACTGTTTCAAAAAGTTGTTTATATATATATATATATATATATATATATATATATATATATATATATATATATATATATATATATATATATATATATAATCTGTATGTGTATAAAAATCTGTTTTAAAATTTCTATTCAATATAGGAACCTAAAGATAAAAATAATAATTAGAGAAGGAGTATAAAATATAATAATATGTCAACCTTTAAAATTAACTATGAAACACGATACAAGAAGCTGATAGCTATCAAAACATGACTAGACCAGCTTCAGCCTTCATGGCTAAAACAAAATCTACTCTCAAGTAAGACGCTCCATTTTTAAGAGATCTTGACTTAAGGCAAAGGAGAACCTATTGGATGTTAAGCGGGGCGTGCTAATAAGCTCCTTACGTCAGTTAACTCAAGGCCAATATTTTTCTAAAAGACAGCATTGCGAGAGTTTTCAATATAATTGCCCCGGTTCATTCAAGGGCCTGACAGCTCAAAGGGCAGTCCCTGACGTTCTCATTGTCGGAACGCCCACAGTTTTACTTTATTCAAACATTTTTTGAGTTTTTTATTTAAATACGTTGAAATTGACAGGCGATATAAACGGTGTATTTTTTGGCACGCAAAATCTTTTGATTACTACCTGTATTTTGGATTTAAAAAGATATTATTATTGTAATGATACTTTCGTTAAATCTTAAGATGACCTACATGAAATTGTCTGATTTAAGACAGCAGGCAACTATTTATTATATTGTTAAAGTATTCCATAGATCATAAAATAGGATTAATAATAGATTATTATTTTGGATCATATACCTATTACATTTGCCTACCCTACGGTAGATATTTGGTAGCATATTGAGCAATAAAAACTGCATTAACATTCATGCACTCCAAACATAATGTTACTACATCTTGGGTCAAAACTCGGATGAATCAAAATTACAATATGTAAAATGATCAGATAATTCGATACTTACAAAACGGCTGGTTTTATCGCGATCATCATCATGCTATTATCTCATGTCAATCGACACTTCCATAAAATCAAAAACATAATATTTAGCTGCAACGTATAATTAAATTCAATATTGTGATAATTATTTTTGAAATCATCACATTTTTATTATTAAAAATTTGTGTTTTGTAACATTAAAGTTTACGAATACAAAATGTTTCTAATAAAATGAATCGCTGTTGTAAAATAGTTTAATTAGTGAAACTAACTTGATTAAATTAGTTCGATTTTTTAAGTTTAAAACAAAATTAAACCTTCCATTCGGTGAATAGAGTTCATATTTGTACAGCTAACTGCAACGTATAATTAAATTCAATATTGTGATAATTATTTTTGAAATCATCACATTTTTATTATTAAAAATTTGTGTTTTGTAACATTAAAGTTTACGAATACAAAATGTTTCTAATAAAATGAATCGCTGTTGTAAAAAAGTTTAATTAGTGAAACTAACTTGATTAAATTAGTTCGATTTTTTAAGTTTAAAACAAAATTAAACCTTCCATTCGGTGAATAGAGTTCATATTTGAAAAAACTTGCATAACTACACATTATTTGTTTCTGAAACAAAAGATTGAACAAATCGAACCTTATTTTCTCCCGGGAATGGTTTAACTTCGTTTGTATTATCTTTTAACTGTAATAGCTCCACATTTCATATGATTAGTTTAAAAAAATAATTGTATCATAAACTTTATGATTTTGGATTTTGGTGCAATTGATTAAGATATTTCATTTTGTTATGTTGATTTATTGGAGCACCACTGATCTCATCTTTTATAGTCCACGTTAGCAATTGTGTGTGTAAATTAGAATATTATGTCAATGATTCTATAGCTAAATGTTAGTAAGGTGATTTTATAGATTATAATGGATATATTTTTTTCATCGTTCACATTTTTATGAGATTTTAACATTTCAAGCAAAGTTTTAGCCTTAAATAGTATTGTCTCATATTTATTGTCTCAATTCTTTTATTTACATCTGAACCAAATAATATTTTAAATCAAACGTAATTCAAACGCTCTGGAATCTTGAGGACATGTGACAGGAGACAAAATAGAGCAAAAGTGTGGTAACTTAAAACCCCTCATTCGGTTCTTTCCGCCTGTTTGGGTATAAGATTACAAGCAATTTATTCCAATAAGCCAATTGAATTTACCTCTCAAACATTTCAAGCGTTTATAGTCTTTATTTTCTCTTAAACAGAAGTTAGTTTTTTTTATAAACAATAAAATGACGACGGATGGAGTTGTTTTTTTTTTTCGCCAAAAATGTTCATTACTATCGAATGTTAAAATTTATATTTAATACGCATGTATATTTTATAATAACTGAGCTTCTGGGAATATCCCAATGGTTACTAAATTAAAATTCAGGTTAACATAATAATAAACGATGTGATAATATGAATCATATTAAGTACAATCAGGGAGTTTGATCTTTTAGTAATACATACTAGATGTGGTGAAATCATAGATGAAGATGAAGTAGAAGAGAAACATTTTAAAGTCGGTACCGTGTTTTCAAAACATTTCCGATTCTAAATTGAATTTTACTTATCGTCCTCAATATTTTCATCGGATTCCCAGCTACAATTATCGATAGCGGCTACTCGCAGATTGCAATCTCCCGATAGGTTAGTTTAATCCGTAGATTTATGAGCCAGCCACCACACTTTAATCCGGTTTATAAAAAACGGAATTACTTTGCGAAACTTTGTCCCGTCTAAGTGCTCGGCTTAAAAGATATCTCGGATACAGGATTTAAGTTAAAAATGTAACTAGATAGTTTAGTCTGTTATATAACTTTTTTAATTTTATGGTAGTTAGAATTATAATATTACTGTACGTGTCAATTGCCTATAGGTATATAAGAGCTGATATTGGAGCGTCGCGTCGTTCAGTCTAATTTCAAATTATAGCAATTGATGGTAAGTAAATGAGAATTTCAGTTGCAATAGTATTCCAGAATTTTGTATGGTCTTAGGGTTAATTTACACCGAAACGAAACGAAACACGACATGACATTTTTGAGATTGCTATTCAAAATTGAACTTTATTCATTACACAAGAAAACTCTCGTTTCATCGTAAGAGTTAAAATGCCATGTTGCACGGCGCTGCACAGGACGTGCGCAGTGTATGACTGATATCATATTAAACCTGACGTAACTTTTTGTATTGTGAATAAAGTTCAATTTCGAATAGTTATCTTAAAATGCAACGCCGCGTAGCGTTGCGTATGCGTATATTAAAAATATCTAAAATAGGTCTAGAGCTAGTTAATTAGTTAATTAAGTGCCAATCTTATTCAACTCCAATCCTACCAATATCACCTAAACTACATAAATTCTCCTAATATATTCTAACAATCACTAGATTTACTCATACTAGTTTTCATAGCTGGACATCAAAGGACTAATAACATGGACAAACAAGATACTGGTTTGTTTTCGAGTTACCAACAATTAACACAGCATTGTTCTATCCGGTAGAATTGTTAGAGCGTTCGGTTTTAAAGTGGATTAACATCACTTGTTGTTCTTTCTCGTGTGAATAAGAATGTAAGGCTAGAATTCTGAGATGATTTTCGAATTTGGGTTTACCCAATTCAAATATTAAATATGTGATAATAATCTGCAAAAAACAGTGAAGTTTTTACTACTATCACGAAACTATCAGAAATCCGAAATTTAAAAAACTATCCGTAACCGTAACGGAATGCAATATAAAAGCTTCGGATATTTTCGAATTAAGGTGGATACAATTTTTTTTAATTTTACTTATATAATTAAATAAATATATTATCCGTAACCGGAATCATCCAATATAAGAGGATAAACCGAAATAATTACGGATCCGTATCCGATATAATATTATTCCTATATAATTCGATTCCGTATCTAGATCCAAAATTTCAGATCCATAACTTCCCTAGATTCTACCATGGGAGAGCCGTGCTTTGTTTCGTCAGGGTGGGGAATTAAACACCGGCAATGCACTTACAACTCCTACGGTGTCGCGGGTATTCATATTATCTGGTTATCCATCTGATCGATTTTCAGTTCTATTTCCTATTCCTATCTTACTTAATATTATAAATGTGAAAGTTTGTGAGGATGGATGGATGGATGTTAGTGACTCTTTCACGCAAAAACTACTGAACGGGTTCTAATACATTGTTGTATAGTAGTAGTTTAGGATTTGGATTTTAATGCACAATAGGCTATATTTTATTCCGGAAAAGTAGTGTTCCCGTGGGATACTGTATTTACGCGGGCGGGCAAACGCTAGAACTAAATGTCAAAGTTTGTGAGGATGGATGGATGTTTGTTACTCTTTCACACAAAAACTACAGACCGGATTTCGATGAAATTTTGTGTTGTAGTAGCTTAAGCTCTGGTTTAATCCATAGGCTACTTTTTATCTCGAAAAAGTACAGTGTTTCCGTGGGATACTGTATTCACGCGGGAAAAAGCTAATAATTTAATATGTAGGTAGCAATCAATGAGTAGATATACTTGGGATGTATATATTATGTACCTTCCAAGTGTATCTAAGTTCCACTCATTTGGAAGAATTTGATTGCTTTCTGAACGGGCAACTTATTTACTAGAATATTCTATCAAATAGTAAGTATATCTACAGACACCAGGCAAGAGTCTCAACTTTCATGTATATTCCAAGAGATTTTACTGCCACCTTTAATCCTGTAATGAAATAGAATATTAAGAAGGTACATTTAGAGATCTAAAGATCACTATACATAATTAATAGATATCGTTTTGAGACAGATTAGTTAATGTACCGCTCTGCTTTGATAATCTTAATGTTTTAGTTACACTTGATAGTGTGATACTAATTAGTAATTACAATGGTAGTATACCTAAAATGTCCCTTTAAATTTGACTTGAAGAAATGGTTTTAGCAATTCCCAACCGAACATCATCATAACTATTATGATTATTACGTAGAGAAGAGCAGAGAGAGAGGTAAGAATCCGCTCCTTAAATTTTTCATAAGAACTTTGTGGATGTACAGTCGCTTACAGATGCGGTATAAGGCATTTCCCTTTTTAACCTTATTGCCAAGAAATACGTACTATGTCTCATGAAATACGATAATTAAAACGGTCTTCTTTTACTTACCTACACCTTTATCATTTGTATATTTCGTAACGAGAACCTAAAAAGCTACAAATCATATCAAAAGTAATTTTATTCGATCTCAAAAATAAGTGTTATTTATCATTATTATCTGATCATCGACAAGAACAACATTTATTCGCGCAAATTGTGTCTTAAATAATACATGATTTATAATGAAGCTCGGATATTGCTGGAACAATATTTTCGATTGCAAACTGGTCTCATTATGGTTCTTAAATAAATTTTAAGCGAACACGATATATTTTACAATCCTTGTATTTATCTTTTTCTTGTTTTAGGTTTGGTAATAGTAATGAGCAAAAATATTCTACAGAGCTGCAGAGCCCTGAAAAAGCGTCAGCTACAATATAAGGCAAGACTATCCACGCTTGCGATATATGATACATGAGTATAGATATTGTCATCAAAAAACTAATCAGCAAAACAGTAAGTACCTAGCAGAGCGTGGTTTCGATCCACGGACCTCTGGGTTATGGGCCCAGCACGCTTCCACTGCGCCACTCTGCTTGCGTCAAGACTATTCAAATATAGCACCGTGACTAGGGTTCCGTATGTACTGACAGCAATAAAACTAGTGAAAAGAAAAGGAAGTTAGCAGAGCGTGGTTTCGATCCACGGACCTCTCGGTTATGGGCCCAGCACGCTTCCACTGCGCCACTCTGCTTGCGTCAGGACTATTCAAATATAGCACCGCGTCTAGGGTTCCATATGTCCTGACAGCAATAAAACTAGTCAAAAGAGTAGGAAAATAGCAGAGCGTGGTTTCGATCCACGGACCTCTGGGTTATGGGCACAGCACGCTTCCACTGCGCCACTCTGCTTGCGTCAGGACACTTGAAAACAGCACCCGTTTTGGGGTTCCGTATGTTAACAGTTGGTAAGGGCAATTTTCGTCATAAATCTTTGGAATTATTATTTATTATTAATATTCGAATAAATTTTTATAATGAAGTTTATTACTTATCAAGAGAACCATGCAATAAACTGTATGGGGAGTGTCCCCACCCACCAATAGATTTCAAACCAATTTCAGATAAAAGCTCTTGCCACGCTGATAATTATTTATTATACGACAGTAATCTCAGGAATGGGGTTTTGACAGAAATTGTTTTTCTTTTGTTTTTGTTTAATATTAGCTACCCACTCCAGCTTCGCACGGTTGCAATGTATTATACATATAAAGATTTCTCTTGAATCACTCTATCTATTGCTGAAAACTGCATTAAAATCCGCTGCTTAGTTTAAAAGATTTAATCGAACAGGAAACTGAGCGACTTCGTTTCATACATTATAAAATTTTTCAGTTATATTCTGTTAAAGTAAGTTTACTAAAACTTAATTAGTAAAATATGCTAAAAAAAGTAAAACAAGACTAGTTAGACACGGTAACTGAGATAGTTTTGAAGGCTAATGGTGGGTGGGGACGATTTTTGCATGGTCCTTTTACATTTAATATGGCCTAAGTGGTCAGTTCTAAGGGTCGAAACTCGCAACCATATGGACTGGGATCCCAAGCCCGCCTGACTACCCTTAAATTCTTACTAATAAAATGTATATTGTTGTATTAGTATATCCAATGAACGTATGCATACCCACAATTTTTAGGTACAAGGCGCTAAATTTGCGGAAAATCGTATTCACTTTACATACATTCTTAAAATTGATTATCAGTCTTCTTTTTATTATAAGGTAAGGAATAAAACTTATAAAAGTCATTTTGCTCTAAACTCGAACTATGAACAAGAGATATGAAGGTTAGAAATTTAATGAGTTTTATTTCTGCAGGGATGATTTTCTATTTATTGTTTTAATAAAAACTACAATAATAATTATAATTGAATAGTGTAAATTTCACTTTATAATATTTAGTAATTTTTCTACTGTAACATATGTTAGAATTATTTCAAAGGTTGTGAGAAAAGCTAATACAAATTTTTATATCTTTGACGCCCTGTACCTGAGAATTGGCCTGCTAAGCAAACTCGCATGTATGCAAACGTTCATTGTATACAATATACGTTAATACTAAAATATGATATACATTTTATCAGTAAGAGTATAAAGGCAGTCGAGCGGGCCCGGGATCTCAGTCCAATACGAAATATTTTCTAAATAAATATTAGTAAGTGTTTAGTAAAGTTATTTCAATATTACAATATTAAAGTTCTCATTCTATGTATATCATTGCGTTCATATCGCTACCATTTCTTAGACATTGTAACGTAATAAAAGAAGCGGTCTCTTTTGAAACCGATTTAAGTTCCTTGAATTAGTCCAGTAAGCTAGCTGGTCGGCATTTTTGTAGCTTAGCCATAAAGTTTATGGTTTTAAAAGCCTTTGCCTCATTTTAGGCTAATGCAATTTATATATTTGTTCAGCTCAATATTCTATTGTGTCCGAACACGATTTTTTGCTGTTTTCGTTAAAATCGCCATCGGGACTGCCATTATTGAAATGTATCCCTCAGGACCACCCGGAACACACTGTCAGGGAGGTTGGCCTGTTTGCTATTTAGTTCATAGGAATTAAGTTTTCTATAAAAAAAGTGTGTGCTAGCTCCGACGCACTACTGGAGTTTACTCTAAAGAGTAGGTGTGTAATGCAAAGCGACCGACGCATCTTTGGGCTAACATCGTGTGACACCGTACCGTGTGACCGTGTGACATCATGATTCTGATTTTACTCCCACAGATTTTCATACACCGGGCTTGTATAGTATGAAAATCGTTTCTTAAGGCTTAAACTCCAAAAATATTGCCATCCGCGATTTTTTGTACATAAAATAAATAAGCCCCGAATCAAAATTTAAAGTAACACATCTACTAAAAACTTTGGCCTTTTCATCCGTTATTGGATGATTTATACTGTATTCTCCGAGGAAAGTAACCACTCTTGAAATATTGTAGTGCATGGGACAGTTGGTTTTAAATGTCGTATGGTCGCCCAAGCACATACGGCATTCTCACAACACAGTCAGCCTAGTCCAGAGGAATGACTGGTCAAATACGTCTGGTGCCAACCATGTGCGGGTTTCCTGACGATGTTTTCCTTCACCGTTAGAGCGTCCGTATAATGTACTTGAGATCTGAAAAAGTCTCATTGGTACACGTCACAACCTGGGAATCGAACCTGCACTCTCTCGGGGAATCAAACGGTCTACCCACTAGGCCATAGGAGCTAGCACTCAGAGCTCTCGTAACAAACACAAATCTACTACATAAACTATTAATATGCAAATCTTTATAATAAACTAGCTACCCACCCCAGCTTTGCACGGGTGCAATACATAATAATATAAACCTTCCTCTCGAATCACTCTATCTATTAAACTGCAATTCGTTGAGTAGCTTCAAGTCCATAAAAGATCTAAGCGAACAGGAATGGATGTGACTTCATTTTATACTATGTAAAAAAATTTTATACCTACGAGTACATAAAGTTTGTTAAATTTATCGAGTATTCTATACTCTTAGTCTCATATGCTCTCATTTTTAAACTCAATACAGATTTTTGTATTGATTTATAAAATCTTGCTCGTGAGTCTTCGTATCCGTGAATCACAAGATTCGTTGGTGGGCATAGACGGAACTATTTCAGATATTCTGCAAATTGCAAAATCGTTGAGTTCCGAGACTCGCGACTGCACACGACGGTGAGCATCAATAGATTGATTCTATAGAACAGATTAAGTGAAGATTAGGAAATCGTTCTAGATTTTAAATTGCACGATTTTTTATAAAATGCGATTACCGCGAACGCCGCTGCCACCCATGGACAACACTCCTGCATCGTAACTCCTCTGGTGTTGCGCTCTTGCGTTCCCGATCCGTAAATCCCCAACCCCTTGGGCAAACACAACGCAAGAGCAATTTCACACCGGTTTTCTGTGAAGCCATGGTAGTAATTCAGTCAAGCCAGGACATTCGTGCAGTAGTATGGCTCTCCCACGTTAAAACTCCTTCTGATATTTTGAATAGCGGCAAAAAGATTATTTTTTCAATATTTTCTGTAAAATCTGAGCCGTTTTGAGCAATGTGGACTTAGACTAGTACGTAGACTATAAATAATAATGATTTCAGAAATAAAGATGTTATGTACATGTTTAGAATATAAAATTTTAATGAGGCAGAGCCTTTAACCAAGTTTCAATCGTTATTAGCGATGGCACTTGGTTAAAGACTCAGGGTACCTATGTACCTATGTACCTATGTACCTATGTACCTAAGCAAGCTTCATAAGCTATGCATTTTTAATATTTCAGTTTAAAGGACTACACTACCACATTCAATACAACACAAAATGCACTCTTTTACAAAATAAAACAATCAAAAGAGAAATAAGAAAAAAATTTACAATTAAGAAAAAAAAAACAAGAACAACTTACAGTAAGAAAACTAAAACAATATCTTATATAAAAAAAAAAAAACACAAAGTATTATCTTATATCTAAAAAACAAGTGGCAGTGCAATGCCCTAAAATTGAAAAGGGAACCCCTCAGGTAATGACAGCGACTGTAGCCGCTATCTCTGCTCTTCCATGGTCCCATATCCCCATGATACGTACGTAATTGTATAAAAGTTCTGAATAGGCTAATTCACAATAAATGTATAACATAAAGTATTGTGACATTCATTTTTAAAACATGTGTAGGGATACAAGTATACAGCGAAGTTGTATTTAATTATGTTTTAATACATACGGACAACATCTAAATAGTTTTTAATGTTTCTTATATTAAAAAAGTTAATAGTTGAATGTTAAAATATAAAAAGTACCGGAAATGAATAAACAGTATGTTATACTATAAACCACAATTAAAAATGAAGCTAGAAACATAAAATATTATTAGATTAAGATATTATTTAAATATCTTTTTAGACAATTTTATGCATACATTTGGAGTGACATTTAAATTTGATTCTAAAATTTCGAATAAACTTTTAGTGCGACTGATTAATCAAAATATGTCTATTTGCGCACAACATTATTTCAGTCTCACGTTCAAAATGAAGCTATTTTAGCTCAGAAATACGCTTGACACAACATTTTAATTAATATCTTTGCTTGAACAAAAGAATTCTTGATTGAAGTTTTCAATGGATTGTGCTTGAATACATCACATAGCCCTGGCGTTGTGTCGTTGGCAAATGTATATCTATCTTCATTCATAGCTCGACGTGGGAAGAAAAGCCATGGAGTATACTAACAATAATTGAGTTTATTTCAACCATCAGTGTCCAGTAGCTTTTATTCAGTTTCATATTATATTTTTGTTCGTTCCGTACCTACTGTTATATATCTATTTTTTTAGGATTAATAGGTTTTCTATTTGTTTCATCTGCATTGTAAGATCTAGTTATTGCATATATGTACCTATTGACATATTCTGTCGTCCATTGACAATAATATGTAAGTATATTTTTCTTTGTCATATTATAATTCTTCCCACTTCTGTACTCACGTAAGAAATATTGATAAACTCTTAGTAGTCTGTTTTATCGTCATAGAACTTAAATTATGGGACAATAAAATGTCTACTCCATAGTTCTGGTCGGATGACAGACGCGGGCAGGTTTGATCAAAAATAGTCCCGTGATGGTCCGTACAATACATTCATTATCCGGATGTGCATTTGCTCGGACAATCCATGCGAAATTACATCACTACTGTTTTGGTTTTATTGTAGTTATAATTTGGGTTTTTATTCAATTTTTATGTGGAGACTACTTTTTTATTTTATTTGAAAAATATAAATATCAAAATTAGTCGTGCCAAAAAAGCTTTGATAGAGAAGACAGGTTTGATGTATACACGGCAATAAATAAATAAAGTCCGTCATATTATATATAATACTTATGAAGTCTCTATTGCTGCGAAAACCATCCACTTAAGATTCTTCCCATATTTTAAATTCGACCAAAAATTGTTAGACATATTATAATTTATGGGTACCTACTTTACCCAGTGATTAATGTAGTGGACATTAATCAATATAGTTATGGAAATATATTTTAAGCTTTGGGATGGGATTAAAGGGAATGGAGAAATACGGAAAAAACTTTAAGCGCCTACCAATTTCGGAATTTCTAGCCTTTAAAAAAATTGAACGGTAACTAAACCCCGTGCCCGCTTTCAGGTTTTTTCTCCTATTTTTAGTGTTTGTGTAAAAGTTATTACGTCACGTTCGTCGGATTAAGCATTTTTGCAAAATGCAATTTAAAATATTATTGATTTTTTTTGGTACATACGTATCGTAGTCAGTTATTAGACCATTAGGTACGCATAATGTACTAGTATGTTAAGACGTATTTTGTTTTACCTTACCTACTATTATTATGAATGTGAAAGCGAGTTTGTTTGTTTCTCTTTCACGTAAAAACCACTTAACCGATCATCATGAAATTTGGCACATATATAAATTAGACCACGGAGAAGGACATAGGCTACTTATCGCGGCACAATGTATGGTTCCCGCGGGATCTCTTTTTAAGTCGCGAGCAACATCGAGTATTAAATAAAACGGAGGAAGTTAATACATGATAATACAGTACCGGCCATTTGAAACATTAGTTGATCTAAATACATTATACCGTATAGTTGATCTCCATTCTTACCGCGCTACAAAACGAAATAAAAGCTTAAAGACCAGCATTCGAATACTAAAATAACATTGGACGATATTCAAAACTCTTTGGAATTACTACGCTATTTGTTGCCTTCGTCCATTCAGTAACTCAACACTTTGTAATCTATGGTTATAGGTATTCCAATTATTAGTCGAATATAAATTTCAAATGTCTACGCCCAGAGTATCGTTTACCGTGTCTATGACTTTAGTTTCTTGTTTATTGCGGCGTCGCTTAGTTCAGCTGCGAATGTTTTTGGAAGGAGTTGTTAATGCTTCGCACGTAACTCCTTTGTTAGGTATATAGACTTAGTTAGGCCGTGTTAATTTTACGACTAGATTGCGCGATAAAATTGGATATCGTGTGTTAAGATTAGAAGTAGTCATCTTTATTATACAGAAGTCATTGGGTGTAGTCACTATGTATATAATGACAATCCTGATCCGAGCAAAATGTAGTTTTAATGTTTTTTTGTATTGCGACTACGTGTGCGGAAATCGCGCGGGAACCGTACTGTTTTCCGCGATAAAAAGTAACCTATGTCGTTCCCCATGGTGTACTGTATGTCTGTGCCAAATTTTATAAAAATCACTCCAGTGGTATCGGAGCCTATTCAATTCAAACAAACAAACAAATCTTTCCTTACCTCTTTTTATATTAGTATAGATTCCAATTATCTAACAATATGTTTATTTCGGGCAGAGTTGTAGTAAACTTGGAATACATTAATTACTTAAAATAGTTTGAATAAACTTTGTAAAAAAAGAATCTTAAGAATTGTGCCAAGGTATTCAAATTTTAAACAGCTTGTGAGCAATTATAGAACTAATGAATTAATCATGCCAACTTCGCTTGGTAATCCTCTAACCCATATAAATTAAGCCTGGTAGGTAGGTAGGTAACCTTGCTAAAGTGTGAAGATTTACACAGTACAATTAGTGGGCACAACACCAGTTACATTAATTACTGGAAACACCACGAGCGATGAACAAAAGGTAATATACCTTGTTAATCTGATCCGTGTTGCAACGCAGTATTTATTGCAAAATAGCTATTAGGGCTCGTCCACTGTCCAGACTCTCGTCGAGAAACCTCATCGAACGTGAATTGAGGACGCCTTTCTCGCCCCTTTCTCTCGCGAGACAAACGACTTTTCGCCGTGAGCCTGGATAGGCCCTTACAAAAGAGTTAAGAATGCTTCAGTGAAGAAATCGTAAAGCTGAATCTGCGTTAGAATGTTTAAAACAAAACATGATTTATAGACGGCCCGAGTCTTTGATGCTTACGAAGTGCTTCGTGCAAAATGGAATTCCAGTTTCACACGCAACAAATTTACTATCTGATGAACTTAGCGAGCCTGTGCGGCTGTACTAAAGAGTCTTAATAAGTACAAACTACAAGTGTATTAAAGACATTTATAGCATTCAAGTTTATGATATTGATACGTTAATCTGTGTAATGTGTTCGAATTTAGTGGAGACTAAGGCTTTGTTTAGCCAATTAATTTATGCACTTTCGAAGTTATGGGACAGTAATATGTGCGAGCCTTTGTACTAACAATGGTGCATACTATGCAGATCTCGAAATACGTTGTAATCTTTTAAAAATATTAAGGCAAGCAGAGTGGCGCAGTGGAAGCGTGCTGGGCCCATAACACAGAGGTCCGTGGATCGAAATCACGCTCTGCTAACTTCGTACACTTTTGACTAGTTTTACTGCTGTCAGGACATACGGAACCCTAGACGCAGTGCTATATTTGAATTGTCCTGATCTAAGCAGAGTGGCGTAGTGGAAGCGTGCTGGGCCCATAACCCAGAGGTCCGTGGATCGAAATCACGCTCTGCTAACTTCCTACACTTTTGACTAGTTTTATTGCTGTCAGGACATACGGAACCCTAGACGCGGTGCTATATTTGAATATCCCTGATGCAAGCAGAGTGGCGCAGTGGAAGCGTGCTGGGCCCATAACCCAGAGGTCCGTGGATCGAAACCACGCTCTGCTAAACTCTTTATTTTTATTAAATTGGCAGACGTTTAAAAATTTTGTTACATGAAAGTAATTTGAACTTTTTCTCTTCTGTCTTTTTTCTTCCACCCACCCATAACTAATAATATAACAGTAACGCTGCTCGCCTCTAATCACTCAGATCTCTTTAAAAAGCGAAAGGAATTTCATAGACAGAGTAATTCAAGAGGATTGTTTATAACACGTGCTACAGCTCCAATCTTATGATTCTACCACGAGTGGAGTCATAGGCAAAAGTCATTCATTTTTTTTCAAGTCACATTTCTAGTCATCTTCATCGACTTCGTGCGCACAAAAGTTAATCTTGCATAAGCTGTACATTTTCTGCGATAAAAAGTAGCCTATGTCATTCCCCGTGATCTACTCTATATCTCTGCCAAATTTCATTAAAATTGCTTCAGTAGTTACGTAGCCTATTCAATGCTAACAAACAAACATAGAAACAAAAAAAACTTTTCTTCTTTATAATATTAGTTTATTATTTATACGCCTACACATCGATAAGGGAAGTAGATAATTTAAGCATCTACTTTGGGCATTGCTGATTCCACATTCGATATAAGATAACATATAGGTACCTCGGTGTTCACGCACAACGTTTGACACCCACCGACGCTATCGCTTCATATTTGCAGGATTTATAATATAATCACTGTATTCGAATAAATCTGTTGTGTCGTAAAGTGCTCGTAAATATTCATCATAAGAACTGAAATTATCTGCAGAACAAAAGGACTTCTAGGCTCTAGGCGATCTGGAGTCGCGTGACAGTGTTCTCCAACAAGTTCTAAAACACTATGTGTTTTCTATTGTTATGATTTATTGCTAACCAATAAATAGTATTATGGCCAGGGAAATTGAATGTTAAGGAGTTTGATTATCTTAATGCATAATTTACTCGTATCGTCGTGCCCGCCGTCAGAAAATAGTACAATATAATACAATACAATAACACTTTATTGCACACCAAAATAATCAAAAATTACAATAGATTTCACACAAAATGATTTACAAAAGGCGAACTTATTGCTAGTAAGCAATCTCCACCAGCCAACGGTACTAGAGGTAAAGCCTTTAGTATTTATGTAGGAAGTTTTTACACATATTATACTTAAAACGAGACGATCTTGTGTATATATAATTAATCGGTATCTCGGCAACGGCTACAAGTATTACCATTAAATTTAGTATGTACCTACGGAGTTTTGGGGGAGAAAAATCGATCTAGCTAGGTCTTGTTCCTTAGAAACTGCGCATTTTTAAGCAATATATGTTTTTTTCTTTCGTCGTGCAACAATATATGAATAATTTCAACTATCTTACGTCAGTCTGATTGGCAGCTTGGTATGCGTACCGACGTTTCATTTTTGCATTGTTTGGACAATTAATATTTTTGTGGTTCTTATTATTTCTTTTTCTTTTATATTTTTTTAATTTATTTTTATTTATTTTATCGTTGTACTAAAACTCCGAGCAAATCTCGCTACTTAAAAGTACGTAAAGTCTCCCGTGTACTTTTACTTACATAAGGACGAATTACTATAATTTTCATAAGGTGTTACTAAAACGGCTATTTGAATGTCAGTCACTACGGACTTTTTTCCACAAAATTGCCTCGAATTTGCAAACAACCGAAATTCCAGATTCTGTCAAAAGATAGTAATCACACCATGACATGCTCTTCAAATGGAAATTGTGCGGCATTATGAAAATTAGTCCAAATTATTTGAGATGATGCCTGTCGACTGCTCATCGTCAGTGAATCGTTTAGGACCTACCCGCAGGCGTTGCGTGGCAGGAGCGTAA
The DNA here is from genome assembly GCA_963565745.1 of Phengaris arion. Classification (NCBI taxonomy): domain Eukaryota; kingdom Metazoa; phylum Arthropoda; class Insecta; order Lepidoptera; family Lycaenidae; genus Phengaris; species Phengaris arion. Next base: position 7,322,892 of record OY751449.1, on the reverse strand, counting down.
TGATAATAATTAGGGTAATAAAGGTGAAATGGCCATGGTGGTCATTCGGCGAATAGTTTTAGTTCATTTTAACTAAAAAATTACAGAACCTATAAAATTAACTGTTTATTCGGATACGTCATTAATTTACAATGTCAATATTAGTGGATATTTCAGAAAACAAGGATAGTTAACTGTTTAATAATAAAAAACCCAGTAAGATCAACCTGCCAGTCAGCCTGGAATCATAATGTGTGTTAGTAGATAATATCATAATAGTATCGGCGCATCAATGTCTGACATTTCGTAAACAATACCTATTATGAAGACTAAGCACAACTCAATAATTGAGGTTTCAAAAATCACAACGCCTCAATAATTATGAAGACAATACATGTTTATTGTTTACAGAAACCAACACCTTTTAGATAAAACCACAAAAGGGGAAACAGGAAACCGCTTCGTGGCATGTAATGCTTACGTTCATTTACGCTCAATAAGAATTAATTATCTAATATTACAAAATATCAAATGTTTTTGTTTGTGTGGTCTAAGGGCCCAACGTATACTGGTGGGATTATGAACCTGTCTCAAGTTTGGAAAGAAAAAGTTTAATGTAAAGATCACTGACAAATTTGTAACAGAACAATGAGTCGGATATAAAAGTATCCTCTTTCATGACACGGGCGAACGGATGAGATGATAAGGTAGAGGACATATTAGATTGGTCCGTAATTAAAATTCGGTGGTTTTTGTACTACTACTACTAAAATGTAATATTAAAAAATACATATTTAAGATGCAGATAAAAGCTGAAAATTAAGATTTTTTTTTAAATTAAGGTAAGTATAAGGTAAATAATGAGAAAACTCTTCGCAACAAAAAATATTTCACTATGTATTACTAGAATTGTCTTAGTAATTACTTTCAAATCAATTTATTTGTAGACACAGTAAGAAATAAAATACATCAATAATCTTTTACATGGTAACATTCAAGTGCATTTATATTCCGATATCGATAGCTCGCTTTTGTAATTGCAGGCCATAAGTTATGCTATCAAGGAGCTTACTATCATCGGGCACGGGACAAGTGCGTGACATCTAGTAGTCTTTGCTAAGATTATAGTCAGTATAAGTTACGTGCGCAGAATCGGGGTCCTTCGGTTGCCGCATCGCTCATCGCTTCGCCTAATGCCTTGATCTCACGCGATTCTCGACCGCTGCGAACCTTGCCGGTGTTAAATGTATCCGTCTGCTTATATCGGGTTACCATACCGAAGGCGTGGGCATTGACATGTCTTATTTGTTTTGTTTTGTTCACTCGACCATCGTAAAGGTTGACTTTTTACGCGCATCGACGTGACGTCGCCGCCCGGTTGGATTACATCTCAGGCACCTGTCAAACGTCAATGTAAAGGTACCTGTTGGTGTCGCTTAGGAAATTGTTTAACGAAATTTCTTACCTGGTTGAATATTTTAAGATTCAAAGTTCAATCTGAGACCCTTACTACCATTTGTAAGTTCTTACCTGAAATGGTTTTAGGTACCTGGGTTGGCAGTCATCTAAGGATGCTGCAATAAGCTTAGACTCATTCTAAAAAAGACATTTATATTGTACGTTGCACAAAATTGATGTGGTTAATATTTTAAAGGTTAAAACTTGTTATGTCTTTACTTACAAGATATGAAGATACACATCAAATCCTTGTCAAATTTTAAGGAACACAAAAGTGTATGTGTCTGCACTGCCATATTTTTATTGAGATATCCATTATTAAATTTGCATAAATATTGTTTTAAATGTTTTATGATACGTATGATAAATGCTCGGCTGCACCCAAAGATTCCGAGTAAGTTGTCACTCGGGTAAAATAATTACAATGTGTTGTGTTAACGTCATGCTGAGCAGACATGACTCTTCATAGTGGTATTAAGACGTTAGGCACAGTAACGAGATGTCTCTCATTGTTAGCGAGAGATATGCCAACTGATAACTGCTACGAACCTGGCTGGCGACTTATTTAATGCCTGTCGCTTTTCATAATTGGGATCGAATAAATGAATTTTAATATTTGTTTTGATAATGCTTTATAACAAAGAGCTTTTTCATTCATCATAAACATCAAAATCTTTGTGTTTGAAATTGTAAAATTTACCATCATATTCCGTCACATTTTTATAATGAGTATTTTCAATTATTAAACTGATTTTATTTCATCCTACGCCAATGTCTTTCTTAGATCTTTTGGGGCATTATAGTCTCTTGATTCGGTTCTTTATATGCAGGTTGCATGACGCTATAATATTCTTATTTTAAACTATCTTGTGGTCTTACGGCACAAATCATGTGATGTTTTATTCATATGAAACTGTTTTAGACCATATGTGTATTATTCGTAGCTATTTTATTTAATTCTAGAATCTAGACACTCTTAAAATTGTTCACATTCTAAAATGATTCAAATTTAATTTAAAAAGATCTCTTTTATTCTAACTTTGAACATTGAACACAACAAATCATATTATTAAAATAATAAAATTTAACAAAATGTAGACTGAAAATAAAAGTATCAAAACGGTTGAAATAGCAAGGATTTAAAATATCTGGCCTTTGATGTCGAATGAATAAGTCCTGTTACGATAATAAAATAGTTATAAACGGTATAAATAGGAGTATTGAAATACCTAGAACTGAATAGGCAAATGATTTGTATTAAATTAATTGATTATTGCTCAAATTCTAAGCGAAATAATCTATATCGCAATTAATAATATGATATATTGCATTACATTCTACATACATTCTATGTGGTCCGTGAGTCGTGACTTACACGGTATATTTTGCTGCGATAAAAAGCAACCTATGTGTTTATTCAGTCTAAACTATACCGAATTTAATCAAAATCCGTTCAGTAGGTTTTGCATGGAAGAGTAACAAACATCCATATCTCTTCAATTAATTTTCTCTTTTTAATGGTAAGGAAGAAAATATATATTTGAGTCTAGAAGTTGCATGATATATTAGATCCTTACATATGAAATTGGCGTTAAATTGTCGTACTGGCAACTTTGATCCCAAATATATCTTCTTTGGTTAGGAATTCCAACTCAAGTTTATACCGCTATTTACTCATGCATTTGTGTGTCGAAAATAGCTTTTCATTTGTTTTTTTTTGCGTCACTCTGTTTACAAAATGGAAAACTTGATTATCGTATTATTTATGAGTATGAGTTCCACCGTGGCACCAGTGCTTCAGAAACGGCTCGAAGGATTAATGATGTGTATGGCGGCGGTGTCGCAAAAGAAAACACAGTGCGTTTTAAGTTCCAACGTTTTCGTTCTGGAAATTTCGACCTGCAGAATAAGCCCGGTGGGCGGCCGGAGACCAAAGTTGATAATGAAGAATTGAAGGCTATTGTGGAAGCGGATACATCGCAAACCACGTCCGAGTTAGCTGCAGGCTGCGGTGTTAGTGATAAAACTGTTTTAATCCACTTGAAGCAAATTGGGAAAGTGAAAAGCTTAAAGGTGGATATCTAATGATCGTTGGATGTCGTTCACTACAGGTTTCTTAAATCTGGCCAGACGATTACGGCAGATGTCTATTGCCAGCAACTGTAAATGATTATGGAAAAGCTAGCTGCTAAACAACCGAGGTTGGTCGGTAGAAAGAGGGTAGAAAGTAGGTAGGTAAAAGGTTTTTTTTTACATTTTTAACATTAATGTTTCTATAATTTATGCAGTCAGATACAACTTAGTAGGCATATAATATAAAAGATTTATAGGTACCTATTAAGTGAGATGTCCAAGCGTAAAAAGTGTCCGCGTCGTATAAATCCTACTTACTTATTCAATAAGCGTTCACGCTGTGGGAAAGATATATAAGCCACTTTGTTTTAAAGAAACTACAGGCATTTGTCACGGCGCATCCGTATTCAGGGAATGCTAAGTGTACTTTGTGATACAATCGACGTGTGTCTTATCTGTGGAAAATCTGGTGATAGTTTTATTAAAACACGCACGTGGACTACATATTGTTTTGATTGCAAGCCATTAGGGAAATCGACGCTTTGAAGCCTAAACTAATGAAGCCTAATCTAAGTACTCATAATCATTATCACTGACCACTAACATCGCTGGTACACGGGTCTCTATTGTGAGGAGAACTAGTCCATGTATGGGTTGGCAGGCTAGCTGCATTTTAACCGACTTCCAAAAAAGATATCATTAACTCGTACAATGTATAATGTTACATACATTGTATGAGTTATCAGCTCCGTGTTCAAGTGGTTTAGAGCTTGGCCGACTCGAATCGTAGGTCGTGGGTTCGATTCCTGTGTTGGAACAACAAAAAAAATTCTATCCAAGTTTGGTTAGGACAATGCAGGCTGATTGTCTGACAAGAAAGATGATCCATGCTTCGGATGGGCATGTAAAAAATCGGACGTGCGCCTGATCTCTCGCCAGTCGCTTCAGTTATCCATCCCACTAGGTTTCGAGAGTAAAGGAAGAGAGAGTGCTCTTGTGTACTGAGCTCACACTTGGGCACAATAACTCTTGTGTAGCTGGCCTGGTTTCAATCATGGCCACCGTCACGGCAATTGATGTGGGAAGCTATTATTATTATTATTATGAGTTCACTCGAACTAATTTTAAATTATGCTCTTAAATGTACCTGAAAAGCGCACACGAACAGTTGAAGTGTTTTCAATATTTGCTATTCGTGCAAAATAAACAATTTTGTTTTCAGTACAGTCAATAGCAAAAACAAACAATTCTAACGTACAATGAGGGGCAAAGAGGCCTTACATCTAAATTTTACAGCAAGCGGGGCTCCTGCAAAACAAATTCAACCTATTCCCGGTACCATTTCACGCCCTATTTTATGTTTTATACACCCCATTTTATATTTTCGCGTTAGGCAATTGAAATTCAATTTTATAAACTATAAAATAAAGCTCCAATTCACAAACGAAGTTGCTAAAGGAGTAGACTGATGGTGTGGTTTGTATAAATAATTTCATGATACGTAAAATTGGCCCACCCTTAGCTACAGCTGCAAACTAGCCAAATCACTTTTAAATTTAAATTTGAAAATAAACTGTTATGAAGACCACAAATGAAGTAGCTGTCGAAAGGAATATAGCTATAGTCTATACGCGTTAAGAAGACAGTAAATGTCAATAAATCATGCGTACATACTATGTCAAAATGGCTTTCTGTAATTGGTTAATTTGAACACGGCTGTTGCGACATTGGTCAATTTTGAATTTTAAACATTTCATTGTCTTCTTAACGCGAATAGACTATAGGTATGTTATACGTACCGAAAACTAGAAAATAAGAAAATTTAATTCTTAAAACTTTTTTTAAATTAAAGGTTATGGACAACTATCGGCAACCGACTAGTCTTCCGGCAATTTGACTTTAGTTAGTAAAAGTAATTTTTGCAAAGTGCAACAATTTCATCCAATTATAGTCAGGATGATTTGAGAAGACAAATCTAGATGAAGATCTGGGTCCCTCGTCTAATGATGAATGTCGCTTCATTTGTTCCACAGCACTGAAACAAAATACACAGAATTAAAAATAATGTATAAGAAACTTTTCTAGAAAATCCGCTGTTAACAAGCTTAAAGCGTCAGTCAGGGATGTCACTGTCAGCTTTATTATTTTTAATGAATTACCCAGTTTTAAAACAGAATTCAATTTTATGTATCTGCCTGAACGTTGTGAAAAATAGTTTAGAGTCATGTTGAAATTTAATTGGCCCAAAAATATAATACATTTAGTTTCGAATGTTTTGTAGGATTTTTTTTTTTTACATTACCTGTATACTTAGTCTGGCCATAAATACTGTTACAATTAAAAATAAACAAAATTTTACATTCTAATTTGGAATCTGTCATTTATATATGATTGTTCATTGAGTTTTCTCATTTTGGCGACAACACATTGTACAATATTTTGCGATATTAAAATGGAGTGGGGTGATAAAGAGAACCAAATCGCTGTGATTGCATTACACAAAGTAGGTATGGAGCCAAATGCAATTTTTAAAACTCTCCATACCCTTGGTATTAGTAAAATGTTTGTGTACCGGGCTATTAATAGGTACAATAAGACCTCCTCTGTTTGTGACAGAAAAAGATCTGGCCGTCCACGTAGTGTTCGTACGAAAAAGGTGGTCAAAGCAGAAAGGGAAAGAATTCGAAGAAATCCTGTCCGAAAGCAAAAGATTTTATCTCGGGAGATGAAGAAAGCACCTAGAAACATGTCGCGTATTTTAAAAGATGACTTAGGACTTGCAGCTTATAAGAGACGTACTGGTCCTTTTATTAACTGATAATTTAAAAAAGAATAGGGTGGTAAAAACGAAACAACTACTGAAGCGGTACGCAAAAGGAGGTCACAAAAAAATTTTGTTTACGGATGAGAAAATTTTTACAATTGAGCAACATTTTAACAAGCAAAATGACTGTATTTATGCTCAAAGCTCTAAGGAAGCTTCCCAATTAGTCGACAGAGTGCAACGTATCCGACTTCAGTGATGGTTTGGTGGGTTATTAGCTATGAAGGAGTGACTGAGCCATACTTTTGTGAAAAAGGTATCAAAACATCGGCACAAGTGTATCAAGATACCATTCTTGAGAAGGTAGTGAAGCCCCTTAACAACACCATGTTCAATAGCCAAGAATGGTCCTTCCAGCAAGACTCGGCGCTGGGTCATAAAGCTCGGTCTACGTAGTATTGGTTGAAAACGATCGTTTCGGACTTCATCAGAGCTGAAGACTGGCCGTCGTCTAGTCCCGATCTTAAACCGATGGATTATGATTTATGGTCAGTTTTATAGAGTACGGCTTGCTCTAAACGCCATGATAATTTGGAGTACCTAAAACAATCCGTACGATTGAGAGTGAAGAATTTTCCCATGGAAAGAGTGCGTGCTTCTATTGATAACTGGCCTGGCCTGGCAGCGTTTAAAGGACTGTATTGCAGCCAATGGAGACCACTTCGAATAAGATTTTTATATTTCAAATTGTTTGTTTTAAATTTATGTATTAAACTAACACACTGTAAAACTAATAAATTTTATTTGCAATCGATTTTTTTTTTATTTGTTTCAGTATTTATGGTAAGAGTAATTTGTATAATAACCCTTGATGGGTTTTAAGACAAATTATGCCGACATAAAACAGGCATTTTTACATAATATAAGAAGATATCTTTTGGACATTTTCTTGTATTATGTAAATATGGATTGCCAAAACGCATGTCTCCCTAAAACTCGAGAACGGCTGGACCGATTTGGCTTATTTTGATCTTGAAATAATTGTGGAAGTTTAGGGAAGGCTTACACAGTGAGAAATATTGGAGGTGTAGGTGTAGTTATTTATTATATACAGTTCTATTTTCTACTAGTATCTAAGTGTTTGTAGTATCTAAGTATTTAACTAATTCTACAGTTTTTCTGGCGTACCACCCTTCTTCCTAAGCTCCCTTTCTAAGCTGTCATCGGAATAGGTCTGAAATCCTTTACAGATATGACAACAAAGTAAAGAACCAAGGGTATATTAGCTTCAATTTATACTTCTGTAACCTGTAGATGTGCTCTACGGGACGCCACTCTTCACTAAGTGATTTTATTTGTGTTCACATTCCAATGCGTATCAAATTACGTGGCCTCGCGACCAGCTGCTTGATTCATGAGCTATGGTGAGCTAAAAGCACGATATTGACTCAAATAATTATCTTACAAGGAAAGGAGATCTCCGCTAAATTGTAACTCGCAGGAGAGACTAAAATTTGTAAAACGGTCAGATTAATGAATAAATCAGATGGCGAATAATATATTTTTTAATATTTTCGTGTTATTTTTAGGTTTGGGTTACAAAAGGCTATAAAGAATGATAAAAAACTTTTTATCATTCTTTATCAAATTATTATGTAAGCTGAAGGTTATTTTTTGTAAGTTCTTAGAGCATTATGTTCAAGGAAACATCATTATGTACAATTAACTTTCTCCAATATATTAACCATTCATTAGCTGATTCACTGTGTAATGTTATCCCCACTTTGTCACTTCATCAGCGTATTCAAGCACGTCACCTGTATTATGTATTTATGTTTCTATTCGTATTCTCCTTGCTTTTCTTTATGCAAATTTCGAAACGGGCGCGCGTGTAAACCTTATCTGAGAGTGTCACTCTCAGCTGTGGAATCGATTTGGAAGTTTATTCGCTCTGACAACGCGTGAAGCTCGGAATCTATTCTGTATTATCGGTAGTCCAATGTTATCTTAAAATCTAATTTAGAAAAATGCTTGTAATATTGGTTAGGAGCGTCCATGGCCTAGTGGTAGCTTGGATTAAACTCTAACTCGTAAGAAGTAATCATTTCTTTATCTGTGGTGATCATACGGACGCTCAAACAGCAGAGGCAAACATCTTTAAGAAACCAACATGTCTGAAAAGACTGATAATAGCTCCCCATACCGATTTGGTGACGGTGGCTGGTTTCATTTAAACCAGACCAGCTACGCAGGAGTCATTTTAAGCTATTGCATAGCTTCTATCGCGGGCCTTGAGCGCGGGGACCGAATCCAGAAATTCCGTAACGAAAAAACCTCACGCTCCCGCATCGTCGTTTCAGTTCGGCAGTCTTCGACACGGCGTTTTATTTTTAAGATTTAAGACGGAAGTAAAATCTATCTCTGAACCAAATATTAAAGCAAGGCTAACGCCGTTTTAGTAAGGACGTGCGCCGTAGATAGATAGATGGCGCTAAAGCGCCATCTATCTATCTATTGTTTTGCTTCAATAATTTACTAATAGATGGCGTTCCCAGCTTGTAATTCATGTACGTAGTATGATTTTCACTAGATTTAGGAAGCACAAAAGGTGTCCTAAGAAATGTGGGAATCGAACTTGGGTTACTTTGCTTACACAGCCATGACATGTAATGTACACGGCTACCGACACTATGACGCGGCACATAAAAAGTTGTATTTAAATGGTAGGTTCCTGGATTAATGACGAATAACGAATATTAGTCCAAAGTCCACTTTTTATATGAGACAAAGAAAACTGAAGGCCGTTAATATTTTGCGATTGTTCGATTATAATTTTTTTTTGCACTTTTTTGGTGTGGCTTGAAGGCCGTGCATCGTCTAACGTCGTTTCAGTTCGGCAGTCTTCGACACGGCGTTGTGTGCGTGCGACTAGACGTATGCGTGTAGACTTACTATGCAATAGCTTTACCGCGGCAGTCCCCGAGTGCCACACGTATTTTTATTATAGTTCCTAAATGTTAGCGCAATTCAAAACAGCACTCTCTATTCCTTTACTCTCGTTAACCAGTGAGCCGACATAACTGGCCTTTTACATGCCCATTCGACGCATGGATCATCACTCTTGTCTGATAATCGGGTAATAAGTCTTTATTGTCCTCCTAACTAGACTCGAAAACTACATTTTTTGTTGTTTCAACGCGGGGATCAAACCCACGACCTCCGGAGCGAGAGCCTAGCTCTAAACCACTGGACCCCGGAGGCGACAAAGAAGACTACCTGCAATCTTCTAAGTCCCGCAAAGAGTGCTAACCCGCAGTGGTGGACGAAGACCTATCCTCCTCGCATTCAGGAGAAGATGCGTGGAGGAGGAGGAGGAGGAAGCTGTTGATATTTTGTTATAGGCTCTATCTACGTTCTAGTATAATTCATAGGCAATCGCATTTTAAATCCCTGTTTATAGGCTCTATGTAACTCGAGCTGGATATCAAAGAATATTACACCTAATAATAAAAATATATGCCTTTATTTTATGATTATGCGTGTGTGGGTTTTAGTAGTTTAAGTTTCAATTTCACCAGCGCATGTTGAAGTTAATAGTTGATTAAATATCATGTTATCACTCTCGTTCTTCGTATTAATGAAAGTGTAGGCACACGAATAGGCGTAGGTGAAATTGGTACTAAGCCTTTTGAGTACATAATATTCGATGTTGCGGAAACTACGAGGGCCAAGTTTGATTTTTTTTAACCTTATAATTGAAGAATAAGTATCTATACTATATTTTACTAGCCTTAACAAGCAAACAGCCTTGGCCAGCCAGCTAGGATGCTTACATTTAAAGCAATATACGACCTCTGTGGCTGGGTTTGAATCCCGCCAAGGGAACAAAAAGTTTTCCGTCTTCCTGGGTCATGGATGTGTGTTAAAATAAAATTAAAAATCTTAAATATATATTTTATAGTAGGTAACTATGAAAGTATTAAATATACTTCGCGTTGTCTGGTACATGTGAGTTCTTCGGATACTTAGCAAGGTACCAGATTGACCTGGTTTTTCAGCGTCCATAAATAGATGTTTTTTTAAATATCCACAAGAGGAAAATTTTTCCTACTTTCTACAGACTCTCCCTGGTCCTACCTTATTTTGCAAACTAGACCTAAGAATCGATGGTGACGTTATTGGTAAATTAATAGTTATAATACGTAATATAACGAACTATTTCGTTTAGAAACTAAATAAAAGTAGATGCTATGATTTACGAACTAAAACAAAAACTTTTTCAATAGTTAACACGTGTAATATGAATTTTAAATATAGGTTCATATATGTGTTTACAATTTGGAACACTTCAAACTAACCTCAAACATTTCCATCTTTATTCTTGTGGTGCCATAAAATCGCATATTCCTTTCATTTGTAAAATGCTTTTCATAAGCGTGTGTAATTATGGTTTTAAGTGTGTTGAGGAACAGTTTTAAGTATTTAAAGATCAACATCAAAAAACCCTCCGGTAAGTGTAAAATTATGCAAAAATTACTAAACGAAGTTCGCAATAAAAGTTTTGGATACTTCTGTCGCTTCATAAAATTTTTAAATATGGTTATCTTATAACGCTCATTTTTATGATAATCATATATTTTTTCCTGTTTTCAACGATGTATCGTTGAAAACAGGAAAAATATATGTATGTATATATGTATGTATGTATACAATTCGGGATCAATCATGAAAAAAACGTTTGAGAAAGTCTTACTTAATAATATTAAGTATATTAAAAAGACACAACTAATTGTCAAACCAGCATTTTATTAATATAATCTAAGTAGAAAATTTACGGAACCTATTACTGTTGATCATTACATTTTGTCGTGTATGAAGCTAGACTAATTTGTGTGAATTGTGTCTTATGCTACCTGCGTGACAGGCTCTGCTTAGTGCAGGGGCATAGAAAAAAAAAATATTTGTATGTAATTTTTGTAAAAATAATTTTTTCATTACATTTCAGATATACTTATCTTCTCTAAGTTTACATGAAACTTTAACGGGGTTAAAGTAAACTTGGTGAAGAAAAGTATTTTTATTTATTACCTGAAAGTAAACAATATAATTTTTGCAGAACATAGAAGCACGGTTAATATGATTCTGTAAGTCTGGGCATTATTCATCCAGCATTAGGCCAAAACAAATGTTTACTTAGTTCCCATATTTTGTATTACATGCATCGTAGAGTTTTAGGAGGGGCCCATAATAATGTCACTTTTATTATCATCCAGTAGTGTAATGGAGGTGTAATGAGCGTAATTTTTATTCAATTAGTTTGTGTACTGGACCTTTGTTGATGACGCGCTTTGTTTTTGACTAGTAGTCATTTGTTATAGTCCACAAATTGAAGATTTTTGTTTTAATGTAGTGATGTATCTAATGAGTAAACTACACGTCAAATATTTGGACGACCGTTGGTGCTCAAGTCGGGGGTCGCGTTTTCGAATCCCGCCGAAGGAACAAAAAAGTTTTTCTGTGTGTATAATATAATAAAAATCTTAAATATATGTATAGTATTAAAGTATTAAATATACTTCCCGTTTTCTGGTACCTGTAACACAAGTTCTGCGGATACTTAGCACGGGGCCAGAGTGACGTGGTGTGAAGCGTCCATATATATTATAGAATTTTTTATAGAAATTATATAAATATTATATTTAGGTACGTTTGTGAAGTAGCAATAACTCAATATTTCTGAGTATATAAATTGAACTAAATATATTACATGTAGTCGTCTCCCCAATTGTAGCATAGTAAAATACCCAATGTCCTTTAATGATAATATCTATTTTAACATTGTTATAACAAATTGTATGTATTGGTGTTCGTACATTCAACTAGAAAAGAGAGTTTTCTCGCGCAAGATAATTGAATTAATAACTTGGTTATTACGTAATTAAGCGACAACAGATTTAATTAACGCGATAAGTAGCAAGTTAAAACTAGTCTGAGTGTCGTTGGTGACACGTGCTCAAGCCTCCCCTTCTAAGCCTGAGCTCCTATTGGCTGGGCCACCCTAGAGTTCTTTTCGTATAGGGTTTCACAATGATCTAACTGAGCTCAAACATGGCGCCTCACCTCTAACACAAGTTCAAAACTATACTTTTTTGTTGAATAAATGTCGCTTCGTTGCTTTCCTGAAATGTAATTATTAACACAATATGTAAATAAACAATATATAAACGTTATGGATAATGTTATGTAAATAGCTAAAAAGATTAGGATTTTTTAAAAGCACTTTATATTATACTCAAAAAAAATTCTTATATTAAAATATTGTGCAGCGGGAGGAGTGGACCTGGGCCGGTTAAAGGTTAAAGTTTATGTGGTGGTGGGTGTGCAGAATGCTATTTATTTTTATAATGCTAAGAAATACTTAAAATTAATAACAGTAACAACAACACAAACTTCTTCGGTTAGATTAGTAACACTCACAACCTTGCGTTTGATTGATAAAATTTTGTTATACCTATAACATTGACGACTTTGTTAATCTGTCACGATGTTTATATTTTTTTCCTATCTAAGAGGCAAAAAAACGATTATGGCTTATAAACTTCAAACTTAAAAATAATATTAATTAATATGGGAAAATTTTGATTACATGGCGATCTCTAGTTTACCTAAAAATGTCTATTCTCCAAAAAAAGGAGCATTGCAGTAAAATAGCATAAGATAATATAAAAATTTCAAAAAAGTCAACAATCTGGGGACAAAATACGATAAAATTTTACGTTTTTACATTGTCTGTAACATGTGAAAGGGGACAATGGGGCGATCTTCGCTATCTCGAAAATTTCGAAGGTTTATGGCCAATTGACATCCAGACACGAATACCATATTGAGTCGTGATCGAAGGAGTAATCCTTGTTATTTGTTGCTTCTGTGTTGCCACTGCCTTCTTTTTCATTTAATATTTAATTTTATTGTGCGAATCACTCATTATTCAATTTTTTTTATTGCGAGAAATTATTTTCTACCCCGACTAAAGTATGATAGACCTTTTTTCTAATAGACGGCATAATGGCATTCGTAAGACGAATAGCTACCGACTATAATTATCAGGTATACCTTATACGTACGAATTGTAGTCACAAAAACTCTTGTTACGTTAAAACTGTCGCATCTAGATGATCCGTTCCTATTGTTTCAATTGTAATGTCTCAAAATAAAATTATGGATTTTTTAAATAATTGCCAATATCTTCCCACATCCTTTTGAACTTCCAGAATATTCCAATAATGTGTGGAGTTTTTTATATATGGCAGTGACTGTCAGTGAGGCGGCATTGCACTATAAACGTTATCACTAACGGGCGATCAGGGCGGATCGATGGGCCGATTCTCCTCACGAAATTAAGAAAATCGCTCATGGGGATATTATTCTCGATGCTACAGATAACATCTGCCCTCGGAGATTTCGTTGTTTTTGCGTCGTTTTCCTATAGTTTTGTTGACAATTTACTTTTTACGCTGGGTCATGCTTGGATTGGACTTAACCTCTACAGTAATAGACAAATTGTTTTCAACAACATTTCTCTTCATTTCGCTTAGGCTCAATTCACACCCAAACGAAACGATACGCGACAGGGCATTGCATTTTCAAGTTGAAACACAAGGAGATACATGTTTCATTGTAAAAGTTCACGTGTCGAAAATGTATCGCGGTGCACAGCGCATGTGTAGTATGACTGATGATGTCATATGAAACGTGGGTTCTTTGTGTAGTGAATTAAGTTCAATTTTAATAGCTATCTAAAACATGCAGCACGTATCTTCGCTCCATCTTAGGATTTAGAAATTAATCCTTTAAATATTTATAAATCCTTTAAAAAATTTTTGACTAAGCTATCAGACGGATCGTCTGACTCCTATAGCAATTCCTGGCAATTTATCTACAATATTAGAGGACATACAACGTTCAAGATCACTAGTATATAGTACATTATAGTGTGAACGTGTCCATAATAATGTATGGTGCGCGATATTGTTGTGCTATGAGCTATATACTTTTGGAATTTGGAATCTGTCATTTTTATATGATTGTTCATTGAATTTTCTCATTTTGGCGCCAATACATTGTACAATATTTTGCGATATTAAAATGGAGTGGGGTGATAAAGAGAACCGAATCGCTGTGATTGCATTACACAAAGTAGATATGGAGCTAAATGCAATTTTTAAAACTCTCCACACGCTTGGTATTAGTAAAATGTTTGTGTATCGGGCTATTAAAAGGTACAATGAGACCTCCTCTGTTTGTGACAGAAAAAGATCTGGCCATCCACGTAGTGTTCGTACGGAAAAGGTGGTTTTGACCACCAGCAGCAGCAAGGGAAAGAATTCGAAGAAATCCTGTCCGAAAGCAAAAGATTTTATCTCGGGAGATGAAGAAAGCACCTAGAAACATGTCGCGTATTTTAAAAGATGACTTAGGACTTGCAGCTTATAAGAGACGTACTGGTCCTTTTATTAACTGATAATTTAAAAAAGAATAGGGTGGTAAAAACGAAACAACTACTGAAGCGGTACGCAAAAGGAGGTCACAAAAAAATTTTGTTTACGGATGAGAAAATTTTTACAATTGAGCAACATTTTAACAAGCAAAATGTCTGTATTTATGCTCAAAGCTCTAAGGAAGCTTCCCAATTAGTCGACAGAATGCAACGTATCCGACTTCAGTGATGGTTTGGTGGGGTATTAGCTATGAAGGAGTGACTGAGCCATACTTTTGTGAAAAAGGTTTCAAAACATCGGCACAAGTGTATCAAGATACCATTCTTGAGTGTTGTTCGATTACCAAGAATGGCCCTTCCAGCAAGACTTGGCGCCGGGTCATAAAGCTCGGTCTACGCAGTCTTGGTTGGAAACGAACGTTTCGGACTTCATCAGAGCTGAAGACTCGCCGTCGTCTAGTCCCGATCTTAATCCGCTGGATTATGATTTATTGTCAGTTTTAGAGAGTACGGCTTGCTCTAAGCGCCATGATAATTTAGAGTCCCTAAAACGATCCGTACGATTGGCAGTGTAGAATTTTCCTATGGAAAGAGTGCGTGCTTCTATTGATAACTGGCCTCAACGTTTAAAGGACTGTATTGCAGCCAATGGAGACCACTTCGAATAAGCTTTTTATATTTTAAATTGTTTTATATTTATGTATTAAACTAACACACTGTAAAAGTAATAAATGTTATTTGCAATATAATTTTTTTTTCTTTGTTTCAGTATTTATGGCAAGACTAGGTATACTATTATATTATAGCGTAGTCTGATGTGCGCTTCGCTTAATGTCTATAGTACAACGAGGAATTTGCGCAAAAGTTTTCGTATCATTATCGTATAAACTGTGTCATGATATACAATTGTTCGTGCTTGGGCCACAAGTATAAATTATTTAAAACAATAATTATTATTATCAAAAACCCCACATGCGTCTCCCGTCAGCCGTCAACAGCAATTCCCGCGCGATGACACCGAGACAGCCGAGGGGGTGGACGTTCGCCGAACAGATACTGATCATGAGCGTAATTGTATGTGGCGCTAACGAAACGCTTCGTCTACAAGTGGTGAGGCTCACATGACGTCAGACGGGAATTATGAATATGCCTGTAAAAAGGAAAATATCTTATTTGCGTTAAATTGTACCGTTAAGTATTTTTGTAACTTGCTGAAATTCAATGTAATGATCGGTAAGTAAAAGCAATCTGAATGTGCGTGTAATTTTTTTTTATAATATTTTTATTTGTTCTTTGCATCTATTTTGAATAATATGCATTTAATATTGATTTTTAGTATACAATTCATTTATTTATTACAAATTACGGGAAAGTATCCCATTGGTCGATATTGATGACAGAAACAGACGTAAATCAATCCATTTCAGTTTTGAAATGCCTTCGTTTCAGCGAATACTTCAAGTAGAACATTAATTGCCTAACTTCAGCAATTACAATTACAAGTTTCATAAATTAACTGAGAAATAAATGGCTGCGAGAGAATTAAATTGAAAAATAACAGAGGATATAATTTGCTTTAGTCTAACAACTGTTTTATTGATTCAAGTCACAGACGATTAAACAGAGGAAGCGTATTAGAGGGGGCGAGGTACTGCTCTAATTAGAGTTATCGGTTAGAAAGTACATCAGAATTAATAAATGTTCAGATAAGACGGCCATTTGTCGTTCGTTTAATTTAATGAACTGTGTCCCTGGAAATTGGATTGTTCACAAAATATTATAGCTTCTACTAACTTTTTTTTAATGCTAAAGTTCTAACTAGTGTAACTGAGATTAGGTAATTTAAGCCTAAAATTATAAATTTTAAGATGCATCATAATATTATAACTGTGATAATATAAAATTATATAAAAATCATAATAAGATGTCCACTAGAATTGTTTTATTTCATGAATCTATTGTATCGAACACACACTTGTGTATTAAGCTAATAATGTAATAAGCTGCATGTGAGCCGACCGTAACTTATGTCTAATTTGGGCCATGTTGATTTGGTCGTTTTCTCGGTATACCTAATGCCGGGTGGCCGCCGCTTGACAAGAGGAAACCGGGGACAAATAAAATTTCACTCGACCATTATTATTGTCACACATTAAATATGCTTTACGACCCCGTTTAGGACTACTAAATAAAAAGGTTCTCGGAAATATAACAGGAATAATGTGTCTGAATTCGTATTATTCAGTCGAGTCGTAGACTCATAACAGTAACAATTAAAGTCGAAATGTTATTAAATATTAATATTAATTCGAATATTGATAAGAATCGATGAAGAGCTGAGAAGAAAGTGCGAAATGGAGCCTAGCTTTTCTAGGAGGTTTAACGAAAATTCTTGTTAATAAAAGTGGCTGTATTTTAGGGTTACGTATGAACCCAAAGGATAAAAAACTGACACTATTACTGAGATTTGGCTGTCTGCCTCTCTGTCCATCCGTATGCTATCAGGATGTATCTCCTTAACTGTGATAGCTATACAGTTGAAAATGTCACAGTCCACAGATGATGTATTGTTGCTACTATAGAAAGAAATACGAAAAACAGAATAAAATAAAATAAACTTTAGGCTCCAATACAACAAACGTGATTTTTTGCCACTTGTACAGAAACCCTTCGTGCGGGAGACCGACTCGCACTTGGCCGGTTTATATTATTTAAAATCAATTAATCAAATATATCATAAAATTTGTTTCAGTTACTACATACCATATTGTTGCTATTTAATCTAAACCCAGCTGATTAAAATCCGAGAAAATTGAAAGTAAACAAGCGCCACACATTAACTCAGCATAATCAAAGAAGTAAATCGATTCTGGTAATCTGGAGAGGATTACTCGATCCTTTTTTGCATTTAATTTGGGTACTGAAAAGACCATCAAAAACGTAATCAGGATGAATTAACAAAAACTAATTTTATGGTAACCGTGAAATACAAAATGTCTTCGCACACGTAATTTTCATGTTTAGAAATCGAATCCAGCAGACTTTATTGAGATATGTAAATTTTTTTCCTTTGTTAAGAGTCATCGGAGCGAAAGATTATAATTATTATAAGAAATGTATTCTTTCTTATCTTACGGCACCATGCTGGGGTGACTCGAAGATGTTTTTATCATTAATAACAATTATAAGTATTTGAACGACTGTTGTAAACTCCTATCGTGCCATATTTGTTATTTGCCGCTATTTTTCCATTGTTAATGAGTTGCCCTGTGACACCTTAAGTAATTTTGTTACAGTTAACGTTTGCCATTTTAAATATTATTATGAAAACAGGACTTGCAGAAAGAAAACTTCAAAAAACCAACCGAAGGTTTTTAAGATGATTAGCCAATTTAGCCATTTTCTTTTAATAGTAGTGACGACAAATCAATTGTGATTTGCTTAATGGATACTTAGTATTTTTTTTTGTAAAATAACTTCACCAAAATCATTTTATAGATTTTTTATTTTTTTCTATAGTAAACATTTTCTTATCGCATGGGTCGTTTCTCAATAAACTGTCACCCCAATGGGGGCTAAGTCTCCGCATTAGTGGGAATATCTCGAAGTAACACTCACGTGGAGACGAACTTCTTACGACTGACGTTGATATTAATTCACGGCATTATCTGTCGGCGAACAGTCGCCGAACTTTCCTTCTCAGTTCGTCATAATTAATAATTTTAATTAGCTCGAATTCGTTGGAAATTACAAAGCATGTGATCATCAGTTTTGAAAGTAACTGAATACTTTCATTTCGTGGAATAAGACTGAAAAGAGAAGTAAACGGTCTGATGGTAAGAAATTATCGTCTACTAAGGACACTTTCTAAATCAAAGGAGTCTCCATTTTGCTGTCGGTCGTGATGTTTTTACAACATACAAGTGTGATAGAAAAATATAGAGAATTGTTCTTTTAAAATAAAAAAAAGATATATACGGCTATCCGTATGAGAAGGCTTCAAATATGGATACTTGTTTTACTATAATAGCTATGTCAACTTGGTGCTATATGTAGACAAAAATAATTATTTAAAGGTCGTAGAAAATTTTAAATCATAATAAAAATAATAAGCGAAATTTATAAAGCTAATGTACTAAATACGTGAACGAAATCCCAATGAATATTCCTCAAGAATACTTGGACGGGCTTGTTTTGAAGAGAACTTAACAACCAGTACAAAGCGTCAGAATAATATAATTATAAAGCCTAGGCCAGTTGTTAATGTGAAGAAAGCGTACCCATAATTATAGTTCCGTACACTTCACATGGGTTTTGCTTATTACCCATCGACGTACAATCACTGAAGATGTCTCTGGGAATAGACAAAAATTAACGCTGTGTTCCCCTTGGCCCTTGAAGACGAAATAAGAATCAAAGCACTATGAAGTTTGGAAAATTTATGAACAGTCATACTTCCTATTTTTCCAATTTATCTAAAACAACTGTAGCATGACCCTCGGGTATCCCAAAGATGATAATATGTGTTTTGTTCGTGTATGACGCTGTCTATCCTGGCGACACAGCAGTAATTGCAGTGTTGCAAATCCATAGTGGGCCAATGTCCATGCAATGCCAATGTTAAAGAGGTCGACACTCAATGAAAGATTTTGGCTGATTAAAGTGTCGGGCGTTTGCTACAGCGTCTTTGGTATTATGGTATCTCAACGCTAACACCGTTTAGTTTTCAGGTGATGTTGTTTTAAACGTTAGGCTCATCTTTTGTTCTGTTATTGCTAATAACTGCAATTTTCTTTCATATAACTGGGAAAACTGATTCTATTTCTATGTGTGTGAAAAGTGCTATTAAGTTTTTAATTTTGTATTTTTCTTCGATCTCTATCTTAATTAAATCGCTATTGTTAAAGTTTATTACTATCAAAAACCATAAGGATCGTATCGCAATAACCTTTGAAAGTTTTACTATTATATTTACCATCGTGCTTCGCTTCAATAACTAATATTGCAATGAAACAAATTGTTCAGAATATAAATAAACTATAAAGTAATATATCTTATATCAGTTGTCTTGTTAACAACGACTATGTTTTTATGGAATTATTCAGCGCTTTCTATTATCTTCGCTCGTGCGATAAAATACCTGTTTACTTAGTACTTTTGGTATTGGATTAACAAGATATATTTCTCTGTTTGCGATCGCGAGATGGTGCATAAAGTTTTCAATCAGACTTTACCGATCGTTACATTAAATCCTTTAATTTATTCGATTCTAGTTTCCTTTGATCGTGAAATAAAGGATTTACGAGTAGGTACGGCTGATCTAGCTAATATCAATAATGAGATACATAAGCCGAATCTCTTCGGATTGAAAAGGCATTTTCGATTAGTCTTTGATTGATTGCTTGTCTTTTGAAGAAATATTTTGCCGATGCGACGGGTGTATGAAAAGAAAATAAAATGTTTTTTTCCATTGTTAAGATCTACTTGTTCATGACTTGTTCACTTAAATAAAGCCCTTTGATTTAACATTTTACGATTATTCCTGTAAAATAAAAAAAAAATACCTAGTCTAGAGTACGGTACTCAGTTGCTCGTTTGTTTCACATATAACTTTTTACTGCACTGTTATTTACAAATGAACTGTTATCTAAAAAAGAAGAAATGCTATAAATTTTAGTTATTTATGTGGAGATTGGAAATGTACCTACTATAAGATATTGGCTTAATGCAATTTGCAGTAATGGCGGACGATATGCCTGCGTGCGGACTGAACACGTCACAACAATTTTAAAACACATTTAAGGACATGCTCACATTTTATATAGCTTAGGATTTTGAGTTTATTGCAGTAATTTCAGTTATCATTCAGTACATTACTGCGAAACCATCAAATAGTGCAATAAAAGCTTATAAAGTCATCACAAATGCGAATAACAATTAATTAACATAGTTTTATTGTTGTTATTTGTTTGTTTCTAGTTAAATTTGTTCGGGTTGTAATTAAATTTCGGCACTTTGATAGTTTAAAGTCTGATTTAGCGCAGAGGCTGGCTCTTTTAAACCAGAGTCTATTTATTGTAGGTACTATAAACAGATTTCAGTTCTACACAAACTGTGACGTGGATTAAATCTAATTCTAAATACTATATTTATATATAAACAGTTTGCGCCAGTCCTACAAATTTGTATCACGAAATTGTGAAGTAATTCCATAAATATATATTACGTCCATTACGCTGCGCTACTAATCTGGCTGAGTTTTGTATCGGCCGTCGATACCGCTCGATCTCATTATATAACTGCTAACATTGTATACGCCTTCTAAATTGTGTCCTTTTATTGGTTACATAACTTAATGTTACTTATTATCATTACCATTATCGGCTACGCCATTTTCGACATCATTACTGTCAACGTCTTCATTTGTTACTCACTATATTCGAGCGTACATACAACAAGACAGTAGGACATCCTCTAAGTCTCAAATTTCTTGGTTGGGATCGATTACAGATATTATTTGGACTTTCAAATCCAAGTTGATACCTATTAGAGTCAATTGGATTTTGATTTTCAATAGCCATTAAGCAGCTAAGCTATGGTGACTTAAGGGTCAATTAACACCGAAATGAAACGATACGCGACATGGCGCTGTATTTTTTAAAAAGCTATTAAAAATTGATCTTTATTCATTACACAAGAAAATACACGTTTCATTGTAAGTATCGAATGTCAGGTTGCACAGCGCATGTGCAGTGTATGACTAATGGCCAATGAAACTTGTATCTTTTTGTGTGGTGAATAAAGATCAATATTGAATAGCTTTCATAAAAATGCAGCGCCGCGTATCGTCGCGGTATATACTGACCCTAATTGTCAACACAGAAAATAGCACTACCATCACATATATGTCGCTTTGTACCATCGGGAGCGTGCATTTTTTTATCCATTTGCAGTCTGAATATATTTCCCATGCCAAGGAATCCTCCAGCTACACCATTGTTCCAACATGCATGCTTTTAGCTGAAAAGTTAATGACGTACGTTGTTTGATGTGTGTTTTTAACCTTTTTCCAAGCTTTGATACATTCTTCTCCCTAATGAGTGACGAATGTATACAAGACGAATTATGCTAAGAATTGTATGTTAAAGTCGGTTTATGTACAATTTTTATGCAGTAATTTATAAATTAATTTTAATATTTAAATATAACTTTTATTTTAAATTAAAAAAAATTAAATATAAATTTTAATGTTTAAATATTAAAAATATATAATTATGCTGAAATTATAACCCCAATTCTCGTCGTTAGCTAATCATAAGACATCATAAACTGAGTTTGGACCAATCAAAACGGATTTGACGTTGGTTTGACGTTTATGAGAATACCATTTTGCAGTTTTAACATTATATCGGGACTGGATCGTAACAGTATTATTACAGGATCTATTTAGCAGAATCGACCTTCTGACTTATAATTAATAATAATTTATAAATTCATTAAGTTTAATACACATTAGTTTATCTATGAATTGAAGAAAGAGTTATTTTTTGAAAATAACTTGATTGGATTTCTTAAGAAAATCTTAAAACTTTAGCTACAAAGGGGAGTCCAGATTTTCATAAAAGATTAACATATCTTTGAAATTAAAACTTACTGTGATTTTTAATCTGTATTTTCTATACAGAAACGGAATTTTATATGTGATGCTTGACCTATATGTGTGGGTCTAAATTAAATATGTACATAAAGCAAATATTTGAGGAGATTTGCGTAGGTAACACGGTTTACCTTCCCCGCGAATGCCTCATATAATATTAATTCAACAGTATTACACTTATATGTGTAAATATTAGGTCTTTACTTATGAAATTGCCGTTTTGTATGAAAAAATTTAAACGTTTTTTTTCATGCATTTTTTTATTTGTATTAATCGAAGTAATCACCCATGCAATCAATGCATCTTTGCCAACACAGTGGCAGTTTATTGATGCCCTTCTTAAAGAAATCAGCTGGACGGTAGGCAACAAATTCTTCAAAGGCATTTTGTACTGCCTCTCGGGTATTGAATTTTTTTCCCGCCAAGAAGTTATCCAAATTCTGAAAAAAGTAGTAGTCTGTAGTCGCAAGGTCAGGTGAGTAGGGCGGATGACGGAGAGCTTCCAACCCCAGTTCTTGCAACTTGGGGACCGTCTGCTGTGCAGTATGAGGTCGCGCGTTGTCGTGCAGGAGCAGCGGAGACGATCGATTGACCAATGCTGGTTGGAGATGTGCCAGCTTCTGAGTCATTGTGTTCAGTTCTTCACAGTACACATCTGCAGTAATGCTCACCCCGTTTGGTAAGAAGCTGTGATGAATCACGCCGGCGCTAGACCACCAAACAGTGACCATCACTTTTCTAGGGGTAAGTTTTCGTTTAGGGCATTGTTTAGGTGCTGAACCAGGATCCAACCAACTTGCTGAGTGCTTGCGGTTATCAAACAGAATCCATTTTTCATCGCAGGTAACAATTCGGTTGAAAATTCCTTCATTTATGTGTCTGTTGAGCAGTGCAAGGCACGTCTCGATGCGTACTTCGCGCTGGCGATCATTGAGTTCGTGGGGCACCCATTTGTCAAGCTCTTTTACCTTGCCAATTTGACGCAAATGGACCAATATTGTTTTGACGCGAACTTCGAAAGCTGTTAAGAATTCAGCCGTAGATTGTGTATCATCAGCTTCCACAATCGCCTTTAATTCGTCATTGTCAACCAAAGTCTTCGGACGACCGCGAGGTTCATTTTTCAGGTCGAAATTTCCAGAACGGAAGCGAGTAAACCAATAACAGGTGGTGTGTTGGTTCGTAGTGTTAGCTCCGTAAACGTCGTTGATGTTGCGTGCCGTTTGTGCCGCGTTGCTGCCACGACGATACTCATATTCCATATTTACTCGAATTTTTAACGTATCCATGATGTCGAAAAATATTGAAATGCGATGAAAATGTAACACTAATCAATAAACAAATGACTACTTTTGGAAAAATAATTCCATGTTTTTAAAATAAAATTAATTTGAAATTAGAATTCTTAGCCAAACAAAAATTATTTTGATTTGAAATGGCCCAGTACTGCAATTTTATAGGTAAAGATCTATTAATTATTATTACTATTATTATGAGTCGTGTTATATTCGGAGACGGAACGGCTATGGAATTTCTAACATTCGTCTAAAGTCTTATTTTTGTTACAATATGTTTTGTTAAGGCTTTGTTTCTTTCACCTAATCTTCTTATTATAAAAAAATGTTTACGTAATTTACATTGTAATTTATAGTCCATTTGTCTATCCACTAAAAGCTGTATACAAGCTAGATGAAGAGGAACCAGGCGAGGAACGTAACACGCCAAGCGTGTGCTTCATTACTCCGGCCAGTTAGATTAAATTTTACCTTATTATCTACATACTTAGCATGACCACCATAGAAATGCGTTTTGTTTATACAAGAATAGACATATAGACAGATAATATGGACATAGTGACAGCTTTACGTTGTCACTCTGTCACTTTGTCTATTCTTCCGTAGAAAGAAGCCATTTCTACCCCGGTTATGGTAAGCGTTCTGAGCTTACTTGTACAGTTATTCTGAAGATCTGTCAGAAATGGTATAGCTAACACCAAGAATGCCTATGACTTGGCCACAAAATTGATTTTCAATCAGTGCATATCCGTAAATGCACTGGTTAAATCTTTCAATCATCAAAGTGCTCATTTTGCTTTTTACCCGACTACGGCGAATCCAAAAGGAAGGGTAATGATTTTGGCAGTCTATGTATGTATGTATATATGTATGTTTGTTCTGCCGTAGCGCCGAAATTACTGATCCGATTTCAACAAATAAGGTTTCAATAGATTCAAGATAATAGCCCGGGTAACATATGTTATGTAATTTATGTAGTCGGGTCATAGTTTTTATAAAAAAAAATAGTTATTGTATATTATACACCGAAGGGCATATATAACGAGTTCGGGAATATTACGTTTAGTATGATTTTTTAAAATAATTTGCTAGTATAGTGTTAGTATCCTGACTGTGGTCTCAATTTTTACCCGACTACAGCGAAGCCAAAAGGAAGGATAATAGTAGTATAAGTATGTCCATCTCCTTATTAGAAATTCAATACAGTTTACTTCAATTTGCGTCAACTGAGCTAACAACATTCAAGTGATCATTAAAGTAGCCATTGTTTACAGTATTACTGAACTTTTCCTCTGTGTAATTTTTAATTCTCTTACTTCTTTTAATTAGCCAAATGTCTAGGCATGTACACTTTGATTTGTCCAGATTTTATTTATGAGCAGGGCATTTTTCCACAAAGCACACGAGGTCAGCTTAAGAGGGAGGAAACGACTTTGGCCTAATCCGCTGACTTTTATTTATTCAGTGAATTAATCTCAAGCCAGGGGGAGGACTGGCCCTTATTTTCTGTCGTCTTATGCCTCCACTAAACTTTCACGAAATATAGAAACAAAGTTTCAACATGGCTAAGACAGATAAGTGCTAAGGCTTAGAGATATGAAGTAGAGTGTTTCCATTTTTTTCTATAAACAAATCCTTATAAGTACTTACGAGTGTGAAAATGGATTTATAATGTAGGATTAATTTTAATTAATTACAATTTCATTGTTTTATTTAGGCCGTTTAAATTTAAATGTAAAAGACAATTAATTTAAATAGCGGAACAATCTGAGCCTGACAACAAGTAATTGACTTTAAATCTTTATAAATTGAAATGTAGCAAAATGCTTAATTTATTATTTGTTAATTAATATAAATTATATTATAAAGCGAAAATTAAAACATTTATATAAAGTTAAATAAAATATAACTAATTTGTGTAGCATCATAAATCTAATAAAATCATTGGGAACTTAAAACAAAGCCAATCACACGTTTTGTTACCAAATGTAGAAACTTGTTGCAGCCAACGTAACACGTTTAATTTTCTTTTAACCATTATCTAATATCTATATCTACACTTGTTTAATAAAGAGGAAAGTTTTGTTTGTTTCTTTGCATTGAATACGCTCCGAAACTACTCGACCGATTTTGATTAACTTTAGCTCAGATATAAAGTGGACCACGAGGAAGGACTTATCTAAGATCATAAAACAAATAACAAAATATTATAAATTATTTATTAAACTTATTTGTGTCCAATTAAAAGTAAATTTTGTAAAAACGTGACAGCCCCTAGGTCCCGCGGCTCCAAATACAGGAGAGTCTCAAATTAGATTCCTAATGAATTATTTATCTCTTCCTTAGCGGCGATGAAGGATATTTAAGTGATAAAAAATTCTGATCTAAACTTAAACTCTGGGAACGTCTGATACATTTGAGAGATAAGGTTGCGTATACGAGACTGAAAAATGAAATTGGCTTCACAAAAGTGAAAGCGACATATATATTTAATGGAACATACCAGAACATACTAGAAAAATGCATTAAAGCAATTACTGTTGCCCATAAACATGCAATGCCAGAGGAGTTACAATTGCGTTCCCGGTATTACATAGTTATTGTAAGGATACCAAGGAAGGTGTAATGATGGCTCGTCCACGAGTAGGATAGGTCACGTTTTACGATCGGTCCAGGCCAGGAGGTCTAAAATGGCCAAATCATCGTACGATAAAACATCACCTTTTGAAGTAGCTTCTAATAGTTCTCCTAATTTGACAACTAACGAAGATATATGACGCACATTTGACAGAACAAATCTTCATGCAGTAAAAAGTTACGCCATTTTGGTTTTCACCATACTTTAAATGTGGCCGACATTGTTTTCACCATACTTCAAATGTCAAAACGGCCCCAAAAATCTCAAAATTGGGGCCATTTAACTGGAGACACTTTTTGCCTCATCACGCCTCGTCTATAATATATACGTCTATGACAACTAAGCAATTCTTATTCATTGTACCATTTTAGTCATGTCTATTAAATTTACTGTAAAAGGAACTTCTTCTAAAATTGATGTTTTATATATTAAGATTCACTTAATGTGGCCATTTTAGACCTGCTGTCTTCTTCAATTACCTACAATCTACTAGATTATTTCATTGAATAGATAGAGTTTTAATGGCGTAAGGATGTACGAAGTTAAATTCAGTTCCCGAACCCCTAAAAGATCAAGGAATCAATGTCTGATGCAATGACCTGTTTATCGCCGATGTATTTATTATCACAGCGAGGCAAATACGAGCTCTATTCTTATAAACTTTAACGGCCGCACGTGTGTGGTCTGTTGCCGTAATGTTTCTAGAACTATCGATTTAATGAATAGAAAAAGAATTTAAAAATAATATGATGTGAAACAATGCCAAAGATAGTTATTTTTGCATTCCGCAACCTACTTGAATAAATAGATGATGTCCACAGCCTAAGCTTCCATGTCGAAAAATGCTAATATGTACCCACATCTATTAATCATAATATAATATTATGTAATACTAGCTTTTCTCCGCGGCTTCACCCGCGTAAATACAGTATCCCACGGGAACACTGTACTATTTCCGGATGAAAAGTATTCTATAGTACATGTTATTCTAGAGTGTAGAGCTTTACTACTACAATACTAAATTTCATCAAAATCCGTTTAGTACGAGTAGTTTTTGCATCTAAACGAGTAAGAAACATCCATCCACCCATCCTCACAAACCTTCACATTTATAATAGCAGTAGGATTATTAGTATAATACAAAGGTAGGTTACAAATAATAATATTTATGGAAGCTTTCACACCACGTCAATCTGGCCCCGTGCTAAGTAGGTATGTAGATAGGTAAGCTACTTATCCGAAGAGCTTGTGCTCCGAGGGCCAGATGTTAAACTATATATAAACATAATATATTAGGTCTATACCTATGAAATTGCCGTTTTGTATGAAAAAAATTAAACGAATTTTTAAAGTGAAACTTTTATTACATCGTCTCAAACTTTTTCGTCTGTGTGTTGCATGTCGCGTGACGGTCGGCCGCGGAGTAGGGATAAAGTGAAAGGCGCTCGTCAGAGCAGCCGAGGCCAATATGGCAGCGCCTATAGTTCGCATCAGCTGACCGTGTAGTGTATATACTAGTATTCATTTGTGCCAGTGCTCCACGCTATTTTGTTATTAAGTTTCTCTTTTACCGTGGTTTCATAAAACCACACAATCCTTTTCTTGATTGGTTTACAACCCAAAAATACTTCACATTAGTAAGGCCCTCATAAACATCTTATGAAAATAGGTTCGCTTTACCTATAGCGTGATCTAGCGGCAAATCAGCGCCATCTAGTATGCCATATGAGAACCAAAGTTCCTTCAGGAAATTAACTTAAAATCTAACGCATAAACAGTCTGTATATTGATAAAGACTGCATTTAACTCGTTATGTAGTTCACGCAAAGACACAAGAAGCGCATTTTATTGTTATTAAATTTCACTTTTACCGTGGTTTCATAAAACCACACAATCCTTTTTTAATGTATTTTTATTTGTATTAATCGAAGTAATCACCCATGCAATCAATGCATCTTTGCCAACGCAGTGGTAGTTTATTGATGCCCTTTTAAAAGAAATCAGCTGGACGGGAGGCAACAAATTCTTCAAAGGCATTTTGTACTGCCTCTCGGGTATTGATTGTTTTTCCCGCCAAGAAGTTATCCAAATTCAGGAAAAAGTAGTAGTCTGTAGGCGCAAGGTCTAGTGTGTAGGGCGGATGACGGAGAGCTTCCAACCCCAGTTCTTGCAACTTGGAGACCGTCTGCTGTGCAGTATGAGGTCGTGCGTTTTCGTACAGGAGCAGCTGAGACGAGCGATTAACCAATGCTGGTTGGAGATGTGCCAGCTTCTCCATCATTGTGTTCAGTTCTTCACAGTACACATCTGCAGTAATGCTCACCCCGTTTGGTAAGAAGCTGTGATGAATCACACCGGCCCTAGACCACCAAACAGTGACCATCACTTTTCTAGGGGTAAGTTTTCGTTTAGGGCATTGTTTAGGTGCTGAACCAGGATCCAAGCAACTTGCTGAGCGCTTGCGGTTATCAAACAGAATCCATTTTTCATGGCAGGTAACAATGCGGTTCAAAATTCCTTCATTTGTGTGTCTTTGGAGCAGTGCAAGGCACGTCTCGACGCGTACTTCGCGCTGGCGATCATTGAGTTCGTGGGACACCCATTTGTCAAGCTTTTTTACCTTGCCAATTTGACGCAAATGGACCAATATTGTTTTGACGCTAACTTCCAAAGCTGCTGCTAATTCAACCGTAGATTGTGTATCATCAGCTTCCACAATCGCCTTTAATTCGTAGGAAGCGAGCAAACCAATAACAGGTGGTGCGTTGGTTTGTAGTGTTAGCTCCGTAAACGTCGTTGATGTTGCGTGCCGCTTGTGCCGCGTTTCTGCCACGGCGGTACTCATATTCCATAATTACTCGAATTTTTAACGTATCCATGATGTCAAAAAAGATTGAAATACGATGAAAATATAACACTAATCAATAAACAAATTACTACTTTTGGAAAAAGAATTCCATGTTTTTAAAATAAAATTAATTTGAAATTAGAACTCTTAGCCAAACAAAAATTATTTTGATTTGAAATGGCCAGTACTACAGAACGGCAATTTCATAGGTAAATACCTAATATTATAAAGTATAGGATTTTTACTAAACGTTAATCGCTACAATCTACATATAATATATAACTAGCATTCGCCTGCAGCTTCGCCCGCGTAAAATTGGTTTTTAAACGATATATTTATAATAATTTAAAACTTTCATCGGGCATTATTACCCTCTTAGGGGTTGAATATTAGAAAACGCTGAAATACGTAACTCATTATTTTCCCGTACTCAATTCAAACGAAATATCGTGCAAATATGTCGAAAAAATGTGTCGGTTTAAGCGCCTACACGCAAACCACTGAGCCACAGAGGTCGTCAAGTTTCTAGACTAAACAAAAAACCTTACAAATTCGAACTGGTAGCAGCTGACGCAGTTAGGAAAACCACCGAACCAGTGTTCGTTATATTTTCGTTTGAGAAAATTGTTTTCATAAATTACTTTTTAGCCCGTGGCTTCAATGGGAACTCCTTTGAAAATTGTTTATATAAAAATGCGGCGACTCTATTTACTTGCCCATGTTTTTATATTTTCTATTAATTACCTTTTAGCGAATACCTTTAGGGCTTGTTTTTATAAAACTTTGTTTTACGTGAAATTACGTTAGTTTTACTGTCGTAGAACAATATATCTTTGAAACCAGTAACCAGTAAAAGAACCATAACCATATTATATTACTAAATAGCAACATCTTAACATTACACACCAAAACTAAAAAAGAAAAAAAAAAGGATTATAATTTTATTCCTTTTTTTTTCTTTGTATAACGTTCAGAGAACAAAACCTTGTTTTTTATTCTGAATAACAAGATTTATATTATTCATTATTTTACTACGCAATAAACGTTTCATTTCAAGATTTCGTATTTCGAGACGAAACGCGATGTCGCGCTGCACTTTGAAAATAGCGATCCAAAATTTTACTTAATTAGTGAATAAAGTTATATTGCGTAGTGACTAGTGACTCAATAAGATACACGTTTCATTACAAGAGTTTGAATTACGAAAATTAAATACAGCGCCACGTCGCGTTGCGTTTAGTCGCGAGGCGACTTTGCATTTGCATTAAATGTCAAAAGTCGTTCCTCGGTAGCCGCGATTGAAAATCAACCAGGATGACGATTGAAAATCAAACTCCCATCCGTCCGAGTTAGCAAAATATGGTGTATAATGAAGCAAACCATTGCTGGTTATTTAAAAAAAAACTTCTTAACACTATTGCTTACTTAGATTGATTGTAGTATTTGTAGACGATTTCAGATTCTAATGTTTGACAAATGAATACAAATATCTCATCGATTGTCATAGTTTTAAAGACTGTCAAATTGCGCAGGTACGCAATAGTAGCGCTCCTATCGCGTACCTGTGTAAATGTGATGGCAATATACTTGTGCGCGAGTGAAAGAGACAAGTAGACCGCACTTTATCAAGAAGCAAACCTGCAGTAAGGCTGGGACTATAATATGGTTCGCAATCCGTCGGTCCCGGAAAATTCAGAGCACTGAAAATAAAACAGAGTTAAAAATTTAAATGTCGCGCTGTCATATATGAACATTGACGTTAGAATCGACACTTGTGTGTTCGATTTTCAGCTCTATTGTATTAGCGCAGAGTTTTATTTTCAGCGCTTTGAATATTCTCCGGACTTCCGGATTCCGGATCATACAGTCCCAGCATTAACCGTGTAAAGACCGTTAGTGACTCGTTATCATGTCAGCAGTTGTAAAACATGGGAAATGTATTGCGTGGGCGGCAACTTGCCTTCCTGTTCGGGAAAGTTGTATGACAACGGCCATTTATTCCTATATCAGCTGATGGTAAGTGAATTAATGATAGCAATATATAAGTTATTTAGCCCAGTCTATTGGACTGGACGAGATAATCTCAATGTTGAGTTTAGGTTACACAATATTCCAGATTATGTTTGCAAGAATTTGTACATAAATATTATTTAGTTTAATATTATATAGTTACGTATAAATATAATACCTGTTATTAAAATAATAGTTTAATTTTATAATTAAACTGTTATAAAATATATTTAAAAGTATAATTTTATAGAATAAGATTGGCTAATAAGCAGGCAGATTGCCTAATTGAAAGCGGTTACTGTCGCCTATTGACACCTTTTTATAAAACGTAGACCAATTTAGATATTACAGTAGACTAGATGTTGCCTGCGTATACACAGTATCCCACAGGAACACTGTACTTTTTCGGGATAAAAAGTAGCCGAAGTCTTCACCCGTGTCTACTCTATATACCTATGTGTTAAATTTTATCGAAATTGGTTCAGTAATTTCGGAGCTTATTCAATCCAAAAAAAACAAATCAAACATACAAACAAACTTTTCCTCTTTATAATATTTTATTTATTGGATAAACAAATTGACATAAATTTATTATTATTTAAATTGTATGTATCACATAATAAACTAAAAAGTTATAAAAGTAAGAACACATCTACAAATATGACTATAATTATCTAAAAATATCTATAAATAGAAAAACTTCCCCAGGTCGTCCCCATCTAACAAACTGATAGCATTGGCTCGTTGGATAGCAATGGCTATCCGTTGTGCCAGGTAGTTCCCGGCTCTGGAGTCTCGGGTTCAGTAAGCTTTTTTGATATTTCTTTTAAAAGCTTATGTGCGCCCGGACCCTATGCCCTTAGGGTTTCCACTCCAAACGGTTCAAATATGAGGTCTCCGCTAAGGTTCTCATACTTGCGCCGTTTGAGGTTCTCTGCTTGGTATCCAGCCGCGCCCGCACAATTCGAGGTGCCTAGGATATGTGACGGAGCAACAGTATCAACACAAGTTGCGTCCGATGCAAGAGCCCGTCTCACACTCCAAGGAACCAGGGTCATTCCATCAGGTATCTTGCCACCGTCACGCGCCAGACCGGAGGGCTCCAGTATAGCTGGTACACCAGCGGTAACAAGAGCCCAACGAATGTGGTCGTTCAGGCTGTGATACTGGGAAGTGTGTCCAGCGCTTCGTGAGCAGCACAGCCCGTGGTAACCGTAGCTGTCTACGTTCGCGCCGCAAACACACTCATGAGGGACGACATGGGGGGCACTAAGACGCAGGGCAGTTGCTAGCCGAAATGTATTGCGGCCTAGCAATGTTCCAGTATTGGCTGATGGTAGTGCCTGCAGCCAAACACCCGACTCCCACTTCTTCACAGCCAAAAGACGAGCCCGCTCTGCAGGACTGGAAGACGTGTTAAAAAGTCTATTCCGTACCAGTCTGCAGATGCGCTCGTCGCAAAGCCTTTGGAAAAATGTTAAATAGTATTGTAAATGCTGAAATAATTATTATCTATTATAGATTATTATGTATATTAGTATCCACACATTATTATTAATTTGTCCGATGACAAAAGAATACAAAGTGGAATATTCTAGACTTTCTTTGATACTTCGTTGACGTTCTTTGTTTTAATCATTAATGTGAAGAGCTGAAATCTATTGTATCACTTAGGAGTCCATTGCCTGATTTGCATGATAAAGCCTCTGAAGGAATGTCTAATAGAAGTTTTGCATTCGTACCGAGCCATACAAATCGATGTAAAATTAAGATTAAAAAAGTAGGGATTATTGAGTCATGAAAAATTTTAATGTCTTGAGTCTTCTTTGAATTAAATTTCAAGGAAGAAAGGTCTATTAATAACTACAATTTTTATAAACAACTGTAACCCGACTACGTAAATTATATAGCCTATGTTACCGGGGCTATTATTACGAATATATTGACACCATATTTATTAAAATCGGATCAGTAGTTTAGGCGCTACGGTGGAACAAACATACACACATATCTACATACACACATACATACATATATACATCCATACATACATAGACTGCCAAAATCATTCTTCCCTTCCTATTGGCTTCGCCGTAGTCGGGTAAAAATACTGAAATATAATAATTATAATCCTTATCAATTAAATTTCATAGATAACTTCAAGAAAGTTTTTTAAAATTGGCAGCTAATACATATTGTGAATAAATATATTTTATATTAATATTACATATTTATGTACTTAATTATTGTGTTTGTTCCAGAGATAATTATGATTTTCAAAGAGTTCAATAATAGCATTTGCATAATTTAAGTATTTATGTTAATTCAATTTAAAATTGCCAATATAATACGTAAATGTACGAATACGAATGACATTTACAATATAGCAAATTATAAAGTGTTTACAATTACTGCAATTATAATATTTAATATTGATTATTGTATGTGTGTGAACTGGTTGTAGTCCGCGACACTGCCTGTAATGCTATTCTTAAACCCCTTTTGTAACGTAATAAAAATATATATATTATATTTATACATTTAAATCAAAAACCTGATATATTTGTATTACTAGCATTTGCCCGCGGCTTCGCCCGAGTAAATATAGTACCCCACGGGAACACTACTTTTTCGGGATAAAAAGCCTATGTGTTAAGCAACAGTTTAAACTACTACCATACCAAATTTCATCAAAATCCATTCAGTAGTTTGTGCGTGAAAGAGTAACAAACATCCACCAAAATTTGCCAAAACGGTCCAGCCGTTCTCGAGTTTCAGCGAGACGTTGATCCGCAATCTATTTTTAGGGTTTCGTACCCAAAGGGTAAAAACGTGGCAAATTGTGCGTCCGTCCGTCCGTGCGTCTGACACAGGCTGTATGTAAAACTTTCACATAAGTGCAATTCTGTTGCTGGTCTAACAAGAAATAGGTAGTTATTAAAAACAGATTAAAAAAAATATTTAAATGGGGCTTTCCATACAAAAAACGTAAATTTTTTGCCGTTTTGTACCGGACCTACGTGCGCGTCGGACTCACGCTTAGCCGAATTTTATATTAAAGAAGAGGAAATAAGATAAAGTCCAAGGAGAACCAAGAGGATTTTGAGGAGTCCTCAAAATCCTCAATGAGGACAGAGGAGTTACAAGTCTAACTACTACTTTTGCGAGTATCCCTAAGCTACGCGACGGTAACCATTCTTACCATCAGGCGATCCACTACTCGTTACCTGGTCCAATTCATAAAAAGTGAATGTAATACAATTAGTTCTCTTTTAGTACGCGCAACAGGCTGTGCAATGATTGGCTTGGCGTGAATACGTCAATACCTTGAAGTGAGAACATGAATACCAAGGAATCTGTGGTTTCAGTCGTCATTTGTGACAACCCTGACAACCCAGACGACTGAAACCACAATTGTCAGGCTACAGGAGTCTGGCGCCAGATGGGTCGTATATCTTACGCCTTTCTAAACGAGCAGACGAATCACCTGATAGTAATAAGCAATAATATTACCGCTGGATATTATTATGTAGGTACAGGCCCAGAAGTGCACTGCCTTTACACTAGAAGTGTGTGTGTGTATATGTGTGTATTAATTTAAAGAAATATTAGGAATAGGTTCGCACTCGAGCGAGTGCAGGTTCGATTGCCAGGTTTTGGCGTGTACCAATGAGACTTTTTCAGATCTTAAACTACATTATACGGATGCTCTAACGGTGAAGGAAAACATCGCGAGGAAACCCGCACATGGTTGGCCCCAGACGTATTGACCAGTCGTTCCTCTGACGTGCATAGCCACTGAGCCACAGAGGCATACCTTCCTATTAAATTTTTATTTGAATCCGGCTCCATGAATACTAAACTTAATAACGATTAAGCGCTTGATAGTTAAAGTCTGCGCTATACAATCACTATAAAATACATTTACGAGAACCTAGAGCGATTCGATTTCAATTATAAGTGGGGCATTTGGCGAAGATGAATTCAGTTTATGGTCGTAACAGTTTCAAAATATGCTTCAGTGGCCAACTAAAATTTAATAAACACTATAATTTCATACCCCTTGTGCGTGGATGGCGGCCAATAAAGAGGTTTTATGGGGTTTTTATTACGAGGCATGAACGTGAATCACTATTAATGGGATATTTAAAATTTCCTGATAAATAGTGTATCATGTTCCTATATTGGCATTTAAGTTCGCGTTAAACGATGATAATAAAGTAGGTGTGTAATTTCCTAATTTCAGTTGAAAGATTTTCTTATTGCACCATTTAAAGTTACGAGTTATTTACTATTCATTTTGTTTGTTAAATGATGAAAATGGTAAATCAATCTACGTAAATTATATTAGTACGAAAAAACGCCTATTTCACATGTTGGACATATGAAATTGGCGTTTTGTCGTACTGGCCACTTTGATCTCAAATATTAGGTCTCTACCTATGAAATTGCCGTTTTATATGAAAAAATTTAAACGAATTTTTTTCATGTATTTTTTTCTTTTAATCGAAGTGATCACCCATGCAATCAATGCATCTTTGCCAACGCAGTGGCAGTTTATTGATGCCCTTATTAAAGAAATCAGCTGGACGGGAGGCAACAAATTCTTCAAAGGCATTTTGTACTGCCTCTGGGTATTGAATTTTTTTCCCGCCAAGAAGTTATCCAAATTCTGGAAAAAGTAGTAGTCTGTAGGCGCAAGGTCTGGTTAGTAGGGCGGATGACGGAGAGCTTCCAACCCCAGTTCTTGCAACTTGGAGACCGTCTGCTGTGCCGTATGAGGTCGCGCGTTGTCGTGCAGTAGCAGCGGAGACGAGCGATTGACCAATGCTGGTTGGAGATGTGCCAGCTTCTCCATCATTTTGTTCAGTTCTTTACAGTAGACATCTGCAGTAATGCTCATCCCGTTTGGTAAGAAAGCTGTGATGAATCATACCGGCGCTAGACCACCAAACAGTGACCATCACTTTTCTAGGGGTAAGTTTTCGTTTAGGGCATTGTTTAGGTGCTGAACCAGGATCCATCCAACTTGCTGAGCGCTTGCAGTTATCAAACAGAATCCATTTTTCATCGCGGGTAACAATGCGGTTCAAAATTCCTTCATTTGTGTGTCTGTTGAGCAGTGCCAAGCACGTCTCGACTCGTAATTCGCGCTGGCGATCATTGAGTTCGTGGGGCACTCATTTGTCAAGCTTTTTTACCTTGCCAATTTGACGCAAATGGACCAATATTCTTTTGACGCTAACATCGAAAGCTGCTGCTAATTCAGCCGTAGATTGTGTATCATCAGCTTCCACAATCGCCTTTAATTCGTCATTGTCGACCAAAGTCTTCGGACGACCGCGAGGTTCATTTTTCAGGTCAAAATTTCCAGAACGGAAGCGAGCAAACCAATAACAGGTGGTGCGTTGGTTTGTAGCGTTAGCTCCGTAAACGTCGTTGATGTTGCGTGCCGCTTGTGCCGCGTTGCTGCCACGACGGTACTCATATTCCATAATTACTCGAATTTTTAACCTATCCATGATGACGAAAAAGATTGAAATGCGATGAAAATGTAACACTAATCAATAAACAAATGACTACTTTAAAAAAATGGAAAAAGAATTCCATGTTTTTAAAATAAAAATAACTTGAAATTAGAATTCTTAGCCAAACAAAAATTATTTTGATTTGCAATGGCCAGTACTGCAGAACGGCAATTTCATAGGTAGACCTATTATCTATATCTTCTTTGGTTAGGAATTACAATTTCAAATTTCTACCGCTATTTACTAATGCATTTCGGGTTTCGAAAAACGTAATTCATTTGTTTTTTCCTCTTTTGGTTTTTTCTTTGCGTCACTCTGTTTACAAAATGGAAAACTTGAAATACCTATCGCACTATTTTCGAGTACGAGTTTCACCGTGGCACCAGTGCTACAGAACAGTTTTCGTTCTGGAAATTTCGACCTGCAGAACAAGCCCCGTGGTCGGCCGGACACCAAAGTTGATAATGAAGAATTGAAGTCTATTGTGGAAGCGGATCCATCACAAGCCACGTCCGAGTTAGCTGCAGGCTGCGGTGTTAGTGATAAAACTGTTTTAATCCACATGAAGCACATTGGGAAGATGAAAAAGCTTGAAAGGAGGGTACCTCATGAATTGAGCGCAGCAAACTGACAAACGCGCGTCGACTGCAGCGTTACATTACTCAACCGGCACAATAATAAAGGGATTTTAAATCGAATCTTTATCTGTGATGAAAAAAAAAATGGATCGTGTACGATAATTGGAAACGCTCATTGCAATGGCTGAATCCTGGCGAACCAGCCAAAGCCGGGCTGGCTTTGGCAAGCGAAAATTGACTCAAAAAAAGTTACTTGTGAGCGTTTGGTGGACTAGCGCCGGTGTCGTTCACTACAGCTTTCTTAAATCTGACCAGACGATTACGGCAGATGTCTATTGCTAGCAACTGCAAATCATGATGGAAAATCTAGATGCTAAATAACCGAGGTTGGTCATTCGCTCTAGGCTACTGCTACTTCAGGACAACACTAGACCACACACTGCACAACAGACGGCTACCAAATTAGAGGAGCTTCAAGTGGAATGTCTAAGACATCCACCGTACTCCCTGGACCTCGCTCCAACAGATTACCATTTTTTTGAAATTTTGATAACTTCTTGCAAGGGATAAAATTCAACTCCGATGGGGCAGTCCAAAGCGCCTTCAAAGATTTTATTGATTCATGTCCGAATGTTTTTTTTAGTAAAGGAATGAATTGACTACCTATGAGATGGCAAAAGTGCATAGATAGCAATGGTATTGGTATATACTTTGATTAAATAAATATATCATGTTTTAAAAAATCCACTTTATGTTCCTCCTTTACAAAACGCCAATTTCATACGTAATTATCTAATTTTAATCATAAAGGTTTGTGCCTATATTTCGCATGGGAATCACTTTATTTATTAATATAAGACAATAAGACAAACCAGACAATTCCTTCCTACCTAAATACCTATACTAATAGAACCTAAATATTATCTTTACATAACTACCTAGCTTCCCACAGTTACCTACTTTAATATATGATGTAATAATAACTATACATAAAGTCCACATCTGTTCCTAAATTGAAAGTACTATAAAAACTAGCTAAGTAATATGTAGTTAACGATGTTGGTACCGTAGTATTAAGTAGTAAGTGTTTAAAATATTTGGTAAAATATACTATGGTTACTTTTTGTTAACTCTAATAAAAAAAAACCAAGTTAATCAATGATACACCAATTACATTAAAATTTGCTCAGCCGATTTTCTCACATACATTCCCGTTTTTAATATCAGTATAATACTGAGATGATGCCCAATTATATAGATGCAAATTTTTACATGTACGAAAATTCCTACATGTTAAAATTTTGACTTTAAAGAAATATATTCGGGAATGATTATTAGGTTTTACAACTTGATAAAACTTAAAAGTAAAAAGAATTAAGATTTTATGTGTAGTTTTGTAATTAGATGCATTTCAAAGTCACAAAAAGCTGGAAGATTTTCTTACAACAAAGTGTAAATATGCGAGCGATTAGAGCTATTTATAAAATTTCCCCATAAGCCTCCCGAAGAGACAAATTTAAAGAAATAGGCATACTGACTGTTATGTATGTAAAAAAATATAGTAATGAATTTGATAAAAAATGTGACCAACACAACACAAATACTAGGAATAAGCACAAACTGGCTGTACCAGTGACTAGACTCAGCAAAATAAGCAATTCTTTTAAAGGTCAGTGTATACGTTTCTATAATAAACTCCCAGAAAATGACAAAAATTTGTCAATAAATAAATTTGAAAAAGAAGTTAAAAGACATTTGTGTGCCAAAGGTTATTTTACAAAGTTAAAGATTTCATTGAGGACAGCACACCCTGGGAATAAGAGGACACTATGAGGCGATTTCAGTTTTCTAACTAAACAATGTAGACGGTACTTCTGTACTGTGCTGTACTGTAATATAATGTAGATATTGTAATTTAATATTTTTTTTATTTTTGTTTACATATTTTTTTGTTTTTCTTGTATTGTATGTATGATACATAATTATTTTGGCCATCCTTTTTACTAAAAGGTGGCACCCGCGCGAGTTTCTTACGCCGGTTCTTCTCGCCGGGTTAGGGTTCCGAACCGGTGGTAATTGTAACCCTCCCTTTTTTTTTTTGTTTAACGTTACGTGTTATTCTCAATAAAAAGAATGGACAAAAAAGTATGAAATTAAACTTATTTTCTAAATAATTCCCCTTTTAAATTTGGAATTTATTTTAACTATTTCTTTACTCAATCTTCATAATTTTGAAGTCGGTACCAGCCCGAACAACATCCTGATAAAACAATATTTAAAATAGAACCCACGTTCATGTTTGCTGGTACCGATTTCAAAAATTTGATGATTGAGTAGAAAAATAGTTAAAATTTTAGCCAAATTTAAAAGGGGAATTATTTAGAAAATAAGTTTAATTTCATACATTTTTGTGCATTTTTTCTTTGGAAGTCGGAATATTTTTTCCCTTTTTAGTGATATTTGTTAAATTATTAAATGTAATTCTTGAAATGTATTCAACATTTCAAGAACGTTTAAAATAAACGATTGAATGTATAATTGAATACACGCCAAGCTTCCATTAGGTATTGTATAATGTATATAAGATGATGATGATTACCGTAAGTTACATATGCTTGCAGTTCTATAAGCAATGTAGAAATTTCTAAACGCGTATCCTTAAAGACTGAGGAGTTATAGTCGAACGTACAAAAAAATACATATAATATATATAGCCGAACGTATCGGGGAACGTATATCATATGGTGAGTCCTATTACTATTATAAATGTGAAAGTTTGTAAGGATGGATGGATGGATGTTTGTTACTCTTTCACGCAAAAACTACAGAACGGATTTTGATGAAATTTGGTATGGTAGTAGTTTAGGTTCTGGATTAACATATAGGCAGGGATTAACATTTTTATCCCGAAAAAATATTGTGTTCCCGTCAGATACGCGCAAACTTTGGAGATATCAAAAATTTTGTGCATTTGACCATACATTCAGTAGCAATTATGTTATGTATGGGGCATTTTCAGAAGACTCATAAAAGTGCTTCACTCAATCCCCAGTTTCTTTGAAAATATTGATTTTAGTTTACTATTCGTAAGCTGTTCTTACTGTTCGTAATATTTGTAAGCTGTCTTATTTTCCAGAGCACTTTTCATTTATGTAAAGAAAATTGCAGGAAAATACCGTATTTTGCTGATAATTATAATTTTTTTTTTATATCTATGGACGCTTTCACACCACGTCAATCTGGTCCTGTGGTAAGTTCTCGAAGAACTTGTGTTACGGGTACTAGACAACGGAAATATATTGAATACTTTTATTCTATACTTATATTTAAGGTTTTTATTATAATATTTATACACATCCATGACCTAGGAGCACAGAAAACTTCTTTGTTTTTTTCCTGGCGGGATTCGAATCTGCGACCTCCGGCTTGAGCGCCAACGCGCTAACCACTGAGCCACAAAGGTCATCAGAAGTATGTAAGGTAGCAACTTCATTATTTCGGTATAAATTGTCAACCAAACAACAGTCAACAGGCATGCGGAAGTCTTCATAATTTAGCCGCACTCTTGTATCGTCAATCTATCTCAATTCCATTTCTAGTACAAACCCTGGCTTAGTTAGTCGTAGGAGTTCCACCTGCATTATTTATCGCGTTACATTATTAACTGCGTATCAGCTATAGATGGCTATCGCGGACTACACGCCGAACTGAGTTGCACGCGCAAAGTAAAGATACGAATCGTGTTTTGCGCGTTCCCGTTTACGCACGGCACGATCTGTCGTATTTTTGACGTGATAACGTCATATAATTTGATGGAGCCGGCTGCACGCCCGGAAAAACATGACTCATGCGTTACCTGTAAGCAGCGTTACCTCGCTAAATATGACGCATTGCCGTTACCTCAGCTAGCCGCGCCTTAGGTATGTGAGCGATGGGACGGAGAGGCGGGGGCGCTTGATGTTATTACTCAGTTCGGCGCCGGACTTCGCGGCGGCAACACGCCTACCTAAGGTGCGGCCAATTAGTTCCGCGCGCACTATAAATATGACGTTGTCACGTTGAACTATCGTCAATAAACCGACTTTATAGACAACCGATTTTTTTTTTGCAATTGTAATCGCGTTGCGAGCGTTGCTGTCTGCAGTACAGATATTCAGTTATCTAGCTCAGATTCAAATGCTCACTAAATTGTACTGTAAATAAGATATAATAATATTACTCTATATAATTATGCCTTAGAAAATAAGAAATTTAGGTATATTGCTTGCTAAATAAATAAATGAAAAAAAATTATTTTCTTTTCATAGTTATTCAAACTTCAGCCGTCTCAATATTTAGAAAGTTTTGAAAACATGGAAGAATATATACTTCTATTTTCTCCAAAAAAGGAAATCATAATATATCATTGAAATATTATATACTAGCTGTTGCCCGCGGCTCCGTCCGCGTAAATGTACTACCGGGTATCCCGCGCGAATACCGTACTTTTCCGGGATAGAAAGTAGCCTATGTTTCAATCCAGAGCCTAAATAAACTACTATAATAGCAAATTTCATCAAAATTAACTGTAGCCGTTTAGTGTTTAGTCACATGAAATTAACATTGCACGATAAGAATTCAGTGCAATCTGTACGGTCATTTATATCGGAATGTTTATTTTTATGTAATATTTTTTACAATATTGATACAGTATCTTCCCGTGGTTTTAGGTAATACAAATAATTCATTCGCTTAAATTTCTGAAAAAAAAATACTGGCTATTCGGAGTAATGTATAATGGAAACAGTCATATCAGACCTTAGGGCGCTCGTAACTCTTTTGTCTCTGCAATTATATTTAAAAATATTGATTTTATCTTTTCGCGAAATATATTGTTTTATAGGAAATGTGTAGGATTCCCTTTATATGCCATTATGATATTAGAATTCTCACGACGCATATATTCGGTACTAGCTGTTGCCTGCAACTTCGTTTGGGTATAATAAATAACTAACGGAAACGGAACCCTAAGATAAAAGTAGCCTAAGTTACTCCTTGTAACATCAGCTACCTGCTAGTTGAAGTAAGTGTCGTGAAAATCGGTCCAACCCTTTCAGAGATTAGCCTCAACAAACAGACAGACAAAATGTTAAACATCGATTTTTAATGTAAGTACTATACATACTATAATATTTTTATTTTTTAAAACTTCTATGGATGTTTTGACATCACCTCAAATTTGTCCCGTGGTATCTCGAAGAACTTGTGTTACGGGTACTAGACAACGGAAATATATTTAACACGTATATATTTAATAAATGATACACATGTTTAATCCAAAACTATGACCCAGGAACACAGAAAACGATTAATTTCCTAACGGGATTCGTACTCGCGACATCCGGCTGATACGCCAACGCGCTAACCACTGAGCAGCAGAGGTCGTCATTAACACTTTC
Source organism: Phengaris arion (assembly GCA_963565745.1). Taxonomy (NCBI): domain Eukaryota; kingdom Metazoa; phylum Arthropoda; class Insecta; order Lepidoptera; family Lycaenidae; genus Phengaris; species Phengaris arion. The sequence goes on along the minus strand of OY751449.1, from coordinate 7,280,129 downwards.
ATATCATGCATTTAGTGAAAAGCTGTAAAATCACAAACAGAGACTTCAATTTTATTTATTTGTATTGTTTTGATTTATACGAGAGAAGGCTAGCATCCATGCTGCCTGAGTGCCTTAAGCTGGTCCACCAGAACTAGTCTTAATCCAGCTGTTGCTGTCGTAGGAGTGAGCTCATCATCGCCATGGACGTCATCGTCCTTGTCCATGACTTGCAAAATAAAAAATACAAGGTTTACGAAATTTTTAGTAAAACACTCACGCCTCACTGCAGTATAATTTCCTCAGAATTTTCAACAACCGTATGTCTCGGTCTTTGCCGATATAAATAATTAATCGATCCTCCAAATATTTTTTTGATATTTTGAGTAGCATAGTCACGTAATCCTTCTTTAGCAGTCTCTTTGCGATTGAATTTTCAATTCGTCTGCGATTGATTGAAGGGACCGGACCGGATTGATTTTTAAGTAGACCCAAAGAAAAGGCTTTTAATAAATTGAGCATTCGATACAAAGACAGAAGGAATTCTATTTACGGGGATCGGTGGATTACTGAATTCCTTTGCGTGTTTCAATTTGATTTTGTGCAAAAACCATTTCGTAATTAAATGCTGAATGTTTTCATTAAGCTGACAACATTATCATCGAAATTTTGCAATTACAATTCTGTACTCTTTTGTTTAATTTTATAATATAAAATTTAAAAACACTTACATATTTAGCTTTCGATTTGATTTGATTGCACTACTACAAGCAGATAGTGTCCACGATTTTGTGAAAAAATTGTGAGCCGATAAAGGGAACGTCAAAATTTTCAAATTTAGATCGTTTTGGATCGTTCTATAAAAGCCGTTTCTCTATACGTAAGTTTATATTTTTTCTACTCTGTGCCCAGTGGCACAGAAACTACGCAGTCGTAGTTTTATTTTTCGTAGCCATCAAAGGGTGTCAGTCACTATTTTTCCAGATAATAGAGATTATATTTTTTAAGATTTTTAGCGAAGTTTATTTTACATATATTTGGTCTGGCCCCCAGTAATGTATGTGCAATATTTATGTCTGGTGCCGTAACGACATACAGGTAAAGCCCAGAATTACCATGAACATGGGTCTAGTTCATTTAGAGGAGACGGGGCAAACAGACACGGATATAGAGGACTAGATAAGAAAGAATACTTTTTATAATGTTTCTCTTATATTATAATGTAAAAGTTTCTTATTTTATGCTTTTAATCAAGAGAGGGCGTTAGTAGTTAGATAATAATTATTGCCTGAATTATTTATTTTCCATAATAATTTCTATCATAATATGGTTTTGTCTATACAATAAGGGGCGTCACAGACGGCGAAGATGATATAAAATACTATGTTCAGATAAAATATCGCTTACTATAATATAGTTTATTTGAACTATCACAGACGGATAAGATATTATAATATTGGAATGAAGTTCCTTATGGCGCGTTGCGAATTGTATGGAGGCTGGACGGATTATAGGCACGACACTTTTTGCCACTCGAAATCACAATGTAATAACGACTATTAAGAATGATACAAAAAACGACCTTATCACCTTAACAATAATGTAGAATTTTGCAATTACACATTGTGACTGTTATGACTGTTACATATTGTGACTAGCTAGCCGGGCCTTAGGAGCGCTTTTTGTTATTACTCAGTACGGAGCCGGACTTCGCGGCGGCAACCAAAGCAAAAGCAACCCGCCTGCAAAGCAACCTCACCCCTGACCTAAGGCGCGGCCAACTAGTTCCGTGCACACTTATATATATATATATATATATATATATATATATATATATATATATATATATATATATATATATATATATATATATATTACTAAAACACTAGTAGGTAAGCGTATCCAGTACATATTTTAATAAGAGTTTTCCGTACACGTGGTCTTGTAGACGTGTCCCAGGACCGTAATTAAGTATGTACCCACTACCGCTACCCACTACCCGCAAATAATCCACACACTCGCGTATGTAAATAGTGGGGATTGGGCCGAATTGCGCCATATTTAGTTGCATTCGCGCGGCAAAAATAATTCCCAAACTCATTTTTTTTCCTTGTAGGTAAATAATATATAATACCTACTCATAACGAAAGTGTTGAACATATTTTATACACATCTGCCCGATAATATTTTGTTTGCAATTGAATTTTTTTCAGCGAGAATGAACAATAATGTGCCCAACTGATTTAAGTAAAATAAAATGGTACTTATAGTACATATTTTAAACATCAAAATGTATTCTTAATATAATTATGACAATAGACATAAAATAGATAACATAAAATATAACAGTACCTACTGCATATTTAAACGTTTAGTGACCTTGAATTAAGCTCACCTTTACGCTAAGAACCGACGGAGCGGTTTTCACCCGCGCCCGCCGCGGACCCGCAACTTCTGTAGAATGCAGATATGTATGTAAAAATTTTAATGGCGCGTTTTACACCCGCGGTGTGCGCGGTTGTGCGCGGGTCCCGCTGCACCGGCGCGGGCGGGCAACTAGTAAAATCGCGCGGACCGCGGTCACCCGCAGCCTCGGCGGGTAGCGCCCGCGCGCTCTGCGTTCGGTTTGCGACCGTAATTCAGAAATTCAATTGCAAATATGTATTTTCTTTTTTGCAACCGCGCGTCCTGCGATCTTCGCCCGCCATGTTCGCGGCTGCGTGACCGCGCAAAACCGCGATCTCGTGAGTTTAGAAAAAAAACCGCAGTTTCGACGACACGGGAAAAAACCGCTCCGTGAGTTCTTAGCCATACAGAGTATAATTGAAAAACAAAACACAAACTTTGTAGCTTAAATAATTTACTTATATTTTGTTATTAAAATTTTTCTTTTATCAAGTTTTAAACAAATTTCGTCCTCTCGTAACTTCGTTGAATTTATACAGTATACATATTAATTTTGTTCTAATTGAATTTCTTTATGGACTTTTCTGTTGTTTTTTTTTTCGGATTTAATGGAATATATTATGTCGTTTAATCTAAGCATAGACATTATAAAAAGTTACCCAATTGATAAATATATTTTTTACAACATATGAGCATTTCAGTACCTACGTTCTGCTACTTGTAATTAAACTATTTAACTTATATCTATAAATTGCATATTGGTATTTTTACTAGTCAAAAACACAAGTTGCGTTAAATATGTTTCATATTTTAGGGGCATAGAGGAGAACAAAACAATATTTTTATTTGTATGCATAATTAATCATCCATGAACATAACCAAGGCCGTACAACAAGGGGGTTGGGGGTTGGAATTATTCATTCAACAAACAACGCGGGCTTAACTACCCGACAGAACTAAACAAAATACCCAATGAAGCGGTAGTAATGTTTCAAATAGTTCATCAACATTATGGGAAAACGTTAGTTAAAAGTAAAGATGTTTGTTTGTGATTTCATCATTATGAGGATCCAATTGTGTTCGTAGTGGTAGTAATGAAATAATAATGTTACATTATCAAATAAAGGCATGAAATATGCGCATTTTCCCCTTTCATTAAAATCTCGGATTTCACTAATGACATGATACCAAACCACCACGCTTAAACTAAAGAACAATCGAGAAATATAGTCTTATAGTTCTCTATTATTCGTCAAAGCCAGCATCAGTTTTGTTGACAACCCTAAAATGCCGGCACAGTTTCATGTAACAGCACAATAAAAACGGAACCATCCTGTACCACACAAAAATAGATGTTTCGAAACCGCATCCCCATAAAAAAGACATAAATAAAATAAACATCGGCACAACCCTATCGAGAAGTCACGTGCGAGTTAAATGGTCTAAAACGGAAGCAATAAAGCTTCATCATTTGTTGTCGAACTTATCTGATAATGTACTAAAACTGGTGAACATAGTTTGTTTATATTAATAAACCTTACCGACGAAGGAGCTTCTATGTGAGCGTTAAACTCAAGTAAAAATGAATAAGGCCTGTCGGGTAATAAGGCTTATTTCAGACTACGCTGTACTATTGCTCTATCTATATAGTATAGCAAAGAAGGACCTAATGCTATAATATGTAGCAAGGCGTTCACATTACGCGATATTATCGCAAGCATTTATACTATATAGCAAGCTCAGTATGGTTGTGTCGTTTCGCTTGCGGGGCGGCCGGGGGTGAGGGAGGAGGAAGAGGGCGGCGCGCGATATACCACAGCATGAACTCGGCGCATCCTATCATTTTATAGCGTATAGTAAGCCAATAAGATATAGTACAGTTTGAACGTGTCCATAACAATGTATGGTGCGCGATATTGTTGTGCTATAAGCTATATGCTGTATGCTATTATATTATAGCGTAGTCTGAAAGCCGCTAGAACACAACATAAAGTAATCCCCACTACCCGAAATCACAGTCATAGGTAGACAACGATCAAAGATAGTGGCCCAAACATGTCACGTCTCGTTCAAGCACTCGCTGCCATCAGTTCGACGTCATTCATCCTGGACGGCGGACGCTCAAGATCGAATTTTATTATAACAGTCGAATGAAATGTAAGAATTTTTGTATGAGGTTTAATACATATTACAAAACTTTGCTACATTATTTTGCAGTTTAATTGTCTATTAGTTCATGCTTTAGAGGGCTGTGAATTGTGATGTCGGAATATTATAAATTAGACCGAATGATGTTTTTTTTTTAATTTTCTTCACAAAGTGATTTTATAGGCCTTAATACCCATTAAGGCCTATAAAATTCAACCACCATACCAACTCTCTTTGTTACCGTCACAGATGTAAGCAGCACCAACAGGCTGCTATGAGGAAGTGTTGTAAATGCAGCAAGTGGTACCATGGGGAGTTCGTTGGTTTGTCAGAGGAGGACGATCATAATTTTTGGATCCAGATCGTTTCTTATAAAAACAAAACTATTTTTAAGGACGTGCCACGTAATTTTGTGCATTAGAATGAGCGACGCATCAGTTTGCTATTGTATAATTGTCTGGTTGTATTAAATTTTTCACACCAGAAACACTTTTTAATTTATATTTCCTTAGCTTGTTTTATCTTCTCACCACCAAAATATTATATTCTTTATACCTAAACCGAGCCCCAACTTTCAAGTGAAAACAGACTTTGCGTGATGCCATTGCATAAAAACAATATGTTATTGGTAAATATATAATTACGCAAAACACAATAATCATGTCAGTAACGTAATTAGACCCACAGCGATGAATAGCTCAGAAAAATTATGTGCATTTCAAGGCATTCAACATAATGACATTATTTACTGCTTATTACAGGTTTTAAATGAACCCATACTATTCAATATAGAAAATAATAAAGGAAAATAAAGTTCTCTTATTGGTCAATTGCTCGGGTCTCGTCAACCCTTTTGACGCAGATCAGGTTACAGTCACGGATAGGTATCAGTTATCCAATATGGCCGGTCGTGTAAGTTGTTAAGTTATTAACATCGTATTGATTCCACGCTTTGAACACGTAAAACCAAGCCACATGATATTAAGACCAATAAAAATACTTTCCAATGTTGTTAAGGTAATAAAAAAATCGAGATTTATCTACATATTCTGGTGTATAGCGCACACAATAATTATATTCCGGTGATTTGGAAGGATGTCTGTGATATACAACATAATATGTAAGCTCCTATACTGCGTTTAATAATGTTAGTCAGTAAAATTAAAGAAATGAAAAAAGAGACCTATTTTTTTAATTCTTCTTAGTCATTAGTAAAGACGTACAGAATAGACATTTGGCTGTCATTTTGCTGCCTCAGAATAAAATATCGGTTGTCTGTAAAGTCTGTTTACTGACGATAGTTGAACGTGACAACGTCAACAACAACAACAACAACAACAATAACAACAACAACAACAACAACAACAACAATAACAACAATAATAATAATAATAATAAAATGCGAGGTAACGCTGGTACTTGGTAACGGTACTTGATAACAGTACTTGGTAACGCATGAGTCATGTTTTTTCGTGCGTGCAGCCGGCTGCATCGAATTATAAGACGTTACACGTCAAAAAGACGTATAGATTTAGTTTGCAAACACATACAAGCTGAGTACCAAAAGTTACCAAGACAATCACATATTTATTTACAGATTTTAATTAAGTTTATGATACAAGGAATGTTAAAAAGTAAACAAAATTCGAATCAAGAATCGTTAGGCATCCAAAATAGTAAAATCAGTGGAGCATGACGTCAAAAGCAACCTAGGGTAGGAACGACCAATAGCAGCGAGTCACGGGCTGTAGTGCACTTTGTTTTAATAGTGCTACGCAGGATTAGTTTTTGAGTAGTCCTTCAAACAATGGTGCCTACGAAAAGGGAGGGATCTAAAGAACGCCATGTTCCCTCGCTTTATAAAGCCGGTCCCTTGGACGTTTTACATGTACTTTAAATTTTAATGAACTGCGTATGTACTTCTGAATTTGTAATGGACTTCATTATATTTAATTAATGATGTGCCTACTTACAATTACGTCTTTATTATTACTGACTAAAATGTTTAATTTAAATAAATGTCAGTTTTGTACAGTTTTTAGGTGCCTAAATTTAAATCCTAGTAAGAAAATATGATTAAAATCCGAAAATACTGTCATCCTGCCTAAAGAACATCACTATAAAAAAGAATAGAAAAATTAAATTTTGTACACCTAGCGTATTAGAGCCGTACTTTAGAAAATTAAGTAGTCATGTAAGAAGTTTAAGTAGCTTCCGACAGATGGCGTTATATTGATGGCGTCCTATCCAAAATCCTGTCGTGTCGTGGCACGTCCTTGAAATTTCACTCGCAATACCGCTCTGGAAGTTTCACTTCAAAATCTATTGATTAAAGTGTTTTACTTATTTAATACTACCTACGCAAAATTCTTTAGCCCTTATTTTTCCTGTATAACCAACAATGCAGGCTATCAGTTATTCTAACAGTTTGAGTGAGGTGCACTTTTTGTAATGTTCGCGTAATCCTCGGCTTACCGGTTGTGGAAGCAAAACTGTCGGCCTCCGAAGCCTCGCTAAAAACCGTTGGATTTTGGGATTTACTGGGAACCAAACGATGCAGCGTCATGCAGGTAAAGTGCTTTACCGTTTGTTTGCCAATCGGTTGTAAGTTTTAGATAAATTTTTTGCTATATGCTCTGAAACCAAATAATGATATCCAGTTCAAAATAATCAACGATGATTATACTCTTTCACTTTTAAACCTATGGCCGTCGCACAATTTAAATCAGATATAATTATGAATTTTATTCGTCAGTTTATAACTTTTCTATATATTACCGTGTCTTAAAAAATTTCAAGATTGTTATTTGCTTCAAAATCCATGGAGCGAATATATTTGCTCCGTGTTCAAAAAACACTTTGATAATGAAATGCAGATTCAGGCTTTATTGCTTCAATCATATTCTTAAAAGTTTGTTATAAATATTTATTTAATCAACAGAAATAATTATAATATTTAAGATATGAGAGAAGCAAAATATAATAATGTGTATGCAAATAACGTAATTTTCCAACAGTAGGCCCTGCGGTGTACCTCGAGAATTGGCAATATTATTCTTCTGAATTCGCTTAATGCCCCACAATTTACGTGTTCGTATTGAGAATTTAATTTGGTTTTTTTAAGAAAAAAACACGCGAACGTGTTTAAATAATCATGCCTTGGCCCCACGCCAGGGCAAATCCCACCTGACACAGTATCGTATCCTGGGTATATAAAATGAACGCAAATCTACCGATTTATTACGTATTTTGAAGATTTCTTTTTATTTTTAAAGAAGATTTTTTTAAAATAAATATTGTGTTTTTAAATAAATAACCTTATCAAGACCATCTCAGGATATGTTTAAGGAGGGTTCCGTAACTATAACCACGCAAAGGGTTATATTTAAATTACTTTAAAAGTTATTGTCCGATTTCGCTTTATTTAATTTTTCTAAAGTGTTTTTTGCATGACATATTAGCACAGAGTCACTTTAGTCAGTTACAAATTTCATTCTCTTATATTTTAGTAATGCCAGGCTGCAACTTATTAACCAATTTGTAGGACTATTAATCGAAAATGGTTGAAACTTTGTCTCTATTTGAAAATATGTATTCGACGATATACCACACGATGGGGTAGAAAAAAAATCATCCTCACTTCACATGTATGGAGGGCCATCCGTACTATAATATAAAAATATTATTATATTATAATGCCAAAACTGAAATTTATACACAGTCTAAAACTATACCAAATTTCATCCATTTATATTCATAATTACAGATCTTAGAAGGGAGAGACAAACAGACAGGCAGACATACAGAAAGACGAAATAATGAAACTATAAGGGTACCTCGAGTACTACAGAACCCTCAAAATAGTCATTTATGAAAGTCAAACATTCACGCATTCTCAAAATTTAGATCATCATCACTAGAGCCCTGCTATAATATTCCATAGCCATTAGGTATACCAGAATAGCAACTATATTTTAAAGGCCTCCTAACTACAATTTCTTATATGCTCACATTATCTCAGCCAAATGAATATCTGTGACAAAAACTTCAAAGCGCACGTTGCGATTAGAATCTTTCTGTACGAGAATAAATTTGTCGTCAGCTGTTTGTTTGATCTAAAGATTAAAAAGTCGGCAGGAGCAAATGTTGCAGTTGGAAAGTTTTTACGAAGAAGCAAACACTAGATTAACATACATTATACATTCTGAAATTCGTTCCACTTTTTACGCTCTCAAAACTCCTTTAGTATCTACTGTCTAGTTTTTGTGTGCTGTAAAATTTGCAAGATTTTTTTACGACTTCCTCGTAACTGAAAAGGTTTAATTAAGTCTCGCTGTAAACGGGTAATTTCGATAGTGACACACTAAATTATGAAAACAATAAGTACCTACAACCACACTAACGTTTCTGAGGGTAAGCACGAACAATTGACAAGCATGTATTCGTATGCATGTTTATCGAATGTCAATTCGAATATCGAATGGCGCTGTCATAGTTTTCATATAATTATATAACTTTCGATAAAGTTACGAATGATCCCGCGTGAAATTGGGTTTTAAAGTTGGGAGTTTAGTCTTGAAAGAGGGATATATAATTGGCCATGTGAAAAACGGTGCGGCTGGTACCCAAATTATCCTCGAAAATATTCATCTTATACTTTATACGAGACGATCTTGTATATATATATAATCGGTATCTCGATAACGGCTACAATTGTTACCAAGAAATTTAGTATGCACTATATAGGGAGTTTTGGGGGACAAAAATCGTTCTAGCTAGAAACTGCGCATTTTTAAGCTGATATATGTTTTTTTTATTTCGTCGTGCAACAATATATCAATAATTCTTACTCTCTTACGTCAGTCTGCTTGGCAGCTTGGTATGCCTACCTACGTATAATTTTTGCATTGTTTGGAAATTCGGAATGTGGTGAGTTCGAATCCCGGTAAGATAAATATTGTTGTGATTCTTATTATTATTTTTTTAATATTTTTAATTATTTTATCGTTCTACGAAAACACCGAGCAAAGCTCGGTCTCCCAGGTACTTTAAATTACCTGCCGTAAAGGGCCATATTGATCTATATTAAATGCACAATGTATTTTAAGGTACTTAATTGGATATGGATTAATGCTGTATTTCGTAAATAAGCCATTATTTTTCGTAAAAAGACAAGAGGAAAAAATGGTTATTATGGCTTAGACATACACACACCGGCATATTTAGCGGAACATAAAATAAAGGTTTGATATCAGTATCATGTAAGGTTGCTGGCTGGTTTATACGTCATTTAATTTAAAAAGAAATATTTTCAAATTAAGAAAACAACTGAACATCACATTTTATGCAATTGTTTTAATTTTATTTAAATACACCTTATCTGGAGCGAACTTCGAGTATTTCTTTCTTTCTGAGTTTGATTTAAAATTTCATTGAAATACTGTTTTTTGTTAGTTTTTTTTTAAATCGCGTATCTTCTTGGAGTTGAGGACTGAATTATGCCTGACTTAGCCCCAACGGAGATTGCCAGGGCACTCGAAATGCGAAGAAATGGTCAAACCTACAGTGATATCCAGAGATCTTCGTCGACCGGTTTCAACGATCCATCGCAGTATCCAACGGTTCAGGGAGACCGGTACTTATGTGAGAAGAGCAGGACAAGGCAGAAAAAGACGCACTTCGAGTAGGGATGATCGTTTCATTCCGCTTCGTGTACGTTGGAACCCCCGTTTGACGGCCGTCCAAGCCCGACATGAGTTAAAAGCAGTGCGGAGTGTAACCGTAAGTGAGCGTACGGTACGAAGAAGGTTCGAAGAAGCTGGTTTGGGTTCATTTGTGCCCGCCAAGGCTCCAAGGCTCGAGGTAAATCATCGTAGAAACAGGTTAACTTTTGCTCAGGAACATCGACTTTGGAACGCGGACCAATGGAGTAAGGCATTTTTTAGTGATGAGTGCAGAATTCTCTTAAATCAAATTGACGGCAGGCAAAGAATATACAGACGCAAAGGAGAACGATACATTCAGACAAATTTTGAAACTACAGTTGCATACGGTGGTGGATCAATAATGGTTTGGGCGGGCATTTGTTTGGGAGCTCGCACAGACTTGGTAGTGATTGACAGAGGGAGTCTGACTGCAGACCGCTATATCAGAGAAGTTTTAAAAGAAAATGTCGTACCGTTTGCCCCATATATCGGTGACGATTTTGTTTTTATGCAGGATAATGCTCGGCCGTTTACCGCTCGGGTAACTCAAGCTTATCTTAATGATATGAATATCACTGTTATCACCGGATATGAACCCAATAGAGCACGTTTGGGACTTGCTGAAAAGAAAAGTTAAGTCCAGAATTCCAGCTCCTGCCAACGTGGGTGAACTGCGAATCGCCGTAGTTGAGGAATGGCGGAGACTAACCCAGGAGACCATCGATAACATTATTCTCAGTATGCCTTGATGGGTAGAAACTTTAATAAGAGTACGTGGAGGAAATACGCGATATTAATCACCATTTTTCTAATTTAATTAATTGTTATTTTAATATTAATTTTCACTTTTCCCGGTTACATAAAAAGTTCATAAATGCACCATTTTTCACAAATAGCCTTTACTCGCAAAATCTGTTCTGAATGTAATCTCATTTTAAGTAAAACAAATGAAACTTTAAATAACAAAAGAAGTGTAGTAAGTAGATTTTAAAATAAAACCATATTTTTTTAATTATGGACCTTTTTTTTGTGTTCCGCTAAATATGCCGATGTGTTTATATCTACCATTAGAAACCACCAAAATTATCAGTGTTTCTCTACTATATTATGAATATTATATACATATATAAGCATTTCTCTTGAATCCCTTTATCTATTAAAAAATCCCGCATCAGAATCCGTTGCGTAGTCTTAAAGATCTAAGCATAATAACTATATCTCCCCCACACCGGTTTCGGTGACGGTGGCCGGTTTTCGTTCAAACCAGGCCAGTTACGCAGGAGTCATTTTATATTGCCCAAGTGTGTGCGCAGTACACAAGAGCACTGTCTATTCCTCTACTCTCATAACCCAGTGGAACGGATGACCGACACGACTGGCGTGAGATCAGGCGCAGCGCGCAGGTCCGACTTTTTACATGCCCATCTGACGCATGTATCATCTTTCTTGTCAAACAATCAGGTGATCGGCCTGCATTGTCCTAAACAAACTTGGAAACAACATTTCTTTGTTGTTCCAATGCGGGAATCGAACCCACGACCTCCGAGTCGAGAGCCAAGCTCTAACCCCTAGATCACGGAGGCTGTTCTGTCTGTATGTATGAGATCTAAGCGTATCTAGGGACAGACAGAAAAAGCGACTCTGTTTTATACTATATAGTGAAGAACGAAACTTAAATGCAATTTCCTATTACCGATGATGCTATAGCTATATATTTAGGCAGATATATATTTATTGAGAGTACTAATTAATGCGAGAGGCTTCGACTCGTAATTCTTTTTACTTATTACTTTTAACTTATAATGTAACATTGTTTTACATAGCACATTATTATGTAGCATGTTATTTCAAAAGACCCAGAAGCCAAGGGCACCCAACCCAAGTATTAGGTAAAAAAGTATGGCTATTCAAATTGGCATTCGAATTTGAAAGTCAAGTTCCCATAAGGTACCATTATCCGCATCCGTTCGAAGTGTAATAAGCGGAATTATAATACTGTATTAATTTACAAACGATACTGTACCACATCAAAGGGGTCCCGGATTAGCATGAGAGAGGTTGTGGGATAATAAAATGCCAGTAGTTGTCGACTAGTGCACCTTAGGGGCTAATTTCGTCTGGCAGCTAATTGTCTGCCCCGGGCCATACTGTTTTTTAGTCATATGATGAGCTTCTGAACCATTTTCCATATAATTACCCGACATAATAGGCACCTGTTTTATGGAATATGGAAATTATTGTAGGTACTATATATATAACTCTTAATAAATAATATAAATATAATGCGCCGTAATTGAAGTAGGTACCTACCTAACATTTAGGTATAAAGTCAAGAATTGAAAAAGTACTGCCGCTTATGTTTATTAATATTTATTATTATATTATTATATCTAATAAATAAAACGAGCCTTACCTAGGAGAAAACTTTTCTTGGAATACAATAGTAATAATATCCATGGACGCTTCACACCACGTCAATTTAGCCCTGTACTGTGTATTCAAAAAACTTGTATTACAGGTACCAGACAACGGAAAGTATATATGACGCCTTTATACTATACAATATACACATGTACTTGAGATTTTATTTACTATATTATACACATATTTAATACACATCCAATATCTATGATCCTGGAACATTGAAAACTTTGCTCTCTCGGTGGGCTCCGAAACCAGGATCTCCAGCTTGAGCACCAACGCTCTGACCACTAAGCCACAGAGGCTGTTGAATAATATAAATAAGTAGTAAATATAGGTGCAATTTTAAACAACTAGCCACCAGGCTAGTTATAGTCCGACGTAGCTACGCTGGTCTTAACCTGACCGTTAGCGTAGACCCTTTCGAAAAAAAAGGCAATTCACTTTCATTTGTCACTTTTATTTAACTTTACTTAACACTTTACTTAATTCTAGTCTAGAGTCTAGACAAGATATTATATTTCGTCATTATACAAGAGAACATTGATATTTGATAAGTAATCTACATACATGTAAATTTTCATTGGTTTGAAAAATTTCGTGAAAATCTAATTTGAAGTATCCACCCTTGTTCTTAAAAAAATATATACATGATGACAAAGTTTACAGAGGACTGAAAATATTGGATTGCGACAAAATTGTAAACACATTGACTAGAGTATCCCATACTATGATCATTCTATCAAACACTACATTTTGTACCTCCTTACTAACGTGGGGAAAATAATTCAATGCTTCACACATGAAAATATTAGGGGAGTGAGTGGCTGTATTTTTTTAAGTTAATAATTTTTTTTTATTGTATAAGTCACAATATGAAGAATAAAAATCACTTTTATGTAATTATCTTTACGCATTTCACATAGAATACCTATTGGCGTTTCCGAGATAATATAAAAGTACCCAGAGGGCGGAATATGGAAATTGCTGAATGTTAATGTCAATACCAAATTTAAAAAAAAAAGATGTGTTATTCACGAAGCAAGAAAAATTTCTTGCTTCGTGAATAACAGGTTTTCTTCGGCTATTTCCGTACTTCGGCTGCCCTGCTTCGAGGCAGTTTTAGATCTTGAAAACGCTTTTAGTCCTATTTAATAATATGTAGCTTAGAAAGTTTCATTTTCAGAAACAAACAGCGTAAAATTTATTAGCTATTAATCTTGATATTTACAACAAAAAGCAGTGATGTATTTAAGAGATATGACATTAGATAAGTGCCTGTGAATAACAATAGCGTGACAGTAAATTGTTTCCTTACTTAAAGATATCAGATAAGTGTATTTTAAGACGTCTATCAGCCGGGATAAACCGCTATTTAACTAAGACAAAGGCTTTTGTTTGGGGAAGACAATTTTTGATTAGCCCAAACTCCTTGTGACGAGCTCTTCGCGCCTTACAAAGAATGCAAATGAAATTGAATGTTTAACTTAGATACATACTTTTGAAATTGGTGATGTTTTTGTACCCCGACGGATTTCAACTGACCTACGACCCGATCACGGCACAGAAAACAAGTGGATATGTATATTATGACACAATGAGTATGGAAGTCTTTGTCATCACGCGCACAGATACACCGATAGTAATCATACATCGCACTACACACACAGTACTCGTTTGATTGGTTGTGTATATTTTAGTAGAAACTAGCATGTTTTATCAAATATAAATTTGAAAATATTTTTTATACTTCAACACAAGTACTTACGACGTTTTGTATACTAAGTAAAATGAAATTTGACGAATCATGAATGAAAGAAATACGCGTAGGAACGCTTATTCGTGGCACACGAGCCACGCCTACTTCGCACTTCTATTTGTTTTCCGTTCCGTAGACTGTGTATTTGGCATGCATGACATAATATTTTGTGATCATGTTATTACTAAACACCACGTGTTACGTAGAGTCCATTCATGCCAAGGCATGACTTTAAAAAGTTTTGTCAAAATACAATAATTAGGACTGTTAGAAAATAAAATAAACACAAACATAATATTGACCCAAAATATTTTTAATCACACAAGTTAATCAGTTAATTATTGCGGTTTGTATTGTAATAGCCGAGCGTTGCGGCGCCATTTTGTAAAGCAGATTAAACAAAATGTCGGCTTAAATTACACGCCGCGCAAAAATATTGTATCATTTGTTTCGTTCTCGGTGATTTAAGTGACCACACTTCATTTGCAGCTTTTGTCACGTGGATAAATGACATTTAAGCTTTATTCCGACATAATAGACTTGCATTTTATTAAATTACATGTTTCATATTACTTTTATACGCTAACATTGGCTTATACGTACCGTATACTTTTTTCGGTGATGTCATTTTCTAGCTTCCGGTTTTGATTTTATTTCATATTTATACCTTCATTTAAACTAGCAGAGAAAAGTTTCATAAAAAATCATCATATTATTTCAAAATTTTTCACTACATATCTAATTTTGCACACGATACTCAGAGTATATCTAGTACATTCGTACGGTCGCAGGCAAGCCGGCGTGCCTCTCGTCGACCTTATAACTATGGCGATTCGGTTCACAATTAGTACGCCGGCTTGACAGCGACCGAACCTACTAATGCAGCTGCATACTCTTACAGCTAATGGGCCGAACTGCCCCATTAGTGGAATTCGCTAACGATACTAATAAGTGCTTAAATTAACGTTTATTTTGCCATATAATAGTTTGTAGATAACACACATAATATTGCGGCTTGTATGTGTATATTAACTATAATTATAAGTAAGTATTAGGTATAATAACATTACATGTTGTCACTGGTATCAATATGTCAGGCTATCAAAGTCAAAAATTTTTATTCAAAGTTGGTACCTATTAATAAACACTTTCTGAATGTCGGCATACGTGATGAACCACCGATTCGGGAACTAACTCGGCGAAAAGAACCGGCGTATGAAACTCGCACGGGGCCATCTTTTAGCAGAAAGATGGAAAATAAATACATAACAAGAGTACAATACACAGAAGTAGCCTTGCAGATGTCCATCCTATTCCCATGATGTGCGATCGTCAATAAAATTATTGACCCTATAATAAGCTTTAGAACACAGACGTTCTTTAACTACTTCTTTAAATTTATTAATAGACAGATTTTGAACGTTTTTTAGGATTCTATTGTATAGGATACATTGACTTTTAAAAGATTTATTAATTAGTGTTACCGACTCTACGCCTAATCGTAATGTGAACCCCAATTCAATTAGGTATCAATGAAATATAAGCGAATTGTCTTGATATCATAAACTAATCTTGGAATTTGGACCTATCAAAATGTGTTTGACGATGGTTTGACGTTTATGAAAATACTATTTTGCTGTTTTAACATCTTACCAAGACTCCTTATAAACCGTAGTATTTCAAGATTCAATTATCAGAATCAAATTTTAATTTAAAACCATTTTTTACATCCTTGCTTATATTCAATTTAAGTTATTAAGGAGTGAGTGGCGCCATCTAAAATAAAATAATTTTATGATGCAGTAAAATTTTAAATTTCTAGTAGATAATCGCATCAGGAAATTGAATTTACCTACTCTTTACAAGGCCAGCTTCAAATAATTCATACATGATGATACAAAGAGGTCCCATCGGAGCGTGAAATTGCCAAAAAACTTCGAACCCATCACGAATCAAATGACAATTTGAAATTGTAAAGCTTACTGAAGAATTGGATGAACTGGGAAACAATTAACGGCGACGAACGATGCGAAAAATTGGAATAATCGGCGCCATGTTGGATTTTTGAATTAAATAAATTGTAATTTTTGGAAAGCACTCCGATTTAAGCACTCCTGTACGACATACCGGCACTGAAATATTGACCTACTAACAGTTTTGTCCGATGGAAATATCAAATTAAAATACGCGAGTTTTGAACACGAAGAGAAATGGAAATGATCGAATATAATTGAAAAAATTAGAATAACATGAACCTATGCAAATTCGTACGGGCGCAATTTTTTGCTCTATTACGATTCTATACTTGGACGGGAAAAAGCCGAAACGCCGGAATATGTAAAAATGTTTAGTGAATTTTTTCTAGAATATGTCTAACCATTATTTTTAGGGTTCCGTACCCAAATAGTAAAAACGACCTTGAAACTTCGCTGTCTGTCTATCTGTTAGTCTATCTGTCACAAGGCTGTATCTCCTTAAAAGTATAAGCTAGACAGTTGAAATTTTCGCAGATGGTGTATAATTTCTACTGCCGCTATGACAACAAATACTAAAAACAGAATGAAATAAATATTTAAGGAGGCTCCCAATCAGCAAACGTGTTTTTTTTTTTTTGCATTTCGTACGGAAAACTACCTACCCTACCCGCGCAAGTTCGACTTGCACTTGGCCGGGTATTTCAAACTAGTCAACACTTATGTGAAATCGTTCATTACTTTAAACGCTTTTGCTCGCATGGTACATTCACACTAAAACGATAAAAATTATACGTACCTAATTCAATCAAAAACCCAGCTTCCGGATTGACGAAGAAATGCAATCAAAGAAAATTAATGAACTTCTAGAATTCGAATAAAATAAATAGTCATGATTAAAGGGCTATTAGAGGCTAATGGATTTTATTATTTATCGAGCTCCAAGCAGGGACTTTGGACAAACAAAGAGAGTTCTAGAGTCGTTTAACTATACTAAAGTCAACTAAAACTTGACCCAAGTTTAATTATAAACTGAACGATCGAGTCTTGGGAACTACCGCAAACTTGAGATGATGCCTTGATGACACTACTAACTTTTTTACTTTGACCTCTCCGTATCAACTAACTTAGCTTTAAGATAAATTTTAAGTAAATTTTAGATTTTCATTCGAAACGTGCTCCACGAGCGTCAAAGTATTCGCTTTTTGAATGTTGTACGAATATTATGGTGTTTTGGTTTAGAACACTAAAAGTCAGCTGCTTATCTTTTAGCTTTCATAGTTACAAGGCGAGCGCATATACATTTTTAATATTAAAATTAAACTGTTGTCCACTTAATATAAACTTTATAAAGTAGTTATTAAAATAAGTTTTGAGTTTAAACTGTTGTTACATGAAAACCGAAAGAAAAAGAAAGAAAAGTAAACAAAATTGAAAACTTCAGGGTAGGCGAGATTGATTTTCCAAATGTTGTAACAGCTAGTGCCGTTACAGGGCTGGACTAGGCAACTGCGAATTCTACGGAAAGTCAAAGTCATTGGAACGAAGTTCCTTATGGCGCGTTGCGAATTGTGTATTGGAGCTGGACGGATTATAGGCACGACACATTTTGCCATTCGAAATCACAATGTAATAACGACTATTAAGAATGATAGAAAAAACGACCTTATCACCTTGACAATAATGTAGAATTTTGCAATTACACATTCTGACTGTTATGACTGTTACATATTGTAGCTAGCTAGCCGGGCCTTAGGTATGCGAGCGGCGCGGTGGGACGGAAGAGCGCTTGATGTTATACTCAGTACGGAGCCGGACTTCGCGGCAGCAACACTGCGAGCAACCCGCCCCCTTTACCCCTGTCCCTACCTAAGGCGCGACCAACTAGTTCCGCGCGCACTATATAATATATATACTTAGTTCAACTATTTGTTTTGTATAATATAATGTATTATATCAATACAGATAAACAAAATTAAAGTGTCTGTTTATTAATTTCAAATTAACAGCTTTTATTTTCACTTAATGCATTTAAAAGTATGATCGGTACTTACAGTAAAATATAAATTGTTAACATTTATCTGTCCGTCTGTCAGTCTGTGTGTTGGTCCGGCTAATCTCTGTATTTATATATATATATATATATTATAACTTCGTTCCATCCGGTTGTCCCTTTTTTGTTTATTTAAAGTATTTTAAATACACTTTCTGAATGTCGTCTCTAGATGAAACCTACTACTAGGGGACTGCCGGGAACTAGCCCGACGAGAAGAACCGGCGAAATTAACTCGCTCGGGGCTATCGTTTATCAAAAAGATGGAAAATTGTTTGAAAATTAGGCCATATTTTATCAAAAAGTTTACATTTCCGGCTTAAATTAATTATTAATTAAGTTGGAATTACTTGGCAAAGTCCATACTTTGAAAGAGCTTCCATTAATTACAATAATTGATAGGACCATTAAAAAAAACCTAGAAAAATGTAAGACGTTTGTACCTAAACCAGTATTACGTCTTTCAGTTTCAGTAAAAAAAAATGTAGGAACGTAGATTACGGCGTATCATTTATCTGCGATGTTGACATAAGATGATCAGGCCCCGAGCCTACGACAGACATAGAAACATTTTTTAAACCGCCCCGAGCCCTACAAAGCAATTTGCCTGGGCAAACAATCCGTACGCCGGGCTGAGCGTCTTTCGTTCTATTTGCGTCGTAACTCAAGTTATGATAACACTAAAGATATGCTTATACAGTTGAGTAATTTGTGATACACAGCCTAAGTTCTTAATTAAGTAAACTTATTAGATTCTTTCCTGAAAAATGTGGTGTTAGTAATCTAAATTAATTAATTTGGATTGCTGAACACAATATACACGTGCTTTAAATATTTTAAAGTATTTTCTTTTATTCTAAATTTTCCTTTAATATTTTCCTGAGTATAAGCTTTGTTATACAGGGTGTTTATTCAGTCAGTTGCCAAACTTTCAAGAGTGAATTATACTGCTATAGAACAGATAGCACTTTCGTGGGAAACAGCCGATTTTTTTTCAATAAGTAAAGATGATGCCATAGTAAAAGTTGTATGTATTCAAGAGTATAATATTCGTTTGGCCACTGAGTGAATAAACGGTCTGTATAAAAGTCAGGGTACCCTATGTACCATGGGTACCATATGATTCATTCATTCATGTTTTATGAATATAGATTCGTCTGTTTTTTAAGCATTTTTTTCAGGGAGCTTCCATGACAACTTAACATTAACTTTGATATCAATAAAGCAAACTACTAGTTGCAGGCATCAATAAAGCAACTGCTAGTACAAGTTAATTCGTATTGAAAATTATGAGAGCCTTTTTTCATCAAAATACACACACACATATATATATACAATATTCCCAAGTAAAGGCTGCTCGCTAAATATATTAGACTCATATGCTTTATAGATTCCTTGCAAAGCTTAAAATGCAGTCGACCTACATCCACAACAATGGGGCCGATGTTTTCGGGAACACAACACGTCACCCGTAGCCTCCCGTTTGTTCAGATGCCAGTTTTTCTAGAAATTTCGTTGGCATTTTCATAAGAAAATTTGAAAAGATTTTGCTAAAACGTTTTTAAGGTCGAAGTTTTGTTTTTAATTAGCATAATTTGTCATTAGCATATACATAGTTGTTTGTGACTTTTAAACATAATAATTAACCCAAAAAAAAACCTTTAATAACATTGCCAATTTTAAGATTGAGGTATCCGTTTGCGAGATATTCAAGTTGAATGCGCATTTTGTTTTGTTAAAATAGGGCGTGCCTCTCCCCTCTAAATGCTAAACGGCTGGCTCCAAAAATGAACGTGTTGATCTTTGAAGGAAAACTATAACGGCTTATCTCACTTTGTTCGTACGGGAGTTATAGATAATAAACTTTTAAAATGCGCATTAATTGAAAAATTTCGTACAAAAACAACTAAATTATAAAATAACATCCTACTAATATTATAAATGTAAAAGTTTGTGAGAATGAATGGATGTTTGTTACTCTTTCACGCAAAAACTACTGAAAAAACTACTACTTCGTTGAAATTTGGTATGGTAGTAGTTTAGGCTCTGGATTAAAACATAGGCTACTTTTTATCCCGAAAAAATACAGTGTTCCCGAGGTATACTGTGTTTACGCGGGCGGAGCCGCGAGCAACAGCTAGTATAACATATTAATATAATGGTACGGTACCCCAGGTGTGCGAGCCCGTCTCGCACTCGGCCGGTTTTAATACAAAGAACGAGAAAGAAAATATGATATCAGCTAATCAACGATTAACTTTAACAGGCGTTGGTTAAATTGGCACTTAATCAAATAGAATTAGCGGGACATTAAAGCAATTTCGTACAAACAGCCTAAACAAATAAACATCGGTTTTGTAAGGAGTCCAACTAAATAGTCTCGAGGGATAAGCTGCTTAAAAAGTTAAAACTAAACGATAATAGCCGTATGAACTTTCGTTTGTATAATAGTAAAATTAGGTAGTAATCCGCAGTTGAATGTTTAAAAAGGCACGCATTTTACGAATATGAAGCAAATAGGTATATGAACAAGCAATATTGGTACAGTAATAATAACAGCTAAAATATTATTATAATAAACCTAACAGTAAAAATATCTACTTAAATATTGCAGATGGCAAAAACTAAATGTCGCGCGACGTCTAGCAGATCTGAATTTGATACATTGAAAACACGTTGAAATGATTTTGTGAATGCTGCATCAGAGGAAAACTAATCAAGTATAAGGTACGTATAGTAAAACCATGTTGCTAATGGCGTTCGGCTATCGTAGTTTTTCTATGGAAATGACAGACGATGTCAAAGTCAAAGTCAAAAAAAATTATTCAAAATTGGTATTTTTATACACTTTCTGAACGTCGGTGTACATGATGACTACCACCGGTTCGGGAACTGGTCCGGCGAGAAGAACCGGCTTAAGAAATTCGCAATGTATTTTCTAGTACCTACTATGTTTGGTGGAACTCATTTCCAGTACTTACCTTCTATTTCAGCGGAAATTCATTTCCAGTACCTACTATTTTTTGGTAAAACTCATTGCCAAAACCTAAGTACATTTGTTGAAACTCATTTCCAGTAGGTTACCTACTATTTTTTTGATGAAATTCATTTCCAATACCTAATATTCTTTGGTGAAATTCGTTTCCAGTACTAGGATTCACTTTGACAGCTATTGTTTAGCATACACGGAAAGTTCTTTGAAAACCTTTTTTTATCCAACCAAACATAATAATGCTTCGACCATATCCTTTTCATAAATCAAAGGTTTATAATATAGGACTTGTTACTAATTATATTTTGCGTAGTGCTCGTCTGAAGTGACTAGTATATACTAGGACGAGGGAGCTGAGAGCTCTTGTAGTTGAGAGCCGGTCATTTGGTCGTCAAAGTACTGACGGACGTATGAACTTGAGTACTGACTATTTCAATTTGTATAAAAATTGAAAAATATTTTTTTTTTTTCAAAAAGAATTGCAATTAATTTTTATGATAACAGTATGATATTATTTCAATATAATATATATGTTGGTGGAAAAACGATAATATACGAAGATGGAGAAATGAGAAAGACTGGAAAAAATATTATGAAAAAAAAAACACTTTTACTCGACTACGGCGCAGTCAAAAGGAAGGGTGGTTATTTTGGCAGTCTATGCATGTATGTTTGTTCCATCGTAGCACCTAAACTACTGATACAATTTTAATAAATGAGGTGTCAAAAGATTCTTATTATATTAATATTAATTTAACTTATTATATTAAAATTAATATTAATGACCCGGGTAACATAAGTTACATAATTTGCGTAGGGATAAAGTTTTTATCTTTTGTTAATGATGTCGTGTAACAAATACATCGTAAGTAAATTACGACTTGCGTTACTTTATTATTTCTCATAACACAATATAAAGGATGAAACTATTTACATTTTCGAACAAAAGACTGTTTAGAATGTTACAATGTACCCGCACACTCGTTAGTAACAAAAATAAGGATAAGTTTTTCATCCGCAACATTATTAAGTGCTATTGTTTACAAATAATAAGACGGTGTTTCGGAATCTAAAATTAGATCATCATCATCATCGTCACCGGCATCACCATCACCGTCATTAGTTATGTTGGTCCGTCAAGGTTAACTACCACGCTAGCTTTACAATCTAGCTACTTGCGGATTTGCAGACTTGAGGCCTTCGATAGGGTGTATATACGAGCCACCACATACGAGCTGCCGGGGGAGCAAAAATGTCAAAACCGGCCAAGTGCGAATCGGACTCGAAGGGTTCCGCACAAAACGGCAAAATATTCATGTTTTTTGCATGAGAAGAATAAATATTTATTTTATTCTGTTTTCAACAGAAATACATCATCTGTGAAAATTTCAACTGTCTAGTTATCGCAGGTAAGGAGATAGATACAGCATTTTCTTCTCTAGGAGAAATGCGTTATGCATGCCCCACGACCCCACGCCCCCCGAGGAGG
Organism: Phengaris arion; assembly: GCA_963565745.1. Lineage (NCBI taxonomy): Eukaryota > Metazoa > Arthropoda > Insecta > Lepidoptera > Lycaenidae > Phengaris > Phengaris arion. Next base: position 7,257,204 of record OY751449.1, on the reverse strand, counting down.
GCCGCAGGGTTATGTTGGACTCCGCAGTGCTTTGATGGGAATGGACTTTTGCAGGAATGGGAACTGTTTGACACCACAACCCCGGCTGATATTGCCTCATCGGGCAAGTAGATATAAATGGGCCTGTTTCACAATTTTCTATGGATCATTCTGCTCTCGAATTCCGATTCGGGTGGAAGTAAGAAGTGGTAACGCTTTCAAAAAAAAAAAAAAAAGTAAAAATTTCAATTTGAGAGCAGCCCCAAGAGGGTCAGAGTAAACTGCCTTACCATGGATAACACCACAGTAAAGCTGTTCCTGTCCTTTTTGGAACAAAAATTCCCAGGAGCGTCAAAGGCCTGGGAAGCGTATATCAAAGAACATCCTATTCCTACTAGCTCGCCGGCTTCTCCGGCAGCTACGTCCGAAGAGTCCGGTGACTACAACGTCATCGCCAGAGAGCGATGACAACGAAGATACATCCCAGTCGGAGATGTCCTGCTCCGAGCAGGAGGCCTCCGAGGGGGAGGACGGTTTTCAAACCGTAAAAGATAGAAAGACCAAGAAGAGGAAACGCTCGGACGGCGCTTCCTCTGCGGTCTGCTCCTCGCCGACGCCACCGGCAAAATCCGCGAAAAGCGGAAAGGGATTAATTTTTAGGGGTTTTAAACCAGGATCCCCACCCCGTACCGAACCCATGCAGACTGACGACACAACAGTCGCGGCCCCGAACAGCCCCAAGGCCCCCAAATTGCCGCCTCCTGTTATAGTATAGGAGAAGGCAAAGTGGAACTTCGTAAGTGTAGCCATAAATGAGCAGCGTATCAGCTACTCGTCAGCCCGTAACCCCCATAGGAAACTGACTACTTTTCTCAGAGAAAAGCAGATCGGATACCACACTTATGCCCTGGAGGACGAACGCACTCTGCGAGTCGTCATCAAGGGTGTAGATAAAGAGCTCTCCACGGAATCCGTCCTCGAGGACCTCTGTAGACAGGGGATCCCCGCCAAAGAGGTACACAGGATGTACCACCCAGCTAAGAAATACCAGTACAACATGGTACTTGTTATGCTTCCCCCCACTCCGGAGGGGAAAGCCATTTTCAATATCAAAGATGTATGCCACATCACAGGCTTATCCATAGAACCCCCCTACAAAAGGGGAATGCCGGGGCAGTGTCACCGCTGCCAACTGTACGGCCACTCAGCGCGGAACTGCTTCGCCAGACAGCGCTGCGTCAAATGCCTGGGCGACCACGGCACGTCCGAATGTCCGCGTAGGAACCCAGCTGAGAAGACTACTCCCCCAAGCTACGTCCTATGCAATACTTCTGGCCATCCGGCCAACTACAAAGGGTGCAAACGCGCACCCCAAGCAAAGAGGCGCAAAGTACCACCAATGAGAGGTGCCCCTCCCAAGCAGAGGTACGTCCCTGCCCCTCCTCCCTCTAAACCTGCTTGGGGGTTATCTAAAAGGAGTCCACAAGGACCTCCTCCTCAAAGGTCGACGGCCCTCCTAGCCAGTCCGACAAACGTCCCCCCTCCCCCGGCCAATAGGGCCACAGAAACGGGACCTGCAAAACCGTCCCCGACCTCCAATTTCGGCGCCGACATAGCGTTCGCAGCCAAATTTCTTAGCGACATCGATTCGATGGAGCTAAACATTTTCGTCACAAAACTGCGAGGTTCCTTCGAGGACCGCATGTCAGCACTAGCAAGTCACACGGACTTGATAAACAAAATAAAGGAGTTCTCCTAAACAAAAAACATGCACCCGCGTGATTAGAAAAGCACCGGGGTAGACGCCGGCGCCTACCCCGAAGTCTTACACCAGACACGAACACACGTAAAGACATACGGACCGACTCAAACACGAGACCACCGGACTCGAACCCGGATCCGAGTTCGACTTCCATTAGTGTAGCCACACATAATTATGACCGCGACCGCGATATTGATATAGAGAGCTCTATAAATACTGCGGAAGCACTCGACATCTGCAGGACATTCGCGCGCGAGTCCACCCGACCGCACGCGGAAGGGGGGAGGGACGGCCCTCCCAGATCCTTAAAACTGAGCTTCTCTATCCTTACAAATACGCCGTTAGTTTGTGCTACCACGCGTGAGCAACCACACTCGTCAGTGAGTGAGGAAGGGGTTGGACCCCTCAGTAGGAGGGACTATGGTCTCTCCAGACCTAAAAATAGTTTTCTACGGATATTTAGCTATTTTAAAAAACCGGTTCGCAGGGAGGAGTAAAACTCCCTCATCGTCTCCCCACCTAACGACAAGCCACATGGCAGTCACCAGACCGACTAAGCTAAGACGGCTTAAAGCCATTAGCGTAGACCCATTTAAAAAAAAAAAAAAAAACATCTAAGTATCGAATAGCTTATTCAGAAGTTCTGTCTCCGATTACCTTACATCGTAATGACACAGATTACTAAACAGCAACTACTTCAGTAATGATTTTAATCGGCGAATCCATGGCGAATGAAAACATCGTGGCAAAATTGTAAAAACGTAGATATACGTCACGATATTTTCTTTCACCGTTTAAGTGTGGATAAGTGGTAGATCGCTTGAGCTGTATTCGATGATTACGAACAAATGGAAATGTATCAGTTGAAGTGTTAAAAAAACAATCAAACTTAAATAGTAAATTGTTACTAAAGCTCATTTCAAAGTAGGCTATACTATAGTTCTGTATAGTATAGCAAAGAAGGACGTAATGATATACTATATAGCATGGCGTTCACATTACGCGATATTATCGCAAGCATTTATAGTATATAGCAAGCTCAGTATGGTTGTGTCGTTTCGCTTGCGGGGCAGCCGAAGGTGAGGGAGGAGGGAGGAGGAAGAGGGCGGCGCGCGATATAGCACAACATTTACTCGGCGCATCGTATCATTTTATAGCGTATAGTAAGCCAATAATATATAGTACAGTACAGTGAACGAGTCCATAACAATGTATGGTACGCGATTTTATTGTGCTATGAGCTATATACTATATTATGCTATTATATTATAGCGTAGTCTGAAAGCCGCTTATAGGGTAAAATATTGAAAATAGGTATATTCTTATACGGTATTCTTATAGGGTAAAACATTTTAAAGGTCAATGTCAATAACCCATAACTAAACATACCTACATCATTGGACTGTAGTCCGTATTAATTTGCCAAGTGTGCTATTTACACAACTATCGCATTACACAGAACTATCCAATGGATATTAGGGTCAATTCACACCGAAACGAAACGATACGTGACGCGGCGCTGCATTTTTAAGATAGCTATTCAAAATTGAATAGCTATCTTAAAAATGCTTGTGGCGAACGCAGCCTACAATAATTGATTTGCATATTAATGTTATTTAAATATGTGTGTCCCTCTACGTTATATTGTAGTATCACTCTAAAATAATAAGCGAATTAAATACTCCTGAAAATGAGTGATTTTCCCGTTTGAGAATTGGAAATAAGTATATTTTGCAATCCTAATGGAGATTTAATTTGGATATTATGTAGTATTTTTTTTTTCTTTATTTAGAAGCTTTATCAAGCATGACAATGTCGCTTCATTGGACTTGTGGTCATTAATGTGTATTAAAATATGATTATGAGCATGAATCTTATACTTTAAACGAGACAATCTTGTATATATTACATAATCGGTTTCTCGAAAACGGCTGCAGTATTACCATGAAATTTAGTATGCAGGGAGTTTTAGGCGAGAAAAATCGATCTAGCTTGTTCTTATCTCTAGAAAACTTGCTCATTTTAAAGCTATATATGATATGTTTTTTATGTCGTCGTGCAACATTTTATACTTTAAACGAGACGATCTTGTATATCTTATAATATAATCGGTATCTCGACAACGCCTACAAGTTTTAACATAAAATTAAGTATGCATGGAGAAAAATCGATCTAGCCTAGGTCTTATTCCTTAGAATCTGCGCATTTTTAAGCAATATATGCTTTTTTATTGCGTCGTGCAACAATATATCAATAATTTCGACCCCCTTAAGTCAGTCTGCTTGGCAGCTTGGTATGCCTACCTACGTATAATTTTTGCATTGTTTGGCAATTCTGAATGTGGTGGGTTCGAATCCCGGTAAAGGGGCCCATACATGGTCCGGTCTGCCTTCAGTTCGGCCTGAACGGATGCAAAATCGTGTCGTGTGTGTGCTCGAATCCGTTCAGGCCGAACTGACGTCAGATGGGTCGGATGCGATTTTTTCCGTGTATGGGCTCGAATCCGTTCAGGCGTCAGTTCTAACTGAAACGATCGGCCTCTCGTCTGTGGCTGCCTTTAGATAAATATTTTTGTGATTCTTATTATTTCTTTTTCTTTTAAGTATATTTTTTTATTCATTTTTATTCATTTTTCGTTCTACTAAAACACCGAACAAAGCTCGGTCAACGAGGTACTTATTATTATATTAATAATTTCGACTCTATTATGTCAGTCCGATTGGCAGTTTGGTATGCAAAAGTAAAAAGTATACCAAACTGGCAATTGGAGTATAATTTCTGCGTATGTATAATTCTTTTTGTTCGAAAATTTGTGATTTCGAATCCGGGTCAGATAAATATTTTCGTGTTTCTTTCTATTTATTTAAATTTATCAGAACTTCGAACGAAGCTAGATACGTTCTTTAAAGTTTTATCCTTGTCAGATAAGTAGCTATAAAAAGCGTTGGTGATATTTTTTCACGACTATCGAGTGGCATCCACATTAATGATAGTTTTAGGACAACAGAAACAAAGAAATAAGCCTTATTAAACCTAAATATAAATAAATAGTATAATATAAACAAAGGTTGTATAGCCTGGGACAGGTTTGGTCGTTTCTTCAGAATATGATGTGAGCAGTAGGTACGTATGACCAAATTCGCATTGTAAGGCTGAAAAACTACACGCCAGGTACATTTTTTCGCCGCTACTTTTAAATTAAACTGCGAAACAGTATTGTTTTTGTGCGCCCCTATCTCGGTAAGAACTTTTGAATTATTCATTGCAAAACATATCGATGCTGCCAGATAAAAAATATAAACTCCGTTTTATTGACGTGACCTGTTTACTTTTCGGCGATTGTATTGTACGAAAACGTCACTAAAAAATTTCATTAAGCCGAGACAACAGACGATCCTCTGTCCTACATATTGACTGAGATTGATCGTCAGTCGGCATGTGCTGAACGAGTTGCACGATGAAATAAAAGCAAATGTTCGCAACCCCTGTCAACATCCGTCACGAACACGAATCGTTTTATCGAGCCCCGCTACCATATTAACTTTAGGTGACGGTACAGTTTATTTAAGATATCGTTGTGATAACAGCTGAAAAAGGGTTAAGAAGAACTGTAGGAAAACGGTCGACAAGCAATGGCCGCGGACCAATATCTTGATGTTATTATCGAGAGAATTTGGATGGGCGCTGTCATTTTCATACAGTTACGTTTACGCCGCTGCCAAATGTTCCTGCTAGGGCCAGATGTATCTTCATGGTACAGGGAAGAAACAAATTTACGGAGATAATATTATTTTAATGAAAGAATCGGCAGTAATTTTATTATAAATTAGGAATTTTCGGACGATTAAGCCCCGATTTCACCAAACTTCTTAAAACGCGCTTAATGCTAAATCCGGAATCTTTCTCCCTCTCTCATTCAATATTAGAACGGGATAGACAGATCTTAAGCCGTAGCGCAGCCCTGAACGTCGGTTTAGCGCGTCGGTGAAATTGGGGCTAAGTCAAAGTTCCATTAAAAAAGGGTGAATTATAATGACACAAAGATTAGGAACTATTGAAAATAATCTGCAGTGTAAGTAAATAAGATTTACAACAAATAAATAAGTAACATATTTTTTCTCGAAAATACACACAAACGCCACGAAATAATTTTTAAAGTTTCAACGTGTAAATCACATTAAATAGATCCATAGTTAATACCAGATAAGAAACTTCATTTTCAGCTGAACACAATCTCGCTATCATAATAGTTTACCCAAAAATATAGGCCTGAGACAATCCAAAATGTCCTCGGAGGATTTTGAAGCCTACGAGGTATTTACTTTAAAATGATTTCATTAGATTCTTACTTGAAAGATAACAAGCATTGTTGAAAGTCTCTTGAGCTTCCGACCCTTTCTCACTTTGACAAGTCACCCGTGAAGATTGCTTAGATCCCCAGCGACTAGCCCTTAGAAACCTTATCGTGGATAGGATTAATTGGGGAAATACTGTAGATAACGACAGAGTTGTAACCATCTTTGTGAAACGTAATCTTTACTCCGGACTCGCGGTTTTTATTAGTTGGCCTGTAAATCATCTCGGAGCGAGCCATTTTTTGGAGGACCTATATATACCCTTTGTTTCATGCAACCCGAATATAATTTGCTTAAAGATAATTAAAATTATCATCGTAGACGAGTTACCGTGATCATGTCATAAGCAATGTACTATATATAATATTTTATTCTAAAATTTATCATTACAATGGGCTTAGTTTCATCTGTCAAAATCAAATGATATAAATTTGTTATTTATATAGTTTCTATCATAAGAAATACGAATACAACACTATTTTGTTATATAAATATGAGATTTATTTATAATTTCGAAAATAAAACTGTAGTTTTATTATATGTATGTCACGTGACCGAACCAGCCGCCATATTTCTCTTGTAAGTGACGTCATACGAACATAATCAAATCAAATAAACAACAGCGAAAGTTTAATCTAAAGTTCATTCACTACACACGCACATACAACATTTATTTGTTTCTGTTCTTATGACGTCAGAATAATGGTGGCTGTCGTTTTGGCGCAAACATTAATTTATAGTGGCGGTTTAAATTTTAATCATTTTTTCTTTGCATAAAGAGATATTATTTCCAGGAAATAAAAGTACTATTTGACTATCGAATCGATAAGAACATTCTAAAATATATTTGAATAAATTTAGAATAGCCTATTACCCCAGTAAAATGACTTTTTTATCACAGAGGTACTGGTAATAATTTGCGGGAGTTTTAAATATTTGTAATTTTATCGATTGTGATGTGCTCATTTTAAATTTCAACTTTGCAACCTCGTAACTTGGACTTTGACGTAATCTTGAAAAAAATGCCACCATCTTTTAAACAGTTTTTTGATGCTATCTTCTTTCCGTCTCATTTGACGTTAAAAATGAATGACAAAAATATATTGTAAGATCATTCGTTCAATCGAACTTTATTTTTGACAAAAATAATTTTAATAATAATTCACAATTTATTCTTGTTATACGTAAAATGAGTCGTAAAGTAGATAGCATCAAAAAAGATAGCGGCGTTAGCGGCTAAGTTACAAGGTGGCAAAGTTGAAATTCAAATAGAGGACATAAACATCTATAAAACTACCAATTTTCAAAACTACCACAAAACTTTCTTTTCTCCCTTTTTCTCAACAAAATGACTGGGCTACTTTTTCCTTCTATTTTAAACACAATTCCTACTTTCAAACGACATTTCCAAAATGAAAGTTCAGTAAAAGTGGAATTAATTTTTTCACGTTTGTTTGAATATAGGTCAACTGTTGAAGTCTTTCACAGTATGACGCGGACAGCAGAAATTACAATTTACAACGTTTCATGAAGCTGCATGTGCTGATCATCTGCGTTTTTATGTCGTGACCTGAATTTTAAATGTGACTGCAGGTTTAAACTTATTATATAGGTACTGTAAAAAATGTTATTATATTTTTGACATTTATTATATCGATCTAGGAATTACCATTATTGATCTCTTAGCTGAACAATATTACATTATATTTTATTGTACCTACACAATTTTACTGTCAAGACAAAAGGTCCAAAATATTAATTTATACAAATAAATAAATTTACAATTAAAAAAAAAAATCTTAAATTTTTGTCTGTCAGTCTGTCCGCCTGTCTGTGTGTCTGTTTGATCCGGGTAATTTCTGAAACCGATTTTCACCGGGACTTTCACTGGCAGATAGCTTATGTTATAAGGATTAATTTAGACTACTTTTATCTTAGGGTACCGCTTAAAAAAATAGAGTTCCGTTTCCATTACTTCTACGCAAACGAAGTTGCAGGCACCATCTAGTTATTTAATAATCGTTTGAAAAAGTACAAGAATAGTTCCTCCAGGCTTCTAATCTTGATAAAAGCCAAGATTAGAAGCCTGTAGAACACAATAAGTAACTTATTACTTTTTTATTTACAGCGCAGTACATTTTGTATTGTAAAAATTATTATAGTAAATACATTTAGGAGGAAATATAATTTAAAAAATTTGAACATAATTAATCTAAGCTGAATTAATCATTACAAAATTTACTAAAATCTATTTAAAATATTTACAAACTATAAAAGTAGATAAGTACTAAAAAACTAATAACTACTCCAAAACTTAAAATGCTACAAAACAAAGAAATCTCCCAGGTCGTCCCCACCAGGCAGAGTATCTAGAAGGCTCAAAGAGTTTCCTCGCTGGATTGCGATACTTATTCTCTGGGCCAGGTAGGTGCCGGCTCTGGGGTCTCGGGTGGCCTCAATGAGTTTTTTGAGATTTCTCTGAAAAGTTTGTGCGCACCCAGACCCCATGTACCTAGGGTTTCAACCCCGAACGGTTCAAATATGAGATCCCTACTAAGGTTCTCATATTTGCGCCGCTTGAGGTTTTCCGCCTGATTGGCGGCCGCACCTGCAGAACTGGAGGTGCCCTGGATATGGGACGGAGCAAGTGTATCGACGCAAGTAGCGTCCCATACAAGAGCCCGTCCCACTCTCCAAGGGACCAGGGTCATACCGTCTGGTCTCTTGCCATCGTCGCGCGCCAAACCAGAGGGTTCCAGCACAGCTGGCACTCCGACGGTGACAAGAGCCCGACGGATGAGATCGTTCAGGCAGTGATGTCGGGAGATGCGGCCGGCGCTTCGTTGACAGGACAGCCCGTGGTGTCCGAGGCTGTCCACGTTTGCACCACAAACACAGCGATGGGGGACGACGTGGGGGGTGCCAAGACGCAGGGAAGTGGCTAACCGGAAAGCTGTTCGATCCAGCAATGTGCCCGTATTGGGTGACGGTAATGCTTGTAGCCAAAGGCCCGACTCCCACTTCTCCACAGCTAAGAGGCGAGCCTGCTCCACAGGACTGGAGGACGTATTAAGAAGATTATTCCGCACCAGTTTGCAGAGTGGCTCGTCCCAGAGCCTTTGGGAAAAAGTATTGTCAGGCAATTCGCTACAAGCACTAGTTGCGCTCCAGACGTCCTTGACCTCGTCCAGAAAGGGAACTGTATTGGAGTAGGATGGGATTGTGTATTTTGGAGATAAGACTATGCTTCGCGTGGACTGAGGACAAGAAGGCCGGAAGCGATATGTCAGAGGGCTTTCGAACACCCAGGCCACCGAACCTAACTGGAAGCGTTGCCTGAGTCCATGCGCGGTCATCGAAATTTGTATTCAAAATAGTAGAGAGCGTTTGTCTTATAGTATCATCCAACTGTTTGAGAAGTTGAGGGAACTTCCACAGTTGACAACACCGTAAGACATATGTCAATTTAGGTTCGAAAATGCAAAAACGGATTAGGGTAAAGGCCATGTGACAGTTAATTTGGAGGAGGCGGTCTAAAGTTTCATTAAAATTTTGTAATTTGTTATCTATGATGTCCGGGAGAGATTCGTCTAAAATAGGTGAGTCCAAAAGGAAGAGCGAATCCTTGTCAATGACAGACAGTTGTGGAGCTATTTCTTTAAAGCTGGATATAATCACGTTTCTATCCCCACAACTGTCTGTAATAAGTTAGTTATATAAACGTTGGTAACAATAATTTTGCCTGCGCAGTTAAACAAAACATGGCATCTATAATCTGTATTCTGTGTAGCAGAATCAGGAAATATAAAAAGTTACCTGTTACACCATCTTTTCTTTATAAATTGTTGCCTGGAAGTTGTTACTCAGTAAGTTAATTACTCGCTTGTAAGATGTAACCGTCAGCTACATAAATATTCGACAGTAAATAGCTTCCGAGCCAGGGCGGTAAGTTGTAAACTTTAGACAGTAAGTCGATAGCTGCATATCACTCAAATGAAATGTTGTTACAAGCCATTGAAAATACATGTTTTTTTTTATTTATATATGGCATCGGCTTATAACCATTTGCCAGTGTCAAGTTAAAAAGGCGGGAAATAGAACTTTCGTTTCAATTTTTAACACCGTATTTCTATACCGTCAAGTCTAAAGTCTAGTCAAAGTCCAAATATATAGTCAGTACAGTCTATGAGTCATGTCAGTCGATTCAGTAAAGTGGCAGAAGCTTTACTGAAAGTTCCTCGGGAGTTTTGGCGGGAAACACAAAATAGCACGTTTTTAGAAGTTGTATCACTTGCCCACACTTGTGCACGTTAACGAATATTTAATGGTTAATATTCTACCAATATTACACATTAAGAACCGAAATAACACAAATTTATGAAGTCATACGAATTCCACAACGTCACCCATTGAACTCCCCGGCAAAACTCCAAAATACATGTTCTTGTCAATAAAAGTCAACATAACTAGCAACTAGTCATTGGAATACAATAAAAATAAATACTATATTTTGTATACATGAAAATGTAGTTTAATCTGATTGTGTTATTTTCGTAATATAACCTGTATATTGAGACTTGATTAAACAATCATCTTTAATCAGATCATACTTCAAAAATCACAAATCCAGAAAACCATAGACAGAAGTTAGCATTGTTTACAAAATTTGCGATTCATTGCAAGAGTTTAGTAAATTATTCAGAAATTTGCATGGCTGATTGCCGGCCGCTGCTCAATCAAGGATATTTAACAAAATTAACTAATTGAGTGCTCCGTCCCTTAGCTAAGCACTCGTTCGCACGAGCGCTTTTTTACCATATGATAAAAAAGCGTTTAAATTGAACAGCGCTGAAAATAGAAAGTCTGAAAATAAATCACGGCTGATGGCTAAAGAATGCGACACTCGTGTGAACATATACACGAACATGCATTTTGTTCTATTCTAACGCGCCAAAAAGCGCTTGTGCGAACTGAGGCTCGCGCTAAATTGAGCAACAGACGTATCGAGAAAATGTAATAAGCTATAATGAAGCGATTTTGTGAAAACGCTGGTTTAAATTATGTTTGTGTTTACCTTTATATAACTTTGTTAGGTAATGAATTTAGCCTGTACACAACCTTTTGTTTTAGTTGTTGCGGCCTATTAGTTGTCTAGAACTGTGAAGCAAATGACCGTTAAAACTGTGGTTATTTTATACGTTTTTTTTACGTTTAATACAACCTTCATCTTGATCACAAGATCTTCACCTAGATCATTAATTCGATCATTGATACGTAAATCATTGTTTACCTAGCTATTGTTTCATCGAAATTTATTTTTATTCGTTATATTTATTTTATCCATGTATTAATAAATAAAGTTTTTTAGCTTTGTTCCTGTGTGATTAAATTTAGGCGCAGGTTTTTGATATTTCGTTGTTAAATAAAAAAAAATGGTTTATCCAATTTTTTATTTCAAGTCACATCTAGATCTGAAAATTAAAATATTATATTTTGTCTTAGTTAAAATTATTGAAAGTACTGTTCGTTTTCAAAAAGGTAGAGGGGGAGAAAAATGATAGCACAAGAGATACTAGGTACCTTAGGGTGCTTGAGTGCTTGAGGCAAGCTGAAACCTTGTCCTATACTTCTCTTATTGTTCCGCAACACGAGACAGCGGGACTGGCAGGTCAAAAGCGGGGCTAAGTCAATATACAATTTCTTGAAAAGTGTTTTTATCACAAAAAATATGTTTCAGCTTGCCTCTAAAATATAAATATACCAAAAGCATGCTCGCTGTCTTTTATCTAGTGATAGTAATTTCTGAAGCACGGATCATGATATCGCTTAGCTCTTTAAACAATGTATTGATTGAACACTGACGTCCGACGGGCTTTTTGCGGACCTCACTTGACCTGCTGCAAAAAGAGGAGTCCCTTTGTGGCAAAGATTTATTTATGCTCTTAATGAAAAATTTCAATTTTGATAGCAGGTTCAACTTTTATTAAGGAAAATTGACGAGAAAAGCAGTAAAATATTCACTGAGGTAAATATGAAATTTAAAAAATCGATGTAGTATGATGTAAAGCAATTAATTAATATGTGGTTAAAATATACCTATTCATATTAATGAAATTTCAGGTATGGCTTTTGAAAAGAGCGAAATATGTAAGTACTTTACTAATTACAATAAAAAAACCCTCCTACTATTGTAAATGGATGGTTGGATGTAGGGATGGATGTTTGTTACTCTTTTATGCAGACGGTGGTAGATTAAGCTCTGGCTTAACACAAAGGCTATTTTTTATCCTGAAAAATACAGTGTTCCCTTGGGATACTGTATTTACGCGGGCGAAGCCGCGGGATAAATCTAGTTTAGTATATACTATGAAATATAATATTATGCGCAAGCGAGAGCACTAAGGCATTATGTAGGACGACCGTTGTGGGCGATAAGCAAACATAATTTGTACACAGATAAGATATTGATAGATAACACAACTTCTAAGTAAATCTACTTCAGGAAGTTATTACAATAGATGTTTGTAGCTACCAGATTGCAGGAAGGATTGCCACGTATTTACGAATAACAGCTATAAGGTGACTTTAAAATGTATGGCTACTCCAAGATTAGTTCGCAATTTATTTAAAACTAGCTTTTGCCCGCAGCGTGGGAGAGTGTTTGTGGCAAAAAACTTATTTTGCCAATGCATACCTACTGCATTATGGTAATAGGAGAGACTAAAAATATAAACTTTATATTAAATTTGTAATAAAAAAATATTTGCTAAAGAAGTTTTTTGCCACAAACACTCTCCCACGCGTGCGAAGCTGCGGGCAAAAGTGAACATACAGACAGACAGACTCGGCGGGGAATTTAAATGTATAATCTCTTTAACCATTAGTCCAAATTATATTATCTTATTTGCATAAAAATCATAATTGTTGATAATATGACCAATAAATATCACCTTACAATTTATTTTAAAAAAATATATAAAAATCATCTCTTTATGACTTAAATAAGCTGTCGCTGATTTTTTTAAATCATTATCAAAAAAAGAAATAAATCTCTCATAGATAAGGCCGCGTTTCTCAAACACGATTTCGTTCGCCCGTTTTTTTTTCTATTTATTTTGCAAATTCGACTACCACGGAAAAGACTTGACATTTTTCGGGTTAATTATAGCCTATGACACTCACAAATTTCTATTGGTAAAAGAATTTAAAAAATCGGTTGAAGTAGATCCAGAGATTAACCTCATACAATATTGGTAAGTGACAAACTCACAAAGAAACAAACTTTACCTCTTTATAAATTAGTATATTCCACATGTTAGCCACGACTTCGTACGCGAAAAATAAATCCCGTGAGAACCGTACCTTTTGCTGCGAATAAAAGTAGCCTATGTGTTAATCCAGAGACAAAACTACTACCATATCAAATTTCATCAAAATCCGTTCAGTTGTTATTACGTAAAAGAGTAACGAACATTCATACATAAAACTATTACATTTATAATATTATAAGTAAGGTTAGTAGAAGTCGTCGTTTTTTAATGATTTCGAAAATCTTCTAATTAGGAAAACGTTAGTTGGCGTATAGATTTTGACCTTAAAAATATTTCGGATTGAGGTCACCCATTCTAGTTAAATCCACGACCGGCGTTGCTTAACACGAGTTAGCGCTACGACCTTAATAGAACTTCTCACTTATTCCTCCTTGTATACATCAATAATTAGGTATAATTCCTACGTAAACGTTCAGCCAATTCAACTGATCAGTTATTCCATAGGATTTTATAAATTATATTCTTTAGTCTAATATAAATTTTATATTTATGAATCGATTGAAGTGAAACAAACATCAAATTTTAAGTGTAACAAACCAAAACGTATTAGTGAAATCAAATCGGTTAAGCCGTTGACTTCGTACGCGGAAAAATAAATATCGCGTGAACTGTACATTTTTCCGCAATAAAAAGTATAGCCTATGTGTTAATCCAGAGTCTAAACTACTAGGTACCATACTAAATTTCATCAAAATCCATCCAATAGATTCCGAGATTAGCGCATACAAACGTACAGACAAACAAACAAAGAGATATATAGACAAACAGACAAAACTCTAAAAATAATTGTTTTGGGTTCTATGTCGTTCATAAAGCCCTATCCTAAACCTAACCTAATCTAACCCTAACATTAGGTAATAGTTTTTCTCATATAACTTACATGTACAGACAGCGACCAGTTACGAATTTATTATACCTGGTGTTTTTCCAGTTAGTATCCAAACTTTCAGGAGTGAATATACTCTTAAATATAAGAAACTTTTACTAGGTATAGGATCAACATTCCTACTTGAAAAATATCAGCTGTTTCCTACAAAATGATATCTATGCCGTAGCCCTTTTGTATGAAACAGCAGTTTTTTTTTAAAACACCAAGTAGGTATATTGTATAGGTTATCTAGCGAAATGTATGCTAAGGATTTTAAGTAACGACTGATTCTGTTAACTATCTAAGATTAGTTATTATCTATTAACTCTATGTTTTAAGGTTGCCTTACTTTGGATAGAAAATAACCGACTTCCAAAAAAAGGAGACGGTTACACGTTCGGCTGTATATATTTTTTTGTTAAAGAATTGTTTGAGTGGCGGTAAACTCTACGATTGCGATAGCAGAAAGGTAATAATTCTATGGCACATTAATATATGGCACACTATACATTTCTATGGCAGTATGACGGAATGCCTTAAAGAAAATTTTAATCATTTTAGAAATCTTATGAAATATTAACTTGCACATACTTTGTGAGGGCAGACCGTTCATCACACCAAAGAATGTCTAACTAGAGAGATATTAATATGAACGTAATACTTGGTCTAAAGTATGCCAATATGTGAACACGAACATTGTTGGTTAAAATATTACAAGTTAATAAATTATAATGAAATTAGTTAAGAATAATAGATCCCCACACCGATTTCGGCGGCGGTGGTCGGTTTCATTGAAACCAGGCCAGCTAAGCAGGAGTTATTTTATAGTGCCCAAGTGTGTGCGAGTACACAAGAGCACTCTCTCTGCCTTTACTCTTGAAACTAGTGGGACGGATAACCGACACGACTGGCGAGAGATAAGACGCAGGTCCGACTTTTTACATGCCGATCCGACGCATGGATCATCTTTCTTTTCAGACAATAATGTGATCAGCTTAGTTAATTAGTTAAAAATAGCATTAAATTGAGGTCTCTGCCTAGTGCCCACCCCTGTGGGATATGTATGTTAGTGTAGTGAGCAATAGCTACATGAGCTAGGAATGAGGTTTGGTTATTTTGTTTCCATCGTCAGTCTAAGGCAGTAGACAGACACCTTTCCATCTAAATAATCTTCAGATAAACAAAATTTAAAATGTTAAGTAACCTCCGAATTGTCAAGCAGTGAGCGAGCTGATGATGATAAATTATAGCTAAGAATACTCTAGATTATGCCAGCTTTAAAAAAAGAAAAGAAAAAGTCTTATTGTTCTTGGCAGTGAATTAAAAGTGAATGTTGCAAAGTAACACAATAGTGTTACATTATTTCATGATGAAAATATATTTTTAACGCCCGACACAAAAAGAGGGGTATTACAAGTTTCACGTGTCTGTATGTCGTGGCATCGTAGGTCCCAAAAGGAAGAACCCATTTGGATCTAGTTTTTTTTTGTTTGAAAGCTGCCATGATCGAGAGTGTTCTTAGCTATAATTCATCATCATCAGCTCGCGTACTGCTTATTTTTAGTTTTGTTTATTTCTTTATAATTGCAGATTGAAAGTAGTCACCATTTTAGTGTGCATTATGAAATTATTTACTTTAATTTCTTAGCCACATATTATGTCCTATTTTATTTTACTAATTTACGCAAATATCTCAGTAAAAACACACTATTATCATAATATTAGAGTTTCTGTAACTGAAACTCTCGCTGCAAAATGACTACCGAGAGCTGCGAAAATGTAATGCCAAGGGCGTAGTGTTTGTAACTGAAGATATCATTTAAACGTTTGCCAAGCACACTCATCAAAGCAAACCATCCGAATGAGAATAATGGAGAATACTCCATGGTGGAAATGCTTATTTCTGTTTTTATATTGCATTATTGGCCCTCTCGTCTCATATTGCACTCCATTCGGATTCATAGAGGCCGCCATAAAAGATTGAAACGTGAGTGGGGTATTTCAAAAGAGTAATTGCGAGTTTTTTTTTTTAATTCAATTCCTGTCGGCTTTGGTAAAGTTGGAATGCACTTCATTGATATCGCTATAAAGTAATGAGTTTTTTCTATTGTTTATCTTATAATATTGCGTAACTTTTGATGTAAAGTTCAAAGGGTTTTTTTACACGAATCGTACGCATTACATATAGCAGCACTCGATCACATATTTTACCATTTTCGTTTACATGATCGTGAACTTTGGTACGCGTATTTTTTTATAGAAATAAATCAAATTAATAATATTATGCTTGCGTATTATATTCTAACCTTCGACGCGAGCAGTTACGGGAATTATCACAATTCACATGTCCACAAGGTAATCGTAATCTATAGTTACCATACAATATCTTATTTAAATTAAGCTGTGCCTGTTAGCAACAAAACAAAAGCAAGATGTAGTAAATTGTAACGAAAACATAATGAATCAAGATGAAATTGTAATTACGTTACGGAATGATAACAAAACAGCTACTTTACCGTAACTTTTGGTAAGGCAGTGTTTTTATAAGATGGAAAATGAGCAATTAGGTGTACGCCGGAGTCTGACTAATGAAATTTATAGTATACTCCACGCACGGGGAAATCGGTGGAGACGCTAATTATATTATTATTTAATGCACGCTTATAATTATTATTATGAGATGTTTTTAAGAATTTTCTGAATTTGAAAATAACATGTTTTTAAGAGTGCCTACATACGGACAATTAATAATTATTATTAATTTAAAAATATAGGAAAAACAAATATTTACAGTTTAGGTATATAGGTAGCAGCATCTGTGTATTGGGTCGTACTTTAAGTTTAAGTTAAGTTGTTATATAAGAAGTATAATAGCTTCCGACAGATGGCGTTATATCGATAGCGTTATATCCAAAATCTTGTTGTTGTGCATGTCATAACGTGACATAACCGTGAAGATTCACTTCAAAAATGCAGCGTAATCGAGTAAATTTTATCGTTAATTCCTAGTTAAGCTAAGAATATAATAAGTAATAAGTATTATCCGGAATCAGGGCAGATACATTTAGGCAAGCAGTAAAATTATTTAACGAATAAAAGGGTTAAGTTACATTATAAATTATTAATATCTATAAAGTAGCTAAAAATTATAGTATTTTTCACAATTCATAGAGTCAAAGATTAACAAGATTTCAAACTATAAATACTACTTTTATTTTATTTTCGACTAACTTTATAGGTGTTATAAAAGCATAAGTTAGCAAGTCAGAGAGAGGCAGCCTTTGCCCAACAGTGAGAAAAAAGAAAGCTACACTGACTCCACAGTTTTCATATCACCATACCGTCAGGACTAGAATTCAGACGCTTGGAAAATTATCCTCAAATACAATTAAAGTTGAACGTAATTTATTTAAATTTTAATCCCCGCCGCCGTATCTTCGATGAAACATTTGGACCCTTGGAGGCATTAATATTCAGTTACCGACTCAGAGCATAAGATATTACCAGTGTTATCAAGTTGGTAATACCGATACAGGATGTAGAGAAAAGTAACAATGTGTTTTCTAAATCTCTGCTTCTTATAAATAAAGGCTTTGCAAGCTTGTATTTAATTAAAATAGGTACTGTCACTTTATAACAAAACCAAAATTTTTATTGAGCAAACAAACATAAACCAAAAATACCAGCATATTACTAATGTTGGCTTATAACCGTTGTAAATGCACCTACGTCAATTGAAAAACTCTAACCCAAATATTATTAACCATTTAAGTGACATGATAAACTTTAGCATTAATTTAAAGCATTGATATTATTCATACATACATCTAAAGTATTTGTTATTTCCCTAGGGTATTTCTATTATCCTACTATACATTACCTTACACTGTTTATTTACAAAAATACAGTGCATTTTGTGAATTTACTTCTGTACAAGTGTAATAGATCAGATTACAGTGTTCTCCCAGTTAAAACATGTCGTTGTTGTTCTCCAAAAGATACTTACGCTAGTACTAGCAGTGTACTCATGAGACTCACTTTAAGAAATTTATGTTGCCTGATAGTAGTCTTGAAAAATTGCTGGTCTTTTAAAAGTTTACTTTTAAATTTTAAGAAAAATAAAATCAAACTGGATTTAAATAGTCATCTATCTCGAAAATGTGCTTTCGGTGCAAATTAAAAGATACAAATTAATAAGTGGTATAGTATAAAGTTTCATAATTTTCTGCACAACGTACTATCATAATATTTCTTACTGTTTAAATATTAAAAACCTTTTCTTCTAAACACAACACATACGTTAAATAGCATGAAATTAACATTTAGGTGACACAGCATATTTTTTTACAGATGCTGATTCAAGACAATATTTCAAACGCATTTTGTAATCTAGTGGCTTATAAGCTTTAATCTGTGGTTATATTTCTAATAAATTAAGTGAAATATCCTGCTTCTTATTACGTTAAATGATGGATAAGCTAATGATGAACTCTCCCCCGACAATAGGTGATGTATCATTTACGTCCTGACATGCATTTAACCCAGAACTTAAAATATTAGATGCACCCACACATTTTCGATGTATTGCAGAATTCATTGTGGAAGCGTGTGACAATACAATTAATAACTTTAATCAAGCTTTAACAATTGTTCATTTTTCTGACTGTTTAAGTTTTACATATACTTAACATATTAGTACCTGGAAGACCGAGCTTTGCTCGGTGTTTTAGTACAGCGATAAAATAATTAAAAAAAAAATAAAAAATATATAAAAGACATACCTAATAAGAATCACAAAAATATTTATCTTACCGGGAATTGAACCCACCACATTCCGAATTTCAAAACAATGCAAAAATTATACGTAGGTACGCATGCCAAGCTGCCAATCAGACTGACGTAAGAGAGACGAAATTATTGATATATTGTTGCACGACAAAATAATAAAACATAAATTGCTTAAAAATTCGCAGTTTCTAAGGGATAAAGCATAGCTAGATTGATTTTTCTTCCCCAAAACTCCCTACATGTTATTTCATGGTAATACTTGTAGCCGTTGTCGAGATACCGATTATATATATACAAGATCGTCTCGTTTAAAGTATAAGATAACAGATTTTAGTCGACGTGTAGTTTATTATTATTAGGTAAGTATTTTCACATAAAATCCAAAAAAAATACTACTTAGGTATATAGGTACCTATGCTTGAAAACCAACCAAGTTTTGCTATGTTATGACACCAAATTTTCCTTTCTTAAAACATCTGATATTATTCGTCACTCGTTAGATATAATTAATAGATAAATCCATTATTTTACAAGTGTAAAAAAATCTTTGTAACTTCCTTTTTAAGTAAGAAGGAAGTTATAAAGAATTTCATGAGATGTATGCTAAAGTAGTTATCGAGATTGTTCTAGACCCGACGATTCCCACCTCACACCAAGAATTCTGCATTAAGAATTCTACTAGACTCCAAGATCCTTATTGGAAAAAAAAAATTAGAAAATGTAACTTATTTCTACGATTAAGCCAATCAATCAGTGCTAGCAGACAGATACTTGGAAACTTTTTGAGGTATGAGTGAATTAGTTACACTATTTTAAGGTATTTTTGAGGTACTTGCTAGCAATAACCCAAAAAATAAATTAAGACCTATAATAATTTAATAAATTTAGAAGCAAGATTTATTAGTATTGTGTTTAAATTCTATATTGTTACTGATTATATTGAATGCATCGTGCATGATGCAGTGTACACAAGACAGGCGGAAGTGCTCCTTATTGATTAGTTAGTGACGTATCTAAACCATACGCTATATTATGAACGTAACCGTAAATATTATAGGCGGTTTTTGTAAGAGGCTCTCTAAAGCTTAGGATCTTTATGTCGAGAGTCGTCATTACCGTTAAATTTTACAATTTTCAATAACAGTCTAACTTAACGATAATCTTGTTCCACAGATAGGTATAAAATTTCTTTATACTCATTATATTTTATGCCGCGACGTAACAACTGCTTTTAGGTTAAATTAATTTCTGTAATGTTCGGTTTAGTGTTACTTTGTAATATATACTAAAATCTAGAAAGTAATGTCAAATAAGCAACAAACATTCAACAGAGCAAATACTATATCTACAATACAATATAACAAAATAAAGAAAAACCATAAATATCTACATAATTGAATAATTAAATTTAGCATGTCCAATTGAAAATGGGAGCATTTGCAGACGTTAGCTGATCAGTGAATGATGTAACATCTAGAAGCAAATAAATAAAAAAGTAAGTATATATAACATAATTAAAATTGGCGGTTATATTTAGATTGTCCAGAAGATCAATATTAATATAGTAATACCTAGATGATGAAAGGATTAAAATCGATGTATTCAAGATCGCATTCGCAGATGTTGGATTTCTAAATTTCTGAATGCTTAGCAAAAATATTAATTATAGTCAATGTGTTGTATTGCAAATAGGAATGTAAACATATCTCTCGATAAAGAATAAAAATCAATCCATACCTAGGACTGTAAATTGGAATGTAAGAGATGTCAACTAATCTCTGAGTGCGCGATGTCTACAACAATTTATGAGCAAAAATAGAACAATGTCTATACAACAAATAGGAATGCCAGTTATGTTCAGATTGTCCAGAAGACCAATATTGGAGGAGCACTCGACTATGCGCTAACGATGCGGGCTTAATGAACTTGAAATCCTGCGTTTCAATTTTGTTTAATGGACACTAACGTGGAACTATGAATGGTGCAGATAAGATAAAACTTTATATTATACAGAATTTCAGTTGAATTTAAATTGTGTTATCGTTATTATATTAATACGTGATGCAAAAACTTTCAGTATTACGAGAATAATTGTGCAATCGGAAGAGTATGAAATTTGACCGGTAAATTAAAGTTTATGTCGAGGAAGGTGTGCAGAATGCTATTATTATTATTATATCTATACTAATATAATACAATAAAGATGAAAAGTTTGTTTGTTTGTTTGCATTGAATAGGCTCCGAAACTAACTTTTGCGCCCACGAAGCTCTTTCTCTCCTCCTTTCTAATAATAATAATATTATTAAGATTTTTTTCTCTTTTTACTAGAGAAATAAGAGTAGCTAAATGTAACAATTATGTAGCTGATATTTTACAAGATGTAAGGTTAGTAAGGACATGCCAGCCAGGCTGGCCAACGGTGACTCAGGAACGTGAGACCTGTCTGACATTTAGCCTTTTCCCAGCAATGGTCACTAAAAAAAGGACAGTAGAGTGTTAAGAAGTAAGAATATGAATAATTAAAAAGCATGTCTATAGTCCATAATCAAAAGTTAAAAACTATAACCCGACTTTTTTTCTTTTTTTTTTTCGAACGGGTCTATGCTAAGGGTCGGGTTAAGACCGCTATAGCTAAATCGGACTATAACTAGCCTGGTGGCTAGTTTATTTGGTAATTTATAACCCGACTACGCAAACTATAAAGGCTATGTTACCCGGCCATTATTACGAATCTCAATAGACTCGTCCGATTTTATTGAATGAGGTGTCAAATACAATCGGATCAGTAGTTTAGCGGCTACAGTGGAACATACAATATACTGACATACATACAGACGGCCAAAATCATTACCCTTCTTATATATATATATATGACTTAGCCTTAGTCGCGGGTATAAAATATACTATTTATATCATTGTCCTCTGTATACAATTGAGTTGAAAATCGAAATGTCGAGTGTCGAGCGTGACATTTGACTCGACATGTCTTGTGTGTTCGATTTTCAGTTCTATTTTATTATAGCATACAGTTCTATTTACAGTGCTGCGAAATTTTCCCGCCCTTTCGGATTCCGGACAATATAGTCCCAGCCTAAAGTCTGGAGTCTTAAGCAAACAATAACAGTTTACACTGTACAGATGTACACTTTCCTACATTTAATGCGCCACCGTAACCAACATGCATCTGTGGTGGTGCATGCACTGGCGATAATTAATGTCGCTTGTATATCGAGTCGATTGATCCGCTGCCTATATCGACTGTCCCGCGAATATTTTATAAATTCACCCGAAAACCAATTCAATGTAATTACGAGATAACAGGCATTAAACTATAAAATGAATTGGTAAAGTAAGTCAATTTGAAAAACAATAAAATCCACCTATTATAAAAATTGCATTGAGTTTTACTACATAATTTATAATATCCTTTATAGTTTGTAAAGTTGAATATTAATAAAAACTGCCAAAGTGTGAGTAGGGACTCCTGCACGAAGAGTTACGTACAAAACGGCAAAAGTCACGTTAGTTGTATGGGAACCCCTTATAAATTAGGTCTTTACCTATGAAATTGCCGTTTTGTATGAAAAAATTTAAACGAATTTCTTTCATGTATTTTTTATTTGTATTAATCGAAGTAATCACCCATGTAATCAATACATCTTTGCCAACGCAGTGGCAGTTTATTGATGCCCTTCTTAAAGAAATCAGCTGGACTGGAGGCAACAAATTCTTCAAAGGCATTTTGTACTGCCTCTCGGCTATTGAATTTTTTTCCCGCCAAGAAGTTATCCAAATTCTGGAAAAAGTAGTAGTCTGTAGGTGCAAGGTCTAGTGAGTAGGGCGGATGACGGAGAGCTTCCAACCCCAGTTCTTGCAACTTGGAGACCGTCTGCTGTGCAGTATGAGGTCGCGCGTTGTCGTGCAGGAGCAGCGGAGACGAGCGATTGATCAATGCTGGTTGGAGATGTGCCAGCTTCTCCATCATTGTGTTCAGTTCTTCACAGTACACATCTGCAGTAATGCTCATCCCGTTTGGTAAGAAGCTGTGATGAATCACACCGGCGCTAGACCACCAAACAGTGACCATCACTTTTCTAGGGGTAAGTTTTCGTTTAGGGCATTGTTTAGGTGCTGAACCAGGATCCAACCAACATGCTGAGCGCTTGCGGTTATCAAACAGAATCCATTTTTCATCGCAGGTAACAATTCGGTTCAAAATTCCTTCATTTTTGTGTCGTCGAAGTACGCGTCGAGACGTGCCTTGCACTGCTTGTTGAGCAGTGCAAGGCACGTCTCGACGCGTACTTCGCGCTGGCGATCATTGTGTTCGTGGAGCACCCATTTGTCAAGCTTTTTTACCTTGCCAATTTGACGCAAATGGACCAATATTGTTTTGACGCTAACGTCGAAAGCTGCTAATTCAGCCGTAGATTGAGTATCATCAGCTTCCACAATCGCCTTTAATTCGACATTGTCGACCAAAGTCTTCGGACGACCGCGAGGTTCATTTTTCAGGTCGAAATTTCCAGAACGGAAGCGAGCAAACCAATAACAGGTGGTGCATTGGTTTGTAGTGTTAGCTCCGTAAACGTCGTTGATGTTGCGTGCCGCTTGTGCCGCGTTGCTGCCACGACGGTACTCATATTCCATAATTACTCGAATTTTTAACGTATCCATGATAACGAAAAAGATTGAAATGCGATGAAAATGTAACACTAATCAATAAACAAATGACTACTTTTGGAAAAAAAATTCCATGTTTTTAAAATAAATTAATTTGAAATTAGAATTCTTAGCCAAACAAAAAATATTTTGTTTTGAAATGGCCAGTACTGCAGAACGGCAATTTCATAGGTAAAGACCTATTATTTATTTTATTATAAATAAATAAAATAAATATATATGGACGCTTCACACCACGTCAATCTGGCCCCGTGCTAAGTATCCGAAGAACTTGTGTTACAAGTACCAAAAAACGGGAAGTATATTTAATACTTTAATACTATACATATATTTAAGATTTTTATTATATTATACACATATTTTATACACATCCATGACCCAGGAACACAGAAAAACTTTTATGTTTTTAGTATTTGTTGTTATAGTGGCAATAGAAATACATCATCTGAGAATATTTCAACTGTCTAAATATCACGATTAAGGGGATATGGAACCCTGGAAAACAGAGATATAAATTTCAAATAATGAATGTAAGTGTTGCGTCAGCTCACACTAAGACGAGACGCCACGCGACGCTGCATTTTTAAGATAGACAGACAGAGAGACAGCTAAGTCTCAGTAGGGTATAGGGTCCCGTTTTTACACTTTGAGTACGGAACTCCAAAGAGCAAGTAGACTTCGAATATAGTTGGTAAAGGAAAACCATAATATAAATAATATGGTGTAAGTAGACCCATAATAACCTTATGGTTCTGTATTGCTATTACCATAAAATTGCGTTAGACTTCCTTTCCAATCTTGGAAAATAATAATAAAAATATTTTAGTATGTATGTGTTTCTAATGTATAGAAAAAAAACCTCATATTCAAGTACTGCACTTCAGCCAGGTAAGTAGAGAACTTTCCTAAGGCTCAATTCTCACAGAAACGATACGCGATGCGTTTTTAAGATAGCTATTCAAAATTAAACTTTATTCATTACACAAGAGGATACACGTTTCATTGTAAGAGTTCGAATGTCAGGTTGCACCGCGCTGCAGAGCGCATGTGCAGTGTATGACTAATGTCATATGAAACGTGTAACTTTAGCCGCGTAGCGTCGCGTATCGTTGCGGTGTGAACTGACCCTAACCGTCCACCGTTACAGTAGGTATAGTGTAACCGTGGAGGGGCGTGCATTTTTAAAATGATATCTTGAGTAACGACTATTACCCAATCGAACTCCTTTTCAGATGTAGAAGGCCGATTCAAATTCTCTAGTAGTACCAGGTAAAGTCAAAATTCAATTAGCAGGGGAGACTGGGGACCGCTCAGTCGGCTACGTCTTGAATAATCCATTACTGACGTAGGCTTAACTCTTCATGACACATTAACCACCATTAACACGTAATCCTTCGTGACCCGATGTATGCAAATCCTAACCCATTATCGCTACTGACGTACCGAATCAAAATGAATGGGTTGGGATTATAGATATTTATGATTTTGGATGTGTTTTTGAGTGGCATCATACATTTCATTTTTATGGATTATCTGATTTTATCTATGAAGATTAATTTAATAATAGGTAGATATTAATTGACACTTGACCCTACAAAATGATGTAGAAACATTGCAATTAGTAGATAGCCATTTTTTCAATCTAAGTTGAGTAAAAGATTTTCAACACCCGACGCAAAGAGGAGTGTTATAAGTTTGACGTATCTGTCTGTCTGTGTGTCTGTCCGTGGCATCGTAGCTCCTAAACGAAAGGTCCGATTAAGATGCGTTTTTTTGTCCGAATGCTGGCATGATCGAGAGTGTTCTTGGCTATAATTCATAATCTTCAGCTCACTCACTGCTTGACAATTCGGGGGTTACTTGAAATATTTACCAACAATAATTATCGATAGTGATGATGAAACATTGTATTCATAATTGAAAGAACAACAAACGGAAATAAATGTAACACAAAGAGTAAACTTAATTATGGAGAAAGTTCCAAAAGGTCCCTTCTATACTTTTCTCTTAACTACCCCCCGCAGCCAACTTTCTGTGTATAAAATTAGTATTGTGAAAATAATGAGCGCACTCGATTGCTTCTGTTTCCACTTGGCCACAAAAAGGACACACAAAATGCTTGAGACATTTTTGAAGAGCTATTTTAAAGCTTTAAACGACTTTTCATTCACTGGCCATTGGTAAGAGGTATAATGACTATAATTCTACAGATGGTCTAAGTCAGAGGAGAGTGGATAATGGGGATTCAAAGTAAAGGTCATTCATGATTACTATGAATACCCATTTCCTCCTTCCTTCCTTTCTCATTCCTTTCCATAACAATATTCCTGTTTATTCTATGGACTTTTTGCTGTAGAGAAAAATACAATCCTAATTTTCATGTTACTTTGAAAAATATATATACGTATACGGGGTCACGGGATAAAGGATGATCTTAGAACGAAAATAGATATTCAATGAGCGTAATCAGTATTCGATTCTCGTTCCAAAAAAATGTATATATAACAATTACCATGTGAGCTTAATTTTGACCAGATTAACCTATAAAATACTTAAATTCTATTCGGCATGTCCGATACAGCGCGTCGGGCGCGTGACCTTCTAAGCCGGTGCGTTGTACGGAATTTCGAATGTGTCTATGCGTAGTGCGAGTTATCAGGAAATGTTTATCATGTTATTTTTCTACAAAATAATGATTTAGTTAAGCATACTTAATATTATGTAATATTGTAGCTTAATGTTGGGGTAAATATATCATTCGGCTAAAGATACACCCTGTATCAGTGGCGTGGGATTCCTATAACTCCATTCCTATCGGCTTCACTTGCCACTTACCTTTTGAAGGCCCTTATCCAAATCCCTAGCTATTATACAGGCTAGGGCTTCCCTATGAAAAAGAATCAGCCACTTTCGCCACTGCCCTGTATAATTTTAAAAGCTAGAGTTTTGACATACACAGACGCATACCGGTTTCCCAATAGGGTAGGTACTACCTTCTAGGTAGGCAGATACCCCAAGCCCAATAGGGCAGAAACCTCAGAGACCAATAAGAGTAGGCAGAGGCTACCGAGACCAATATGAGTATGGAAAGGCCACCGACACCAATTATAATAGTAGGCAGAGGCCACACTGACCGGTAAAAGTAGGCAGAGGCCACAGAGACCAATAAGAGTAGGCAGAGGCCACAGAGCAAATGCGCAATTTCTGTGCATACAAAAATATTTTACACCCCGCTCTTACTTGTGCAGTGTACGACGTCAGCTGCTGGAATAAAGCTATCGAAGTAGCCACGGTCAGGCTCTTGTGTCGAGTACGGCATTATGAATCCAGCCCTCGACGTTCCTAATTCAAAAATTCAGGTATTGTCTCCATAGAAAAAATGCTCACCTGAATAATATCTTTCTCAATTACTGGAAATTGTAAGCTCGGAATGCGAAGAAAACGATATTTGAGATCTTTAATATTTTACCAGTAAGTACAGACTTTAAATAAGATAATTGTTAGAGAGAGTTTGCATCTAAAACAAAAATATATTTTTTTACCCACAATACTTTTTAAAGCTACTAGTAGAAGGGAATAATAGTGTAGTAGATCGCTTACTTCTCAACATTCTTACATAGTGTTTTAAACACTTGTGAACACATCGCAGATGTTAAACACCGTCGCAACAATAAATCTGCAATTTGCGAACACACACTGGATCAACCTCGCCATTACATAAGATTTGAAGATGAAGAAGATAGAATCTTCGGGTAGTTTGAACAACTTCAACAAATAGGACAATTGACACCTCAGTCCTCCCGTGACCACGGCTGCTGGAAAGTAGCCGAAACGTCGGGAAAAAGAAAAGTGCACCGTGAGTCCGTAAGTGTTTAAAACAATGAACAATATTCGCGTAAACCTAAGAATTCTTACCTACCGATAAAATAATGTTTATTATACGTTTTGTGAGTACTATTCGCTGTGTAGCGCAGTGACATTTGAACTCTTATAATGAAACGTGTATCTTATTGTGTAGTTAATAAAGTTCAATTGCTATCTTAAAAATGCAGCGCCGCGTCGCGTCGCGTACCGTCGCGGTGTGAACTAACCCTTATACAACTATTAAAATATATTTACTAGAATCAGTAAATAAGTAACGCAGACGCAATAGTTGTGTTGTTTTAAATTCATTTAAAATGAGTTTAAATTCATTTAGATTTTGAAATCATTAACAAAAATTAATTATCAATGCTAAATAATTATATTCATATTTATTTGACCTCGTTATGTTTCATAAAAAATATATTTTTACATCATTAACAATTTTTACCTGAAATACTCAGGTAAAAATTTACTGGGAATTATGTAAATAGCTAATTTTATTCTGTTTTGACGATTCTTTTGTGAAATTTCGTGGTTGTTTCGGGGGTTTTTATTAGAACAATATTTTATGAATTCAAAATTATGAAATGTAAAATCGTTTTTGATGGTATTTTTTTCAGCGAAATTATTTTCATTTATTGAAATTTATCTTTAAATACTTTAAACGAGACAATCTTGTATATATATATAATATAATCGATGTCTCGAAAACGGATTTACATTTATCCCTGGGAAACTTTATAAATGTTTTTGTGTTTCGTCGTCAAACAATATATCAATAATTTCGACCTTCTTATGTCAGTCTAGTATGCGTATATATAATTTTTGCTTTGTTCGAAAATTTGGAATGTGTCTGGTGATTGTTTTTATTTATCTAAATTTATTAGAACTCCGACATATCTCGGTCTCCCAGGTACTTATTTTTTAAGATGCCAAAACCGAGATCTATACACAACCTATACCGTACCACATTTCATCAATTTATATTCATAATTACAGAGGCAGGAAGAGCGGACAGACAGACAGACGGTCGGACAGAGCAAAACTATAAGAGTTCCCTGAGTACGACGGAACCCTAAAAACGCAGGAAAATATAAGTTGTGGATTGCTCTCAGATAGATTAGATATAAAATTTTCATTTATGTATTCGGCCACTTGTCCACCAAACATTCTCACCACAGACTCATTGTTAGATATTCGAGTTTCGGCAGGGCAAAGCTCACCTAAATCTATAGCTTTTATGCAATAAAATAATCTGGAAAAGGGGATGAATCATAAAAGTCCTACTAATATTATAAATGTGAAAGTTTGTGAGATGGATGTATGGATTGATGGATGTTTGTTACTCTTTCACGCAAAAACTACATAACGGATTTTGATGAAATTTGGTGTGGTAGTAGTTTAGACTTTGGATTAAAACATAGACTACTTTTTATCCCGGAAAACTGCAGTATTTATGCGGGCGGAGCTGCGGGAAACAGCTAGTAATTTATAATATCAATCCAACCTCCTGGAACCTCCAATCCAGAGATGGCGAACCAATGGCACGCGACATTTCAATTTATCATGCCATGCAAAAAATGTGTGAAGTAGACGTATTAGGGTCAGCTAATTAATAGTGATTCAATTTTTAACTTTATTCACTACACAAAAAGATACACGTTTCATTGCAAGAGCGGCACCGCGCTACGCAGGGCGGTCCAGTTTGACATTCGAACTCTTGCAATTAAACTTCTATTTTCTTCTTGTGTAGTGAATAAAGTTAAAATTTGAATCGCTATTTTTGAAAATGCAGCGCCGCATCGCGTATCGTCTCGTTTTGGTGTGAACTGACGCTTAGGTATATGCAAAGCGAACGCGAGCGGTCCATACGTACTTATTTGTCATCTAATCTGCAACTACAGAAATATAAAAGAATTTACTTAAATTTAAATTACGCATATACTTAATTGAATATTTTGCAATAAAATTATTTTTAAATTGAGGTAAGGTTTCATACATAACATTTTTACAACCATTTTCGAGTAATCGGCCTTCAAAGTGGTTCATAAGTTGGTCCCCTCCTGGCATTCCTAAACTATGAGACTTAGAAACTTGCAATTTTTCATGATGATAGATCATGCTAAATACTCTTTAGGAAAATGATTTTGAACGAAATCGGACTGTAACTTTTTAAGTAATTTGAAAAAACCTATAACGTGTTTATAGTTACGGAACCCTCCTTAGACGTGTCCTGACATGCTCTCGGTTAGATTATTATACTATTTAGTGGTGGCATGTTGATGACTAACGGTTCGTCATCCCTGTCCCAGTCTAACCTCCACAGCCGTACGCCAATTCGTCCGTATTCGCTTAAAATAACTCCCAGCGCCCCCTTTATATCCAATTACCGAAAACGGCAACAAAAACACAGACAGTTCATATTCTTATCGTGAATACGTAATTGTACAACAACAACTGTGTTTAGTTAATCCATCTCGGCTGTCTCTAACCTCGGCTGGATAAATTCAATTAATGGAACAATAACAATAGCTGTTTACTGCGTAATTGAATAGATAACGGAGTAAATAAATTCACGCAAATATAACACGGTTGACCAGCACTGGCTCCGTTGAGAAATATGGAAGAGGCATTTTCCGAGCTGTGACACGTTAGGGTGATTCAGAACGAAACGAAACAATACGGGACATGGCGCTGCCTTTTTAAGATGACTATTCAGAATTGAACTTTATTCGTCATACAAGAAGATACACGTTTCATTGTTCAGCGCACGGATAAGATAAATGAGGTTGGATTGGCAACCGTGATATTTTTACTTGAGAACCAGCGTCGCCGCCTGTCTCCCACCAATGCACTCCACTACATAAGAAATAATAATACATACACGAATTACGCACACTAATTAACAAATCACACCTAGAACAGAGGGCTGCGATTTGGTACTCACACTACGTTGAGTCGGTAACGTTACGACACAACCACATGCTCAAAATTCACACGCACGCTAGGGCTTGCTATGGTCGATAGGAATTTTCGATAATGAAAATGGTCAAACTTGAATCTTGAAATCATCTTAGTTTCAGTTAGATTACTAACTTTTGAATGCGGCGGGGGGAGTAGCGGGGCAAGTATGGTTGCGAGTGTACAATATGTGAATCCCCACTATTTTTGCCGAGGGCTCATCGTAAATCGTAAACCGTTCTGTAGCTATTGGTAATTGAATGAAAAATTTTAATAACGGGAGCACTAGTAATTTTATACTAACTAAAACATTGTGTCAAAGGCGAATTTAATTGGTATTGGGATAGAAAGTGAAAAAAAATATCAACATGTATTACCTTTATTTGTAATCAAAAATAATTAGAAAATCAAAGCAAAAAAAGAAGTCGATGGTCGATAAATATTATGTAGCAAAAAAAAGTCTAGCAAAATTTTACTACCGAGAACAGTAGTAACTCATTCTGAAGAAAAATAATTTGTCGATAAATCATCGATCACTGACTGCACTATCCAGGCGACCGAAGCGAACGTGACGCGAACGAGTCGAAAGGCGCGGTAATTTGACTCGCTTCGCAACCCATTGCGCGTCAGATGTGTCTTCTCGCGAAATATTTGCGTACTTCACCAGCAATGTATATTTTCTGTTATTCTTGGTTTAATTGTCGTTTCTACTTAGAATTTCATAATTCGAACTAGTTTTTTGGGAAAAATACTAAAAAACTAAGGTTTTTATGCTTACCGATGAAAAGAAATTCCTCCTTGTTTCATATTTGATGTCTGACTCTTCAATTTGCACATAACAATCGCACAACACGGCATTTTCAAAGGATTTAAGCGCTGCTCTGTACTGCGAGGCTTTCAACGAGCGACTAAAAAGTATGAACGCGTGGTTCGATTGAAGTATGATTGTCCAATCATACTTGTGGCGCGTCTGCCCCGTGCACATTGCCAATCCAACCTCATTTATCTTATCCGTGGTTCAGCGCATGAAATACGAATTCGAATATTAAGTTGCACCGCGCTGTACAGCGCATGTGCAATGTATGACTGATGTCCTAATATTATGAACCGTCGCGGTGTGAACTGACCCTTCACCCTTTTTTAAAATTTATCTTTGAAACGGTTGGATGGATATTCACGGGACTTTCACTGGCAGACAGCTGCTCATGTTATAAGAAATCATTTAGGCTACGTTAACTTAGGGTTCCATTAAAAAAAATAGGGTTCTATTTCTATTAGTTCTACGCAAACGAAGTTGTGGGCACCAGCTAGTTAAGTAAGAACCGTACTTAACTGATAACTTTACATTAGCGCCCTCCACACGGTACAGTTGGGACGGCGCATCTGAGCATGCGTTCCAAACAGCGTATGGATCTGTGCGGTTTGAAATGCGGATAAATCTGTCGCGCTAATAACGATTAAAAATACGCCCACGGTTTTGACCGTGGACGGATCTGACATATATATGCGAACGTTTCAGACAGTGCTAGTGATCTCGAGAGTTTAGGGCGCAGATTGGAAGGGAGCGTGGAATGGTTATAAATTTCAAAAGCTTTACTGACAGTAGTAAGTCGACGCTCCAAACTCATATGTTTTATTTTACGTTTACACGTGATGCGCGGATAAAACTGTGGAAAATGCGCTCGCATAGATATGCCAGATCAGACTGATAGCCCGCGCATCTACATACTCGTTTGTGAGCGAGGGTTGGAAATGCGCGTGTTGTTTTCCACGGTACCAACTTAACGTGTGAAGGACGATATTGTAGCATAATATTATTAAAGAGAAGTCGCTGGCATATAGTATTTGATGATGAGAGATCCTTGCCCAATTAGTGGGGACTGTGGACGTAGGTTTGTGCCATGAAGCTTCTATAGAATATTTATTTGCAAGAAATTCTCTTTAAGCTCCATGGTATGTGCCGTAAATTTCTATAATAACCTAACCAAGAGCATGTCAGGACATGTCTAAGGAGGGTTCCGTAACTATCAACGCGTAAAAGGTTTTTCAAATTACTTCAAAATTTACTGTCCGATTTCGTTCAAAATAATTTTCCTATAGAATTTTTAGCAGGATCTATCATCATTCTATATCTTACAGCTTAGAAATCCTAGGGGGGGACCAACATACAAACCACTTTGGAGGCCGCATACTCGAAAATGTATGAAACTTTTCCTTTATTTAAAATACTTATTCAACGATATCCCACACGTTGGGGTAGAATAAAAAAATATTTTCATCCCCACTTCACATGTATGGAGAGCCACCCCTTAAATGACAAAAGCTAGAAGCGCGGACAGACAGACAGACAGACGGACGGATGGAGCGAAACTATAAGGGATCCTTGTGTATTATGGGACCCCAAAAGCGCCTAATAGAAATAAGGAGCAATGTATAATATACAAAATTGCTACAGAAATAAAAATTTGTATGTAATTAAATAAAAAAAAAAAAATAAGACTATTAATTTCTCCTGCAATCGTTAACATATTTAGTTGTACCCTAGTACCCTTCATCAAAGGCTACCGAAACAAAAACTTTAAACTGAATCCCACACAAAGCAATGGCAATCAAATAGAAGTAATATTATTCCATTTAACCGAAAAGATCTTTTAAACCATATAAATATTTATTGTAACTTTTCTAATTTGATTAAAAAACGTTGCTTTTGTTTTTTATTTAGCTAACTCCCTAGGTTTAATTATGTTTAAATGTTATTTTAGATAGTTCCCTAGTCCCAATAACAAAAATCAATTTTACAAAACATCGAATAGATACCTAATTATATTATATGATTTTATGGATCTTATTTCCCTCCTGTATGGCTTTGATACTAAGGGTCTGGCGACTGGCATTGTTCTTCCGAAAGTGCCAAAAGATTCATTATAATATTATAATAATATCTGTGTAATCTGGCTCTGTGATAAGTATCCGTAGAACTTGTGTTACAGGTACCAGACAACGGGAAGTAGGTATATTTAATAGTATACTATTTAAGATTTTTACTATATTATACACATATTTAATACACATCCATGACCCAGGAACACAGAAAACTTTTTGTTCCCACGGCGGGAACCCGCGACCTCCGACTTGAGCGCCAATGCGCTAACCACTGAGCCACAGAGGTCGTCAAAAAGATCATTGTTTTACACTGTTACAAGAAAACTTCATAGTATTATATTATGAACTATTTGAAAAAAAAATTGTCGACAAAACAAGTGTGTTTATACCTCAATGTGCACAAAATTACGCTTACAATTCATACAAAATTTGGCGCAGCACTCGCGGCTGAGTAGATAAGCTAGGTAGGTACTAATTATTATGGTGTACAATGCTGTGGCTTCTAATTACAAGACTATCATCAGGGCGATGTGCACCGCGATACCAGTATTAAGGGCGCCCATTGTTGGAAGGCTAAGGGCTGTCTGTCTCGAGAATCAAGTGGTATATTTTTTTTCCTTTTCTCTTTCCACCCCCTTCGCTTACCGAATCGCAATTTTATATTCAAAAAACATTTTCACCGGGCGTTTAATCCGTTCCTTTTTTGGGTTCTGTAGGTTGTATTACATGCACCTAAGAGTCCCCATACACGGTCCGGTTTTCCTGAAGGAAAACTGAAACTGAAGTTCGGCCTAAACGGATGCAAAATCGTATCGTCTGTGTGCAATTTCGAGATCCCATCAGTCGGCCGTATGGACTGAAGCGATTCGTTCCAGTGTTGCCAACTCTGTTTTTGCGAAACTACTAAACTCGCGTCGTTTTCTACTAAAAACTACTAAAAGAGTACCAATAACTATAAAAAAGCTAATCATAGGAATCCCTAAAAGTTTTTTTAGGGATTATATGTTTACAAAATATATACATACATTTTCAGTTTTAATATTTAACCGTTAAATTAAAAAAAATATAGTAGGAAATAATATTATGTTTATTATAGAAATTAAATCGGTAGTTTTAAGCGACTTACGGATGCATGCTACTATGTGCTATTATAATAAGATGTCATTAAGTATTAATCATAAGGCCATTTTGTATATTATGATTACTGTCTAGCTATTTTCTACAAAACCACTACTAACAACTAAATTCCTACTGATGAGGGAATAAAATAAAAAATTTAATACTAAAACTTTGTAAAACATCTAAGTTGGCAACATTAATTCTGACCTGAACGGATCAGACTGAACAGTTATAAAATTGGACTGAATGGCAATAAAATTCGACTGTAAAATAAAACCGGTCAAGCGCGAGTCGGCAAGATGAGTTCCATACAAAACGGAAAAAATCACGTTTGTTGTATGTGAGCCTCAAATTTTTATTTTATTCTGTTTTTAGTATTTGTTGTTATAACGGCAATAGAAATACCTACACCATACATGTGTGAAAATTCTAACTGTCGAGCTAGCACGGTATAAGAAGGTTAAGATACAGCCTGGCGACAGACGGACGAACAGCAAAGTCTCAGTAATAGGGTCCAGTTTTTACACTTTGGGTACGGAACCCTAAAAATGGCACGTGGTCTAAAGAAATTTATAAAGTTCATTGAAGTATTTAAAACTTTAGAGCCACTATGGTGGATAAATCTAAAGACTATTACTATAAAACAAAGAGAAAAATGTATGACACAATAATTCGGTTTCGTCGATAGTGTGATTACAATTGCAGAAAAATACAATTAATAAATAAAATAATAGCCTAAACTGACCAAGAGCATGTCACGACATGTCTAAGGAGGTTTTCTTTGAATTACTACAAAAGTTATTACAGAAGCTATGAAAGCGGCGGACAGACAGACAGACGGATGGGCAGAATGAAATTATAAGGGTTCCTTAAGTATTACGGAACCCTAAAAACACGACCGAAGCTCACGGCAATTTTCCGTGTATGTGCTCGAATCCGTTCAAGTCGAACCTTAGATTAAAACGCCTAGAAGCCGAGTACGCGCATGTAAATTGAAGTAAATTACACTGAGCCATATGGGCTCAGTTTGTTAGAACGACCCGTCAGTTGTCAAGTTCAAGCGCTAGTGCATACATCTCCGACTATTAAAAACATTATGACGGTTTGTGTCGTTATTGGGTGTCACAATGCATCGGAAAAGAATTAAAAAGCTTCGGACATAACATTTCATATGTAAGTATGAAATGTTATGTCCGAACAATTTGACTTGTATTAAGTCAAATATTTAAAACATTTTAAAATAAAATCATATTATGTCGCCATCTTGCTGTCCTATTGTGAATTGTGAAAGTGTTACTAGAAAAATTAATTTATTTCAAAATTTTCATGGCTAACTAATAGTTGCAACTAAGACAAAGTTTTATAAAATTTTATGATTTTTTTAACTATCAATTTAAAGTATTGCCAGTATTAAGATAATCCTTAATATATTCCTTTATACCAGTTTAATATAAATAAAGTTCACAAATTGTGTTTAGATGGTTTAAAATAAAATATAAGTTATATTTTTACATCTCAGGATATTAAGAAAAACAAATACAATAATTCCAATTTGAAGAGTATACACTCCACAACTTTAAAGTTTTGTTTGTGTGCGTGTCGGTATGTAATGCTTACGCCTGCATCTGTTCGGTACATCATCTGTTGCTTGCTTCACTTTGTACGATGCGTTTGTTTGAAGACTAACTAGGCGTTATTAATTTATGGGCCGAACTGACGTCAGTTCGGTCGGATGCGATTTTCTCCGTGTATGTGCTCGAATCCGTTCAGGCCGAACTGACGTCAGTTCTAACTGAAACGATCGGCCTTTCGTATGTGGAGGCCTTTATCCTTGACGTTCACGAATTTTTTTATTTTCTGTTTCAGCCTTCAGGATTGCAAGTGATGACAAGGATAATATACGGCGTGTATTTTTCGAGTGGGCGTGACAGACTATTACTATGAGGGACACATTTCTAAGATCATTCAATTTTTATTAATAATTTCATAATTGTATAATTACGTAGCGACATTAACTAAGCTATCCAACTAACCTAACTAATCCCTAACATAAGTCAACTTGGACAAGCTGTCCTGACACACGTTGTTCTGTCTTAACTGGACTAAATAAATAACGAAACAGGTAAACTGGGACAAGCCGTTAGGGACAGACCCGACTGCAACTAGGTATTCTGAACGTTATCGAATGTCAATTGAATGGGCGCTGTCATAATTTTCATACCATGGGTAATTTACGAATACGTAGTTTGCAATTGTTCCTGCTAGTCCCACCGAACGCACCTATAAATATTTGACAGTCATGACTCAAGTAACAAATTGAACACATTGAACAGTTAGTATGGGAAAATTCAATTGTCGTTTTTAATATTTTCTCCACAATTGTTCCAATACATCTCACCATTGAAACTTGAACTACCACAATCATTTCACCAAAATTTTTTTTTACCAAAATTAGCCAAATCAGTCCAGCCGTTCTCGAGTTTTAGCGAGAAATTGGAATTGCAATCCATAAGAAGAAGAAGATAAGAAGAAGACGAATCTTCTTGTTGCTTGAAAGCTTTCATTATATTTCAGGAGCAAAAAAAATATGCTCTTGACCTCTAACTTTATTAGTGGAAAACGTCTCTAAAAATCTTCTCAAAAGTAATTTTTTCAAAGTCGGGCAATATTAAACCCTCACACACTCCTTTCAAACTAAGTGTGGTGGTCGTTATAAGCCTGTACCTGCACTGTACATGTGACGAGGGCACTTTTAGCCAGTTATACGCCTAGACAAGAGCTAGGGTGCGCATTCAACCAATGACGTCATTCTGCAAAAAGTGCAACGGAATGCGTCACGACTCATAAGAAATGAGTTGTTGTATGTTAACTTTTCCTCAAAACTGGAGCCTCTTGGAGATAACCAAAAACTTACTGCTTCTGAAAAGATGTGGTTGGAAGATGATACTTTGGCTAATTTGTTTCGAGTTCCAACATTGAAGTATACCTAATAAAAGTGAAGTTTTCATTTTCGAGAAACTTCAGTGTACAAAATCGTCCACAAAAATTTCATCTCTACGATTTGACGCTATCTTGTGAATACTTTAAAACAACTTAAAATATCAAAAGCTCCAACTTGAAACAAATTTTTCAATTAAAATAAACCGCACTGTAAGCTTCCTACATACTTACAGAAACTTTTACGGCGAGCTTTCATAAGGTCTTAAATTTCAATTTCAGCGGATCACCGCATGAACTCCAAGGCGGGACAATGCTGGAATAAGGCCGCCTGCATAATTAAAATTCTCCATTTTTTCCCTTATCAGTTTAAAGGAATGCATTAAGGACGGAAATTAATCTTAATCTTTCAAATTATTTTTCATTTAGTTCGTAATTTTCTTGGTATTTTCTGGATCCTCCTCGTGGTAATGATGCTAGAATTTTCTTTGTTTGTGACTGAGCGCATTTCAGTAGAAACTATTTGACCTATGTGCCTAAATTTATATACTAAATATCACTCGCCTTTTTCGTGATCCAATTTTCGGCCATCATTTCCAGAAAGATATTATTTTTAGTTCCATGATCCTCCATCCTTGTAGAATACCTACACTGGAACGGCCTGGATGTATTTGGTTGAATATTTCATCTCTCAATGTACGAGAAGGTTCAACACGGTATGTAGCTGCTTTATTATTAATGAGAGTTTTATTGAGAAATTCTTTCTGTAGGCTGTTGTCGGTCGTAAACCCGCCAAGTTACGTTTGTTCACATGTGAAAAATATTAGTTTTAAATCTGCCTTAGCTTTAAGATTTACTGAATAATATAAAAAAGGAATAGTCACCAACGCGACACCAAGACGTACATCACGAATATCAGGAATATAGATAATGAAATGAAACGAAAAAAATTTATTTCCATATTAAACTAAACAATTTTTTTCGGAAAGTCAACAGAGAAAGCTAGTACCGGTAACCGGTCCAACCCTAACCCTCCGACAAGAA
This sequence comes from Phengaris arion, assembly GCA_963565745.1. Taxonomy (NCBI): domain Eukaryota; kingdom Metazoa; phylum Arthropoda; class Insecta; order Lepidoptera; family Lycaenidae; genus Phengaris; species Phengaris arion. The sequence continues at coordinate 7,218,629 of OY751449.1, read as the reverse complement.
CCGGCTTAAGCAAGGACCCATCTTTTAGCAAAAAGATAGGAAAAATTGTTATATCAAAGAAATATAATTATATTATTTTACATTGTAAACTTAATGTATGTTAGATAAAACAAAAGTCAAAAAGTACACAAGTACGTAGAGACAGCCTTGCAGAGAGGCATCTTATTACCAAGCTGTGCAATCGTAAACAAAATCATTTACTTTTTTATAGCATTTTTGGACTATGTATAGAATGGTTTTGAAAGTTTTTTGGGATCCTATTGGCCATTAAAAGATTTACGTACTGTGCTATTGTAAAATAAAGTAATTCAAAAGGTTGTGTTTGCGTGTGAACGTAGTTCGAACCAAAGTAGTTTTTGTGATCACTGTTATAGGTATTAGGTAAACAAGTAATATTGTAGATTGTAGAACATCATAATATTTTAATTAGTTACAAGAACTAAATGAATATAGTGTTGGCTGTGTAACAACGCACTTTGTCTTGTTTGGTGTTTAGCTTTTTATGCGGAAGCTATAAATGACATAACCAAAATCGCAGTGGTGACTCTCTACAAATTACAGCTCGAGCACTAGCGAATGTCAGCCATGTTGACGTAAGCCTAAGGTTGACACCGAAACAATTAATTAAACGTCGCGTCAGACAAATCTATAATAAATATTATGAAAATATACTGTCAACTATTTATGTCAAAGCACGAAACGCGACCAGTGGCCACCCCGTGAACAAATGTCCTGGCTAGTGAAAAAACTCACGCCCCGCTCGCGGCGCGCACCCCCCGCATACGTCTAGCCACGCACACATAGCTGCTAGCTGTCAATAGTGTAAGTCTATCGAATGACGGTTCTTTACATTAGTAATGTAAAATATATATATTATTTGCCAATATATCGTCAGTTTTGCTGGTGACAGACGTAGAGGCTGAGTCGCTCAGCTCATTGCCAACATTAAGGTAGCCAGCATCACTGCTCTTTTTCCCCAAATATAAAAAGGAACCATCTTTTGCCCGTGGCTCCGCCCGCGTAAATAGTATCCCATGGAAACACTGTACTTTTTCAGGATAGAAAGTAGCCTATGTGTTAATCCAAAGCTTAAACTACTTACTACCATACCAAAGTTCATCAACCGCCTCCGTGGTCCAGTGGTTGAGAGCATAGCTCTCGACTCGGAGGTCGTGGGTTCGACTCCCGCGTTGGAACAGCAAAAAAAATAGTTTTCAAGTTAGGACAATGCAGGCTGATCACCTGATTACTTCATCGGAATGAAAGGATCCATGCGTCGGATGGGCATGAAAAAATCGGTCCTACACCTGATCTCTCGCTAGTCGTGTCGGTTATCCGTCCCATTAGATTTCGAGAGTAAGGGAAGAGAGAATGCTCTTGTGTACTGCACACACACTGGTTTCAATAAAACCGGCAGCCGTCACCGACATTCGTGTGTGGAGCTATTAAAGTTCATCAAGATCCGCTCATTAGTTTTTGCGTAAAAGAGTAACAAACATCCATCCTCAGGAACTTTCACATTTACAATAGTAGTAGGATATTTGTCTGCCCCCTACACACCACACCGCGTCCAAGCGCAACCAGGAACTTAACTTGAACTACAGCCAACTTTAACTTCTTGGCGCTGAGGAATGGTCCCATTATGCCTGTGACTGATTTGTTATTTATTGGCCACTCGTGAGCTCTCGTAGACCGCTCTCATAGTGCTTCGTTATATAATTGTATATCGCGCAAGTTATACATATTGCATTCGATTATATCAAATTACATGACTGTCAAATTCTATGGTATGCCGTTTGATATACTATAGTAGTAGTAGTCATAATAATAATAATAATACATTTATAATAATAATATAATAAATAAATATAATAAATAAATAAATAAATAAATAAATAAATAAATAAATAAATAAATAATAATAATAAATTAAAATAAACACAATAAAAGCTATTATTACTTTTGCAGTACCCATACTCACCTACTCATTTGGACTGACGAGTATTTCCTAGAGCCAAACAGAACTTAAAACACTTCAAAGAGTTATTAACACAGCAATGACAAAACACAGAAAGCACCAAAGCATGTGTACAAAGATTAACCTTGCCTAAAATTTATGGAGGTAGGGGACTTATTGACATCACCAACTTATACAATAAACAAATCACCCTTCTTAGAACATACTTCCACAATCACTCATATAACTCATCGCTACACAACGCTGTATGCCTAGCCGATACATTCACGCCTCTCTCACTCGCGAATAATTCCTAACAAATAAAAATCACTTCAAAACAAGACACCATAGACGCATGGTCGCAGAAATCTCTACACGGCCGCCATCTCACTGATTTGATCAATACCAATGTAGACAAAATAGCATCAAACGCATGGCTAAGGCGTGGTGAGCTATTCCCTGAAACAGAAGGGTTCATGATTGCGATCCAAGACCAGGTTATCGACACAAAAAACTACAGGAAACATATCATTCGTACTTCTGGTAGAGGCAGCGACCATTGCCGACATTGCCACAAACAACCCGAAACAATCCAACACATAACAGGTGCTTGTTCATCCATCACACAAACAGACTACAAACACAGACACGATCAAGTAGCAGCAATCATACACCAGACACTCGCACACAAACACAAACTCATCAAAGACAAAACACTATACTACAAATACACACCACAAATCATACTTGACTCACCTGACTACAAACTATACTGGGACAGGACAATTTTGACCGACAAGACCGTAGACCGTAACAGACCTGACATAACACTTCACGACAAACGAAATAGAACAGTTTACCTCATAGACATCGCCATACCCAATTCACACAACATCACTTCCACGCATACTATTAAATTGACTAAATACACAGACCTAACAATCGAATTAAAATCACAATGGAAAGTTAACACAGTCAAAATCATACCCATCATCATCTCAAGTACTGGCATCATCCCAAAACATTTTACACTAGCCTCTATACACTCGACATTCACCCACTCACATACATAACCCTGCAAAAAGTAGTCATTCTAAATACGTGTCGAATCGTTAGGAAATTTTTATCAATAAATTAATTTTACAGTTTAGTTTTGCTTGACCACAAGCCCGCAACTTTAGTAGAATACCCGAAAAGGAGAATCTATGATATTTAAAAACTAAAGTAATAATAATAATTATACGTATGTATGTATGCATGTACGTTGTTGTTCCATCGTTTATCGTTTTCTCAACCAATCATCATATTTCTCTACGCCATCTTAAATGATCCCTTATAACGGTTGTCCCAATAAGAGTGCCCGATTTAAATTTGGCGCCATTTTTTCTGAGCAAGTGGCAGCTCTGAAACTTGACAGCTGTTATCTATGATTGTTCCGATTATTGAATATGGAGCGTTACACAAAAGAACAACGCGTTATCATTGTGAAAACCCATTACAAAAATGGGGAAAGCTACGCTGAAACCGCTCGCAAACTTCGCGTAATATTCGGTCGTGAAAGTGCACCAATTGTGTCAACAATTCGAAGAGTGATCAATAAATTTAGGAAACTAGGTCGATTATGGAAGGCGAGTCTCCTGTGCGTCGGCGTACCCGTCGGTCTCTCGTGAACATCGCTGCTGTAAACGAGAGTGTCGCCGAAAACCCGGGAACATCAATTCGGCATCGTTCACAACAACTCCAACTTTCGAGGAACACCACGCAGCGAATTCTAACGAAGGACCTTCACCTTCATCCTTAAAAGATTCAGCTGACCCAGGAGATTAAACCAGCAGACCATGCACAGCGCCGACAATTCGTTAAATGGATGTGGGAGCAAAATGAACTGGATGCCGATTTTTCGAAAAAAATCATCTTCACCGATGAGGCGCACTTTCATTTGAACGGGTTCGTTAACAAACAAAAATGTCGAATTTGGGGCTTACAAAATCCACAAGTGATCCAGGAGAAACAAATGCATCCCCAGTAAGCCACTGTTTGGTGCGGATTCTTCGCAGGCGGCGTGATTGGGTCGTACTTCTTCGAAAATGAGGCTAGAAATGCTGCAACTGTCAACGGTTTGCGTTACTGCACCATGATAACAGAGTTCTTGTGTCCCCAATTGGAAGGACTGGACCTGGACTACATGTGGTTCTAACAGGATGGCGCGACCTGCCACACCGCCCATGAAATAATTCATTTATTGGAGGAAAAATTTTCGGACCGAATAATCTCCCGAAATTCCGATATCAACTGGCCACCAAGATCTTGCGATTTAACGACTTGCGACTTTTTCCTTTATGGTTTTGTTAAATCTCAGGTCTATGCGAATAAACCACGAACAATTCCCGAGCTAAAGGCCGAGATCCAACGCGTCATCGGTGAGATAGAGCCGCCACTCTGTGAAAAAGTCATCTAAAATTTCATGAAAAGAGCAAGTGTCTGCCGCCAGAGCCGTGGGGGCCATATGCAGGATATTCTATTCCATACTTAACGGAACATTTGTCCTTTATAACGCAATAAAAATATCACCTCTCGCTCAAAAAAATATGTGTTTTTCTTAAAATTAAATCGGGCACTCATATTGGGACATCCTTTACTATATGAATTCTACTTGACATACGCCCGTACCTGAGTCTTCGTATCGGCAAACAGCCGAGTCTCGATTTTTTTAAATATTGTTCCATAGTTCGTCGTTTCCTCAAATCGTCATCTTATACACCTCAATCTTAACTCTTCTTATCATGAATCAGGATACTTGCCATTAACCCGTACCTGAGTGATTCATCCGGCAAATACCAGAAGCAATAGTTAATTTTAAAAATAATAATTTAAAAATGTTTTGTTTACTAATACTTCAGTTCTATTGTTTAGTTAGGTAGAGTCACGGGATATTCTTTTTAAATAAAATTCACTTTTAAGTTATTCATTCGTTCAAAGATTTGCCAGTTGCCACACAGTTGACACAATATTATTATTAATACAAAGCAAAAATCAAGTACTTACATTGTTGTGAGTTGTAGCCTGTAATTAAATAAGATACCAAACGTTTATTGATTGGTAATTATTTTATTGAAATACAAACATTCACTTATGAAATAAAGCATCAACGTTTATCCTTTCCCGATACTTATACAATAACTTAAAAATACACTAGGTTTCATTTCCAATATTGCTTTTGTGCACTGACATGAATGGATCCCGCTTAAAAGCAATTTGAGTGCAATACTTACATTTTCAGAAATGCATCCAATAATTAATTTTCATCGTAAACAAACTATCCATTTATTTTTAATTAAAAACGTTTTCATGAAAAAATAAGTATGAAAATAATGATGCATAGTAAAATTTGTACCCTTGTTTTAATATAGAGCATCCATTGATTACGTCACACTAATTTCAGGACTTTTCAAGCCGTCCTCCTTGATGTGACGTCGCACATTTTTTCAATGTTATACAATATGTAGGTATTTTAAAATAGTAAACTGTATTTTCTCTATTAATCTTTACATGTGACGTCACAACGATTTTGAGTACCCCTTGTGACACATTATAACATTTGGTCGATACCCTCTCCAACTTTATTGTGAGACGTAATTTATGGATGGCCCCGCTATCTACTGATCATACAATAGTAGACGGTAGTAATCTATAGCTAAGAAATGCAAGCGGAGACTAATCACCAACAGTTGTAATTTTACAAAGAGCAAAGTAGCGTACAGCAGAAGGAATTTGGAATGAGGCAATTTGTGAATCCAAACTCGCGCAGACACATAATATTTGATAATTCAAACGTATTTGGGAATTGCGAGGCATCGAAAACATTACGCAGAGTGCATCGGTGATGATACAAGTAACCGCCTAAACTTGCTGATATTTGTTATTTCCGCTGTACAAATTTCAAACGTATGCCAAACGGATAGAGTTTAAATTTGCATGGCGTGTTGCGCTGCAATACAACAATTTGCAGCTGACCCACTCCATATTTGCATTATCTAGATTCGGACAGCTCGCTTTCATCTCACGTTTTGGTTATTTCAAATACAATTTGCAATAGAAGATTTTGTAGGATTTTTCTGTATGCGAATTCGTTTACATTGTACAAACGCTATTAGATTATTTCGTATATCGGTTTTCGTACCAATTCGAGGTTAGTCAGTTGTCAATACCGAATACGGAGCGCAATTTCCCTAGAATATTCTAGAACGTAGATATACATACTAATTTCAAGACAAAATATTTCCTTTGAATTGTGTATTGTAAAGACAATATTCAAAAACCTTATTAGCACAGATTTATTGTCTAATGACTACGTACTATCAGGGAATCTAATTGATAAGCAGTTGACTGTTGTCATAATTTGTTCGAGTTATACTCTTTAGTAATCCGAAGACTGAAGATCACCTTGTGGTCGAAATTCGACCATAATTCATATTAATTTTTGTTTCAATTTTATGGTTCTTTTGCCTCTTAGAAACGCAATAAAATGTGTAAATTTTGTCTATTATATTTTCAGTGTCAGATTTAAGCGCCATACTCACGTTCTGAGCTGCAAATCCAAGGCCGCGGACTTGTAGGCAAAAATTATAAATTATTGACACTAATGACGACCTTTAGAACCGGTGCTGGATTTGCAGGCTGGATGGTGAGTAATGAGCTTAAGGGTCCCACATACACGGTCCGGTTTTCCTTCAGTTGGGCCTGAACGAATGCAAAATCGTATCGTCTCTGTGCAATTTCGAGATCGCATAAGTCGGCCGTATGGACTGAAGCGATTCATTCCAGTGTTGCCTACTATGTTTTTGCGAAACTACTAAAATCGCGTCGTTTTCTACTTAAAGAGTATCGTTAACTATAAAAAAGCTACTAAACTTAGGAATCCCTAAAAGTAAAAATTTTCTATAAAACCACTACTAACAAGTAAATTCCTACTAAGGAGGGAATAAAATACAAAATTTAGTAATAAAACTGTAAAACAATGATCTTATCATTAAGATAAGCTTGAGTTACCCGAGCGGTATGCGGCCGAGCATTATCCTGCATAAAAACAAAATCGTCACCGATATATGGGGCAAACGGTACGACATTTTCTTCTAAAACTTCTCTGATATAGCGGTCTGCAGTCAGACTCCCTCTGTCAATCACTACCACGTCTGTGCGAGCTCCCAAACAAATGCCCGCCCAAACCATTATTGATCCACCACCGTATGCAACTGTAGTTTCAAAATTTCTCTGAATGTATCGTTCTCCTTTGCGTCTGTATATTCTTTGCCTGCCGTCAATTTGATTTAAGAGAATTCTGCACTCATCACTAAACAATACCTTACTCCATTGGTCCGCGTTCCAAAGTCGATGTTCCTGAGCAAAAGGTAACCTGTTTCTAGGATGATTTACCTCGAGCCTTTGAGCCTTGTGCCCAAATGAACTCAAACCAGCTTCTTCGAACCTTCTTCGTACCGTACGCTCACTGACGGTTACACCCCGCACTGCTTCTAACTCATGTCGGGCTTGGTCGGCCGTCAAAAGGGGGTTCCTACGTACACGAAGCCGCATGAAACGATCATCCCTACTCGAAGTGCGTCTTTTTCTGCCTTGTCCTGCTCTTCTCACATAAGTACCGGTCTCCCTGAACTGTTGGATACTGCGTTGGATCGTTGAAACTGGTCGACGAAGATCTCTGGTATCACTCTATAGGTTTGACCATTTCTTCGTATTTCGAGTGCCCTGGCAATCTCCGTTGAGGCTAAGTCAGGCATAATTCAGTCCTCAACTCCAAAAAGATACGCGATTAAAAAAAAACTAACAAAAAACAGTATTTCAATGAAATTTTAAATCAAACTCAGAAGGAAGAAATACTCGAAGTTCGCTCCAGATAAGGTGTATTTGAATAAAATTAAAACAATTGCATAAAATGTGATGTTCAGTTGCTTTCTTAATTTGAAAATATTTCTTTTTAAATTAAATGACGTATAAACCAGCCAGCAACCTTATATGATACTGATATCAAACCTTTACTTTATGTTCCGCTAAATATGCCGGTGTGTGTATATCTGTAAGACAAAAAATGCTTAGGTCACATTTACCACCTCCTAAAATTTGCCACCCTAGGCTTCAGCCTACTCAGTCTTCTGGTAAATCCACCTGGATATTTACCACTATTTACAGATAACAGATGAAAATATATAATTTGCAGACTGGACCGTGAGGATGGCCCTTAAAATAGGTCCAAAACTGTGAAAACGTGACTTTTACTTCACCTACGTATATACGATGTCTATACTGTAAGAGACAGCTATATTACTTTTATATTGAAACATAACTTCTTATTTATTATTTTGCCTCTTAGATAGAAAAAGTAAAAAATTAAATGTTGTGACAGATTGACTGACAAACGTGAACCTGTAATAAAATTATATCAAACGCACGGTAGGTACTGAGGTAGCGATAATACTTAAATTTAAACTTTAATTAATGTTATTATACAGGACTGTATTATTCCACAGGGTTTCAACCGCCGGCTCAGATTAGACTCGAAGATAGCAAGGTTACACCGATTTGGGCAGAGCCGGGGCGATAATAAAACACTTATTTTGAGGAGAACATTTTTCACATTTTTCGTCTCGCTTACCTGGCTCATGGCAATGCCGTATAGAGAGCCGCGCCCGTACGCCTCTTTCGGGCCGATTTGCCGTCTCGCTTTTGCCTCTCTATACGGCTAATTTCCATAATTTTCACTATTTTCCATGAGCCAGGTTAAGTAAAACGCATTATGTGAAACTCTTTATTATCTTTCCCAATTACATAAAACCTTATTTACTAACCATTTTACTTAGTACTAGAGATATTCTATATACTCACGCCGGGCCCCTGAAAAGGGCCTTGGGCGGGGAGCCAAAACCAAGGGCATTGCCCTTCTATTTGGGGTGGGGATGACGCGCCCAGTACGAGTACTGGACGCATTTCGTCAGGTTTTTAGGGAAGACCCCCCGCGGCAGAACGCGGGGGAAACCCATGGGGGGTAAATCAAAACAAATGGGAATGTAGATTGCCAAAACCAGGCACGACCAGGACCGGCGGTCGGCTCCAAACGACACGTGGGGGTGGGGGTCCCGACCCGGAGGCCGAGAAACGTGTTTGGGTCCACTCCCTCACGCGCCGCGTTTACCGGACCGTGGAAACAAGCGACCTGGGAAAAGGGTGGGAATTGTAAACTTCCGGGCCCCGACTTTTTGTGTCGGGGTGGAAGGTGCACCAAGGAGGTGACGGGGTGGCAAGAGGGCTGCCACTCCGACAGGCCCCAGGTGATTATTAGAAAGTTGCACCGGTAGGTTTTAATTTCCTACCGTGCAGGGGGAGGAGGGGGGCTGCGATCCAGCGGTGGATGTAGCGCTATGACATGCACCTCGGCGGGGCGCACATAATTGCGCCAGGACTACTCCTCATCGAGGGCGGGGTGGCGCGTCATTGCACCTGGGCTCCTCCTCTTCGAGGGCGGGGTGGCACATCATTGCGCAAGGTCTCCTCCTCTTCGGGGGTGGCGGGGCTCCACTGGGTCTGCCGGAGGGACAGCGTCCCTCGGCAGAATGTGGCGGTCTCGCGGGCGGGCGTGCAAAGGCGCCAGGTCGGTCAGCTCGACCAGGCGCGAGGCATCCGCTCGCGCGAACATGTTTGTGGCGAGCCGGGCCACAAAGGCGTCCACACTCTCCATCCTAAGATCCCTCTCAATGGTGGAGTTGCGGACGTACCATGGGGCGCCCGCGATGTAGCGCAGCACCCGGTTCTGGGCTCTCTGCAGCGACCTTTTCTGGGGTGCAGAGAGCAGATGGTGCCACGCAGGTGCTGCGTAGGTGAGGTGGGACCTAATGTACGTCTTGTACAAGGCCGTCCGCATGTTGAGGGGGATCTGAGGAGATGAGAAGGTGGGGCGCAATTGTGCAGTAGCCGATTTGGCCTTTGCCACGGCTGACTTACGCTGGGCGTCCATGGAGAGACGGCGGTCTATGACGACTCCCAGATACTTCGCCGTTCTCCCCCATGGAATTTCGGCGTCTCCTATCTTCAGAGGAGCTGGAAACCCCCTTCTCGTAGTGACGGCGAGCGCTTGGGACTTACCTGCGTTCACAGACAGTCGCCAGTTGCTCAGCCAGTAAGGGAGAAGGTCCAGCGTCCTCTGAAGCTTCAAGGCGGCGTGATCAGGGTTCAGTGAGCTGACTATAAACGCCGTGTCGTCGGCGTATAACGCTGCGGTGGTGCCAGGGTCTTTGGGGACGTCGCTGGTATAATAATTGTACAACCCCGGAGAGAGCACGCTGCCTTGAGGAACGCCGGCGGTGATGGGGCGCTCTCCGGAGAAGAATCCGTCGACTCGTACCTTAAAGGTGCGGCCGGAGAGAAAGGATGCAACAAGCCTTACCAGAGGGGGTGGGACATTGGCTCGGATGAGCTTGAAGAGCAGATCTTCTTGCCAAACACAGTCGAACACCTTTTCCATGTCTAGGAAGACTGCGACCGAAGCTTCCTTCTTGTTCGCTGCAACGGATAGATGGTGTATTACTCTTACCAATTGTAGAGTGGTGCTGAGCTCTGATCTGAACCCGGATTGGTCCTTGCGAGGAGGGAGGTGGGGAGCAAGGTACTTGAGGAGAAGGAGTTCAAATGTTTTGGAGAGGGTTGAGAGAAGGGTTATGGGGCGGTAGCCCTCTGCCCTTCTCAAATTTTTGTTGGGTTTGGGGATGGTTGTAATTATCCCCAACTTCTAGGGAGTGGGAAAGTGGCCGGTCCTTACGATTCCATTGTACAGGCGAGTAAGGGTGGCCACCGTCCTGAAAGGGAGGTGTCGAAGGGCAGAGTTGGGAATGCCATCTACTCCGGGGCCTTCTTCGGTTTTAGGCGAGAGAGGGTTTTTTTGACTTCCCTCGGAGAGAAGGAGAAGGAAGGGGGGAGTAGGGGCAAAGTAGGAACACCTTTACCTCCTCGGAGACGACGACGTTCGAGCGTGGTCCGTTGCGGTCGTTGGCAGTGATGAAAACTGGCGCTCGAGGTGCTCGGCATGAATTTCTGCTCTGTCCTCTGCACGGTACCTTAGGTTCCCGTCGGGGTGGAGCAAAACGGGTGGAGCAAAAGGTGGGGGGGTAAACGGGGGCAGTGGCTCTGGTAAGGCTGCGGCAAAAGCGGTGTAAAGAGGGCCAGTCCTCTCCCGCCTCCTGGATGCATCGGGTCCAGTTTTCCGCGTCGTCGAGTACCTCTTGGTGAAGGTCGCCTGCGATGCGATGGGTGATGGCGACGTCTAAGACGTCTGGCGAGTGCGAGGGGTTCTCCGGGTAATGGGTGGGTGTATATGAACCCACCACCGTATACTCAACTCGCTCGGAGTCGGCGAGCAGACGTTCTGCCGTCCGCATTGGGCGTGCGGGAGCCCCACTCGGGGTGCTTACAATTTAGATCTCCGGAAATCACAGTCGGCTCATCTGATATGAGTTTGTGGATGTCGGAGATATCTAAATGTGACCCCGGGGGCTTGTAACACGCGAATATGCGAATGCGGCGGGTGCCGAGTGCCACTTCGATGCCCAGCGCATAAAGGGAAGATACCGAGGGGGTTGGGAGAAGTTGGTGGAGGAGCCTCCTGCCGACCAAGACAGCGAGGCCTCTGCACGCTTGTTCTCCTCCTAGGTAGTCCTGGCGGTATGTGATATACCCAGGAACATGAAAACGGTTCGAGGGGGAGAGATGGGTTTCGCTTAGGAGAGCGATGTCAATCTCGTACTCCCTAAGGAGATGGCGAATCGGGGCCACTTTTCTGCGAACCCCTGACAGAACGGCTTCAACATTTGGGAGCGGAAGTGCAAGGGGCTCATATTCGGAGTCCGTTGCTGGCGCAGACGTGGCTCCGGACTTGGGGCCCTTCTTCGTCCTCTTTCTAGTCCTCTGTTTCTGCACTGAGGGGGCGGGGACAGGGGAGGACGAGGGACGGGGGGTGGGGTCATTAGCCTCGGTCATAAGAGATGTGGCCGTAGGCAGTGGTGGCCGATCACAGAGAAAGAGGTCCCCCTCTTTCTCTGTGATCGGTGGGTCATGACTTACCCGGTGGGATGCGCGATTGGTGCGAGCAATGGGGCCCGCACGGCGATTCCGGGCCTCCCGTTTGAAGACCGGGCAGTGCTTACTGTTGGCTTTTACAGTTAATGCAGGTGGGCTGTTCGGTGGTCTTTATTTATCTCCAACGGGTTATGTTAGGCAGCGTTTTCGGTAAAAGTTCCCAGACAGCTTGATTTTTTCCGACACCTTCAACAATTATCGTCATAAATCCAACAATTTCCACAAAACCTTAAAAAATTATTATGGAGCTAAACCTTCCTAAGGAACCACTCGGTCGGTAAATGTAAACGGCATGAAAATCCTTTCAGTAGTTTTTGAGATTATCGCGAACCTACAGACAGACAGACTCGGCGGGGCACTTAAGTATCATATGTCCGTCTCCTGGTTCTAAGCTACCTCCTCACCAATTATCAGCCAAATTGGTTTAGCCGTTCTTGAATAAATAGTGTAAGTAACACGAAATTCTTTTATTATATATATAATATAGATACGTGAAGCAATATGGCGTGAAGGATCGTCCTGACTCCCACAGTGCGTGCGCGTATTAGTTGTTCCGTATCGTTGAGCGAGAGACGTTGAGCCGTTGTTCCGTAGCATACGTCGAGCTGCTACGTGCCTGCTACGTGCCGCTTCGTGCCGATCCTGAATTAAGTGCAGTGTTTACAAACTCCACATAGCGTTCTTCAATACAAACTTTATTCGTAAGAATAAGGTTTGGATTGTCGACAGGTTGAGGAGTTGCCCTACCTTTGGCCCCCCGTTGGAATTCGTTTTCGAACGTTGGGTCACGGGAAGCCAGCCCTCAAAGTTTTAACCGTGCAAGTGTTCGTACTTGCTCGGTTGCACACTATTGTGACTACTTAGACACTAAATACGTGTTTTGTGTTTAGTTTTATCGTGTTATTGTGTGAGTACTTTTTAATTAACTTTTCCTGTATACATGTACGTTTGTGTTTGTATGTATGAACATATCGTGACTATATGTGACATGTCCATGTACATACCTAGTACATAGTGCTTTTATCATGGCCGACCGTGGTTCGCGGCCGCACAGCCGCGACCATCACAGCCATTCTCGCGCCGGCTCCGGTGCGGCTCGCATCTCTACCTCATCAAGGTCCAGTTTGCGCACGTCTGAGCGCGCATACCTGACCCCCGCCGAGCCCAGCTTGAGCGGCACGGACACCGCTCGCCCCGGGCCGTCCTCGGCATTCTCGTTAGGTGTGGCGAAGAGCACTTCGCAACTGACTGCCCCCGCCCGACCACCGAACAGCCCACCTGCATTAACTGTAAAAGCCAACAGTAAGCACTGCCCGGTCTTCAAACGGGAGGCCCGGAATCGCCGTGCGGGCCCCATTGCTCGCACCAATCGCGCATCCCACCGGGTAAGTCATGACCCACCGATCACAGAGAAAGAGGGGGACCTCTTTCTCTGTGATCGGTGTCGGGTCGGGTCGGATCGGGCAGTGCTTACTGTTGGCTTTTACAGTTAATGCAGGTGGGCTGTTCGGTGGTCGGGCGGGGGCAGTCAGTTGCGAAGTGCTCTTCGCCACACCTAACGCTGCCAGCAGTTCCGGCTGGAGTGCCGGAACTGCCGGCAGCGATGACATTGGGCGGGGCTGTCCTTACCGCGCCAGGCTTCCACTTTGATGCCTGGCATGTTCAGTAGTTCCGTCAGCTGCCTGGGACCAGGTCCGGGGTGCACTTCAGCAGCACGAAGTACGAACACCCGGGGCGATCCTACCTGGCCAGGATCCGGGACACGTGCTCCACTTCGTATCCCTTCTGGCGAGTGCAGCGGCAATTGCGTCTGTGGGGGTATTAACCGGCAGGCCGTGGATTACCTTGAGTCCTACCTTGAGACCTACCTTGAGTCCACGGTCCTGCGGGAGCGCATAAGAAAACCAACTGACGCGCTCGGTCTTGCTTAGTTCGTCCAAATATTTTTGAACACAGCGGTATTCCCCCTCTCCTTTTGGGGTAAATTTGACCCCTAGGCCCAGCGGCTTCGCGTTGGAAGGGTGGCCGAGGAGCTCCGCGAGGTTACTGAAGTGCCTTACCCAGTCCACCAGCTTTTCCACGATGAGTGGCGGACAGCGGGGGGCGGGAGGGGGTGACGGCGAAGATACGTTCGGTGCATGTGTCGCGGTAGACGCCGTAGTGGTGTCCATCGGCGATGAGGCCCTCGAGGTCGAGGCCGATGGAGATCCGGTAGGGGCAGCAGTAGCCGTTTCGGCGTACGTGGCCGGACGATCGGCGCGTTTGGCAGGCGGCGAGACGTCGGATGACACCTCCTGCCGCTGCCGTTTGGTAACCTACACGGGAGGGGCCGGGGGCGGGGGCATGATGCTCCACGAAGGGGCCGGTACGGGGGCCCTCGGAGCAGGAACACTTACCGTGCGACGTTCTTCTTGCGGCGGTGAGGCCGGCGATGCGGTAAAAGTGAGATTGCTGCTCACTGAGGCAGTTGTTGGAGGGTGGCGGGAGGTGCACACCTCCGTCACAGGGCGCGTGGGGCGCGGTGGTGAGGCCGAACCCTTATCGGTTGAGCGTAGCGGTGGCCCGGACTCGCTGCGGGTCGCCGTCGGAAGGCATTGGGGGGTGGGGGGGGGGGGGGTGTCAGTATACCCCCGCGAGAATGCCGAGGACGGCCCGGGGCGAGCGGTGTCCGTTCCGCTCAAGCTGGGCTCGGCGGGGGTCAGGTATGCGCGCTCAGACGTGCGCGTACATGTACGCACGTGTACATGGACATGTCACATATAGTCACGATATGTTCATACATACAAACACAAATGTACATGTATACAGGAAAAGTTAATTAAAAAGTACTCACACAATAACACGATAAAACTAAACACAAAACACGTATTTAGTGTCTAAGTAGTCACAATAGTGTGCAACCGAGCAAGTACGAACACTTGCACGGTTAAAACTTTGAGGGCTGGCTTCCCGTGACCCAACGTTCGAAAACGAATTCCAACGGGGGGCCAAAGGCAGGGCAACTCCTCAACCTGTCGACAATCCAAACCTTATTCTTACGAATAAAGTTTGTATTGAATAACGCTATGTGGAGTTTGTAAACACTGCACTTAATTCAGGATCGGCACGAAGCGGCACGTAGCAGGCACGTAGCAGCTCGACGTATGCTACGGAACAACGGCTCAACGTCTCTCGCTCAACGATACGGAACAACTAATACGCGCACGCACTGTGGGAGTCAGGACGATCCTTCACGCCATATTGCTTCACGTATCTATATTATATATATAATAAAAGAATTTCGTGTTACTTACACTATTTATTCAAGAACGGCTAAACCAATTTGGCTGATAATTGGTGAGGAGGTAGCTTAGAACCAGGAGACGGACATATGATACTTAAGTGCCCCGCCGAGTCTGTCTGTCTGTAGGTTCGCGATAATCTCAAAAACTACTGAAAGGATTTTCATGCCGTTTACATTTACCGACCGAGTGGTTCCTTAGGAAGGTTTAGCTCCATAATAATTTTTTAAGGTTTTGTGGAAATTGTTGGATTTATGACGATAATTGTTGAAGGTGTCGGAAAAAATCAAGCTGTCTGGGAACTTTTACCGAAAACGCTGCCTAACATAACCCGTTGGAGATAAATAACAAAACAATGTATGGTGCGATTGTTTCTCTTTTATAGGTCTACAAAAAAGTGGGAGATATTATCTTAAAATTAAAAAGATTGTGTGAAAATTTATGATAAAGTATATATTTTTACATTGTGCTATTTACTATATTGCAGGTGTATTTGCTAAAGAAGTTTTTTTCCACGAACACTCTTTCACGCGGGCGTAATTGCGCACATAAGCCTATAATATATAGATATGAAACTGACATATCATAGGTAATAGGCATATTGCCTTAAAATTTTATTTTCGTCTATTCTATGTTAGACAGCATGTTAATAAACAATCTAAAATATATTTTAGTAAATCTTCAAAAGTAATGCAAATACAAACAATTTAAATTCACAATAAGAAAGAGTGCGATATATTCGCCTGTGACGTCACGAGTTGCTGCCGCTATACATTTGTCATCATAAAATGAACGGCGGTAGCAGCTTGTGACGTAACAAATCGTTTTGCGAGAAAGAGATGGGCATTATTTATTATTTGCTTATAATTTTTAATCGCATTAACCGAAATAACTATATCTTTTAGATTTATGTATCTCTATTCAAGAATTTTACAATTTAATTTGCAAAATCGTGGAAATTGACACGAGGCGACATCCCTGTTGTACTGTGACTGCATGTCGTCATATAATACAAATAAATTGAGAGAACACTCTACCTGCTTATAAATTAGATACTCTGATATTACATCGTACAATTATATTATTAGAGAATATTAAGTATAAGGTAAGGGTCAGTTCACACTGAGACGCAACGCGACTTGGTGCGCACTTTTTAATAGCAATACAAAATCGTTATTGCTTGCGGCGTCGTATTGCGTCTCATCACGTCGCATCTAGGTGAGAACTGACCTTAAGATTTAGAAGGATTCCATGATTTGTACAAAACAATCTCGATGTTTCACTGATGCCATGGTATGCTGCTGATGGCTGCAGCTGTTTTCAAGCATCTTTGGAAGTGAATTTCAAAGGCGTGTGAAGTCTGTCAGCGAGAGGGACTACAGCCACAGATTAAATAAAGAGGAACAGATTTAATTGCACTACTATAAGCATATTACGATTCACGATTTTGTGGAAAATCGTAGGCCGTTGAAGAGGACGTCAAAATTTTCATCGATTTGCCTTTGCCTACAGCCTTATCCTCGCATTGAGAAGAGATGCTAGCCCCAGCAAGCAGCAAGGACTGGGGGCATTACTGGTTGGTGTTATTATAATAATCATAATATTTACTCGTAAGTGTAAATTTTGTGAGACTGAACCATCGCCATGTATTGGGCGGTCGTAAATTGTGGTTCTATCGCGATTTAATTTCGTGACAATTCTCATTTCATTAGCGCGCGTGACCGGAATGATAAAGTTTTTCGTTTTCGGTCATTAGTAGACGACGATAAATGACTTCATTAAGCCCATACTTTCTTATCCCCGTCAATCCAATTAGTATATCCTTAGTCACTAATTGCAATGTATTTTTAATGGTAAGTAGGTCGTTAGTTTACGAAACTGAAGAGAAAAAAGCACTGGGTGTAAACCTGAAAGTGAAAGTGAAATTTCTTTCATTTACTGGCAAGATAGTCGAATTCTAAAACACTATTTAAAAATACGGTCCATACTAATTAATCACTTTCAGTTTGGCAGAATGACAAAGACAGGGCGACATGCGTTTTTTAGGGTTCCGTAATACACAAGGAACCCTTATAGTTTCGCTCTGTCCGTCGGTCTGTCTGTCTGTCCGCGCTTCTAGCTTCTGTAATTATGAATATAAAAAGATTAAATTTTGTATAGTTCTATATTGTGTATAGATCTCGGTTTTGGCATCATAAAATAATAATAATTTCGTATTCTAGGGGTGGCTCTCCATATATGTAAATTAGGGATGAAAAATATTTTTTCATTCTACCCCATCTTGTAGGATATTGTTGAGCAGGTCTTTTAAAATAAAGGCAAGGTTTGATATATGACTTTTTACAAAGTCGACGATTTTCTAGTAATCGGCCTCCAAAGTGGTTTTTAAGTTGGTCCCCCCCTAGCATTTCAAAACTATGATAGAAACTTGTAAGTTTCCTTGCTGATAGATCATGCTAAAGAGTCTTTAGGAAAATTATTTTGGGTGAAATCGGACAATAACTTTTGAAGTAATTCATAGAAAACCTATTGCGCCTTGATATATAATTTTTTGAATTTTGAATTAAATTTGATAGTAACGGAACCCTCCTTAGACATGTCCTGACATGCTCTTGATTAGGTTATTTAATTTATTTACCTTTTGAGAATTGAGTATTCGGTTGTTTGTGAATGAATGTTGTAGTCTTCATGTAACAATCATTACCTGGGTAATCGAGCTTAGCTCGGTGATTCTAGTAGATTAAAAAAAATAATTACAAAAATATTTTACCGGGGTTCGAATCCACCACATTCCGAATTTTCGAACAACGCAAAAAATTCACCAAACTACCAATCAGACTGACACATTAGAGTTGAAATTATGGATATATTGTTGCACAACGAAAGAAAATACCATATTATAATAAATAACCTAAAAATACGCACTTTTTCAGGGACAAAACAGGGAAAAACAAAAAGATCGATTTTTCTCCCCAAAAAAGCATAATAAAATTAATGTAAATAACTCCAGGCGTTTCCAGGATCACACGATTATATATGTATACAAGATTGTCTCGTTTAAAGTATAAGATAGTTTACAATCTGACAGCTATGTGTATTTACACAAACACGAACTTTGGCTAATGTATTGACGTGAAACTTGTGTAAAACGTATTCGGAACTCAGATCCCAAATGTTAAGATATTCTTACATATTTAAGTTAAAACTATCTCTGGTTATATTAAAGCAACGGGCGAACATAACCTTCGATAAATTCGAGTATTTACGAGCAAATCCTGCCATTGAAGTATAGATTGCGCCATTCGTATTCTGAATATTGGTTCAGCTACTACCGCTAAATCTAACGTCTGTTTTACCCTCGTTCCCACGAGAGTTTTTAGTGGTCACGACAAATAAAACTGCATTGTAAATAGAACTCCGCGCTAATCCAATAGAGCTAAAAATCGAAGTATCAAGTGTCGAGAAATGTCAAATCTGATATTTGACACTTGACACATCGATTATCAACTCGTGGGAACGTAGGCTAAACGTAGTCTTTCGAAGCGAGCGTCTATAATATAGCGACAGTGCTGCCGCGTCAGCGCCGCCGCGTCAGTGTCGCCCCAACAGTGCTAGTGACGCGACAGATTCAACTTCGTTTGCGTGGAACTAACGGAAACGGAACCCTATTGTTTTAAACGGAACCCTTATATAAAAGTAGCCTATTATTATCCATTATTGTGTGGAATTATTTTTATGAACTTACAGAAAAATATTCTGATTATAAAAATTTTGTATTTTACTGATGGATGTATTAACAATGATACATTAGTTTCAGAATATTACAGTTGCAAGTACAGACTTCCTGACAATACATCTATATTTACATGTGAGGCTATAGGCATTTTGAAATGTTTGGAGATCATTAAAAATAATCCTACAACTGCAAAAAAATATTTTTGTTTTTCATGTTTGACTGCCTTATCGAATAATAAAAATATTGACCCCTTAATTAATATTATACTTAAAAGAAAACTGAACAGATCTAATTGATAATAATTTTTCTATTGAATTAATTTGGATTCCTAGTCACCACGGTATCCCCGGTAATTTGGTGATTACTAATATTTCTGATCTTAAAAAACACCTATAGTTAAGTGTTAAAAAACTATGGAACAGCAGCTATTGGGCTAGGAATAATGGGAGTTCACTGTATGATATTAGGAAATCAATTTGTGAAAAATGTTATATTAAATTCAACAATAGAAGAGGTAAAATAGTTATAAATAGACGTAGAATAGGTCACTGTAATGTCACACATCCACCTTATTACCAAAGCACCTAAAAACAAATGTTCTAGATGTGATTGTGACTTGGTAGATTGCCCAATGTATAAAACAGAAAATAGTAATGTTAAACTTCCATGCATTAACTGAAAATCTGTTAATTAAAAATTACAAACAGTCACTCGAATTTTATTTTTTTGTTACTTTCCCTAGTAATTTTTATTATTAGTCATAAAATTAACTGAAATCATAATCTTCATTAGATAAAGATAATCTTCCAAAGCCTTAACAAGACATTCATTATCAATGGTTACAAATGCGATGTAAATAATCTTGGCCATTAATGTTGACCCCGTGCAAATTACGCCATAAAGCTGCAAAAAATGCCCTAAAAGCTCCAAAATTTATGCTCCGAGCTCATCGGGAACATTAACACGTAGTATTCTGCATAAAACATTAAAATGTCATGATACGGCGCCTGCAATATTAACGCTCCACGGGATCAACAATTTTCAATTATTCCCGGCTCCTGTGAGTATCAGATGGATTTTTTGCTTCCTCGAGAGTATATTGTAAATTAAGATATGAAAAATGAGTTTCATTTAGAATTTATTTCACTGCGGGGTAATTTAATGTATGCTCTATAATACGAAATTCGCGGTGATTTCGATTGTATAATTTTTTAACCGACTGCGGCGAATCCAAAAGGAAGGGTAATGATTTTGGCAATCTATGTATGTATGTAACTTCTGATCCGATTGTAATGAACGAGATATTAATTAGATTCGTAATAATGGCCCGGGTAACATAGGCTTTATAATTTGCGCAGTCGGGTTATATATATTTTTTAACTTTTGATTATTAATATGTGTAGGTATTAGGGTATTATGATGGGTATTTAGGTACATCTGCTATTTTTGGGTACCTACCCATTTACTTAGCTTAACTACTAGAATATGAATACTCGGTACTAGCTGGTGCGCCCGCAATTCGTTTGTGTAGAAATAACGGTAGGTAACGGATCTCCACTTATTTTAATGGAACCCTAATATAAAAGTGGCCTAAGTTAATCCTTATAACATCAGCTATCTGTTATTGATATTCCCATTAAAATTAGTCCTAATTTTAATAAAGTCCAAACTACTAATCAGACTGACATATTAGAGTTGAAATTATTGATATATTGTTGCACGACGAAAGAAAATAATAAATAACCTAAAAATACGCACTTTTTCAGGGACAAAACAGAGATAAACAAAAAGATCGATTTTTCTCCCCAAAAAAGCATAATAAAATTCATGTAAATAACTCCAGGCGTTTCCAGGATCACACGATTATATATGTATACAAGATTGTCTCGTTTAAAGTATAAGATAGGTTACAATCTGACAGCTATGTGTATTTACTTAAATTAGTCCAGCCGTTTCAGAGATTAGCCGGAACAACAAGACAGATGGACAGTTTTTTTTTTGTTTTCTTTGTTATAGTTAGTACCGTATAATAATTATACTTTCAGTATGTACGTAGTGACAATGTGTTAATTTAATTACAAACAGACACTTGAATTTTATTTATGTTTGTGTTTGTATAGAATTATAAATGTATAGGTAGATGTGTTAGATCTCTATTTATGTGCTCTTTCTCACTGCATCTATACGTTTTATTTTTACGAAAAACAAATAAAATACGATATTTACAAGTCGTTTGGCGGAACGATGTGTTACGCTTTAGTGTCGATTTTACGATAAACGCGGCCATTCGTCGGGCATATGGCACGACAGCGTAATGGCCACTTCAGATTGTGCGACTTCGCGCGGATGTACTGCATTTTCGGATATTTTGAGACTTCAATACTGACCAGCGTATATTATGTGCTCTGGTCTTATAACAGTTATCTCTTACACTAGCCAGACACTGCCTAACGTCCAATCGGCATGACGCTGCAGGCTTGATCCAATCTAGTTAATAGAATCAGGCGTTACTTTGCGGAAATCCATAGCATAAAATTTAATTAATATTATATCTAGCTATATCCCGCAGAAAAATACCCACAACCTGCAAGCAAATGTGTGAATGCACGTATAAGCAAGCGTAAAGCACCTCCCTCCTCCCACACTGCTTATGCGTACACTCACACATTTGCTTGCACGTTGTGGGTATTTTTGCGCGATATTGCTATATATAATATTAATAAAATTGATCCAATCTGCTGTTCATCTACATAATCCACAAATCTATAACTGTCATATCACATCTACAACATTCACGCTCATACGCGGTCAGTTGTAACTGGCATAATTATTCCGATTGAATGATAGGTAGTATCGCGTATGGCTACCGTTACGCACAAGGCAGTACAGACTTTTCAGATATAAATTAATGACACATGAGTATTTGGACGGGAAATGAAAGCTGCCTTGGCAGAATCCTTCTACTATTATAAATGTGAAAAAGTTTGGGAGGATGGATGGTTGGATGGATGTTTGTAACTACTTCACGCAAAAACTACTCACCGGATTTTGATGAAATTTGGTATGGTAGTAGCTTAAGCTCTGGAATAACACTTAGGCACCATTAAATCCCGTTATAGTACAGTGTTCCGGTGGGATACTGTATTGAGCCGCGGGCAAAAGCTAGTAGAGTATAACTATCTTAAAAGTTATAAATCTTGGTCGTAGCAATTAGATGCAATCTAAATCTAAAAATAAATGAACTAAGCCCTAAAGAATAACTTCATGCAATTAGTTCTAGAATGTTGAATATACATAGAGATAACGATGATGTTTTTCGTCAACTTTCATCCATAAAATTTTTAGTCCGCTTTCAACCGGAACCGTCCTAATAAATAAACCTCCTGGATATAAAATGCAATATTTTAGAAACCCTACACAAAATTGCAACATATTTTCTTTACATTTTCTTGTGGATAAAATTTAATTCCATTCGTAAAATAAGATCCGAAAAGCATTAAACTTATTTACCTGTGAGTTGCGAGTCCATTTCCTACTAACCCTTTTCATTACGTTGAGTCAGTGGAAAATTTTTAAAAACAATATCAGGTAATGGGCATTAAACTACGGCGAAGCTATTTATTTTGTTGCTTATTGTTTTCGAAAAGAGCAAACTTTGGCAAAGAATAAACAAGCTCCAATAAACAAGAATTTACTGTTCGACCTACATCCTCCGAAGTTGTTCTAAAATATTTCTAAGTTCGCGGATTTATAAAGTTTGATTGTACACAAAATTCCCCTGTTCCGTCACGTTGTTTTTGTCTGTTCACACGATTGGGTTTTTGTTTTGTTTACGCCTTAGCCATAAACAGTCTAATGATTGTTAATCCATAAAATTTTAAAATCTTATGAGGTTTACTTAACTGTCTTATAGGTTATAGTGATAGGTTATACGTATGGTTGCCATCCGTCTTGGTTTCCCCGGATTTGTCCTAGTTTCTAAACTCTAGTGCGTCCCGGAAGCGACCGGGCCGGACATCATTTGCATTGGCCGGGTTTTCTGTAGACAGATTTAGAGAGGCGCAATTTTTTCCGATTTTGTTTGTTTTGATTTGCAGAAATGAGAAAAAATATAATTAAATAATTGTTGTATATCTTTGGATGTAATTCATTAGTTCATTTTATGTCCATTTCGTAGTTATAGATCTTAACTGTAGCTTCTCAGTATGTTCTATCAAATGTATTATATGTTAAAAAAAAAATTAAACCTATTCAAAAAGAAAAGTGACAACCACAATAGAAATACCCGAAATAAGCATAAGCTTGATGTACCAGTGACTAGACTTAGTAAAGTAAAGAACTCGTTTAAAGGCCAGTGTATACGCCTATACAATAAGATCCCAGAAAGCGTTCAAAATTTTTCAATCAATAAATTTAAAAAAGTAGTTAAAGAACGTTTGTGTGCTAAAGCCTATTATAAAGTTAATGATTTTATGAATGATAGCACACCATGGGAATGAGGTGACCCCCTGCAAGGCTACTTCTAAATTACATATATTATTGTACTCTTGTTATGTAGTTTTAGTCATAACATTGTTATATGTCTTTTTTATATTTTAAAAGACCAATTTTCCATCTTTTTGATAAAAGATAGCCCCGCGCGAGTTTCTTACGCCGGTTCTTCTCGCCGGGCTAGTTTCCGAACCGGTGGTAGGCATCATGTAGATCGACGTTCAGAAAGTTTATGAAAATACCTATTTTGAATAAAAATGTTTGACTTTGACTTTGACTTTAAAAAAGTGCATTGCCATTCTGACGGGATTTTTTTTCTTCTAGCAGAATGCTATAAATAAGGGAAATTTTTCTCAGTTGCATCGCTCGCTCTTTGCAATATTATACTCAACTTTTTTACTTATGTCCACAAGATTCTTAGACATTTTACAGTTTACATAGTTAAATTATAAAACAAATTTTGCTCGCTCGCTCCGCTCGCTCGCCTTTTCATGGAGAAGACATTATTCATACATTCATTAGTACTACGTCTTTCTAACGATTTTCCAAAGTAAATAATTTTCAGGTAGGATTTTATTAAATACACTTTTAACTGCTAAAATAACCAAATAACCAAATTTTAAATGTAAACTCTAAAAAGTCTTAACAGATAAAATAGCAAATATCATGTAACAAACTTTAATTAGAATGTGTGTTGTTACATTTAAATTTGAATTTAAAGATGTAATAGTAAATTAACATTTTAAATCTACATATTTGTTTTTAATTTTTAATTATCTTTTATTACTAGAAAAAAAAACCTGTTCATAATATGTCCGGGTTCGGTCTCCGAAATCCGGAATTTTTACACGTCTTGTCACACAAATAGTCGATTCTGCTAAATAATCTTTTAATAACAGTTACGATCCAGTCCCGATATGTTAAAACTGCAAAATGGTATTCTCATAAACGTCAAACCCGTTTTGATTGGTCCAAATTCTAAAAATCAGTGTACGATTTAAAGTCGATACATCTATACAAATAAATAAAATTGAAGTGTCTGTTTGTAATTTTTAATTAACAGCTTTTAAATAAATATTATATATTATATATATATATATATATATATATATATATATATATATATATATATATATATATATATATATATATATATATATATATATATATATATATATATATATATACACACAGCGTAGTGAACAGCCTCCGTGGTCTAGTGGTTAGAGCTTGGCTCTAGACTCGGAGGTCGTGGGTTCGATTCCCCGCATTGGAACAAAAAAATGTTGTTTCCAAGTTTGGTTAGGACAATTCAGGCTGATCACCTGATTGTCTGACAAGAAAGATGATCCATGCGTCGGATGGGCATGTAAAAAGTCGGACCTGCGCCTAATCTCTCGCCAGTCGTGTCGGTTATCTGTCCCACTGGGTTACGAGAGTAAAAGGAGGAGAGAGTGCTCTTGTGTACTGCGCACACACTTGGGCACTATAACATAACTCCTGCGTAGCTGGCCTGGTTTCAATGAAACAGGCCACCGTCACCGATATCGGTGTGGGAGCTATTATATATATATATATATATATATATATATATATATATATATATATATATATATTCATATGACATCAGTCATACATGTCATGTTGCTCATGCGCTATGCAGCGCGGTTCAACATGACGTTCGAACTCTTACAATGAAACTTGTAAATAAGTATATTCTTGTGTAATGAATAAAGTTCAATTTTTAATGGCTATCTAAAAATGCAGCTCCATTTCGCATATTGTTTCGTTTCTGTGTGAATTGGCCCTAATTCTGATTTGACTTCTAGGTAATCAATAATCTGGGCGCATTTACAAAACCATAATTACATTGTAAGTGTCGACTTCGCTGAATTTATAAACTAGAGCGCATTGAAATAAAATAAACTCTAGAATAAACATAAAAATAAGTTTACACCAAAGTAAATATTAAACCAATTACAATAATATTATAATTATATTAATATAAGGGGCAGACAAAAGACTACATTATGAAGCCTATTTTATTGTTTTGAAACAAAAAGTGTGCGCGTAAGCTCCGACGCACGACTGGAGTTACTCTAAAAAGTAAAATTTTGCGTGCAATCATAGATGTATATGTGTGCAATGCAAAGAAACTAAGTGCACTCAAAAAATTATAATGTATTTTTTACTTTTAGAAGGTTATCAACTTTTATTATATTTTCTGATATTGAACCGAGAACTTAAAAGTGTGACATCTTCGGCTAACATCGTGTGACACCGCACCGTGTGACCGTCAGACATCGTGAATTCAATTTTACTCCCATAGATTTTCGAATAAAAACAAAGAAACTACACCAAAACGCCAAGCCAACCGGCAATAATAGCCCGATGGAGATAAAACGGCTCTCCGGCCATTAGCATAGACCCATTCGAAAAAAAAAAATTCTTAAGGAGTAAACTCCAAAAATAAAAACCGACTTCCAAAGTAAAAAAGCACGAAAAAGTATGAATTATTTTTTTCTAAATAATTCCCCTTTTAAATACGGCTAAAATTTTACTATATCTCTACTCAACCTTCGTAACTTTGAAGTCCGTATCAGCCCAAACAATATCCTGATGAAAACAATGTTTTAACGAACTCATGTTCAAATTGTCTGTAAATAAACAAAATAATGTCGTCACCTTAAGCAAAACTTACTAAGAATGCCTTATACCATGTCGGGTTGGTTTAGAATGTGTCTCTGCGTGTTCCACATCAACGTCAGAGTACAGTAAATTATCGCTGCGACTGTAAAATTGGTGGCAATTTATTCTTGTCGCCTTTATCACGCCCTTTCATGTTAATTGAGACATTTGCACGAATTGCCCGCTAACGAAAGGCCACTGGAATAAGATTAAGTCATTATAACGTTTTTAAGCTACATCAAAATACTTCGGTCGGGAATTGTACTCTCCTCCTAGGATTCTGAAAATCGGGTGCTACCATTGTTTTTAAGGAGGCATAAAAGCGGGAAAATAGAGCTTAACTGTTATCTCATATAATAATAATAATAATAGCTCCCCATACCGATTTTGGTGACGGAGCCCGGTTTCATTGAAACCAGGCAAGCTACGCAGGAGTTATTTTATAGTGCCCAAGTGTGTGCGCAGTACACAGGATCAATCTCTCCTCCTTTACTCTCGTAACCCAGACGGATGGCTGACCGACACGACTGGTGAGTGATTGATCAAGCGCAGGACCGATTTTTTACATGTCCATCCGTGGCATGAATCATCTTTCTTGTCAGACAATCAGGCGATCAATCTGCATTTTCCTAACCAAACTTGGAAACAACATTTTTTGTTGTTCCAACGTGGGAATCGAACCCACGACCTGCGAGTCGAGAGCCAAGCTCTAAACCACTGGACCACGGAGGCTGTTATCTCATATACAGAACCACCAACCTCCAGCTGTAGGCAAGCGTTGTAGACTATACCTTCATATTGATCATATATTCGTATTGAGGAGAGCTCAGCCTCAGCACTCAGCAGTGGGGAAGTTACTGGTCACTGGTCAGTGATGATGATCAAAATCATAATATTAATTGAATAAATGTAGATAATAATGTAATTTATTTAAGAAATAACATAAAAGGTTCACATTACAATATAAAAAATACCGATTTAAGAACTAGTTAAAATATATATATATAAGTTATTGTCTAAATGAAAATAAGGGCTTTAGGTAGAAAACTTAATGTAGATTATCTATTTTAATATGTAACAATCTGTGCCTTTATGTTTTTAATTTTATAAGCTAGGCTCTGGCAGGTTTCATTAAAAAGTCCACGTTTGTTAATAAAATAACCTTATTAAAACATTAGGACCCTTTATCACTCATACATTGTAAAAATTAATGAACCTACCTATAACCTATGGTTAAATCTATTTTATAACCCGTAAGGTTCATTCACACCAAAACGAAACTCAACTTCACACCAAAAATTTAACTTTATTCAATACACAAGGAGATAAAATATGTTCCATTGTAAGAGTTCGAATGGCATGTGCATTGTATGACTGGTGTCACATGAAACGTCAAACGTGTATCTTTTTGTGAAGTGAATAAAGTTCAATTTTAAAAGCAGCCATAAAATAGCAGCGCTGCGTAACGTCGCGTGTCTTGGCGATGTGAAGAGTATGAGTTACGACAAATTCTCTTTTGAACAAATGTATGTTTTGTCATATTGGGTATACTTCTTTTGTTTTTGTAATTACCTGCCTCCATATTTTAAGTAAAGCACATGAGCCGTATCCAGGCCTTTATATTCTTGCCTTTAACCCTCGTCCACTTGATGTATTGTTGAGAGCCAAATGAAATACATGACTTTATTTACTTCTTATTATACGAACACGTCCGAAATGTAATATGAATTTCCTAAACGGTCCATTTATTTTGGGTTATATTAATATTTGTTTCGATTTGTGCACTTTTGTTCTCAAAAAATAATATTTGGAAGCGTTATCATATTATAACTTACCTTTATCGGTTATCTATTCAAATAAATAAAATTGAAGTGTATGTTTGTAATTATAATTTAACAGTTTTGCACTTTGCAATCCTTACACCAAAAATCAGTTTTTTTTATTTTTGTCAGTTCGTCTGTCTATCTGTTTGTACCGGGTTATCTCTGAAACGGCTTAAGCAATTTCGACAGGACTTTCACTGGCAAATAGCTGATGTTAAAAGGAGTTACTTAGGCTACTTTTATCTTAGGGTTCCGTTGGAAAAAATATAGGTTTCCGTTTTCATTATTTCCACGCAAACGAAGTTAATATTTTAGTTCTTGTCCAGCTAGTATTTTTATATAATAGTAATTTCGTACACAAGAATTTAGTGCATTCAACTCTAGCATTATATAAAGATATAATTTGGCCTATATTTCTAGCATAATATATTATTATAAGGTTTGGTAAAATCAATTACGGATATTTTGGTTATAGGATCTACTGCTTACGTAAAGACATTAAGGCAGAAAAATAATTTAAAAATTACGAATAAAATATATTATACTAAATAAAATTATGATAAAATTACTCTGAGGCGCTGAAGTCACATTAACATCACAAAAGCAGCTGACTTTAAAGCGAAAGCAAAGTTATTGCCTAAATAAAATCAATTCAATTAGCTGTGTGAGGTCAATGACCTCCGTAGGGCTGTAAAGAACGTAATGTTATTTTGCTTACAATTTCTACCCAATTTTTTTAAATTATTTTTCTGTCTAAACGTCGTTCCAAAATATCCGTAATTGATTTTACCAAACCTTATATAGTCCTATAGTTCATAAAAAATCACAAACATTTTAATCATAATCATTGACCCTTGGCGACTTAAATATACGTTAATGTAGCCTGTTTCAGCAGGTTTTGGTCCAAAAATCCTCATATCAAGAATCTCTCGTAGAAATTATTAAATAATTGAAACATTTTGTATTTTCGTGAATACAACAATAACCTTAGCTAGCCTCAATGAGATAAACTTAGCACAAAAGGGATTCAATTCAAATCCTCCTAGAATCCTATTATCAGAGGGAGAGTCGAGAGCTAAGTAACCGTGCCGTCTTACGGGAGGCAGCAATAAATTAAACAGATCCGAACGCCACGTGCGAAAACTCCTTGCTGTTTTGTATACAGAAGCGGGAATTTGTCACCGTGACAATTCCGAATTGAATATTCATCTTAGGCCGTGTACACACTAAGCGATTTGACTAAAAAGTCTTTTTATTTGCGGAGTCGCTTAGAATAAGTATGCTTAATTATTATTCTACTGTAACGTGGCACTCGCAGCATGTTTTTGTATATCGTATCTTCTATCCTTAGTTATGTTTCTGTACTATATTGCGTCGCTTAGTGCCTACAAACCTTTAAAAGGAGCGGATAAAAGGATAATCATTTGTTGTCTGTGATGAATCGTTTACGTCAAAATCCGGTCTAACATTGAGTCGTCTTTGATTGTTTCTAATGCTTACCTTCAAATGCATACTTACCTTAGATGCGTACCTGCCAGTAAACGCGTATATTTATTATAATACTTATCTGTACTAATATTTTAAAGAGGAAAAAATGTGTTTGTTTGCATTGAGTACGCTCCGAAACTACTGAACTGATTTTGACGAAATTTGGCAGAGATACAGATTAGATCATGGGGAAGGATATATGCTATTTTTTATAGCTTTTGCGCGCACGATACATCTAGTCTAAGTATACATTATATATACATTTCATTTTGTACACATAATGCATAAGGTTTAAACGAACTCATAAGTTAGAGGTATTTTCACATAATATTATAATATTATGTTAAATGTTAACCTCATGAAAGTCAATACTGCTATGGATTTGAGTGTCCACCTACCTATAAGTATATCAATAACAATTTTCGATTTTTTAAGCATAATATAGTCTACATAGTAAAATTGTTGATTCTATCGTCACTAAGAATGAAAGTTTCGTAACTAGTATAACCTTTTATTCCAGCGGTAGAGAAATAAATTTTACCCACAAACTGGCCAAACTCTTTCTCCCTCGGGGACAGTTTTTATTTCGGGGTAAAAGGTCTCTAATCACTTTAACCTTCACCATAATTTTATGCGGTAGACATTCGAGTGAGTATATACAAGAATCTAGATAATAGTAGAAAATCCTAACAAGATGTTTTCGAATTTATTTCATCCAAAAGGTAAAACATTTTTTGCGTCCTTAATAATATTGCACTTGCTATAATGTATGCTTAATACATAATTTAACAAACGATAGCGTGTTTCAGTAGCCATGTTAATCTATGTAAGTTATCGGATAAAGTAGTTGGTTGAGAAAATTGCTCAATCAAGAGGTCAAGCCGCGTGACTTACCTCGTAAGCTCAGCCGGTAAGCGCTACCACTAAGTAACGTAATGACTACCCTTATTGATATATTACTTGAATATTCAACGATATAAAAATAACGTCAACGCTTTTAATTTACGATTCACTTGCTCCATTTTATTTTAATTAAATTTACGACCGCGCCAACGTTTTGTGTGACTCCTTATTTTATTGTTTTAATAATGCTTCAGCACTTAAATATTGTGATAAGTTAGGAATTTTTAATCGTGCTAGAGTTTTCCATAATAATAAAAAATTATTATAGTTTCGCGATTATTAATGAGAGATTTAGCTTTTTTTTATGTCGCGTGCTTCTTATATTAACATTTTTTTCTTTTTCCTATCGCTATAGGATAATAATCAGCGACATACAATAACAGTTTCTGTACATTATTAAAGGAGCTTTAAAATAATTCATAATTTTCACTGTAGGTAGTTTCCCACAGCTAAGCAATGTATTATTTTTTCTAGAAACTTCAAGAGATTTCTATCGTTGTTTCATCATCGCGGAGTTACTCCGGAGTTAAGTAATAAGCGATGCCGGTTCTCCATAACAATTACGGCGCTCGGAACTAATAAAAGTTCTCCTTTCTGCGTACGTGATGTGTGAACTCCTATGGACGTGACTCGCATCACTCACCTTCTATTTTCCTTTTATTTTCACTAAGTAAACTCATACGTTACAGTTTTGCGAATTCCAATGTACCTATGTTTATGCAGGTGTGAAGTCAGAAAATGTCTTGAGAAACAAAATGGTGACGAACGTGTGGCCTGAAAGTAGGTATATATAACCTACATGAAGTTTTTTATCAAAGTCCAGGGGCGATGTAAACTACGTTAATTAATAAACCTCACTGGAAACCTCGTTAGAGACATGTTTTCTTTCGACGTTTAGCCCTCGTACCCACCAGAGTTTTTTTGTGGTCGCGACAGAGGAAACTGCACTGTAAATTGAGCTCTACGCTAATACAATGGAACTGAAAATCAAGGTATCAAGTGTCAAATGTCAGATTTGACAACTCTTCACGACATGATTCTCAGCTCCATAGTATTAGCACCATACACGTATATATTATAGTCGAGGCATGTTGAGCCAAAAAGTGTCTCCAGTTAAATTGCCCCAATTTTTAGATTTTTTGGGCCATTTTGACATTTGAAGTTTGGTGAAAACAAGATGGCTGACATTTGAAGTATGGTGAAAACAAAGATGGCGTAACCTTTTACTGTATGAAGCTTTTTTCAGTCAAATGTACGTCATAGACTATCTTGAGTAAACGCATGTGGAAACGTATCTTTACACTTTTTTTAGGTAGAACAGTAAACATTTAATGATTATTAATGAAACATCATTATTATCGGTTGAGCCGAGGCCCGGAGAAAACAAAAGTAGCTAGCGCACTAGTTCAATATAAATATATAGCCTCAAAAACCTACTTTGGACGAAATCCAATCAAACGTTTTGAGTACGGCGAGCCGGCTAAGTTGGAGTACTCAATTCCGTCTGCCAGTAACGGAATACTCGAGTATTTCTTTCGACAGTACTGATTTGTTTGATCAAATATTCAGCTATGTACGATAAGCACCTGCTCAGGTTGCTTGTGGAGCTTTCGAAAAGAACTGGAATTGATTGACAGGGGGCAGGTAAGCAGTGAGTGTTTTAAAATAGAGTTGTATTCTTGGTGCAATCTAGTAGAATTATCGAACGCAATGCATAGCTTATGTAGGTGTACCACACATTAAAGATGGACAGATAAACAGCTACATAGTTATCGATTTGATTGCAAGTCTACAAAATTTGTGAAAAAATTGTGGGCCGTTGAAGGGGACGTCAATGTTTTCACATTTGGTTCGTTCTATGAAAGCTGTTTCTCCGTACGAACCTAAGTATATATAAGCTGTACGTATGTGTCATAATAAGACTTTTACCATAAATAAGTTCAACTCTGGACTTTTTTGTAGAAGGTAGTGAAAATTTAATAATATGGACACAGCTGCTATTATATAAGGTTTTTCAAAATCAACTAAGGATATTTTGAGCATAATATGATCTAATGCTTATGTAAAGACGTTTAGGCAGAAAAATTGTTTAAAAAAATAACTTAAATTACATTACGCCCCCTACGGCGGCGTCGGTCATTGACCTCACATAGCTGATTATATTGATTAGTAGACACCTTAGTAGACACAGTAGTCAAAAGCAGTTTCTTTCGAGTTTAAAATCACGAATTTTAAACAACGTCACTGACCCGAAGTCGCAAGTGAAATGACTTCATTATTTAAATTGTTCACCGAGTCAAACAGAAACAGTCGAAAATAGTACAAAAATACATGATTACACTTGCCACGGTGCGGCGTCTGCGACGCAGAGCTCTTCAGACATCTGGGAGATGTGCAAAAAAAGGAAAAAAAGTTTTAAAAAAGTAGTCACATCCGTCTCGCTCGAGATGCGATCTCCTCTCTAGTGGCCAGTGAACCCTCGCTTATTGAATATCATTATCTGATACAAAAACTCGACAGATTTTTTGGAACATATTTATTTATTTATTAAATACCAACAAGTTAATAATTACATTGTATAATATATTATAATAAAGCCAATAAAATTGTAATTGGATTATCTTATCTTTATCATAGTGTAGGTAGCCGCGGATTCCAATTATATATATTTTCTCGCGATAAAAAGTAACCTATGTCCTTAGCCGTGATCTACTCTATATCTATGCCAAATTTCATCAAATTCTATCCAGTACCCAGTTGCGGAGCCTATTTAATGCAAAGATAAAGCATTGCTAAGTAGAACTTAAAACTAAATATAGAAGAATACTAGCGACCCGCCCGGCTTCGCACGGGTGAAATGTATTATAATAAACCTTCATATTATGAACCTTCCTCTAGAATCACTCTCTCTATTGCGTGAAACTGAATTAAAATCCGTTTAGTAGTTTAAAAGATCAAAGCGAACAGACGAGAAAACCTTAGGTACTGCAGCTAGATATAAAAATATATTATATGATTTTTTGAGATAATAACGTAACTAGATAGTAAATAGTAACGCGTATAAAAGAATTTGTATAAGAATAAAACCCATATTTCTACTCAGTACTTAAATCGTTTAGTAGACAAGTAAAGAGAGTTCTATGAATCAATTCCAAATAAAAGCTAGCTTTAATTAGTAAACACTAGTTTTCCCGCGGCTCCGCCCACGAAAACACAGTATCCCACGGGAATACTGCACATTTTCGGAATAAAAACTAGCCTATTAATCCAGAGCCTACGAGTATGTAAACCACTACCATACCAAATTCCATCAAAATCCATTCAGTAGTTTTTTCGTCGAACAAACGTACATGCATCCATACAAACATTCACATTTATAGTAGTAGTAGGATTTACATTTTATAATTGAAAACAGCGCGCTATTTACAATCAATGTTCATTAATTCTTAATAGAAGCTACGTTAGAATAAAATTACAGCTTCAAACAGAATAATTATATTTAATTTAGAAAGATCTCGAGATCCTGTATAAATTACGGCAATTATAGAGATATGGTTATTCAATTTTAATTTAACTTTACACCTAAATTAGGCAATTTAAATATCTCGTTCAATTTATTTCACTGTTGGTGTAGGTAGGTAATTATTTTCTAATTAAGACGGAATTGTGGAGAATTTCAGGAAGATTCTGCGCTACAAAGAGTTTATTATTCACTTTTCTGCCATTCGCCGCGCTTATAATATTTTGAATTATTTAGTAGTGTTGTTTCTGAAAGAAAATAAAAGACACTTTAAAAACGTGTAAGGTTTATGTTTAAAGATTTTTATTCTCATTAATACATAGGTACAATGTCACTTACATGAGAAATAAGGAATTACAAAAGGTTTGTTTTGGGTTGCGTTCGTCAGTTCGCAACTAATATCTACTCAGTATTATTAAATAAATTAATAATCTTTTACTGAAGTCGGAAAATAATATATAGCGAGTATTGTATGTTACGATTCAAACAGAATTATTAGCGATGATAAAGTTTTGTAGCTGGGATTTAAAAACATTGAGCGAAAGCTAACTATGTAGCAGTTAATCTGTTCGTCTTTCTTTACTCTGTGGCGTAAGCACAGGGGCGACACTGTCTACAAATGACAGTTCGAGCACCGGCGAATGTCAGCCATGTTGACGTAAGATTAAAGTTGTCACCGAAATAATTTTAAACGTCGCGTCAGACAAATGTATCATAAATATTATGAAATAATAGTGTCAATTATGTCAAAGCACGAAACGGCCAGCCCCGTGCACGAAAGTCCTGGCTTGAAAAATCTTACGTTCCGCTCGCCGCGCGCATCCCCCGCATACGTCTATCCAATCACACATAGCTGCGAGCTGTCATTCGTGTAAGTCTATGACGGTTCTTTACGTAAGATACGTATGCGTATACGTACGTAATACGTTATAATACAGTGTCCAGCATTTTCAATGTTTCAAAATTATAATACACCGTACAACGATTTCTTAATTCACAATAATGAAATACATCACATAAATTCCAAAAGAAATTAATGTAACAAATGGATGTAAGGAATACCCGAGTGATTCAAAAAGGCTTCCACCTTTGAGCTCAACAAATGTTTCAGTAGATTGACGCGAGCTTCGCCTGTTCTTTGATATGGTAATCCGTCCCTAGCCTTCCAATAATCGATTATTAAACATCCAAAAATGGAATCCCTAAGGCCCATTGTTATTGAGAGGGTTTGCGTGACGTCATTCGCTAGCATGACAGTGCTCATGTTATGTGGAGTTTGTATCTGAATCGTAGAGAAAAAGTTGAATTTATTTTTACCTTTTCATTTTTATTATATATATTCATATAATAAAATATACATCATAATATTGATAATCACCATCATCGTCAGCGCCTGTATAATCATGATCGTCGTCACAGTCATCATTAACATCTCACGTTTTTTAATGCTCTGCTGCTCTTAATTAGACCTTACTTACCTTAATTTAAGTTTGTAAAGATTTAATGAAGGCCGGCTTAATCTTAAGACGTATGGCCTTTATAAAACAAAAGATTAAAAAAATGCTGCTATTTAACTGCATCACCATTGATACTATTTTTTCTCCTTCTGCTGTTTGCTGTGTGCTTATTTTGTGCCTTTTTTGTTTTCTTTTTCTTTTTAAATTCAAGAGCCGTTCGCGCTTGCGACGATTGTATACACCTCTTCGGCATATTCCAGAAACTTTCTGAATCTTCTCTGTTTTTCGTCATCCAAAAGAAAATTTATCTTCTCTTTTTTATATTTACCTGTAATAATAATAAATTATAATATCCATGGGCGCTTCACACCACGTCAGTTTGGCCCCGTGCTAAGTATCCGGAGAACTTGTGCTACGGGGACCAAACAACGGGAAGTGTATTTAATACTTTTATACTGTACATGCTTAAGATTTTTACTATGTTGTATACTATATTTAAGATTTTTATTACAATACCCAAAGACCCAGAGACACAGAAAAACTTTTTGTTCCTTATGGCAGGATATAAACCCGCGACTTAACTACTGAGGCAAAAAGTTGTCAAATCTGTAGATATTTTACCGTTCATGAGCACGATTCTCTTATTTGCTATTCAGTTAAAAATTTGATACTTAATTCTAAAGCTTGCCTACAAATATCCCAATGTTCTGTTTCTAAAATTGAGCGTATGCATTACGAAAATAACGTATGAGTAGAAGCAAAATGAAGGTGTATAATAATTAATTAAGCACTCTTAGTAAAATTGCCCCACATACGTAACCCACATTGTAAATGCAGTGTGTTAATATTTTAAGCATTCCATGTCAAGTGTGAGTGTGTATAAAAAAAAATATTTGCATATTTATGCACCTCGAGAGCTCTATATTTGAATTGAGTTTTCACAAAATATTTTATAGACCAAGGTTGAAAATATTTGGCAGAAATAAATACAATGTAAAAAGTTGAATGGTCAAGTAAAAATCGAGTTTTAGTGTTACGCACCCAAAAGGTAACTAACAACGGGACCCCATCATGGCAACAATAATGTTACGGAACGCTTCGTGCGCGAGTCCGACTTGCACTTGGCAGGTTTTATTTTTGTTTCATGTAATTATTTACTGCATTTACCGGAAGAAAGATCAGAGTTTCATATTTTAATGAATCGATGATCCTAAAAAAAGTGAAAACGTAGGTACAATATCGACAAAGTTCCTGCTCGACCAGTTTCTAAACATTTTCTTTTGCACTAGGACGCCTTAAAATATTTAATCACGAAGGAAGTGACCGCAACGGATGCAGACATAGTTCATGCTTTAGAGGATTGTGATGTTGGAATATTATAAATTAGACCGAATGATGTTTTTTTTTTTTATTTTCTTCACAAAGTGATTTTATAGGCCTTAATACCCATTAAGGCCTATAAAATTCAACCACCATACCAACTCTCTTTATTACCGTCACAGATGTAAGCAGCACCAACAGGCTGCTATGAGGAAGTGTTGTAAATGCAGCAAGTGGTGGTACCATGGGGAGTGCGTTGGTTTGTCAGAGGAGGACGATCATAATTTTTGGATCCAGATCGTTAGATCCTTTATTATAAAAACAAAACTATTTTTAAGACTTTGCTGTGTTATTATTATTTGTGGTTAATTAATTACCTAGTAAATTAAGTTTATTATGTTTAATTTTGCAGTTTAAAGTCTTAGGCCTTATTATACTACCATAGTATAATAAGGCCTAAAGACAGTGTTTTAAAAATGTTTTTGGAACGAAGTTCCTCAGGCGCGTTGCGAATTGTATTGGGGCTGGACGGATTATTAGGCAAGACACTTTTTGCCACTCGAAATCACAATGTAATAACGACTATTAAGAATGATACAAAAAACGACCTTATCACCTTGACAATAATGTAGAATTTTGCAATTACAAGCTAGCCGGGCCTTAGGTAGGCGAGCGGTGGGACGGAAGAGCGCTTGATGTTATTACTCAGTACGGAGCCGGACTTCGCGGCGGCAACACTGCGAGCAGCAAGCAACCCGCCCCCTCACCCCTGTCCCTACCTAAGGCGCGGCCAACTAGTTCCGCGCGCACTATATATACTTAGTTCAACTATTTGTTTTGTATAATATAATATATTATATATATACAGATAAACAAAATTGAAGTATCTGTTCGTAATTTCAAATTAACAGCTTTTATTTTCACTTAATGCATTTAAAAGTATGACCAGGTGTCCCTTGACACCTCTCAAGTTTTTTAATTTTAATTGTTAGTAGTTGATATAAATATTTAATTGACATAAAAAAAAAATATTCGTACGAATAGTTAGAGATCCCAGTCAGCTCAATGTTTTTTTGATTCTTTTTATTTTTTTCAATTTATCCGAACTCCGAGTAAAGCTCGGTTACCCAGGTACTATTAAAAATTACAGATTCTAGAAGGCGGATAGGCAGAAAGACAGACAGACATACAGACAGACGGATTGTGGACAGAGCGAAACTATAAGGGTTTTAGTACTACGGACCCATATAAACCTTATTACTTATTTTTTTGCCATTAGAACTCCCTACGGAAGTACTCATCAACAGCATAACACATTAATATAACCCTCAGGCCAGTATTCTCTGCTGTAATAGTCGATAAATACATTCATACATACATATATACATACATAAATACATCTTACATACATACCTACTTAAATACAAATAAATAAAATTGAAAGTGTCTGTTTGTAATTTCAAATGAACAGCTTTGCACTACATGCATAATATGATAGTATATAAATACACCATATTTTTTTTAGTCTGTCTGTCCTTCTGTCTATCTGTCTGTTTGTTCCGACTGAAACGGCCAGACCGATTTTGACCGGATTTTCACTGGCAGATAGTTGATGTTATAAGGAGTAACTTTGGCTCTTTTGATATATTATGGATCCGTTTAAAAAATAGGGTTCCGTTTCAATTAAGTTCCACGCAAACAAAGCCGCGAGCATCATCTAGTATGTTTAATATATTATGTAGATAATGTATAATACGAATTTTCTCTATGTAATAATCCTCAGATTAACGTATCATGTTAATAGTCAGCGGTTGTCGCATCCGGCCCCGAGTGGCGCTTAGGCTTGCCATTTGCAAAATTCACGCACAAAGGATGTGGGGGAGCGCTGGTTTTAACTAATGTTTAAGCCCGTTTAGTTGTGACTTACCAGTAACGGATTTACGTAGTGTTATCACAGAGTACCTGGGTAACCGAGCTCTGCTCGGAGTTCTGATAATTAAAAAAAAACAGAAAAGAATCACAAAAATATTTATGTGACCGGGACTCGAACCCACCAAATTCCGAATTTACAAATATTACAAAAAACAAACGTAGGTACGCATACCAAGCTGCCAATCAGACTGACGTCAGTAAGTCGTCATTATTGATATATTGTTGCACGACGAAAGAAAAATACATAAGATTGACAACATAATGAATAATAATGTATATAAATATTATTTTGTTTGTTTGTAAAGTGTATTTAATTACATCAATTCTAATCGTAATAAATAAGTTATTCACCACGAGTAAGGAACATGTATTCAGCAAATTACGTTTATAATTCACGCGTTGATTAACCAATTTATTTTTATTAAATAATATAATATTTACAATAAATATGATGTAGCCGAAGAGACTATTTGGTTAAACCACTAATGTCACAAACTAAAACTAGGTACATAACTATTTGAAATTGTATTTTTTTTTTTGGTGTTAGATAATGGATATCCAATAGCCTTCCAGATGGAGTTTCATCTGGAAGGCTATTGGATATCAAATTTTATTGTATATTTATGTATTTTTTTAAATCAGGCGACAAAATTTAGCTCTGTGCTACGCGAACGAAGCTAATTTTGAAACCGCTGAAAAATTATGCGAAATATAAAATTTTGAAATGTCGTCTTAGAATGAAACGTCAATGTGTGTAATGTGTATTGTGTAATGTGTATGTGTATTATAATAATATTATTTTTTAATTTTAATATTTAAAATGAAAAGGCACAAGTTGTATTTATGCCGTAAATATTAGTGCAGATTATAAAAAATGGGTAAAAAAAAAAATACGGAGAGCAATAAATCAAAAATATGTAAAATATGTATTGATATATCACTACATATTTTCATATTTTGTTTTTTAAATAAATAGGTAATAATATATTATTACCTATTTATTTAAAAAACTAGTATGATAAGAAATATTTAATTTATAAGAATTTGAACCTAGACGCTACGCTTTACCCCAAGCGGGCAAAAACCGCTAGGCTATGAAGCACATAAAGAAATCGTCGAAATTACGCTTTTGTACATTATGGACACATCACTTTGACGTAATTCGCGCGAAGCACCCAGCAGTTTCAGGGGCGGCACGTCCCCCACTCATCTCATTCTCTCCTTCAAATACTTCATAGTTATCGACTCACCTCGCCTTAACGGCCGGTTTCAATAACCTATCTACCAATAACTATTTGTTAAAATCGTCGTCATTCAATCATTTGCCGGTTTTTTGCGATACCAGGTTGACGTTTTTAACAAGCAGTCATTGAAAGGGGCCGGTAGTCGATGCTGACGAAGCGGTTGTAGTTCCCATCATTTCCAATAGTTTCTACAATGAAACCCATATTCCAAAATTATCATCTTATGAGATTCTGGATTGTTTTAAAGTTTAAATTTATTTGTTTTTAAATATATTATGTGTTAACTTATGATTCTTAATACCATTATATGAAATAGAAAAAGTAAATTTTCTTTGAAAAGAAAAAGAAGATTGAAATATTTTGTTAAGTTTTTTCTTTAAGGCATATGTAAAGAATATATCTAATTCTAATACTAATATCTAATATAGCACGTACATTCCAGATAATTATGTAGAAAAAGTAAGTCAAAATGTTAGTAATACGAAACACATTAATTATTGTATTTTTTGGGTGGATACCCCCCCCCCCCCCCTTCTACCACGGTAATCCATTGACAAATATCTCGGATATTTTATCAACTTCATTTCGTGGAAGCCACAAATAATATGGAATCCTTTATTTTTACGCGTCTCGAACATTTTTACAAATAAATTATTCGCAAAGAAATCTTATCTTCCGCGTAATATTTACTAACGCGATAAACATGGACGTGTTTTTTTTGACTGGTTTATAGAGGAGTTTATTTTCGATGAGTATTTTTTTTTATACAATATAAAAACTCGCAGCTAAAGATGTTAAAGGCAGCACAGAGAACACAAGCAGACAATAAACTTTAATATCGCAATTGTTTAACTAAAACTTATACTATCTTATTAATTAACAGGCTATCAAACAAATGCGGGTAGAACATAAATGAAACCACATCAGCCACCCCTTCATTTCAATTTAACAATTGAAATGCTTAACCGATAGTCAAGTAATAACCAGGAATTATACAGTCTTGTCTAAGAAATCCGAGATTGATCAATTTCTGAACCCTGGTTCTGAAGATTCCCAGCTATCGCTCACTGATTGCGTTTGACAGTCAAGTCTATCTTATCGTCTAAGAAATACCTAATACGAAGTCACCCTGCAGTGAATATTGCACTCTACGTCACACGATTTAAAGTCCAACATCACATGTACCGCGCGATGCAATAATACGAATCCCATTTAGAAACCACCCTATACCAAAGAGCGTGGTTTGAATTTTTATGAAGAATTCTCATTTTCTTACTGTACCTCGACAATAAGGTGTAAAATTAGGAGAAGTATT
Organism: Phengaris arion; assembly: GCA_963565745.1. Classification (NCBI taxonomy): domain Eukaryota; kingdom Metazoa; phylum Arthropoda; class Insecta; order Lepidoptera; family Lycaenidae; genus Phengaris; species Phengaris arion. The sequence goes on along the minus strand of OY751449.1, from coordinate 7,177,337 downwards.
AGTCTCCCTTGGCGCAACGCGTGCTCTGGTTGTACAATATCGTCGTCTCCACAAAATATATCTGCCAGGTTACATATGAAAATTAATTGTAGTTATAAATTTTGTACGTAATAATATTGCCCAAAGGATCTTTTAGAATCAATATTTATTGACTTAGAACGCAATTTATAATATACAGAATGGGCTATAAATTGTAATCGTTGTAATCCCATCAAAATCAAAATTTATAAAAAGACCAATGCTCGCAACTCAGTTCTTCTACCGTAAAAAGTTGTAAGAGCCACGTAATACCAAGTCAGTTAATTCATTTACTTTACTTAAGGGACCTTCTGTCTTAAGATATGACGTAACGACCTAACAACATTTTATCTTAGATACCATATCAATATTAAAAATCTTTTATGTTTTAAATAAATAGATTGACATTTTAATTGAATATAATGTGTTACTTGTGAGATACGTTGTGTTTTCAGGCGATGGCCAAGTCATTATATTGCGTAAGATAGCGTATTTATATAATGCGTGCTTGGTTACTTGGTAACTGGAAACCTGAATTTATTCAGGCTTTTAGTTTTATCGACAACGAAGTTATAGGGGGGTCGAAAATGGCCTGACCTGCTTCGAGAAAAGGATGGTACGGCCGTACCGCTTCTTGGCTCTACTTGTCGGGAGCACTGCCGTGCCCCCAAATCATGTATTACAGTCGAAGGTCGATTTGCAGTCTCTTCCCGGAATGACTACTTTATCCTAGGTTTGACCAAAGCTTTCGGCAAACTTACTTACGGAATTAAATACCAATTTCGGCCTTTGACTAAAGTATTTTTAGTTAAATCTAGAATTTCCTACATTTTCAACCAAACGTCGAAAGTAAAATATATCTGTTTCGGGCTTTGCCTCGGCGATCTAGCTTATACAACACACCTAATTATAAAGAAATATATTATCAAGTAGAAAAGATATCAACGCGCAGAACGTAATATCTAAATGGTTTTTTTTACATATAATCATATAGAATAAAAACTAAACAACCAAACCATATAGGAGATTCTAGTACTAACGCAACAAAACATTACAATTGACTGTAATATTCAATGGTAAGACAGAAATCTACATGGCTTAAGACAGTCACGACAAATACGACAGAATTACGACAGCGACAGAACAAAAACATTTTTCTTCCCCGTGTTTGCAGCCAGTGTTTACCAAGACCCAGATGTTATTCGCCATAAGCCTCTCTTATTAGGGATACTATACGTTCCAGCAAAAACACGGAAAATATGGGGCTTTTATAAAAATATATTCTCAGGTTTAGTTAAATAGGGGAACGCTTTTTTTTTTTCGAATGGGTCTACGCTAATGGCGTGTAGACCAACCTGGCTTCGTCGGTCTATGACTGCCGGACTACATGTAAAATATTTAGTTTTATTTGTATATTCAGAAATATTGAGAAATTACTACTTGATGAACGTAAAACAAATTATAAAATTCGATGTTTAGTTTAGTAATTAGATACATTTAGTTATCAAAAAAACAATTACAATTAGACATCAAAAAAATACAACAAAGTTTCAATTTTGTTTGCTATATATTTAAAAAAAACCTACTTCACTAGTTTACTTACATCATATGCAAAAACATTCAACAAAGTGAGTATAAACTTAAACGCACATATTTTGGAGATATTTACAAACATGTTCCTGCGGCCAATTTCATACTCTTCGCGTTTTCACGAGACTTATATAATTGATTTTTAATATACGTTTCATTGCAAGAGCGGCGCCGGGCTATGCAGGGCTTTTGACATTCGAACTCTTCCAATTAAACGTGTGTTTTCTGGGGTAGTGAAAGTTCAATTTTAATGTAGTGTAACTTGGAGTTTAATTTTGAATCGAAAAGTTGAAATCCCAAAGTTGGAGCACCGCGTTGTGTTGGTCTCGTTTCGGTGTGAGCTGACCCTTAGGGACTTAGATCTTGTCATACAGAACGCGCTTAATCATGTTTCTTTGTTAGCTCGTTTGTGTACTTTGTAGAGGATAATAATAATTATTATAAATTGTTAAGCGGCCAGCGGCCTCGTAACGTAATTATACCAGAGAATTGAAATGTGAACGATAAACAAGTGATTTAAAACAGTACATAAACTATAATCGTGAACACTCATTGACTATATATGTATAGATTTCTATAGCATCAGTGCGCAAAAAGTCGTGTTACATGGTGTTTTATGAACTTAAGGTTATTTTTCTTATATATTTTAAACTGTAGTGAATTTTAACGTAGTTTCTTTTGATTTATATAGATAAACATAATATCTAATGGGAAAAATAACAGTTTGAATTATATAATAAATGGATACGTAGTTATAAGGCAAAAAATGGTAAAAATACATAACATTTCATACATGGTGTACCTTAGGTTATGAATATCTTTTATATGGAATAAGATTATTAGTATGTAAAGACTTATGTAATTGGGTATAACAATAAAGAATTTCACACAACGCGTTTTACTTCACCTGGCTCATGGAAAATAGGGAAAATTATGGAAAAGAGCCGTATAGAGAGGCAAAAGTGAGATAGTAAATCGGCCTGAAAGAGGCGTACGGGCGCGGCTCTCTATACAGCATTGCCATCGTTCTCCTCAAAATAGTGTTTCATTATCGCCCCGGCTCTGCCCAAATCGGTGTAACCTTGCTATCTTTGAGTCTAATCTGAGCCGGCGGTTGAAACCCTGTGGAATAAATAATGTGTATTATGTATATTATCTAATTTTGTCTATGATGGTCATAGACGAAATTGGACTAGCAGAAGACTAACATTAAACACGCGTCCATTCGATTCAGATGTTACATATCCTACGATAAAGAGAAAATCCAATAACTCTATTGTACTACAGTATGATCCGAGTCAAAATATTAAATCAGAAACTGTAATATCGAAGTCATATTAATGTATATCCGGTGGGGAAAAAATAATATATTTTACATCCGGTCAGGTGTTGCGGGAGTCCTCTGGGAAATCTAACTCGCCCGGAGGCGCAGACACCAATCGATTCTATTCAAATTTATGACAGAGAATAATGGTTTGAATATTTATATAGAGCTGATTTGATATTTTTTTAGTTTGAGTACAGAGTAGAAAATATAATATATATACTACAGGAAACAGCTTTCATAGAACGATCCAAAACGAGCCAAATGAAAAAAAAATTGACGTCCCCTTCAACGTTCCACAATTTTTCCACACAAGCGTGGACACACCGTATGCTTGTAGTAGTGTAATTTATCCGAAAGCTTACTATATAGCTGTTTGTCTGTTCGTCTTTCTTTAATATCGGGTTTGAGTTTTGAATATGTTGAAAAATTAATGTTTATTTTATTTTTCGATATAATGGCATGATACGAGCATCTATTAAGCTAAGCAGCCATTAAAAAGAGTTTTTTTGCGAAAATCACAAATCAAGTACAAAAACCCTAATGAACTTATCGACTAATGCGAGATTTTTCATCGAAAATTAATGGCTTTGTGCCAAATTTAACCCAGATTTATCACTCACTCCTGTCAGTACAATATCTTGAATAATAATATACCTTTTAATTCTATTCGAAATTATATATTTATCCCCTTGCTATTAAAAATATTTACACAATGCATAAGCTATACAATGTTGCCTTGCCTGACAAGCAAATTTCCCAACTTATCAGACAAGGACAAAACATTGTATAGCTTATCCATTATGTAAATATTTTTATCAGTAAGGGATTAATAGTATTATCAGCTCTACACAATTCCACGAGGAACCCTATCAAGGCTGTCTGCTACTGGCAGGTTCGGCGTTGACTTCTCAAAAATCCTCAACCTCATTTTATTGCTCATGACCAGGATTAAACTTTTATATTCTGTCTTGCTACCATAAAATTTGTCTGTGACAACTTGTGTATTTTATGAACTTGCATACCTTTTTAAATATGTTAAGTGGTCAAATGGTAATGTACCTATTTGATATGTCGACCGCTTGTTTGTATACTTCATTTGTCTCAAACCCTATCTTTATGTATCTGCCGAATTTAAACTGCTTTTCATCAAAATCAGTTTCAATTCGGCAGGTACAATTATATTTTACGCTTTTCAGGTCTTGAATAGGACAGAATTTGTATTGCATTCCAACTTGCTTAAAGGTTTGCAGCTGTAAATACTAAAGTTCATGGCTTAGAAACTAGGTCTTAGAAATTACCTTGAAATCCTACTTACAACAAAAGCTAATTAATTTATTCATGAATTATAATCATGGTACATATATTTAATATTAGAGCGAAGAGAAATTGTGTTGTTGAATAAAATTGTCGTTCGATAAAAATAAAGCCGAGGAAAATAGAGGGCTCAAATTAAGTTCGCAGGGTATTCATACAGCGCAAAGCTTGAGCATAAAATTATTTTAAATCTTGACGCTTATTACACTTTATAACTAATTTCAAAATCAAATTCTCTAACGATACGCTGGCAACATTTTGCGTGGCTACAAAGTTTTTTATACGTTTTAACGAACGTCGTAATTTTTACGGGACTTTGATGTAAGGAGAAAATTTTAGAGTGGGTAACATTAGGAAGCGTTCGCACTAGGGCATTTAATATGGCTTTTATAGTCATATTGATTTTATGGCTAAATAGTTGTGTTGATTTATAGCATGCAGATGTACCATAGAATAGAGATTTACTTACATTGAAGCGATTTTCACAAATATACAATCAACTTTTAGTTGTAAATGATTTAGGATATCTTTTTGCGAGTTTCAACTTCCAACCGAACTTTCTTCGTATCGATATCGTCCGGCACTATAATGAAGAACTTGTCTGGAGTTCTTTTACAAAAATTTTATACCACGCATGAATAAAACTCATTCTTGCCACAATGTAAGTACTAATTACTCGATTATCCTACGGGAATACTGTACTTTTTCGGGATAAAAAGAGTAGCCTTTGTTTTAATTTCATTTCAGTTCGTTTCGTTCGTTCAGTAGCTTTTCACGTGAAAGAGCAACAAACAAACATTCGTACATACATCCACCCATCTATCCTCACAAACTTCTAATACAGCAAGCGAGTAAATTCACACGTCAAAAATATTGGATGTTTAACTGTAATTTTAATGTTGGACTTTCCGAAAACGAAACTACGCTTTGCAATACTAATCATCCATGAAGGATGGTGGTCATCAGACTTGTCGCGTTTTTCTTTGCCAGATCTTTTATTTTTTTTTTTTATCATTAGAACACCAAACAGTACACACATTAAACAAATTTATAGAGATAAATCACAATAATTGCAATCTGTACCGATGCATGTACCTTAACAGGAGACACAGCATTCACAATAACGAGCTTAACATAATATATTAAATTAATATGCTCCATAACAAACGGATTAAATCGTAAATTATTTAAAAAAAAAGGAACGTATTAAACTAAAACATAATAAATAAGAGCAAATGATGTCAATAAATGAAAATAAATAAAATTAAAGCAAGTACATAAGTCATATATAAACATAGAAACAATATTAAAAACAATGTCAGAATAAAATAAAACATAAAACAACATCAATAAATCAGAACCTTAATCAATCACGAATTAAAATAAAATAAAATAATAATTATGAAACAATAATATTTACAATGTCAAAATAAATAAAATTCTAGGGATCTGTACCCAAATATTTAAAAAAACTATTACTAAGACTCCACTGTGCGTCTGTATTTCACCGGGCTGTATGTCATGAACCGTGATAGCTAGACAGTTGAATTTTTTACAGCTGATGTATTTCGGTTGCAGCTATAACAAAAATACTAAAAACAGAATAAAATAAATAATCTTTTGCCTTTTTTGCTCGATTTTAATAATGGCAACAATTTAATAACGGTAAGCGTTTGAAATATGAACAGAATATTATTTAGTTGTATAATAACTTAAAAATATAAATAATTAAAGCATAGAAAACGGTACGTAACCCTTCGTGTCCGTCCGACTCGCACTTGGCCGGATTTTCTTTTAGGGAGTAAGTCCTAATTTTTCCACCGTCTGTTAGTGTTAATTGTTTGTCTAAATATCATGCCTTCTCTTTCATTAATATCTATAAAGAACGAAGAAAGAGAGAGATAACATGATCTTTAATATGTTAAAGGTGTTGTGAAATTGGTACTAACGTTTGCAAGATCCCTAATAATGTACAATGTTTCGTCGGTCTTGAGTCTTGACTGCCAAGACGCTAAGTGCGTACGGAACTGAGACAAAGAAGTATGAGAGCCGGCGGCTACAAATCTCCATTTTGCCGGATTAAGCACCTTAATATTATATAATAGAGCGGGTGTGAGGAGCCTGAATATTTTACCGAGGCCAAGTTTTACGATGCTATAGCGGCGATCGCTTATATCCCAGCTCGTAGGTTTTTAAACGTTTTTCCTAAAGAAGTTGGTCCAATATTCATACAAAAAGAACCAGAGTCGACAGCAATGAATTGGTTGCCAATTTATCTTTAAATCATATCTTTTATGTCACCAAAGTGGCAACCCCGAAATACGCCTGGTGTGGGAGTTAATATGTGCATGAATAAAATCAAAATAAATACGTGGAGATGTTTCATGTACTTGTTGGTGAAGGAACTGTAGGAGTATGTAATTAGGATGCTGTTGTATGTAGGTAGCTCTATATTAAATAGGTTAGATTTGAAACAGAGAGCTGCTTTCGCAATTGCGGAACTTCCGCATGAAATCATAGGTACCTCCGTACATTGAAATTTAACACCAAAAACTACACCCACAATTAATGCAACACCAAAAACTACACCTACAATTAATGCAACACCAAAAACTACACCTATAATTAATGCAACACCAAAAACTACACCTACAATTAATGCAACACCAAAAACTACACCTACAATTAATGCAACACCAAAAACTACACCTACAATTAATGCAACGCCAAAAACTACACCTACAATTAATGCAACACCAAAAACTACACCTACAATTAATGCAACACCAAAAACTACACCTACAATTAATGCAACACCAAAAACTACACCTACAATTAATGCAACACCAAAAACTACACCTACAATTAATGCAACACCAAAAACTACACCTACAATTATATTTCAACACCAAAAACTACACCTACACCTACTACATACCAACACCGACCAACCTATACTACACCCACGTTCTAATGTCTTTCGGGAATCATTAATTTTCATACATAGTCTGTCACTTCCATAGAAAAACTGATTGCTTTTGGATTTTATTCTTGCTCATAACTTCTATACGAATCGTATTTCGGGATCGCATTTTTGGTGACATCAAATATGATTTAAAGTGATAAAAATTGGCAACCATTTCTTTGCCGTCGACTCTGGGTCTATTTTTGACCACACCTTTGGGGAAAATATTTTAAAAGGTTCAGACTATTGTGACCCTTATTTAATTGTAGTTGAAAAATACCGTACACCTTCTTGACAACAACACATAGCATACTTCTTTCCATAAGATAGCTTTAGGTTAGAAGATAGATGCTAGGCAGAAACAACTGGATTACCTATAAAAATGCAGCCAAAAATTAATAACGTGCATAAATTCCTGTTAACAAAATGAAACTTTTTCATTCCCATTTCTTTGGGGTCATCAAGAATGGCTCCTGAATATAAATGGTACTGAATTGAGAATTTTGCGGTCAAACTAAAAAGTTAATTTATGCAAAACAACCCTCGGAAGTACCTAGTATCAAAGTTATAAAGCGATTTAAGTTTTTATTTGATCTTACTTTTTCATGGGAATAATTTATCGAAGTTTCCTTTCTTGTTTTCTAAGTTAAATCGAAGAAGTGCATTTCTGGCTTTTGAAATGTTACAATCTAGAGTTTCTGCTGAACCGTAATCCGTTAGTAAGACTAGTAAATAGTAGCGTCTAACCTACTACTCTTTCTATGTCCTAGTGAGCCTATTCAATGCAAACAAGCAAACAAACATAAACAAACTTTTCCTCTTTATAATATTAGTAAAGACAATACCTGGGTAACTGGGTTTTGCTTATAATTTTGATAAATAAAGAATATCACAAAAAAAAAAATATCTGACCGGGATTCGAACTCACCAAATTCCGAATTTTCGAACAAAGCAAAAATTATACATTACGCATTCTAAACTGCCAATCGGACCGACCTAATACAGTCAAAATTATTGATAATATATTGTTGCACGACGAAAATATATAGGTACCTATATATTTTCGTCGGAATATATAGGAAAATATATATACCTTAAAAATGCGCAGTTTGTCAGGGATAAGACCTTGCTAGATCGATTTTCTCCCCCAAAACTCCCTAAATACTAAATTTCCGTTTTCAAGAAACCGATTACATATTATATTTACAAGATTGTGTTATTTAAAGTATAAGAAATAAGACTCACTTACTTTTCACTGCTGTCGCCTAAGCCTTAAAATTAAAATTCCACTAAACAATGACGAACAAAATCTTTATAAAACACGAAGTACAAGACATTAATTATATGAAACTTAATTAAATGCCTATATTAGAGTAAGCTCCTGAACAACGGACACTGTTGAACAAGTTACCCGACTGGACGTTCCTTTATAATTCCTCTTTGAACTATCCTCTTTGTGCGGAATAAAAAAAATAAATGTTGAAGATTACTATTTATCATCAGCAACTAAATTTTAAAGCTAAAATCTATAGCAAAATATAATTATTTTTTAAAATTAAGGACCTAAGAATTTTAAATGTTGTAAATTTAAAGATGTCTCATTTGAATATTCCAGGAATGGTAGGTACTAAAAATAATTAAAAATAATATTATATTGCTACAAGCAATATAATATTATTTTTTAATTTCACTGTATGTTTTGGACTTATCAATTCTATATCATCAGACAAAACTGACTGATAAAACAATTGTTATAAATTCCTCCAATAAAAATATTTAAGCCAAAAACTTTTCCATTACACACTTACATTACAAATTTACAATTCCAAAACGCTACGCTACCGCTTGTACCTTAGCCCAGCCAACCACCACAAGCTGGCAAACACTGATATTAGTTTTCTGTATAAGCAATTTTGGTAAGTGTCCCTCTTATTTGCGCCTAATAAGAGGGGCGGCCCTCTGATACCGCGTGCCGTTTATAGAAACCTAATAAAACGCGTTAGAGCAGCGTAAATCTCCTTTAGCCATGGGTCAAAAGAATATTAACTTTTGCGAATGCCTATCCTTTCTATGACGAAGCCTGTCACCTGTGTAAAAAGATATGAAAATTATCGTGATACTCATACAAGGACTAATAAAAATATTTACACAACAGAAAAACTTTACAATGTTTCGTCCTTGTCTTATACATTGGAAAAGTCGCTTGACAGAAAAGGATATTGTATTGTTTATCCATTGTGTAAATATTTTTATTAGTAAGGGGGCTAATGTACTTTGTCAAGTTCTCAATTACAAAGGTATTTGTTTTATTTTGTCGTTTTCTGCATCAAAAGATTTTGTATTTGTATATTCTTTTTATTATCTTATACTATAAACGAGCAAATCTTGTATATTATATATAATCGGAATCTCGGAAATGGCTGTAAATATTTCCATGAAATTTAGTAGGCAGGAAGTTTTGGGAGAGAAAAATCGAGCTAGCTAGGTCTTATCCCTGGGAAACAGCGCATTTTAAGGTCAATATGTTTTTTTCATTCGTCGAGTAATAAGTTAAGAGTGATTTCGATTACTTAGGCCCGTATTAATAAAGCGTTCTTATCTCTAAGACAATTCTCAAGAAAGTACTTAAGATGTTTTTTTACTTAATAGACCGTACTTAAGTACAGCTGTAGGTACGGCGTATCAAGTGAGTGCGAACGTATTAATAAACGAGACTCGTTACTCAAGTACGCTGTCATTGCTGTCAAACTGTTACTTGAGACGCGGTTTCGTGGGTACAGTCAAACCTTGACTTGAGAACGGCTTGCTTGGCAATTGGGATACAGTACATTATTATTTGTGGTGTTTTTGGGTGTGTTACAATTATGTAAATTAAAATCTAAATACTTATGATTAAACAAACTCAGAATTTACACTACATACTCAACATAAAATAAAGTTATAAAAAAGACGCTTTTTTTAAATTTATATATGGCATCGGCTTATAGCCATTTGCCAGTGTCAAGTTAAAAAGGCGGGAAATAGAACTTTCGTTTCAATTTTCAACATCGTATTCCTATATAGTCAAGTCTAAAGTCTAGTCAAAGTCCAAATATATAGTCAGTACGTCATGTCAGTCGATTCAGTAAAGTGGTAGAAGCTTTACTGAAAGTTCCTAGGGAGTTTTGGCGGGAAACACAAAATAGCACGTTTTTAGAAGTTGTACCCCTTGCCCACACTTGTGCACGATAACGAATATTTAATGGTTAATATTCTACCAAAATTACACATTAAGAACCGAAATAACACAAATTTATGAAGTTTTACAAATTCCACAACATCACTCATTGAACTCCCCGGCAAAACTCAAAAAGACGCTTATTCATACTTATTCTTCTGTAGTTTTTGGTAATCGCAGTTGCAAAGGTTTTGCACCATTCTGCCAGTGTCGAGTATTTGTAGAAATATTTTCGATTTTATTTATTTATTTATACTTAATTAAAAATTAAATAAAAAATATTTATTTATTTATTTATATTAAACGAATTACCTATTTGATTTATTATTAATTGACTTGATTTGACACTTGACAGCAGAACTTTTTTTCGCTGCCCAAAAGCAATCCTCGTAATATGATCTCCCTCCCTCCTACAATTCCTCGCCCTATCAACCTTAAATCTGTTCTGTGTTCTGTAAATACTCCTTTTACTGAAACTTTATGTACATACTGTGGTACTGGCCCTGAATTTGTATGTTCTAGGTTTTATATTATTCAACAGACTTCCTCCTGTACACCGTGCCCTTGTTTTTTCATAAAACCCACTCATATGGCAGAGTTTTCGTCAACACAACACATTGGTGAATCACTAAGGAGCCACTTTAAAGAACAAGAAGAAGAAGAACTTTTTTCGAATGGCAATGATCCGCATTCCGTTTTACGTAGTTGTTAAAAAATATGGATATTAATATGCTAGACAATAATAAATATTAATATCTACGTAAAAATTAATGAAAATCAGTTTTTTCAATATAAAAATACATATAAACGCGGTCACATTAACTTGACGCATCGCTGGAATGCAAAGCCCTGCCTGCTTCCCCCCGCGTTCCCTTAGCTCGCCCGTCAAACGTCAGTATGGTCAGCATCTCTGTTACCGATACACGCGTCGATATTTTCGTTAGTTTTCTGTTGTAGTTTTTGCATATAATGACTCTTGTCTGTCTTTATCAGGGCTGGCCATGGTCTTCTTTTATGTGGGCGTGTAGATAAATGATATAAGCAAATCCGAATATGTTCTATAATCAATTATAATCACTAGCAAATTATTATAATTAGAAATAACTTCACTGCAAATAAAATAACCTCTTTATCTTTCACAATCAATTATCTAAAGCACTAAATGTTGCGTGATTACGCGGAACAAAAGCGATCCGTCGAACACGTGGTGCGCTCGCGCTGTTGATTCACATTCGACCGTCCATCAACATGGCCGCGCACCATCGACACGACGTTTCGCTAGACAATTGACAGCTGTCAAGTCTAGTTCCGACGTAACATTTTTGTATGCGCCGTCACGGCCAGACTGACTTGCGACCGTCCTCGGGAGCTTCTGTATGAGATCCTGTAACAAACGAACAAGCATCGAGGGTCTTTCGTCACATCAGCATGCCGCTCGTCTATCTTGACATATACCAGTATACTCAACTAACAATATAATCTCAAACAATTGTGTGACTTGGATGACTGACATCGGATGTGCCCAACAGAATGGCCAGGACCGATATATCCTCTCAACCAACCGCGCACGGTGTGGCCCGGATGATACCGTCCTTTCGACCAGCTCAAGTACCAGTATGGTCTGGACGAGTGTATCCCCTCAACCGACCGCACACGGTACGGCCCGGATGACACTGTCGTATCGACCATCTTAAACTAAGATTAAGGATGGATGTATCCTTTCAACCAACCGCGCGGTGTGGCCCGGATGACATCATCCTCCTAAATCGACGTGTCCTCTCAACCAGCCAGAACAAAGTCCGGCCTGGCCCGGTACGACATCGAAGTGTATCGGAATACAAAAAGCGTGAGGTGCTCAGACCCTTACCTACTTATTTGATCTGTCCTGCTTATCCCGATTTTGAATTATTGGAAGTCTGCATGATCACTAGCAATACTAAGCGTATCTGAACTAGCATCCGAATACGCCGTCATGGTTCCTGACGTAGCTGTTATAGTGTCAGATTCAGCGGTTAATGTCTCAGAGGCTATGCTGCTCAGTCTGTCGGGGCGGCTGATATAGAGTTTTTCATTATCTTGTGCCGTCTCGTCTTCTTCGTGATTGATTAAGCTATTGCTTATCTCAAGCAAACCTTCATGACCCGCTGGTACTGGACGCAAGTTCTCATGAGCATATTTATAGGTGCGACAAGAATTATGCAGGCCTTTGAGTTCATATCGATCATGCTCTAATACCGCGGTAATGACAAAGGGACCTTTATATTTTTTGTCTAATTTGGTTTGATTCCTTTCACTGTTTTTAATAAAAACAAAGTCCCCTTTTGAAAATGGTTTAATAGCTGCGCGACCTTTATTAAAGCGTTCTACCTCTGATACAGCTGCTTTTCTTATATTTTCAGAAGCATCTTTTCTTATAGAATCTAAATCTAATCTTTGCCTTTCAGAATTGGTAACACTAACTTTCGATAAACCTAAAGACTGAGCACGGATTCCAAACATTAATTCTGTCGGTGTAAACTTTGTTACAGTAGATCGTGTACTATTAAGTGCAAGCTGGACATCGCCTAAATGATCACGCCACGCCTTATTTGGGTCATTCTCAATTATAGTTAGTAGACTTTTTAGTGTGCGCATGACTCGTTCTACTTGTCCATTTGCCCTGCTGGAGCCCGTGGCAATAAAATGTATGTCAATTTTATGTTCTGCACAAAATGCTTTAAATTCCGAGCTAATGTAACATCGACCTTGATCAGCTATGATACGCTTCGGTGCTCCAAAAAGACAAACAGCGTTTCTAATAGCTCGTACCGCACTAGCGGCGTCCACTGAAGACGCATACTCCAACAAAACATATTTAGAAAACGCATCAATTATAACCGAACAGTATTCCTTTCGGTCACTCTTCCCACTCAGCTTCCCAGTAAAATCAATATGAATTGTATGCCATGGCATCGAAACCTTTGGGATTGGGTGAAGCTGAATGGGTTGAGCTCCTGACGGACCCTTGGAGGCTTTGCAGATAATACAAGAATCAATAAATCTTCTAACACTTTTGGCCATATCAGGAAACCAATACTGCTCGTACAATTTATCTAAAGTTTTATCACTACCTAGATGCTGTAATTCATTATGAACATGATTAATTAAAGTCCATGTAAGAGAACGAGGAACAATTGGTAACCATGATGTTATTTTATTTCTAGTGACTTTCCTATAAAGAATGCCATCCCTAACGTCATATGTTCCACCGACAGTATCTGGAAAATCATTATTGGAGTGTCTCGTTATTAAGTCTTGTATCTCAGCGTCACGCTTTTGTTCCACGGCAAGCCAACCTTGATGCAATTCAATGAACTGAACTATCTTACGTGCCGGTGTCCTAGGAACTTCAAGCGAAGAAGCATCGTTATTAGGTAACGGATTTCTGGAAAGGTAATCTGCGTGTTGCATAGAACGACCTTCGCGATAAATAATTTCAAATTCATATGCCTGTAAGATTGCCCACCATAGATGTACACGTGGTGTAAGATCTGATTTGGACTTAGAGGCCCTAAGGGAATTACAGTCCGTGAAAACTTTAAAATGTCTTCCATATAGGTAGTGTCGAAAATGTTCTACCGCTCGTACGACCGCTAGTGTTTCTAGCTCGTATGAGTGATAGCGGGATTCTACTTCAGACGTGCGTCGACTAAAATATTCAACGACATGAGGGAGATTATTTTTCTTTTGAATAAGGATTGCTCCATAACCATCAGAACTAGCATCACAATGTAATTCCACGGGAAAATCGGGATCAAATATCGTTAAAACTGGTTCTGATGTGAGTACACGTACTATAGCATTACGAATCTCTTCATGGTCCTTAGTCCATTTGATCGACCCTTTTAATCTTGTTAATGGATAAAGAGGGCCAACGATATTTGTGAAGCCAGGAATGAATTTTCGGAAGTACGACGCTAAGCCCAAAAATTGACGAACGTGCGTAGCAGTTTTAGGTGGCGGGGAATCTATTAAGGCCTGTATTTTTCGAGAATTTGGTCTTACTTGACCGTGTTGCAAGGTATAACCTAGATACTCAATATTTTGTTTCATGAATTTGCACTTTTTAAGGTTTAAAGAAAACCCGGACTCTGATAAAACCCCTAAAACCTCATCTAACCGTAATAGACCATCATGAATATTACCGGAATAACACAAAATATCATCTATATACACCAATGGTTTATTCTTCAAATTCTGCAAGGCTTTTGTAATGCACCTTTGGTATACCGATGGGGCATTTCGTAATCCAAAAGGCATGGCAAGGTACTCATATTGACCCTCGGGCGTTACAAAGGCTGTCTTTTCAATTGAATTGGGATGAATAGGGATTTGGTGAAAACCAGAAGCCATGTCAAGAGACGAAAAGTATTGTGCACCACAAAGCTGGTCTATCTGTTCTTCTATTCGAGGTAACGGGTAATGTTCAGGTAAGGTATTTGAGTTTAATTCGCGGTAATCTACGCACATCCTATCAGAATTATCTTTCTTCTTCACAAGGAGAATTGGACTTGCAAAGGGGGAGGAGCTCTCACGAATAACGCCTGCATTTAGAAGCTCCTCAACTTTTTGCCTTACTACTTGCTTTTCTAAAGGGGCCAACCTGTAGGGGCATCTCTGCACCGTTTTGTGAGGGTCAATTAATGTAATTTCTAATTCACCAGTTTTTACGCGTCTATTAGGGATACCTTCAACGAAACAATCAGCATACTTGCTTAATAATGTAATGAGTATTTTCCTATCATCACCTTTGAGATCAGTATCGACCTGTGTAAAATCCGGCCCTGCCACATTAGATTTACAAAAGTTATTTTCCTCTTTAAAATAAAACTTTATCTTACTACCATCAATCTGCACGCCAATACCTCTTTCTAAAATGTCCCTTCCTATAATTACAGGTTCTAAAATATAACGATCAGATACTACATGAAAAGTTACAGACTCCGAAATATCATCAATATTTACAACGCTTATGATTTGTGAAGTGCACTTAATTTCATCGCCCGCAATACCAGTAAGATACACGAGATCATTGCGTACAGTACCCGAGAATTTATTACTAAAACTTTCTTTCAACAGAGAGCAGGAAGATCCACTATCAAACAAAAAAGAAACTTGCTCACCGGACAACGTTCTCAAGGTGCCCCTCGACAGTCGCTGTTCGCAGATGTTGACATCTTTCCTAAAAGTATTATTACCACCACCGCTCTTATCAGGGCAGACGGTCGCTATGTGACCAGGTTTGCCACAGGAAAAGCATGTAGTCTGTGCATTCTGTGGTGAATGGATTGATCTCGTAGGGGCTCGCGGTGTCGACGTGCCGGCTTCAACACCGCCTTTCCTTTTCTTACAGTCTGCTATCCGATGACCAGGTATTCCACACCAATGACAATTGCCAGGAAATTTGTTACTGTCGTTTAAGCGAGCTCGCTTCGCCTCGGGTCCGTGAGCGTTAAGGCCTTCGATTCGTCGTTTCATTGATATTCCACCCAGGGTTCTAAATAGCTGGGCACGCGAAGAAACAACTTGAGAATTTAATTCACGACGTATCATGTCATCCTTCTGACTTAGCACAGAAATAACAAAGCCAGATATCACGTCTTCCGGCATTTCAGTCTTAGGAAGACTTTCAATCATGTTCCACAACCTTAAAGCAGCTTCAGAAGCGGTTTCTTTTGGAGTAATTTGAAAACGTAATATTTCATCAAAATGATCTTGAGGAAACTTTAGTTCAGAAAACTTGGCTATTAAGGTCTGTTTCACGACGCTCCATGACAATTCACTTAAATTGAGCTTAGTTATGCATGTTGCCGCACGACCCTTTAAGGCACTCGTGAGAGCCACAAGCAAATCAAAACCTTCAAGGCCCTTATTTTGAACAAACAACTCTGTGACTCTGCACCAGCCTTCGATGTCAGCCTCAGGGTCATCGGGGTTGAATGGAATAAACTGGATGCCACTAGAGCTGCACTCACGGCTGGCGGTTTTCGCGTGTGTGATTTCAAAAGCTCGTGTAAGCAGCTCCTGCATACCACTCAGTAACTTCACCGAATTATTTTCATCTGACAATGATTGTCTTTCTTCCCTTTGTTCCTCCGGTTCATATCCCACTTCTGATAAAGACTCTTGTCTGTCTTTATCAGGGCTGGCCATGGTCTTCTTTTATGTGGGCGTGTAGATAAATGATATAAGCAAATCCGAATATGTTCTATAATCAATTATAATCACTAGCAAATTATTATAATTAGAAATAACTTCACTGCAAATAAAATAACCTCTTTATCTTTCACAATCAATTATCTAAAGCACTAAATGTTGCGTGATTACGCGGAACAAAAGCAATCCGTCGAACACGTGGTGCGCTCGCGCTGTTGATTCACATTCGACCGTCCATCAACATGGCCGCGCACCATCGACACGACGTTTCGCTAGACAATTGACAGCTGTCAAGTCTAGTTCCGACGTAACATTTTTGTATGCGCCGTCACATATTTTGTTAAGTTTTTGTTATTGTTCTGTTAAGTTTGAACTATTGTTATTGTTATTTTTGTTACTTTTGGACTATGTATTTATTTATTTATGAGTCATTCGACAGCGAAAGCGAAGAAGAAGTCAGTGATGATGATATCGTACCAATTGTAATTAAATATTTTTAAATAAATAAATAAATATTTTTTATTTCAGATACCACCCGTATAGTAAATTGAGACAAATTAAAAAATTAAATAACATTAAAATTAAAATACTGTATACTATCTATAAAATAATTTGAAATTTATAGTAACAACATTCATTAAATTAATACATGATGCAACGTGTTGCAAGATTAACATATAAAATCTATGCTCCAAAATCAAACGTATAGTTTTTTTTACCTACATGCTTTTGTTTTCGCACCGTACTTGAACGCCAAAATGACGTCATCAAGCCCATGCGTCAAGATAATATGACCGCGTTTATACTAACCTTTTTTGGTATTTATATTATTAAATATTACATTTTTAAAAAGAAATATTGATGGAATGTATAATCAATAAATCCGTTCTTTGTAGAAGTGTAAACGAAACGTTATTTTATTCGTTCTTTGTCGTGTAGATGACGCTTAAAAGTTGGGTAAGTGATCTCAATAACGTTATCAACTGAGACGGTCTTGAGATCATACTATGAATTAAAGACCATCTTGAGAAGCTAATCGTTACTTGAGACTGTCTCACCCAAGAAAGGTCTTAAGAACGAGTTTGAGAACGGTTTATTTATACTTACGGGCCTTAATGTCAAATCTCGTTGCCGGCTTGGTTTTGGTGGAATTTTTGTGTTGTTGGCAAATTGTTGTCTCAGGTTCGAGTCCCGGTCAGACGAATATTTTTTTGATTCTTTATATTTCTTTTTATTTTATAATTTTATATTTATTTCAAAATGTTTTATCGTTCTACTAAAACAACGGGCAAATATCGGTCTAAGGGTACTTTATAAAATATGAGTACAAATTTTGATTGATGACAAATTGCATTGCACGCAAAATAAAAGTTCGATTCCAGGTAGTTAGAAAATACACTAAATTTCATCCATTGTTGAAAACTTTTTCATAATACGGATTGTTAGCCACATTGTTGTGGGCATTAGAGCTAGTGTGGGGAGAAGCCACGTCAGTTAGCATGGAATATAATATTAAAGGAGAATAGAGATAAATGTAATTCATCACAAAGAGATCCATGGCCTAGTGGGTAGACCGTTTGATTCGCACTCGAGAGAGTGTAGGTTCGATTCCCAGCTTATGGCGTGTACCAATGAGGCTTTTTCATATCTTAAGTAGGTATGTAGATGGTAGAATAATGTATAAATCATCCCATAATCCATTAATAATAATTAAAAGGCCTAAGAATCTTTTTATAATTAATATTGATTATTATGATTATGTTTTTTTAATTATCTTGTACTTATATTGTACAAGATAATTAAAAAGATCGTAGCTAGCAATCGGATGAACTGATTCTGATCTAGATTTTATTTTGTTTGAAAGCTGACAAGATTAAGAGTGTTCTTAGCTATAATTCATCATCATCATTTACTGCTTGACAATTATGACGGCGGTTATAATTTTTTCTTTAATTTGCCTTTAACCCCCGACGAAAGTAGTGGGGTGTTATTATAAGCAATATGATAATAAAAACTTTACATTGATTTTAATGACGACCTTTGTGGCTCAGTGGTTAATGCGCTGGCGCTAGAGCCGGAGGTCACGGGTTCGAATCCCGCCGAAGATAAAATTTTTCTGTGTTCCTGGGTCATGGATGTGTATAATATAAATGTATAATATGAAAGTATAAATATACTTGTCTATGTCTGGTCCACGTAATACAGTTCTTCGGGTAGATACTTAGCACGGGGCCGGATTGACGTTGTGTAAAGCAAATAAAAATCCATAGATATTGTTATTAGGTAGGTACTAATATTATATTTTTCGTATGAGTAATGCCGCAGAACATTACTGTTCTCACAAATAATTCATAAAAGCGAAATTAACTTACAAACATGCTACGAAATCTTAATATAAAAAACGATATAGAAATTACAAACAAAACAGCGAAGATAAATAAAAAAATAATAACAAAGGAAGATGTTTTCGATTAGTAGCCCGGGATGGAACATTATGGAATTTATGAACTAATTCCAGTAACATTCCTTAAACGAGACGCCCGCGGGTGTATAGATATTTTTTGGACACAAACGCTGTGCTTAATGAAAACTCTGTGCCGCAATATGCCGCGGGGGACCGCTCCACTGATTGAGGAAAAAATTTACTATATCTCATATATGAGCACAAGCTTTGTACACTGTTGTATAAATATTGGAAAATGCTGCTTCAGAACAGAGCAAATCTTAAAAAGATTTAAATAACATAACCAAGAGGACGTCAGTTACAATCAATCAATGAGGTAATAGGTTTTTTTTTTATTTCTTCAAAAGTTACTGTCCAATTTCGATAAAAATAATGTTCCTAAAGAGTATGTATTGACGATGATTAGCATGGAATATTTCAAGTTTCTAAGTCTCATAGTTTAGAAATTCCAGGGCACCAACTTGTAAGCCACTTCGGAGGTCGATTACTCAATATAAAAAAGTCATGTATTAAATCTTGCCTTTATTTAAAAAGACCTATTCGATCATACCCCACATGATGGAATGGAATGAAAAAAAAATTCATCCCCACTTCACTTGTATAGGGTGCCACACCTAAAATACAAAGTTATAATTATTATATGATGCCAAAAATAAATTACATAATATTATGCAATCTATAAGTAAACAAAATCTTGTCTATTTATATTCTTAATTACCGAAATCATCAAGGGAGGACAGACGGACGAACGGATGGACAGAGCGAAACTATATTCCTTGAAGTTACTACGGAACTCTAAAAATGTAGCGAAATCATATGAATAAGGAGAGACAAAAGAAAATATTTGTTGAAACTTACATCACAAATAATGCAGCTGATATTAGCTGTTGGAAGGTGCTAATAGTAAGTACTACAATATACATAATTTTAAAATTTTACTAAAATAAATACGCTGAAAATAGCTGATAGCATTGTAGACACCTCCAATAAGTTTAAAAATTGAGAGCTTTGCATTAAAACAGAACCGTTCCAACAACGTTAGAGAATTAAATATACTAAATCTTGTTTCTATCAGAAACACTTTAGGTCCTCAGAGATTTAGAAACATTTAAATATTGCAGGATCCGCGGCAGTTTAATAGCGGAGAAGGTGAGCGGAGGAATTTGCAATAAGCCCCACCTTTGTCTCGGCAAAGCGCCCAGCCTCCTTTATTTCCCAAGTTCCTTGCATTTCATTCACAATGTACATACGTAACAAGTGAAAGATATTTTTTCTACGTCAGTCCTGTCTTGTTTGTCTTACTACTCTGTTATATGTGAATTGCTTATGAATCAGGATGCTTCATTTGTGTAACTCCGCAATTAAACTAAAGTTATAAAACACTAGCTGAGCCGGCAAACGTTGTTTTGCCATATATCGCACCTCTAGAACTACAATGACGCAACTGTCAATTTGTTAATTTTACAGTAGAGCGATTTTAAGATTTTAAAATTGTTACAAACACAATAGCAAGTATGTTTGTTGTTAAATTTGAAAGAAAATGGACTAATGTTAAACTTTATTTAATTACCTATATCTACTATAGACAAAAAAAAGAAATAATAATAATATTTATATTTAAAAATACAAAAAATAATAATAAGAATAACAATTGTGTAATTGTTGCATCAAAGATTTTTTTTTTTCAGTGTTTTTTTGTCATTTATTGTTCTAATAAAACACGATTTTATTTAAGTTTTTTTATTTGTTATTAAGTACAAAAATCTAACTGTTTTACTTTTTTCTTAGTTTAAGTTACAACTTAATGGAACGAAAATCACAGAATTAAACTATTATTTTAAGTCCTATTCTCTAAGTATTCATTAACAGAACTTTTTTTGTAATCACACCGAAATTGCTTCAAACAGCCTTTTTCATTTAGTTTTTCAATAGTATATAAATCACAGGTAGTTTTATACCTAATTGTAACATAATTCTTAATTATATTATTTAATAAAAATAAATGAATATTTTTAAGATTCTCATTTGAGAACCTTAAAATTATTATAAAAAACAGACTATTTATCGTAATTTAACACAATGTTATTGTGATAGAGAAACTTACTTCTATTAAAATCTTTCAAAACAATTAAATAGGAACTTTGTTTCATCAGCCTTCAAATATTTGCTATCCTAGTATAATAGTACTACTATCATAGTACAAACGTCTTAAAGTCTAAAGTAGTACACATCGTATGACATAGACAAAAATATATAAATATATAAAATGAATAATACAAACAATGGAATAGAAATATTTTATGTTGACTTTTATTTAACTTACATAGAGCAGGAACTGCAAAATAGTATCAAAACAAAGAGATAACAAATTTTCGATAAGTATTGTAAAACAAACTTTTTGAGCATAGCACCTATCAATATCAACTTGAGTGACATAATTTTAGTATCTATAATAGAATATTTAAAAAATAGAATCATAGAAAAAACCGTATTGTTTCGGAATAATGTTATCATGCAGCAGTTGAGACAAATCTTTCTTTTTACGCTCATTAATATTTATTTTGGAAGTGTAAGCTGGTTTCAATGTTACATCAGTTTGGATATTTATGTTGGTCTCTTTTCTTGATCTACGCCCTGTCCCTGACCTGATCTTGATGGGAATATTTTTTCAACTTTCTCCTTCACTGTAAGTAGTTTTGTACTCATAAGTTTCGCTGTTCTTCAGGAACCGAACCATTCTGATTTCCATTAATTTCACTGTATTTCCGTCAATGTCTTTTGCTGAATTAATGCCTATATCCTTAGCCAGAGCCTTGATATCGATAAAATATTGTAATATAATATATCGTTATAATTGAGTTCCTCCACTTTTTTTAAAGTGGAGGAACTCAATCCTCCAGTTCCAGTTTCCAGTTTTTTTTTGCGCTGCGTATCAATTAAGCGTACTGACTTGGTACATAAATTGGACCTGATTTTTTAGCCTGTTTAATGGCTTTCTCAATGAGGGAGTGGGCATTATCTCGTTCATTCTGGGTGTGCCCGCGAATTAGGAACTTATGAGATACAGAGTTAATATTCAATGTTGATACAGAGTAGTAACACATGGAAAGCATGAACCTGTAGACAAGAAAATGAAAGCAAATGAGAAAAATGAGAAAGAAATGCAAATAAACTGTAAGTGATAGATATGTACATTTTGAATTGTAGGTAGTAAATAAATTACC
The DNA here is from genome assembly GCA_963565745.1 of Phengaris arion. Classification (NCBI taxonomy): domain Eukaryota; kingdom Metazoa; phylum Arthropoda; class Insecta; order Lepidoptera; family Lycaenidae; genus Phengaris; species Phengaris arion. Next base: position 7,155,023 of record OY751449.1, on the reverse strand, counting down.
TATTTTTCTGTTGTCCACAACAGTTGTCAGAGTAAAATGTAACATTACAGTTAGGTTCGGACTCTGCAACACTTTCCAGAAATTTATAAAGGAAAAGCAAGTAGTGCTTTTATTTTTGACGTCAGTGACCTGTAAAATAGAGTGATAGGTTTTAACTTTAAGACATCATTAAATCAAAATGTACCATAACGTTTACAAATTACAAAAAGTATAAATAAGTAGGTAGGTACTGTGAAGTCATAGCAATTCAACTTGGATTTTTAAAAAAAGCTGAGGTCTCTTCTAATACAAGTCTACAAGTCATAAATAGCAACAATATCTTTTGAGTTAGACTTTTCACAAGCTTTTATATCCTTCTGCTGAAAAGCAGAAGGATATAAAAGCTTGTGAAAAGTCTTTACGACTCAACACTTTCTGTTTTTCAGCAATAGTAAGATCACCATCAATATATTCGCGTAAGTTAGCCCTGATATAATGGCTTTTGACTCGCGGAATAGAGTTGATGTCGTCTCGTACTGATTGTGCCACTTCTGGATCTTGCTTCTTCTTGAAATGTTTTCGACGTCTATCCGTTGGAATCACACCAGAACCAGTTTTAGCTGCAACGACTGTTCGAAGTGTTCTCTCCGTGATTTTCAGAGTGTTAAGCAGAAATGTTTTACACACTCTTACAGGTTTTCCCTGCAGTGAGAAAGAGAAGCAACAATTCGGTTTTCTTTCTTTGGTAGTAATAATTTTGACCCGGCGAACAGACACATTCAAAAGCCTTACACAAGAAAATAAATAATCCCGTTGTCTTTGCAATGACGACAATTTCCAATAATTAGCAAACATTTTTTGTCTTTGGCTGTTCATAAATTTGGTTGCACAAGATAGTAGGCATTTATTTGGACAAGCAGGTTTCATTTCTTTAGCTTTTATAGTTTTCCCAGTGCGAGAAATATATTCTTTTCCGGAGTCCTTCAAAGTTTAACTGCATTTCTTTTCCAGTTTGCAACATTTCGTTTCTTTTTTTTCCCCTTTTTTACCAGCAGCTGAAGGTCCGGACGACGAGTCAGACGAAGAACCAGTAGACTCTGAGGAGGAGCTTGACGACGAGCCTTTAGATGATCCAGATGAATTAGAATAAGAACTGGACGATAAGAGACAAGACAAGCTTACATTTTCTTGATTTATTTAGTACGAAATCATCATCGCTATCAGTTCCCGAGAAATCTTCATTTTCTTCACAACCTTCTTCTTGTTCACTATTCCTCTTGTTCACTATTATTTTCCGCAACATTCTCCTTTTCTTCACATCTCACTTGGTCATATTCATTATTATTTTCCGATAAGTCTTCCTTTTCCGCTCCAGATCTCACCTGTACCTGTTCGTTATTATTTTCCGATAAGTCTTCTTTTTTCCAGGTCTCACTTGCTCTTGTTCATTATCATTTTCCGATAAGTCTTCCTTTTCTTCTGATATCACATGCTCATGTTCATGTTTATTTACTGATGAGCCTTCCTTTTCTGCACAGCCGACTTGCTCAACTAGTTTGTAATTATTAAAGACACACGAATCATTCCTCACCAGCTCAGACATTTCTTCAAATCACAAGACACTTAGCCTTTTTACACACGATGTATTTTCATCTGTGGTTGAATTTTATAATCAGCATCTGTAATATAATAATTAATAAAAGTACGCACACACGTAACAACAAAAAGAGCAATACACAACAACAAGCACAGGTTATTATTTATAGTTTTTTACTTACCTGTCCTTTTCACCGATTTTTTAGATGCTAAACATTTTTTTGGAGGTACAAAATTCCGAGATGCGCCTACATTTTTGTCGGCGAAGTAAACTGATTCGACATCTGAATCTGACGTTTGGTTGTCCTTTGTATTTTTGGAAAAAGGTGCAGGGATGTATCCTTTAATAGCCTTTTCAAGCATTCTAAGATTGCGTCTATTTACAATAAATAAATACCTATAAATACAAAATTATTGTTGTCCTTAATTACAATAAAAATTGACATTTAATAGTGCATAAAGTACTGTCAAGCCGTTGTTTTTCATAATTAAGACTACTTCTAGTGCTATAATGCCAGTTAAGATAATTACGTCGTAGTTGCTTTAAATATGACAAAGTGTCTAGTGCTTCGTTGGCATAAAGTACACTTACGTCATTAAAGTCCTCAAAATACAAGATATTTTAGTGCTATATTGACTCAAAACTCATTAGTGACATTGTTCTATTAAAAGTAGTAAATTTTTTCGTCATAATTACCTTAGCGTCTATATAGCACCGAGACACGTCCTACCACTATAAGGGCTCCCGCGCAACTGACCAATAGGACCTGGACATCCTTGCACCCAAGCCACGCTACTTTTTGTACCAATGCAATAGTGACATTCACGCCATCTAGCACCGAGTTGTTGAAATAAAGGCGCGTCACTTTAGCACAGTAAATAAATACTACTTTAGAACATTATGGCATTATTAACTCAATATCACAAAAATCTGCATTTGCGTCATTGTAGTACTAGATGTGCGATATATTATTTCCATAAGATAATAATTTGTAGTATAGGGTTGTAAATGTAATGGAAAAAATAAAAATATATATTTAGGGGTGGGTTGGGGGTTGAAAAAATTTATTATGACCGATTCTCAGACCTACCGAATATGCAAAAAAAATGTCATAATAATCGGTCAAGCCAATTCGGCGGAGTGTGTCCTCGAACTCTATGACACGAGAATTTTATATATTAGATTATTACGTGCCATAAACAAAAGAGAATACCTACAGAAAATTATATAGGTATTTGGCACCTATATCATGTTCTGTAGGTATTGACAGTGATGAAATACATTCTGCAAATAATCGAGAGTATGAAAAGCACCAGATATCTTTAAAAACCCGACTACGGCGAAGCCAAAAGGGAGGGTATTAAGGTATGGATTTCGGCCGTCTATCTATGTATGTATGCATATTGTATGTAAGTAATATGTTTGTTCCACCGCAGCGCCTAAACTACTGATCCGATTTTAATAAATTAGGTGTCAAAAGATTTGTAATAATAGCCCGGGTAACATAGACTATACATTACGTAGTCGGGTTATATAGTGTTTAATAATAAATGCTATTATTACCGGCAGTACAACTAATGTAACAAGAAATAAATAAATAAATAATAATAAAATGAATCGCTCGATAATTACCGTTCCAGTAACCCATTTGAAGGAGCCTATGGTATCGACGTGAATGAAAACTTTGGTCCGCGAATGTTTTGAGGGTTCAGAAAAATTATTGATTCGGTTAAGAAAAGCAAGCAGGTGTAACCCGGCCATTCCGAGTTATATAAACTTCTAACTTTGACCAATGTTGATATTCAATTTTTGTGCGAAATCTTTGTTTCAACTTCGTTCTGTAATTTTACTGCGTTATTGAGTTTAATTATGTTACTTCGGAATTGTTGTTCCTTCTGTAATTTAAAAGTAAAGGTTTATTTTAAATATATAAACACAATTTGTGTCCAGTCTACAAAGCGACAACCATAATTTCACGTGAGTGAAACCCTCAATTTGAATAAAAATAGCTACACGTATTTACAACTTCGCGTCCTCAAAAAACATTACATTTTTGTTTTAATTTAGAATCTAAAAATTCACGACACCTCAAATGCTAAGGATATATATATATATATATATATATATATATATATATATATATATATATATATATATATATATATATATATTATAATGCTCTAATACAGTCTTTCCTAAAGTGGGCGATAATTCCCCTTGGCACTGGGGGCCTAAAGGGGGGCGTTAAGGGGCCCAGAAAAAATTAGTTGGCGCTGATTTAAGGAGGCCATGGGTGATTTGTAATTTCAGCTACTTTATATTCTAAAATTCACTGAAATTAAAATCCATTCATCAACAACATCATCCATTTATTAGTTTATATATATATTATATTATATGGTATAATTAAAAACTAAAAATATGTAGTTATATTAAATATTTATTCTTTTGAATGCGTTCACAGCGCTATTTATATCTTTATAGGTATCAAACACTGAAAAATATTCGTGTTTTCAAGTGTCGCAGGTGAGGGGGACCACAGAACGTACACGTATTAAAAATAGGTATATCTATTTTTGCGGCCAAGCTGAGCGCTTGCCGAACGCGGGATTTTTTATGTACCTGATCTAGTAATAATAAAATTGAAATAAGAAGGTTCAATTATAATTCATCAGGCATTACTATTGCTCTCTCTGGTATGAAAAGTCTCGTTTAGAATATTATAGGTTTAATTAAACTCCAGGCGAGACTAATATGTTATTGAGGTTTTTAAGGTAAAAAAGAATGGGAGGCGCAACAAAATAACCTATATTCAAAGTGGGCGTTAGACGGAATAAGTTTGGGAACCCCTGGTCTAAGATAAACTAACATAATATCACAAAAAAGCATTAACCCAGCATTTGCGTAAAACCACAGATAAATCACAAAATCCGTTCATTTACCAGTAAAGACGTGATAAAAGAAAAATTGATGCTAAGATCGCTTAATGCAGCCATAATCTTTTACGTATATCCTCCATGTTTCAGCACTCGGGAAATTGTATTTGAAACTCGCGGAAAGTTAGGCATTACCTAACTTTTTCCTTGTAACGCACATGCTCGGGCGGCCACTAATGGGTATGGTGGCTAGTGTTTTCAAAGAAATCGGGATAAAATTGTTGCTTTCTCCAAAATGGTTGGAAGTTTGACTATTTTTTTATAAAAAAATATTACAATAATTGTGTTCAGGCAAAGAATATATTGTTAAGGCGATTTTAAACCCTGAAAACAAGAATATTCGTAGCACTCATTGAAAGTAAGGACCATGTGTGGAATCCTACTAATATTAGAAAAGTGAAAGTTTGTTAGGATTGATGGATGGATGGATGGATGTTTGTTACTTTTTCACGCAAAAACTACTGAACGGATTTCGATGTAATTCGGTATGGAAGTAGTTTAGACTGGATTAAAACAGGCTACTTTTTATACCGAAAAAGTATAATGTTCCTTTGGGATACTATATTTACGCGGGCGGAGCCGCGGGCAACAGCTAGTACTTTAAAAAGTAAAGTAATGTCTTAGTTATTATATTCATACTTACGTGAAGTAAAAACTTTCAGTACCGTTTTACGAGAATTGTGTAAATTAAAGTTTATGAGGAGGAAGGTGTGCAAAAACTATCATTATTTTAAACTAGCTTTTGCCCGCGGTTTCGCCCGCGCAAATAAAGTATCCCACGGGAAGACTTTACTTTTCGGAATAAAAAGTAGCCTATGTGTTAATCCAGAGCTTAAGCTACTACCATACCAAATTTCATCAAAATCTGTTAAGTGGTTTTTACGTGAAAGAGTAAGAAACATCTTATAATATATAATTAGAAATACAAAAAAATAATAAAAATAACAACAACACACACTACGGACTGCCTCAGATTTTATTAACACACGCTGCCGTGCGTTTGATAGATACAATTTTGTTACACGTTGACATTTGTTAATCTGTCACAAGTGACAAACATTACATTTTTGTTTATTTTTTCAATCTAAGAGGCAAAAGAACTCGCGCTCTAAAATTGTCGAGCAGATCGAGTGTCGAGCCTTCGAGGGTTTTCCGCTTTTTTATTTTTCAAGATTGTATTGATAAATTGTTACTAAAACCTATGCATATATTTAAAAACTAGAATAAATTCCCTATATGACTATGTAACGGGAATTTTGATAATACTAAATGAATGCAAGCAATCTTGATGTGAACACAAAAAATAAAGTTTAAACTTAAAAATTATTGGCATGTTTCGACCACGGGGCGACCTCTAATAAAGATTTTAAATGAATGTTGTCCTGTCCAAGCAGCAACGTATGGCCGTTCTAATAATGGGCAACTTCCAAGTTTCACTAAAAAGAAAATGTAAGCATCACTAAAGACTTCTTATCCGCTTTAAAAGTTTCTTATTTGTTTTTCTCTAGAAATATTCTGAACAAGAGGGCGATACCCCCCATATAAAGGAAAGTACGAGTAATTTCAGAGCAACGTTAGCTGGTCTAGTGCCAAGATTTATTACTTTTTATAGTAGCTTAGGTATTGTGGTAGCGAAAACGTCTTACGCCCGAAATTATATAATTATAAAATAGAATAATCAATCTTAATCTCATTTTATCTGTCTGAGATCAAGATTTCAATACTTTTGAACGATCCTAGGATTAACTTTGAGAATCTAAGATTGAAAGATTTAGATACGTTATTAGTATCAGCCTATTGGCTGGCTGAAATCTTGCATTTTTTCCTAAAGACTTTTCTTTCTTTTATACTTTTTACAGCATTTCTGTGCTCACCTATTTCTCACATCCTACTATCATATCTTATATTTTTAACGAGACAATCTTGTATAATATATTATAATCGGTTTCTCGAAAACGTCTGCAAGTATTACCATGAAATATTATGTACCTAGGGAGTTTTGTGGGAGAGAAATCGATCAAGACAGCTCTTAGCCCAGGAAAACTGCGCATTTTTTATACTACTTATGTTTATTTTCTTTCGTCTAGCAACAAAATATTAATAATTTCGTCGATGCTTGTGACTATTTCACGTAAAAACTACTAAACGGATTTCTATAAAATTTGGTATGGTAGTAGTTTAGCATCTGGATTAAAATATAGGCCATTTTTATCCCGAAAAAGTACGCTGTTTCCGTGGGATACTGTATTTACTGATGTGTGTATTTTAGGCTGTTCACTATTCGTATTCGCCGTAGCCACGGACAAAAGCTAGTGTTTCCAATATGTAACAACACCAACCAGCCTTTATTCCAGCGACAACAGGTTTACATGTTGTTATGAGTTGTAACACAAGTCACATGTGAGACAACCTTTATGATCGTAGACAAATTGTGTGGATTGTGAATCCGAGTTGTGAATATTGTTATTTTGTATAGTCTGTTTCTAGGGCAAGCTATAAAAAGTACAATGATCTTAAAGGGGAAATAGCCTTCTTTCCGCTACTGATATACAATAATGAAAAGTTTTTTTTTCATTAAAAATCAGCACACAAATTACAAATAAGTAATTAAGTAGCATTAGTCACGAGAATTTGCATCTGTAAAGCACAACATTGTTGTATGAAGTTGTAGAGTTATTAGCTAGAAACAGAATATAGTAACTAGTAAGGCATATTATCTTCTTGTATCGTTAAAGCAGGGACTTAAGGGCTTGACAGTCGGCGAAGATACTATAATATTTTATCATAAGATGCATGTTTATAATTTATATTACATTACGTAATATCAAATATACGGTATCTTAGCCGTCTGTTATAGTTCATACGAACTGTATAGCAAGCAGTGGCGTGCACAGGATTATGACACTGGGTATGCGGCGAAGTACTCGGTCACAAAAACTTTTTCGTTTATAGATTTTTAGCATAGCTACAGCCAAGCGACGGATCTCTAAGTCGAAACCATGCCAACAGAGCAAGTCTTAGATGTACTACTATTCATGTACATCTTCTACGGCAACGCAGACAAAACAGCGATCGTTCGTCGCGGCGGAAGAAATTCTAATAAGTAAAATAATAAGCATATTTTAAAATATTATAACTACTCACCAGTCGGTCAGCTTCAATTTTCACATATTCAAGTTTCCGGTTACTTGAGATTACTATATCCCGATGTAAATAAACGCAAGATTTCGGCCACCTCAAATATCTTATCCAAGTGAGTGAGGCCGCGGAATAGAAATTATTTAAATCTGAATATCCCGAATCAGTCCACACTGTACTAGAATTACTAAATAATATGCAAGGAAAACAATATAATTTAATCGTGTGTACACAACCACACAGCCAGTTATACGTTTCATAATTTTTAACATAAATTTTCGAGTTACATTATTTTTTTGCTGGTTTAATTGTTGTAACTCGGGTACTCTCCTACCTTTAGACAGAATTTGAATCTTTTCACTGAATGACAATTGTGAGAACTTGTTATTTTTAATTTTTAATAAACACACATTATCAACGCAAACCTCACAATCAAATAACATTTAAAAAATCAACAAACGCACCAGTAAAAGCAAATCACTACAATTATTATAGAAACTCAGTAAGAAACTGTTAAATGTACATACTTTAAAATGTTAAAATGAAAAATCTTTTAAGAAAACTATAAATAAACAGGAGCGATTAAATTTTAAACAATGCTTATCACATGAAATATGCAATATGGCCCCCGCGAAACACAAAACGTTTCTTCTATTTAAACAAATAAAATCTTACTAAACAAAAATGCATGTGATTTATTAGATTCGCGTCTTATTATTTTTACTCGGATTATATATAATTTCCGACAAACCAGTTCGGCGGTTTCCGGAAGCTGAACCGAAGCCGAAGGCCATCGCCTGCCGGATGAGTTACCGCTATATAATGATGTCGATATTCATGGGTGTGTGCGTTTGCGAAGTATGAAAATTACACATCCGTGTAATGATTTGTCCTGCAGAAAGCAACGGCATGAGATGAGTTGCTATTTATAAAATATTAGGCGTTTTTAAGTTATTATATTTTTTAAATTAATTTATTTACTATTAATTAAAGTCATCTAAAACGTACGAACGTTTTATTAAAATATCTGTGAATGACAAGTAAAGCACTGCATTTCTGCCTACAAGGAGCGCACGCCCCTGATAGCAAGCGATAATTTATCTTAACATAAAATATTATAGTATCTTTCGCCGTCTGAGATGCACCTTATGGTTTTAGATTTTTTAGCTTTATCGAATTTTGATAACTTGATAATTTTTAATCCGTTTACAAACCTAAAAATATTATGTTTTACCTTCTTTGCTACAACGAGTGCGAGATTTGTTCAAGTTATAAAGGAAAGATTAGGTATTTTCTTCTTACTAAACGAAACAAATAACAGATCTACCTTTTGCTACAGCCCTAGTTTTTACATACTACGTTTTATTTACACTATTTACCTACATATACACTAATACATATACAGTATACACTATTACATTTATTTCCCTTATAAAGGAAGTACACAAAATAAAATTTAAAAAAACTCCCGTCAAAATAACTCCCCAATCAACTCCCATACAGTATCGAAAATTTTGATGTATTGACAATTTAAAAAGCCGAACTCGACCCTATTACAAGTATTTCATCCACATTTCATCCATCACGGGGCTCCCTGTTGACGTACATGTCTACACTTAACCCGGTTGGATAAGTTCGTCTTACATGTAACTTTTAAAAAAATGCTTAAAATAAAAGTGTTTTGAAGTGTTTTTGTCGCTTCTCGTTATAACTTATATGTAATCTTGTCTAGTCTAGTGTTAAATATTCGTTATCATATATGTGAACCGAAAACTTATTACCCCTTATTACGAAAATTTTGTAAACGGAGGAGTATGAAATTTGGAATAGTTAACGTTTATATGGAGGAAAGTGTGCAGAAAGCTATTTATTTCATTTATTTATTCATTAATAGACTCACCAACAGCAAAACACACAAAAACATTATATATTCAGCAAACATTTTATATAGCGCATGCACTTATGTGTATGCCACTTATAGGCGTGTACAACATTCATAAACAATAGTAAGTGTTTAATATATTAATCAATAAATACATCACATTAAGTACGACAGTAAAAAAAAAACTTAGCAATACATTTTTTTTTAACTATTGATTTAATATATCGGAAAGAACTTAGATTTTGTTTTATTTTTTAAGCTGGTACAGGAAAATATCAATATCATTTATAGATGCGCAAGTTTGGTTATAGTCAATGGAAATCTTTGATAGAGGAGAATATTTTAGGAGGTCTGTTTTACATTTGGGAATGTGGATATTTTGGTTAGTGGGTGGGTCATATTTTGAATAATGCTTGCAAATAAATAAACTATACGAAATAACAACAACACACACCACCTCAGATTATTAACTCACACTAACGTTCGATGGATACAATTTAGTTGCATGTTGACGTTTGTCAATCTGTCGCAATATTGTAAATTTTTAATTTTTCTATTTAGGAGGCAAAAGAAACTTCAACTTGAAAATTATATTATGAATTATCATCGTATCAGCGAATTTTAATCACAAGTCGACAAATTGTCTATGTAGTGAATAAGAAGTTAACAAACATAATATTGTTTTTACAGTCTGATTACAGGACTGTTACAATTTACATTTTTACCTAACTGTCGTTGAAAGAAGTCCCTAAATTAAGTCTATCTATATTCTAATTCTGTTCTATACTAATCTATTTTACTGTTAGTGACTCTATTTTTTAGCTCTATAATTATATTACAGCCAATAGTGGAGGACTACATCTGACCAACCTCCGATGCAACGCGCGCGAAAAATATTTTATTCCCAAACACTATCATGTAAGCCAACCTTTCTATAAGATTTATGGCCAAATTCTGCCCCCCTGTCATCGCGTGTCAGTCTGATGACTGCTGTCAATCTTAAAATTGACTCCCAATATAAAATTCTTTATATTGTATCCACTTATGAATATTAGACGTAAAAAATAAACATAAAAGCTGCAATCTCCTTAAAAAGTGTTTTTATGAACGCGGGTTCTAATAAATTATTTTTGTTTGTTTTGCTTCGTGACTTAACTGCGGTCGCGGAGCACGTAGAATTCCGTACATTGACTAATCGCTACCTATCACTAGCGCACGAATATATTGCTATCGCGCTCCTATCACGTAGTACCTACCAGTGTAAACGCGATGGCAATGTATTCGTACGCGAGTGAAAGAGACAAGTAGCGATGAGTCAATGTACGAAATTCAACGTGCTCCGCGACCACACTTTAGTAGATGTTCTGTAGCTACGAGTACCACTTTCTCACATGAAATACGCGGTTTAATTTATGTAATACTAGATGTGGCCCGCGACTTCGCGCGTGCAAAAAAACCGTATGTTTTGCCGCGATAAGTAGCCTATGTCCTTCACTGCGGTCCACTTTATGTATATGAGGCAAATGTCATCTAAGTCGTTTTAGTAGTTTTAGAGCCTATTTAATGCAAACAAACAAACAAATATTTCCTCTTCAAAATTATTTTAGTATAGATTATAAAAAAAAGAAACAAAAGAACTGTTTTTGTTTGTTGACGACCTCTGTGGCTCGGTGGTTAGCGTGTTGGTGCTGAAGCCGGAGGTCGCGGGTTCGAATCTCGCCAGGGCTCAAAAAATTTTCTGAGTTCCTGGGTCATGGATGTGTATTATAAAATAAAATCTCAAACATAAGTATAGTGTTAAGGACAGCGGCCTCGCAGTGAAATAACACATAGTGAGTGCATAGACGAACGCTAAACAGCGATTAAAAACATTTTATAAAAACCAAGAGTAAGAATCTAATGAAAATATTTTCATAGCATCAGTGTAAAATTGTTGTTTTATGATCGTATGTTTGTTTTGATCGTATTTTTAAACCGTAGCTTATTTTAACTTAACTTAACTTTTTTTTTTAACTCCTTTTGTATAATAATAGCTCCCACACCGATTTCGGTGACGGTGGCCTGTTTCATTGAAACCAGGCCAGCTACGCAGGAGTTATGTTATAGTGCCCAAGTGTGTGCGCAGTACACAAGAGCACTCTCTCCTCCTTTTACTCTCGTAACCCAGTGGGACGGATAACCGACACGACTGGCGAGAGATTAGGCGCAGGTCCGACTTTTTACATGCCCATCCGACGCATGGATCATCTTTCTTGTCAGACAATCAGGTGATCAGCCTGAATTGTCCTAACCAAACTTGGAAACAACATTTTTTTGTTCCAATGCGGGAATCGAACCCACGACCTCCGAGTCGAGAGCCAAGCTCTAACCACTAGACCACGGAGGCTGTCCTTTTGTATATGAGTACCCTAAACCGAAGAGCATGTATGAAGGGAATAATGAAAGTGGACGAAGCGAAACAAATATGTAAGGATCGTAGCAAGTGGAAAGAAGTGGTCTCTGCCTACCCCTACGGGAAAGAGGCGTGAGTATATGTATGTATGTATGTATGTATGTATGTATGTATGTATGTCCTTTTGTATTGTGTAAATAAAAGTGAGAACTAAAGTATATAATATGGGTTTAAATCGTGAAGTAAATAGTTTTAATATTATTAAGAAATAAGTGGTGAAAATACATGGCTTTTGGTTGTACTTGTGACTTCGAACGTGAAAATTTGTAATTGTATATAAGTATGTGACTATATAATAACTTATATATGTGTATAAGTAAATAAAGAGTTTCACATAATGTGTAGCACTATCCAAGCTCATGACAATGCCGTATAGAAAGCCCGCTGTATACCTCTTTCAAGTCGATCTGCTATCTCATTTTTACCTTTCTATACGGCTATTTTCCGCAGTTTTTCTTATTTACCATGAGCTAGGCATAGTAAACTAATTTTTGTGACCTAATGTTTGTGAACTAATGTTTGATGACACCTGATGATGACCTTGTCGAAACCGGTCGTGTAATATATTAAAATTAATGTAAAATACTTATTAAAGTGGAAATAGTGCAAGAAGTCCTGTGTATTGTTACTGTGAAACATGAATTTCCACCAAGAACCTACAGTACAATCAATAACATATCTAATTTATGTGAATAATGTTCACCTCCATTGGTGTTTTTATTTATCGTCTTGCTCTGCCTAAATCGGTGTAACCTTGCTATCTTCGAGTCTGATCTGAGCCGGCAGTGGAAAATCCTATGGAAAATTACAGTCCCATACATATAGTATAAAAAGTGTTAAATATATTACCGTTGTCTGATAGCCGTAACACAAGTTCTTCTAGAACTCACCACGGGACAAGATTGACGTGGTGTGATAGCGTCCATAGATATATTATATTATTATTACGTTATACTGTTTTCGTTATAGCTGAGTAAAATTGTAAAACTTGATTTTGTAACTATTGATACTTTTTTGGTTTTGCAATGCCTACCATACTAAAAAAATTACAATTAAAAATGTCTGGAATTTATTTACAAAGAAACCAAGTTCTACCCTCGAAACTCATTAAAAGTAAATCCGAATGCATTTCTGAAGACGCTGAATGGTTCTTTACGGAAATTTCCTTAAAACTGGAAGCATTCGCCTCATTTGCCACCATTGAAGCGTACCATAGTTCAGCTCCTACAGAAACGTTTTGTATTTACATTGAAAACTTTACGGAAGATAAGTTTCAAGATTGCCAATCTTAAAAAAAATGAGCAAAAATTCATCTCTTTCATCTTTCTTTCTAAGGTCAATAAATCTTTCGTTGATTTAATTTCATTTACGAGATATTTACAGGATAAGGCAGACGTGTACAGGCGATTTGGAGCAAGATGAAGAAGATGCCTATTTCAGTCATCTTATTTTGTCATCTTTTAATAGTCCTAAGCAGTTCTAATAGCACATGTAGACATTTGGCAATAGGAGTGTTATGGACATAAAATTTCGGATTTGGATTCTGGATACGGATACAAATATGAGAATTATATTATACTGGTTTCGGATATGTAATCATTTCGGATTATTCGCTTATTTCGTATAAGAATTAATACATTTTTAAAGAATTTTTAAAAGTAAATCACAAACCGGAGACGATTAGACGATTAAGTATAGTTTTTACTTCGGATATCCGATTTTGTGCTACTGCACGAACTGTTTAAGCTGGGACTATAATATTATCCAGAATCGGAGCACTGAATATAGAACTCTGCGCTAATACAATAGAGCTGTTGAAAATCGATGTGTCGAGTGTCAAGCTGTCATGACATTGTTGATTTCCAGCTCTATTGTAGTAACGCTGAGTTCTATTTTCAATGCTGTGAATTTTCCCCGGCCTACCGTATTCCGGACAATATAGTCAAACACTATTTCTGGTCTAATGCCTACTATGAGACCTACTGCTAAAGTGCTAATAAATTATATCTTTCAGACAGGCAAAAACAAATGTTTCAGCTGTTAATACACCAATAAAAAAGAATACGTCCGTGTCTGTGGAAACATGTCCGTGTCTGTGGAAACAGCAATTCTTAAGCGAAACTACAACACGAGTCCACAAGTAAATTCAATTTACTTTAAGTACTACAGAATTATAAATGAAATAGAAATGAATGAAATACAGTTCAATAATTTAGCTGCTGGAGATAGTTCAGCTTCTGTTTATTTAATAACGGTGCAGGACTGTGATAATGCGCATTGTGTTGTATGCTTTGAAGATGAATTGTGACTTAGAAGAGACCATTTTATATTATAACGTTTATGCACGCTAGGGCTTTGGAGTAAAGCGAGTTTTAGTTATTTTAATTATAATTGAGGTCAAGTCCAAACAAAAAAGAAATGGAGGACATAGTTTGGTGTTGCAGTCACGAAACTGTCTTCATCATCCAAAATTCAATTACAGTACTTTATAGATAAAGGACCAAAGAATTAAGTGACAATGAAACAGATGAAATTTTTTTTTGATTCCACCCCATCGTGTGGGGTATCGTCGAATACATCTTTTTAAATAAAGGCGAACTAGACTGTTATTGACAGACTAGAAAATGATAGAAAAAGTGTATTTTGGACAAAAATCACATTGTGCCGTGTCTTATAGTTCCTAAGTCTTGATTAACATCCCAATTCTGGAAATGTGAACTGCTTGGCAAACAGTGATATTAGTTTGTATAAAAGTACTCATCTTAAGTGTATCCGACAGTTTTTCATTTTTTATATCCACATTCATGAATTCGTATTCCGTATGGCATGCAATTGCCTAGACTTTTATTTTCTTCTGTGTAATGCATTTTTTATGGAGGCAATTAAATATTATGTTTAGTTAAATCTTAGATTTTATTCTAAATATCGTTGTCTGAGGTAGTGCGTGTTGTTGTTATTTTATTAGTTTTATGTAATTTTATGCACTATTTAAAATAATATTAGCTTACTGCATACCTTCATCCACATAAACATTAATTCACCGGCCAAATTCCATACTTCTCCGGTGGAAAATTCTTGTAACACTGTACTCAACTTCACTCATTATTTACTAGCGACTTTGCTTCCTTTAAATCTTGTCTTTTAACGCAAACTTAAGCTCCCCATATCATTCCATCCCCATTAAGAGAGTGAATTTTGAAAATTTTATTTATTTGTATGTATAGATGATGATATTGGTTATGCTCATATTATATTGCTTGATAATGCAAAAAGGTAGGGAACGTAAACGTTAGCTCATTGCTCGTCGTTGTGGAAAATGGCCATCTTCGAAATTAATGGATATTTTATTGCGTTCCCCGTTAAATTGCGCGTAAAACATCCAAAATCCTTTAACATTCCGAATACATTTGACGGATTAACACAAAAAGCAAATAATAAAAATGGTTCGTAGAGTCTAAAGGTAGCCTTCCGATCATGCGACCGCGACCCGCAATCGCTACCAGCATACCAGCCAATCAGGTTCTCTGGCCACGCACCGGTCGCGCGATGCGGTTCGCGGAATTGTTTAGTGCTCCATACTAAGCAGCAGCTCGAGCTGTCATATAATATGACATTGACATTTAACTCGACACTTGTGTGTTCGATCTATTGTAGAAGCGCTGAGTTCTATTTTCAATGCTGTGAATTTTCCTCGGCCTATCGTACAATGTAGTCCCAGCCTTAAGACCTGACAGTCGAACACTATTTCTGCCTTATTGCCTACTATTGCTAAAGTGCTAGTAAATTCTAGCTAGCTAGCTAGCTGGGGCCCCTGCCCCGGGCGGTAAATTCAGAGGGCGGCCAAATTCACACTTTACAGACGAATGAACAACTCATAATAATTATGAATTACTTAAGTTTAAAAAAATTATTTACTTAAGTTTGACCACAGAAAAAATAATAGTACAAGCAGGTACAGAAATTTCAATTGTTTTACTGTGACCATAATATTAACTCAACCGATACCCGAAGTTACAGGACACGGACCACGTGACCGGGCGCGGCGCGCGGTGATAGCGCCGAGTGAGCGCGGAGTGAGATGCGCTGCACGAACATTATTCGCGAAGCGTTAAGCATAGTTCAAAATACGCGCCCGCTCGCCCGCAGGATACGTTTTATATAACGAGCATATTACGCTCGCTCTCTCCACTCGCCCGCTTTTCACTCGGAGGCCCCGTGTCAGAATTTGCTACGGGCCCCACGCTGACTCAATCCACTGGATGCATTATTTCCGGAAAGCCGAAGTTCAAATGTCAATCAATTAGTGGACATTTGGTAGCTGAAATTATAAAGATGGTAAAGGAAAAAAAATTAAGTGGGCGGGGACGGATTACGGAGATATTTAAGATTTTGCCCCGCCTAAAAAAAATTGAAGATCCGAGGCTGCCATCAGGCGATCCGTCTTCCTTTTTCTTTCCGTTTCCTGGTTCATTTCATAAAAAAAAAGTTTCAGTTTACTTTTACACCATTAAAAAATAATACGGCCGTGTCTGTGCAAACGGCATATATTCATACTATGTAGTCGTGGCTCCGCAACCCTATTTCGGTCTCGGGTCGCGGTCTCGTGTCGAGCATCGCGTCAATCGGAAGGTTACTTTTACTCTAAGGCAACGCAGACGTAGGTGGTAAGTTTTTGTCAGGTGGGCTAAAGTATTGTCTATGTGGCAAAGGCGCCAGCGTCTTATAAAGTAGGTATGCTGTCTTGTTCCAGATGGAAATATATATAATATTATTTGTAGGTACCTATCTATTAGTGACTAGTGAACCTATGTGTGAAATACAGATAATATACCTAAGCTAGTAGGCTAAATAAATCAGTAGTTATGCAACAATTTCTAGTCCCAGAGCCAAGTTTCAATTGAATATTCTATTCATCGCCTTCCATAGTGCACTTACTACAAATTTCAACAAGGAAAACCATTACATGCAGACTCTTAGATTCAGTATCCTTCAAATATTCAGCTTCAAAAATGTAATAGGGTACGGAATAGGACGAAATAATACATAAGGAACACGTTTTGTGCAGACAGAAAGATACGTTAGTATTTAGACATTAAGCCAGTTGTCTTCAATTTAATGTAGGTAATAACTTTCTTTCGAATACAATGACATTTTTCGCAAAATAAAATAAAAATGCACGTAAGAATATTTTTTTCATTTTCATCTCAGATAAAAATTACCTTTCTTTGCACCGTGTGAAATTAATCTCAAAATTAATGATAAAATCTTTTATTTGTTTTTTTTTTTTTTAATTAAAGAAATTAAAAAAAAAAATAGAGATAGCAACACATAGAGAACTGCACAAAAACATAGAGAACTGCATTTTTAGCTAATGTAAACATTTCTTTTCAAAAATTAATAGAACAAATAGATTTGCTGAGAACAGCACCGTGTCAAATTAATATAAATCTTGTGTTTCTTTACGTACATAATATTTTTAAAATTCCTACGAATATTTTCTTTTCTGTCGGACATTACTGGTGTTTCTTTAGCGCGAAACAATTTCACATGGTCCAGCAAAAAACGATTGTTCTGGAAAAATTGACGATCACCGAATAAACGGAATGCCTTTGAACAGAAATTTAATTACGCTGAAGAACACGCTCCAAGATTTTTTCGTTCGTATTGCTATCTTTACTAAAAAAAAATTGGGTCAAACTTATAATTTTGTAGAAACGCATTCGCATTGAAACAAAAACTTGTCAAATAAAGTAAACTTAACGACATAAAATTTACACAAAAGCGTCTTTGTAACTTTAATCGAACATAACAAAAGATATAAATTTTAACTCGCGGAAATAGTTGCATTCACAAAAGATAACGTTCCGAATAAATTTGTCGAATTGGTACTGAAATCAAGAGAAAAGCAATAAAATGTTATATACGAATTCACATACATTGTGTGCAGAGAGGCCACTAAGAAAATATCTATGTGTCACGAACGAACTTTTCTTTTCATTACACTGCGGTGCGGTGAAATGGGGCAATTTAAGTTCGGGAAATTTAAAATTTTCATTTCGAAATTGCTTGCAAGAGAATGTTGCGGTATAATGCCTGAAAAGACAGATTGATGTTTAAGTAACAAACTAAAGTGGGTATCATTTTATTGATTGTTTGCTTTATATTAAATGTTTTACAAGAAATATATAAAAGTAAGTTTATAAGAAATGTCTTATGAAGTTAGTGAACAATAGTCATGGGGAAGGCAGAATCAAGAATTGTACCTACATACAAACTTTGCTTACCAAAGTACCTAGGTGGTAAGTAGGTACTTACTGTAAGGCGGGTTTCAGTGTCGCGCTACCGACCGCGGGCTGATCCTCAGCGCCGACAGGTTGAAATTTAAGCAATTCTATGAAGCGTGTTTGAATAACGCGTAGCGGTCAGCGCAGACATTTCATACATTAAACCAGCCTTCCATCCGAATTTTGTATACGCTACCTAAGAATTGTGCCTTAAATAAAATGATACTGAGAGAGTTAAGGGTCAATTCACGGCAACGATAAGCGACTCTACGCGGCGTTGCTTTTTTAAGAAGGCTCTATTCAAAACTGAACATTATTCACTACACAATAAGATACACGTTTTCAGTCATACACTGCACATGCGTTGTGTGTGAAACGTGTATCTTCTTGACTAATGAATAAAGTTCAATTTTGAATACTTAGCTATCTTAAAAATGCAGCGCCATGTCGAGTATCCTTTTGTTTCGGTGTGAATTGATCCTAGGACTATATGAAGATGAATGAATTTTCAAATAAAATACAGTTTAGAAATATACAACAATAAAGCCTAGTGTAAACTAATTAGGTGCCTTACCCTCCAGCCTGCAAATTTAATACCGGTCTTGGAGCGGACATGTAGGCAAAAATTTTCTTTGATTGACACTATTGACGGCTATGAGTACCGATGCTGGATTTGCAGGCTGGACGGTGAGTATGACGTTTAATAGGTAAGGTAAAATAAAATCTGATATCTGTATATCCACATAATAAATCATCCTAAATCCTATATTTTCTAGGAAAATTTTTCATCGTGACACCCTGGTTAATCTGTTTCACTGGTTTAGCTCCAGCTCAAGCTAAAGATTTACGATGAATAGAAAAGGATATTTCCTTGACACGAAAGCTGCAGAACAATTATATTATTAAACCTCTTGAATATCAAAGGAGAGCCGGACAAACTTCGAACGGAAAGTCTTAAAACTTAGCGCGGACTCTCACTCACTGACTCGTAATTTAGATGGGACACCATTGATTCAACTTAGTTTTGAGTAGAAGAATTTTGGAAGAATGCTGTGTGCTCATTGAAAATCTAGAGTATTGAAAATTATGGCAAATAAAGTCAAGCAGATTTCAAAACTAAGGATGGACTTTGACGTACCTAAATCTGACAGAAAAAATCTTCATACAAGAAAAAGTTACACCATCTTGATTTCAGAAGATTTTGTCAAATGCAAATGCGGACTGAAAAGCAAAATGTCAATAATGACAAAATATGTCAAACCTCGATTACCCCAAACAAGCCCAAAATTAGGACAGTTTAGGTGTAGACTCTTTTAACCTTGACGTATAATATAATATAACTTGACGTATAATTTAGTATCTGGGAGACCGAGCTTTGCTCAGTGTTTAAGTAGAACGATAAAATAATTGAAAATAAATAAAAATATAAAAGAAATTATAAGAATCACAAAAACATTTATTTTACCGGGATTTGAACCCACTACAATGCAAAAATTATACGTTGGTATGCGTAACAAGCTGCCAATCAGGCTGACGTGAGTTAGTCGAATATATTGATATATTGTTGCACGATGAAATAAAAAACATATATTGCTTAAAAATGCGCAGTTTCTAAGAGATAAGACTAAACTAGCTAGATCAATTTTTCTCCCCCAAAACTCCCTGCATACTAAATTTCATGGTAATACTTGTAGCCGTTGTCTAGATACCGATATGCCTAGTCTTGCCATAAATACTGAAACAAAGAAAAAAAAATTCTATTGCAAATAACATTTATTACTTTTACAGTGTGTTAGTTCAATACATAAAAAAATAATTTAAAATATAAAAAGCTTATTCGAAGTGGTCTTCATTGGCTGCAATGCAGTCCTTTAAACGTTGAGGCCAGTTATCAATAGAAGCACGCACTCTTTCCATGGGAAAATTCATCACTGCCAATAGTATGGATTGTTTTAGGGACTTCAAATTATCATGGCGTTTAGAGCAAGCCGTACTCTCTAAAACTGACCATAAATCATATCCAGCGGATTAAGATCGGGACTAGACGGCCAGTCTTCAGCTCTGATGAAGTCCGAAACGTTCGTTTCTAACCAAGACTGCGTAGACCGAGCTTTATTATGACCCGGCGCTAAATCTTGCTGGAAGGACCATTCCTGGTTATTGAACATAGTGTCGTTAAGGGGCTTCACTGCCTTCTCAAGAATGGTATCTTGATACACTTGTGCCGATGTTTTGATACCTTTTTGACAAAAGTATGGCTCAGTGACTTCTTCATAGCTAATACCCCACCAAACCATCACTGAAGTCGGATAGTGCCCACGTTGCACTCTGTCGACTAATTGGGAAGCTTACTTTGCTTTGAGCTTAAATACGGTCATTTTATTTGTTAAAATGTTGCTCGATTATAAAAAAATTCTCATCCGTAAACAAAATTATTCTGAGACCTCCCTTTGCGTACCGCTTCAGTAATTGTTACGATTTTACCACCCTATTCTTTTTTTAAATTGTCAGTTAAAAAATGACCAGTACGTCTCTTATAGGCTGCAAGTCCTAAGTCATATTTTAAAATACGCGACATGGTTCTAGGTGTTATCTTCATCTCCCGAGATAAAATCTTTTGCTTTCGGGCAGGATTTCTTCGAATTCTTTCCCTTACTGCTTTGACCACCTTTTTCGTACGAACACTAAGTGGACGGCCAGATATTTTTCTGTCACAAACAGAGGAAGTCTCATTGTACCTATTAATAGCCCGGTACACAAACATTTTACTAATACCAAGCGTATGGAGAGTTTTAAAAATTCCATTTGGCTCCATACCTACTTTGTGTAATGCAATCACAGCTATTCGGTTCTCTTTATCACCCTACTCCATTTTAATATCGCAAAATATTGTACAATATATTGGCGCCAAAACGAGAAAACCCAATCAACAATAATATAAAAATGACAGATTCCAAATTCAAATGTAATATTTTGTTTATTTTTAATTGTATTGTATTTATGGCCAGACTGTATAGATACAAGATTGTCTCGTTTAAAGTATAAGGTAAGTCTATGAGGTCAAGTCAATTTATTTAAAATTGAGGAATAGGTAATACAAAACATGCTTAAGTTACCTACCTACCTACCTAGGACCATATTCTGCTAGTAGATGGATTACCAAAATAAGACGCATTCAAACACAAAGAAAGAACTTATAGATGAAGTTGGAACTTATAGATGAGTGTAAAAATTTATTAAGTTGCAATACCTAATTACTAAGAAAACAGGAAGATAATCTTTTACGAGAGTTATCAGGTAACTAATTGTGATTTTCGCTGAGATCAGAACATTTTATCGTCTTAGCAACTTTGGCCCTGGTGTGTCGTATGGGTTTCGAGATAATAAAGTTCTTCAGGTTTTTCGGCATTTATGGCGTTTATGGCGGGACGCGAACGTGTAAAGTCTGTTCAGAGTTATTTTACGTCCAACAGGACCTTTATGCCGACGACATAAGGATCACTCTCATAGAATCACCGCGGTAAAATAACTCAGAACAGAGTGTAAACAGTGCGCTCGTAAATTCTTTTGACATGGTAATCTGCTACTTTTTGGAACATCCTTGTGTTTTTCTTTGTACGCTCCATATTCATATTAATAAGTATGTGTACTTTTCCGCTTCGCTTCCTCTTAGGATCCATGTTTGTTTAGGTATTTACGCGAAGTTTGTCTCTATGTCCGAATAATCTACAGAGTAAAAAACATTTTTATGCTGGACGAAACATGAGAGTTGAGACGTGTCAAATCTCTTGGGGCTTTTAAAAACTATGTTATCATAAATAAATAAATAAAATAGCCTTTATTCAGATCATACACTGTTTTAACGTATATATTAAAAGAATAATAATGAACAATATACTTTTCACTAAATTATACTATTCAAACTAAAATCTGTTGCTTTGGTATCAAATAACATAATTATTTTTTCGTAGGAGACCGCTGACCACAACCCACCAACGAAAACAGATTGTGATACTTGAAAGTAAATAAGTAGGTGGTAAGTTGGTACCTCCTACCTTAGTACCTACCAACCCAATTATAGGTTTTATTTTTATAGTGCAGGTTTTGGAGCTACGAACGACATAATAATGTACAATATCGACAAAGTTCCTGCTCGATCGATTTCTAATTATTTTTTTAAACGCACTGGACGGCTGTCCAATGTCAATGTCCAAAATGTCAAACTGTTTGAAATCAAAGTATGCGACTGCAACGACTGCGGACGCGGTTGAACTACGTATTTACACATGAGTGTGTGCGCGCACACGATTCAACGGCGCTGTTAAGCGAATGTCATCTTATCTAGTCAAGGGGCAACTTGTTCGATAGTACGTGCTTAAAGTATCCTTTTAGTAAATACCTAATAAATAGTAAACTTGAATATTATTATTAATAATATTATATGACTGATAAGATGGGACTTTAACCTAAATAATAATATTAAGTATAGGTAGGTACCTAATGATTTTTACTTTATTAAGGAGACTAGGCACACAAAATTTACATAGCCTCTATAGTAAAACCTACTTTTACAGTGGCTATATCGGTAGCAGTGGTCTCGAACGTCAAAGAGCGAAATCGGTAGATTTGCCATCTAAAATCGGTATAATTGTACCAAAAATCGGTATATGAAAAAAATTAGTTTATTATTATTATGTAATCTAACCTTAGATTACATATTACTAACGATTATTATTAAAATTCGACTTTCAGGCTTAATATATTTTGTTTCGTTAGAGCGCGTCTTTCCCTGATGTTATGATAATATTCTTATTGCAACTTTTGTAATAGGCATAGTTGACGCCTTAACGAATATCTTGCAGCCAACCTGAAAATTCTCCTTCCCATTATTTTTTATAACTGTTGATATTTTTTTCGTTTAGCGCACAAACTCGGTTCTTCGTCAGACGACATTTCACTGATTAATATATATTCTGTAGACAGATACTTTCTCTTCGGGGTCCAATTTATTATTATTATTATTATTCGGTGTCCAAAAAAATAATTCAAAATAAAAAATTTGCGGACAAGTGAGTACTCGTGTGAGAATCCACCTATCGTCGAGTTATAGCTAGCAAGGGTATTCCCCAAAATATTTGGAATATTCTGCAATATTTATCCATACTTAGGTAACATTGGGGGATTCCCCGCAACGTTTATTTGAACTGGCTTTATCAGACATTTATTATGTATGAAAAGGGTTGCCAATTTAAAAAGTGTTAAAACGCCAAATCGGTAGAAAAACCGGGAGAATTTCCATATATTCTCGGAAATCGTGGAAAAATCGTTGCATTTCGATATTTCGGTAGAGCAAAGCTCATATCGGTAGGAATACCGAAAAATCGGTAGGTTCGAGACCACTGATCGGTAGTGTTCGATAGTCGATACCAGCATCGATCATCGTCGATACAAAAAATCATTGTGTTGCAAGCAACTTTTATTTTGGTAAGGGTTTGTTTTGATTCAACAGTTATTTAGAAACTATGTTATAATAATCTAAGATGTGTATGAATTTAAAATAAATCCTTATGTGTGTCTTTCGGGTTATTAAAAAAGTAATAATCGAAATCGACTTTAATTATAATTTGTAGAGATATACCGACTAGTCAGTAGTCGGTAAAGCCACTTTCATAGTCGGTGAACAGTACTCGGATACTAAGCGCCAAAAAGCGCCGACCTTCCGGTTTCCTACTTTCTATAATACAGGGTGTTTGGCAGAAGGTAGCAAACACTTCTGAAAAAAACACAAAATAGCGAATATCTTAGAAACGGTCAAAAATCGCCCATACAAAGGGGTGGTTTAAATGATTGGTCTTCACCACATTTATTTGACATGATTATTATAATAGTAATAGCTCCCCACATCGATTTCGGTGACGGTGGCCGGTTTCTTTACAACCAGGCCAGCTACGCAGGAGTTATTTTACAGTGCCCATATGTGTGCGCAGTACACAAGAGCACTCTCTCTCTTCCTTTACTCTCGAAACCCAGTGGGACGGACAGACCGACACGACTGGCGAGAGATCAGGTGCAGGTCCGACTTTTTACATGCCCATCCGACGCAAATATCATCTTTCTTGTCAGACAATCAGGTGATTAGCCTGCATTGTCCTAACCAAACTTGGAAACAACATTTTTTGTTGTTCCAATGCGGGAATCGAACCCACGACATCCGAGTCGAGAGCCAAGCTCTAAACCACTGGACCACGGAGGCTGTTATTACTCATTATGTATACACAATTATTACACATTACATCTTAGTTTTAACGGATGCCAATAGATGATATTGTTAATGCCATTCGGTCGACCTTTTTTATGCGATGACATTTCTTAAACAATAACAATGACTTCAATTATGTGATGAATCGCTCGATTTGCTGCCCCCCGGACGTGATGTTCGTGTGCGGTGCACGACTTGCACGCCCGCTTACGGCGGCCTCGGTAAATTAGTAGGTATATTTTTTAATTGATATCCTGTTGGCTGTCGCAGATTCTTGTATCCAGATAAATTCTATACATTCTAGTGCCTCATTTTTTCAAATTGGACCTATAATAAGAAGGAACTAAGCCCTAAGGCTTAAAAAACAAAACGGGGATCAAGTGTCCCCAGTTTCCCCAATGTAGCCGAAGAGATAATTTTAATATTGAAAACTTTACTATAATAGGAGTACCTTACATTAAAAATGTAATGTAATTTAAGTACATTAAAAAATAATTTAACAATATTTTTTTGTAATAAACGGAACGACCTGATTTTAAGCGACATCTTGCAAAATTATCAATGACTAAGCAAATAGCTGACTTACTTGGGCTGGTAGACCATTCTGATCAACTGCCATCTTTCGTAAAATATAAGAACAAGAAATATAGAAGTTTTTATTTTTTGTTTTGTATTAATTAAATTATCTATTTAGACAATTAATTGTGGTTAGTTAATACCTGTGTCAATATTCATGACAAATTCATGTTATTTTTTTGTTGTTATATAAAGTGAGAAGGCCAAGGAAATTAAAAAATATACATGTCATTCGAAGTTGCTTGTCATTATCCGGCAAAAAAGCTTTGTGAAACATTTCATCCAAGTTAAAATTTAGAAATTAGTTTTATTTAATTTTAAAAGATATATGCACGACTAAAAAGTAATAGAATACGTAACATTATACAACTTCAGTAGTAGTTACTCTAACGTAATAATTTACAATGAGTTCTATTGGGACAGGCGTAAGTCATTTTTGTTTCTTTCAATTTATGCAATAACCTATGCATTTTCGATACTTTTGCAAGTATTAACTTTGCCTTTTAATAAACTACTACGTTTTGTAACTAAATCTGAATACAAAAGTTGTAGGTTAGAATTTGTTTTTAAAATGCATACTCATCTTCTTTACAGTACGACCTCTCAGCCTCTCAGTTTTCACCAGACGGCAGAGTATTTCAAGTTGAATATGCTGCCAAAGCAGTGGAGAATTCGGGGACTGTTATTGGTCTTCGGGGAAAAGATGGAGTAGTGTTTGCTGTTGAGAAGCTGGTTACCTCCAAGCTGTATGAACCTGGTGCTAACAAAAGGATCTTTCACATTGATGAACATGTTGGCATGGTATGTAAAATCTGATTTTTTAGCTATATTCGTGTTTTTAATACTTAAAGAGTGAATTTGAAAGAAAGAATTTGTGTGTTGAGACAAATGAAATCTACAAACAAACCCCATTACTAATAAAAATATTTGCACAATGGATAAGTTATAGTACCTGGGAGCTACTTAGCTCTGTGTTTTAGTACAACGATAAAATAATTTTTAAAAAAATATAAAAGAAAAATAAATAAAAATCTTACTAAAAATCACAAAAATCTTATGGGGATTCAAACCCATCACATTCTGAATTTCCAAAAAATGCAAAAATTGTATGTAGGTACCAAACTGCCAATCAGACTGACATAAGAGAGTTGAAATTATTGATATATTGTTACAAGACGAAATAAAAAACATATATTGCTTAAAACTGCACATTTTCTGCGGAATAAGTCCCAGCTAGATCGATTTTTCTCCCCAAAACTCCGTGCATACTAAATTTCAAGGTAATATAATTGTAGCCGTTGTCGGAATACCGATTATATATATACAAGATTGATTCATTTAAAGTATATAATAAATATTAATAATTATAATTTATCAAAAATTAAATTAACATACAATAAGAAACACCATACCATTCACCCCAACATTAATAGTATTTTTATTCACTGAAGTATATTTAGGTTAGCTATTATATCAAGAATAATAATGAACTGAACAAGTATTTTTATTCACTGGAGTATATTTAGCTTAGCTATAAAAGTAACCAACTTGATAAACAACTTTTCTCATTTCAGGCTGTATCTGGCTTAATCTCTGATGCGAGGCAAATTGTCGAGACCGCTCGCTCCGAAGCATCCAACTACAGATCCCAATACGGCATCTCAGTCCCCCTCAAGTACTTGAATGAGCGTGTGTCGATGTACATGCACGCATACACATTGTACAGTGCCGTCCGTCCCTATGGTTGTGCAGCAATCATGGCCACATGGTCGGAACATGATGGACCTCAAATGTACATGCTGGAACCCAGCGGAGTGTCCTTTGTAAGTGCAATTTTACTTATTAAAATATTAAATAGAAATTTAACAATAAGAAATACATTAACTTTTACTCTGTGGCTCACTGTTTAGCATATCAATGCTCAATCCTCATTTTGCGAGTTTGAATCCCGCCAAGGGAAAAAAAAGGTTTTCAATGTTCCTGGATCATGATATTAAACATGTTTATTATATAATAAAGATCTTAAATATATGTAAAGTATTAAATATAAGTTACTGCTGTCTGGTTCCCATAACACAAACTCCTTGGATACTAACCACAGGCCCAGACTGATGTGCGAAGTGTCCATAGATATTATTATTATTAACAATAAATTAATGCCAATCGATCATTGTCCATACTGGGACACAAGTCTCTTCTCATACTAGCCACTACTAATTGAATTTTTAAGGTAGATATTATTTATATTAATGTTATATAATAATAATGTCATTCAAAATATGTAATACAAAAGTATGTTGGGTTACATATTATTATTTAATTGTATGCAATGTGCATTGTTTTGTAAACTGTTTCATCATATCCTTAGACTATCTAAGCCCTTTCTAATTTTGTTTAGAATTATAATTATTTACAAAGAATGTTTATGTGTAATGTGTGTGTGTGTGTAAATATTTCAATGTTTTATTGTTATATTTTACAGTCATACTTTGGGTGTGCTGTTGGCAAAGCAAAGCAGGCCGCAAAGACTGAAATTGAAAAACTGAAACTGGCTGACCTTACCGTAAAGGAATTGGTTAAGGAAGCTGCTAGGATGTAAGTGGTTATTCCATTAATGAACTTCTTTCCTAATATTACAATAACCTCTAATTTGCTGGTTAAATGGTACTAATAACCTTTAATCCTGAGGGCCAGTTCTCGTAATTAAAAATGTTCAATTCGTTGTTAGGCTTCAGTCTCAAGTAAAGCTGTCGCATTCACACACATTAAATAGTGTGCATGCAATTGGGAAAAAATATGGACTGAAAGAAAAGAAAGACTGGAGCCATACTGTGAATTGAACACTTTTAATTATGAGAATTAGTCTTTAGGACACTCTCTGTTTAAACTTTATAATCTTAAATCAAAATGTCTAGTAGTGGTTTTTGGATCGGATTTTACATTGGGTAAATAAGTTGTGAAATTGTAAATTTTTCATAATGAGCACATAAACCTACAAACAGTAAAAAAAATATAAATAATTCAGCCTCTTTAGTGCTTATCACTAAAAACAAGCATCTGAAATATCTACAAACATTTTTTTTAGTTAGTAACTGCCGTACGTCTCGAATATCCTATGTCTTTAAAAAGTTGTTTCTTTATAATCTACTTCATCCACAAAACTTTCATTTTCAGTATTTACCTAATCCACGACGAACTGAAAGACAGACAATTCGAGCTGGAGCTCTCATGGGTGTCGAAGGACACAAAGGGTCGTCATCAGATGGTGCCGCGAGAGATCGCCACGGAGGCGGAGAACGTCGCCAAACAAGCTCTGGTCGATATCGAGGACTCGGACGAAGGGGAAATGTGAATAATTAATAAACGTTTTTAATATTTTTTTGGTGGTTTTAGTTTTAGAGATATACTCTATATACGCCAGGTTTTAGTTTTCATTTATTTGGTGTTATAAATTATAATATAACCCCTAATAAACATTTCTTACGTTTAAACTTAAGCATAATGTTATCAGGATATATGCATTGAATTCATGTGGTACCTATACTACGAGAAATGAACTAAAGAAAAGTTAAACTATAATTATCTAAAGAAATGTGGCCCCTAAGTGTATGGGGTAATGTACAGTTAGTGATTTAATTTTATTATTACAATAATATTTTATGCGTAGTTTTGTAATTAGGTGCAATTGAAACTTATGGTACTTATACAAATGACCAATCATTCGTAGAAACTTACAGGCACGTGACGTCACCAGGGGCGTGCGCTCCATATAGGCAGAAATGTAGTGCTTTACTTGTCATTCACAGATATTTTAATAAAACGTTCGTACGTTTTAGATGACTTTAATTAATAGTAAATAAATTAATTAAAAAAATATAATAACTTGAAAACGCCTAATATTTTATAAATAGCAACTAATGCCGGTGCGTGCTGCAGGACAAATCATCGCATGTGTGTGTAATTTTCATACTTCGCAAACGCACACATCCAAGAATATCGACATGATAATATAGCGGTAACTCCCGCGGCAGACTATCCGATCGCTTCCGAAAACCGCCGAACTGGCTTGTCGGAAATTATTCGTTGCCTATAATCCGACTAAAAACCATATGACTTGAATCTAATGAATTATCTATACACAAAATGCATTTTTGTTTAGTAAGGTTTTATTTGTTTAAATAGAAGAAATGTTTTGTGTTTGCGGGGGCCATATTGCATATTTCATGTGATAAGCATTGTTTATAATTTAATCGCTCCTGTTTATTTATAGTTTTCTTAAAAGATTTTTCATTTTAACATTTGAAAGTGTGTACATTTAACAGTTTCTTACTGAGTTTCTATAATAATTGTAGTGATTTGCTTTTACAAGGCGCGTTTGTTGATTTTATAAAATGTTATTTGATTGTAAGGTTTGCGTTGATAATGTGTGTTTACTAAAAATTAAAAATAACAAGTTCTCACAATTGTCATTCAGTGAAAAGATTCAAATTTTGTCTAAAGGTAGTTGTGTACCCGAGTTGCAACAATTAAACCAGCAAAAAATTAACTAATAAAAAATAAAAAATTCTAGTACAGTGTGGACTGATTCGGGATATTCAGATTTAAATAATTTCTATTCCGCGGCCAAGAACTGATATAGTAATCTCAAGTAACCGGTACCTTGAATATGTGAAAATTGAAGCTGACTGACTGGTGAGTAGTTATAATATTTTAAAATATGCTTATTATTTTACTTATTAGAATTTCTTCCGCCGCGACAATCGATCGCTGTTTTGTCTGCGTTGCCGTAGAAGATGTACATGAGTAGTAGTACATCAGACTTGCTCTGTTGGCATGGTTTCGACTTAGAGATCCGTCGCTTGGCTGTAGCTATGTTAAAAATCTATAAACGAAAAAGTTTTTGTGACCGAGTACTTCGCCGCATACCCAGTGCCATAATCCTGTGCACGGCACTGGACGTCACGATCATCTGCCGGTACGACTTTTGTGTGGGACGTTTTTGCAAGTCTTACAAAAGTGCTTCAAACAATCCGCAATTTGTCTTAAGAATATTTACCTACCTACTATAATGTATTATACCTATACCTTTTAAAATAAATCCTATTTTTCAAAGCACAATTCATTTATGTAATAAATAATTACATGCATATACCATATTCTTGATGTTTGAAATTACTAGGGTAGGTTTCCTATCAAATAATAGATGTGCCCTCTAGCTACTAATTGCTGGCAATTTTAAAATACCGATACAGAGTATGGATAGTAGCAAAATTGTATTGTATTCAGTGTGGTGTTTGTGTCATGCTCGCCGTGAAGATGTTGACTACATTTGTATGACATGGAAACAACGTCCTTAGTGGCAAACAATGGTAACAAACACGATGCCATACAAATTGTAGTTAACTTCTTCACGGCGACCAGTAGAATAATTATGCTGTTCTACCGATTTTTTTTTTGCTGAACATACCATTTTTTAGATTTTTCCAGTATATAAAGAGCGAGTTAGCCCTTTGTTTTACATATTTTTCTACCAAACAGACAAAATGGATCTGAACGAACTGCCAAAAGATTTCGTAAAGACCTTTGTTCGACATGTGAACATGATAAAATTTATTGGAATAAACATTTTCGTTGACAAGAATACAAATTTTATATCACAGCATGGACGACTTATGCTTTTTAGCTGTTTCGTTATACCTATGTTGGTAGGCCAGATTCTTTATATGTTTTGGAATGATAGGACCGGGGCCAGTTTTCTTGAAGTCATCAATGCTATACCAAGCACTTTTATGGTACTTCAGGGTAAGTGTATTGCCGAAAATTAAGGACTTTGCTGGTAAAAATATATAAAAACATTCCTTTCAAGTAAAAAATAAAAATAAAAGAAACATTTGTACTTAAGTACAGTTAAGTTGGGTTAATTGAATATTTATTTTACTTTCAACGGGGTCTGTTTGAAGATTTGTTATATATATTTTATTTTTGCACCAAGTGTTTCAAAATAAAAATAAGCAAATCTTATCTGGCTTACCTAGTTCAAAAACTGTTTGAAAAACTAAAATAAATCTTGGTTCAAAGTTAAATAATAATTCAAAGTGACTGAACTTAACTGTAATGCTTCATAATATTGTTTTGTTCCAAACAGATTCTGTAAAAATGTTTGTGACGGCTTCGAAAAGAGATCAAATTAAACAAGTAATATTTGAAATAGGCGAGGTGTGGCCTAAGGACATAAAGGATGATAAAAAAATTGCATTAAAAGATTGGACTCGCCGCTTGAGATTGTACGACAATGGTGGGCTTCTTCTGAGTATTTTCTCTTGTTCTAATATAAATACTCCGTTAGTTTTATAACACAAGAAATCAATGGCCGTCACGGCTTCTAGTAATAAGTACATTACTCGTGCTAGCATATTAAGAACATTTTGTCAAGGGTCATGAATAGATAATAATAATTATAAATATACTACCAATGAACATTATTATTATAATCAGTACATACACGTGCCGCCATCTATTGTCAACCAGTTCTCATGACGTGAGTTGGCCATCTATCGTCAAAATTCAAATGGATATTTTTCGCCCGTTACAGTTGTGAACACAACGTTTATTTACTTGCTTCAGTTTATACACACCTGCCAACGTAATATATACCACCGTAGAAATAAGACTATTCTACTGAATAATTAGACAAAATTACACATTGTTGAAACATTTATACAGATCGTAACAAAAAAATCTTAAATCTTAATGTAGTAAGGTCGCAACATCGTCGTCAAGAAAATACTAAATTTGTACGTGGTAATGCTAGGTCGCTCGCGCCGCGGCCCGCGCTTATTTTATGGGAGATTTACGTAAAATCGCTACCTAGCGTTAACAAACAAACTTATTTAAATTTCGTTAGCGGTTATGGCTGAGCGAACGTCTATACATCAGTGAGTCAGTCAAAGGGGACATCTCCATATTTTATTCGAAACTTAAATTATTTTTCTGCCTAAATGCTCTTTACATAAGCAGTAGATATGCCCAAAATATCAGTACCTACTTGATTTTACCAAACCTTATTTATATAAAAGGAGATGTCCCCTCTCCCCACTGACTGACTGACGTATAGACGCTTGCACAGCCGTAACCGATAATAGTACATCCCTTGTTACCACATAATATTTGCTTTATGATGAGAGGAAAAAAAAATTAAATTCCTGATTTTTCCAAATTTTCCGCAGCTTACATCGCACTTATCTCGAACTAGAGATTTGCCAAAGGACCTCGTTAAAAACTGTATGGGCAGTGTCCCCACCCCCAACAGATTTAAAATCTATCTCAGTTAATAGATCTTGCCACGCTAATAATTATTTAGTATGGCGACATTCACCTCAGGAGTGGAGTGGGGTATATATATATATATATATATATATATATATATATATATATATATATATATATATATATATATATATATATATATATATATATATATATATATATACACAGATTGACAGACGGACAGAAAAATCCGATGTAAGTACCGATCATACTTTTAAATGCATTAAGTGAAAATAAAAGCTGTTAAATTGAAATTACAAACAGACACTTCAATTTTGTTTATCTGTAAAGATATAATATATTATATTATACAAAACAAATAGTTGAACTAAGTACATATATAGTGCGCGCGAACTAGTTGGCCGCGCCTTAGGTAGGGACAGGGGTCAGGGGGCGGGTTGCTTGCTGCTCGCAGTGTTGCCGCCGCGAAGTTCGGCTCCGTACTGAGTAATAACATCAAGCACTCTTCCGTCCCACTAAGGCCCGGCTAGCTAGTCACAATATGTAACAGTCTTAACAGTCACAATGTGTAATTGCAAAATTCTACATTATTGTTAAGGTAATAAGGTCGTTTTTTGTATCATTCTTAATAGTCGTTATTACATTGTGATTTCGCAAAAAAACGCAAAAAGGGTCGTGCCAATTCAATCCGCCTAGCCTCAATAAATTCGCAACGCGCCATAAGGAACTTCGTCCCAAAAGAAACTAAATCAAAATCGGTTCATCCTGTCGGAAGCCACGGACAGACACGTCAAACTTATAACACCCCTCTGTTTTCGTCGGGGGTTTAAAAAGCATCAGTGTCTGCAAAAATTAATTACTTCCCGAAAATAAGGTCGCGGAGCCACTGCTAAGTATGAATTTATAATATGAAGGACTAAACAATCCCCGCGACCCGCAACGCGCGATCGGTGAGCGTGGGCAGAGGACTTTAAATGGGTGGTAGCGGCGACCGCATAGATCGGAATGCGAAATATAAATACTATAATTTTAATGATGCAATATTTTCATACTCACAGCATACTTCATACTTACAGCATACTTAACGTGTGCGATAATATCCTTGGGGTTGTTTGAGTTGATGCCGCTAGCTGTCACCATTTACTCAACTTCATCGAGCCAACACGCCCAATACGAGTTTCCCGTGCAGGTGTATTTCTTTTGCTGGCTAACTAATCATTACCAATACGCCATAGCGTACTCCTACTTTGCGTTTACATGTGAGTTTTTGTTGTTTTAAATATATAAAAGACATGCGGGTAAAAACGATTCTGCACTCGTGTGTGTGGAGTTCGAGTTTTTGTCACTACTCGCCATGAAGAAGTTAACTACAATTTGAATGGCATCGAATTAGTTACCATTACAACTAGGGGTGTTTTTTTGATTCCATACAAATAGAAGTTTAGTTCTTCACGGCGAGCAGTGACAAAAAACTCGCACACACACTGGTGTCAGGCAAAGAAAAGAAAACTGCAATTTGATTTATTTCAAATTTAATTTAATTTAATTTAACTTCCATTTCAAATAAATGTTGCAAGTGTTTTGATTGATAGTACCTAATTTATTTAAATTCACATAGAGACATTGTACATTATTAAATAAAAAAAAGTTCCAAAATGTTTCATCAGTTAACACTAGGTATATGGCCTGACTACAGGCGACTAGCCTCGCCCGTAATACCAAAGGAGTTACGAGTGCGTTGATGGTCTATGCTGCAATACACATTCGCAATCAAGGCGAAAACTTTATCAATTATCTCGCTGGTTATCTGAAAGTGGTATCTCTTCGCCCCTTCGGTCAAGTCCATTCGTGCTCGAGCGTGGCAGCAAAAACTGTGTAGCCTTTCATGATCGTTGACTGAATACACTTTTATTTATTTATTTTTTTTAATGTTTTAGGTACAGCTATACACATGTGTATTTACATTTCCTGCGACTTCGTGCTAGTCGCGTTAACTTTTGACGTCAGTGCGATGTTGAGTCTACTACAAAACGATTTGAAGAACGTCGTACAAGTTGGCAACAGCACGGAGATAGATGAAAATTGTGAAGATATAAGAAGAATTGTTATCACACATCAAAAACTATTGAGGTACCTAGTTACGAGTATTTACTGATTACTATTTAGGTTATTGGCGTTCTCCAGCTGGAGTTAGTGGCTGCAGAAGAGTGCCTTAGCCTTTGGCTAAGTATCGCGATCTTTTGTCTATTCTATGAAGTGATAGTTTTTTTGTAGAATTTAGGGGTAGAATTTCCTTCCATCCTCTTAAAACG
The DNA here is from genome assembly GCA_963565745.1 of Phengaris arion. Lineage (NCBI taxonomy): Eukaryota > Metazoa > Arthropoda > Insecta > Lepidoptera > Lycaenidae > Phengaris > Phengaris arion. The sequence goes on along the minus strand of OY751449.1, from coordinate 7,120,321 downwards.
GACGTCTACCGATATAAAACTAACTCCGATATAAAACGTTAAGTTCCATTAGGGATACTGATAGAACTATCTGGATCGAAAAATACCCAGATAAAACCAGATAAAAATTGTCATAATTTCTATAAAGTATTTGGAATCCCTGTTTCAAACACACAATAGTTTACAATAACTTCCCATCAATTCCCATCATTCATCGTTTTTTATCTGGAACTTTCAGCAGGGTGCGTCATTGTAACTACCTGCGTGACCAAATTCAAAATGAGAATCATAAAAAGCTCGTAAAACGATCATAAAACATTCGCACTCCGAGAAATGTTGACCGATAATATTTACGAGAATTGCTCTTCTATAGTACAGACTGTATATTACTTAAGTTAATTTTCCAGACTCACAAAGCGACTAGATGACATCTTCGGTGTAGTTATTTTTACGCAAGTGTCGTTTTCATCCGTGATCATCTGTTGTTTTGGGTTCTTGGCTGTGGTAAATATTTACAAGTTTTTTTTTGTATAATTTTTTAAACTTTAATTTAATCTACTGCCTAACCAATCTAATATTATCTTTATGAGTTCATAATAGGTTATAAAATTATATACCTAACGTTTTGCAAAATCAACAGTAGAAACTTTACGCACATGATATACTTTATACTTATATATATATGCTTATGTAAAAAAAACTTGGACAAAATAAAAATGACAAAAAAATCTAGTAAGGAAAAGATATTACGGCTGCTTAATGACTTGATGAAACCGCTGCCACGCTCCCAGATCTGTGAAGGAGTCTACGGCACTGAGAAGGTCTATACACAGCTAATTTAAAAATCGTTATTTTTCCAAAAAAATAATATTTTGCAATCAAAATGAGTAGTTTTGCTCCAGATAGACAACGGAATGCCAGTGGCCAGAAATCTAACAGCAGCCCTCGGTATCATGTTCGCCATATTCATTTTAGCGTATCCAGGACAACTTTTAGCAGACACTGTAAGTGCCTACATAATTCAAACACAATACAACACAAATTGTTATATTGCGAATTCAATAATTTAAGAAACTTGAAATTTTTTGTTCGAAGAGTTCTGGTGTGGCCAGCGCCGCGTATGAGTGCCTGTGGTATAGCAGAGGACCGAAATTTCAGAAATACATCGCCATAATTCTGGCTAGGTGAGAAATGCGCTCAAACTTAATTAAACGATTAATGGTCCATTTCGGCGCAGGCGCAACAAAAAACCATTGTTGCACTTGGCTTCGAGTTCATATCAAACATATAAGTTTTCGAAGTTTTATTTACCAGTTGATTTATCTTGCAGGGCACAGAAGCCGTGTTACTTGACTGCGATGGGCTTCGCAGAGTTGACCCTTGCTATGTTTTCAAGGGTAAGTAAATATATTATCAAAAATTTACTTAGGGTCAATTCACATCGAAACGAAACGATATGCTATATGGCGCTGCGCATTGTAAGAGTTCGAATGTCAAGTTGCACCGCTGCACAGCGCATGTGCAGTGTACGACTGATGAAACGTGGATCTTTTTGTGTAGTGTATAAAGTTCAATTTTGAATAGCTATCTTAAAAATGCAGCGCCGCGTAGCGTCGAGTATTGTCGCGGTGTGATCTGACCCTAAAGTACATAATAATTTATTTTTACAATAAAGTTCTAAACTTTTTCAAAATGTTTTTGTTTTTAGGTATTGAGTACATCGTGGTCATATTTGTCTCTACTCAATCAAATGTATAAGGACATGGAGCTGTAATAACACAAATAGAATATTATCTGCAAAGCCCGCAACCAAAACATTAAACTAATAATCACACAACCTATATGCGAAAACAATGTAATTGTGTATCTTTTTAGCAATGTAGATTTTTTTATCGTAACTTGATTACCGTTTTGTTTTCCTGTTAAATAAAATAAATAAATAAATAGAGACATGTCGAGACAAAAAATGTCTCCACTTAAATGGCCCTACTTTTGGGGTTTTGGGACCATTTGGACATTAATTGGGGTATAGTGAAACCAAGATGGCGTAACTTTTTCTTGTTTGAAGATTTGTTCTGTCAAATGTACGTCATAGCCCATCCTTAGTTTGAAATCTTTGAATAACCATGAAAAGAAGGCACCGAGGACTTTATTTTTTATTCTGTAAGAAAATACCGACATACTTACTACAATTATTGGGTATTTGACCAGATTTTTTTAAATACATTCAGAAATAATGAGGTACAACTTGATAAAAGTAAAGGAAAATAAGATTAAGTATATGAGTAGTCTTGAAATTATGTGCATTTGAAAGTTACAAAAAAGTTACGATATATTTTTACATAATTAATTAGTTTTAAAAAACCTACATTACTAGTTTACTTACATCAAACATAAAAATATTTACTACGTTACGTAGGAATACAAACGCACAAGCTTTGGTGATATTAAAAATGTGCATTTTTTGCGATATCACAATCGCAGTGCCTTTTGTATGGGGCGTTTTCACAAGACAAACAAAATAGCTTTAAACAATCCGCATTTTCTCTAAAACTATTGATTTTAGTAAACTATCCTGCTGTAATCTTTATAATTTTTCAGAGCACTATTCATTTACGGAATAATAATTACAGTCAAGTACCCAAAAGTTTAAAATGTAAGTATCTCTGAAAATAATAAAAAATAAAACTACCATATACTCGTTCATTATTACTTTGTATTGTCGATTTATAATATTACACAATATATTCAGAGACCCTACGAATAATACAAACATTTACACCAATTAAATGATGACTCGTATTTATAAAATGTACAATATAATCTCAATCGTTTTGAACTTTCTTTGTTAAATATTTACAAAATATCAATAAAATCTGATAAAACTTGTATACAATATTAGATTATACAGATATAAATACATAAAAAATAATTATTATATGTATTTACAGTAAGAGAGAAGCGTAGAGGCCAAGCGTCACTCCTGCTGGGGGGTTACCCTCGGATATAACTGAAAATAATAAATTAAACCAATTAGAATATGTTTTAAATAAAGGATGATTGCAGGAAAACCTACCTATCAACCTTAAAAGAAAAGCAAGAATTTCCTATTGTTAAGTACACCTATAATTTAGAATTTGAAAAAAATTAAATTGGTTTTTTTTTTTATATGTATTTTAAAAACTTTATTATTAATAATATTTATATTTAATGAAAAAGAAAAATTTGAAATAATGTTTTTCAATTAATTATAAACAATTAAAATTTGATGCAATTTAAAAATAAATCACGTGACCATGAACGCGCCACGATTGGTCACCATAGTTGTGACGTCTAATGTTAAAGCTACTCAATAACGAGCTACTTCACACTAATCTGTGTATAATATCTAAGTCGTCCTACTTATCATCTATGGTCTAACAACAGTACAGCGTTTACGGCTATTTATTACACGTGACTTGTCAATAATATTGAAAATTAACCGCTAAAAAGATTTGCTAGTTAATTCCGATTAGCTATGTGTGATAAAGGATTTATAAAGGCAAGTCTGATAATATTCCTGATGTTGATATATTTATGATAGCCAATTTAAATAAAGTGTACTTTGTGTATATTTAATACAGTACAGGCCGCGAAGCAATAAAACAGTATTGCTGTAATTGTATGGGCCGTCGAGTGGTAGCATGTTGTGCCCACGTCATGACCGTGTTGTAGTATTTAGGCCCATCCTAATGGCATCAAAACGATATTTTAGCACCGGCTCAATTTTTACATGAAGTATTAGTAGTATATAATGATGATGAATAAATGTGAAAAACTGAAATATAATACTGTTTTATTTCACTTCACGCCCAAATAAATTAAAATAATAATTTATAAAATGCCATTGCACATATTTCATATAATTTGTGTTAATAACATACAAAAAGAATCGATAACTTAAAAATGCCAAGTTTTTTACAATCCACTTCTTTTAGGAATTAGTTGTTGCCATTGTCTCCTATAATAATGATCAGTTGTCTACATAGTGCACGCCGCACTGTGGGCCAAAATTACTATTGAGACTTGGCATGCCCCTTTGAGTATTTAACAATGACAACAGAATTAAATAGATCAAAACACTACTTAGTATTTCTGTATAAACTGCAATGAGTGACAACTAACAATATGACGTCACACGCGCTCGAGTTTGTTCGGGAGCTGTCGGCGTGTCTTCGGTACTAGATTCAAAAATTATTTTTTATTTGGATATAATATTTAAATTAATGCAGAAAATAAAAAATTAAAATAGTTTTGTTATAAAACTTCCATATGATCTTTACATTTATCACAAAAAGAAATCATTCAAATTCCCAATTGTTCTACAAATATCTAAACATATATTGTACGTTCTACTAACTGGCCATACTGCAATACGTGTCAGTTACCCCACCCCTAGTGTGAGTTTTTTTTAACTATTACTGTGGCGTTTGCGCTTTTAATATTTTGTATCCTGACAATTTTAGTACCCGGACATCATCATCTAGGGGCACATCCGCTAGGGGCGCCGTTATAAAGCCCACCAAAAGAAGCTGACTTATTCACAACTACAGTTAGATGCAAGTATATTATAGCGGTAATATTTACCCCAAGGAAATTCCTCAGCACTTGACCTAAAACTAGTATAGTAGTTTTAGGTTCATATTTACAAGCCAATTCTTTAGCTTTTGAATGTTAAGTTACGGTTGATATTTACCCCAAGCAAGTTCCATGTCATAAAGCAAAAAATTCCTCAGCGTGTAACTATTATGACAAAGGTAATATTCACCCCAAATAAATTTGCACTCTAGCAGCAGGAGTTACGGTTAAAATTGACCCGAATCAATTCTCTCTGCACTTAACCCTTTTAATTGGAGTGGTAGTATTTACCCCAAGCAAGTTCCGCGGCACATAACCCTCCTGCGCCTCAGCGCGGCACCACCACCACTCGCGCTCGCTGTCGTCGCCTTTCCGCAACACTTGCAGTAGCGCGCCGCTCTCGAACGACAGCTCGTCGCTGCGCGCCGCCGTGTAGGAGAATACCGCGTACACGATACCGCTGTTCATTATGCCGAGTTTCTCTTGGACGCCTGGAAAGGGAACATTCTGGTTAGTAGGTTTACGCTACGGTAAACTAAAAACGTCAAATAAAACAATTATAAATAATAAGTTTTTGTAAAGTTTTCGTGTAAAAGTACCCTCTATTAACACGACACAGAAACCTTAAATCAATTAGTTCGGATAGCGCCATCTATTGAAAATAATAATTGATCCTATAAATAAGTTGGCTACACATAATAGCGCCCTCTAAAATCTAAAGTGACATCTATTTATAAATAAACATTAATTCTGAAATATCTTTATGTGGAAAGTTTTACTAAACTATTCAAATGATAAAAATACGAATTATTACTCATACTTACTGTACAGATACTCTGAGCAGCCATCGAAGCCCTCCTCGTCTTCCTCACACTTCTCAGCCGCGGTCTCGTGGTCCGACAGCGTGGTAGCGAAAATACAAGCGCCTGGAATCAGAACACAATATTATTAGACTAATTTGTAATATATTTTGTGCGTGGATGTGCAAATCTGGGTCAAATTAAATGATTACAGTTGTATTTATTGTCCAAGAATACTGATTCATAATATTGCCAATATATGTCGCTCCCAGAATAGTAACTCGTGTTATGCTACATTCAGTTTATTAGTTATTTTATTGATTCATTGAGTTTTTAAGAGAGTGATCTTCATCTCGTATCGGCATAAAGGTAATATCAGAAGTAAAATAACTCTGAACGAACTGTATTCTGTATCATCAGTAAACCTTATAAAATCCTTATGTCTAAAAAATCCAGTAGACATTACGTAGGTAGTTCTTCAATAGTAATAAGTTATGAAAAGAAAATCTTTTATATAAAAATGAGTTGCCATTCTAATGTCTCGCTAAAACTAGAGAACGGCTGGACTTATTTGGCTAATCTTGGTCTTCAAATGATTGTGGTAGTCCAGGGAAGGTTTAAATGGTAAGTGATATCACAACAATTGTGGAAAAAAATCTAATAACCAAAGCAAGAACATGTCAGGACATGTCTAAGGAGGGTTCCGTAACTATAAACACGTAATAGGTTTTTAAGCTATTGCATAGCTTTTATCGCGGGCTTTGAGCGCGGTGACCGAATCAAGAAATTCCGTACCGAAAATAAACCTAACAACCCCCACTCCGACCGGCACAGCATCGTCTTACGTCGTTTCAGTTCGGCGTAATCGGACGATTACGTAAGCAGCTGTTTGTGAGAAAGTATAAAAAATGCTATGCAATAGCTTTACCGCGGCAGTCCCCGAGTGCCACACGTATTTTTTAATTACTTTAAAAGTTACTGTCCGATTTCGTTTAAAATAATTTTCCTAAAGAGTATTTAGCATGATTTATCAGCACAGAAAATTACAAGTTTCTAAGTCTCATATTTAAGAAATGCCAAGGGGACCAACTTAGAAATGACTTTGGAGGCCGATTACTCGAAAATTATTGACATTAAAACAAAGTCATGTATGAAACCTTGCCTTTATTTTAAAATACCTATTCAACGATATATAGAACCCACATGATGGTATAGAATGAAAAAATATTTTTCATCCCCACTTCAAATGTATGGAGCAACCAAATGTAAAATTATTATTATTTTATAATGCCAAATCAGAGATCTATACACAATACATGACTATACAAAGTTTCATCTATTTATATTCATAATAATTACCAACGCTAAAAGTGCGGACAGACAGACAGACAGACAGACGGACGGACATAGCGAAACTATAAGGGTTCCTTGAGTATTACGGAACCCTAAAAACGACAAATGATTTTTCCCATACTAACTGTTCATTGTGTTCAAACTGTCACATTTGTTCATAGTTAAGAGAGAAAACCGTGTGTCGGGACAGCTAGTATATAATTTAAATGTATTTTGTGTGTCCTCACCATTGTCGACTAGGAATCGCACCATGGGGAGATTGTTACAGGACGCAGCGCAGTGCAGCGGCGTCCAGCCGTCCGAGTCCTGTGCGTTTACATCACACCCTAGTTCTACTAGGAATCTGAAAATTATAACAAATCGATTAAAACTTTATTACAAAATATGTCAATTTAGAGCAATTATTGCAAACTCTATAAGCTTTGAAGGTGTGGGCTATTTAAGATTAGTTGGTCACAAACCAAACACACTTAATTTTTTGTACCGCTGACAATCCTGGCTACGTGTCAGTTTAATTTGGAATGTGAGATGGCCCAGTGCCTGTTAAAACAATTCGTTTGACTGAGAGGACACTCACTTGACTATTTCAAAATGTCCAGCACAGATAGCATTATGTAGTGCTGTGATGCCCTCATCATTGGCTGCACTGGCGTTTTGTACCTAAAACAATATTACATTTACAATATAAAGTACATTTGAATCAGGTGAATTTAAATTATCGTCGATGGTTAATTTTTTAGAAAACTCTTACCTGAGTTGCAGTTTTTTTAACAAGTTCTAGTTCGCCTTCCAAACTAGCATCCAGCAAAAGTGCTAGAGGATCAAAGCTCACGCGCCTCGCAAGTGGAGCCTTGCCTCCTTGCTTCAGGTTACCTTTCTTTGACCGCCTCAAAACATTCTCAGACCTCTGAGAATCTTGACCGTTCAAATCCACGGTATTCACTTGTTCCGTTATATCAGCAACATTATCTTTATTATCCTCCATTCTATCATTAGGACTTAAAGATACGTTATTGTTTAATGCTCTGTCTACCTCATCTTTTTGTTTCTTATCTTTTAGGCCGTTTTGTAAGTCGTTTGGTGCGTCTAAAGTTAAGTGGTCCATTTCGGGGAACAAAAATGCGGGAGGCATTTCGATTCGCCTATTCATACAGACGCTTATACCGTTTTTCACGGCATTAGAGTTTCTTAATTTCGGCTGCTCGCTGAGAGGGGGTTTTCTAATTGTAAGTGGTCTTGCTTTTATGATCATTTCATTGTTTGCGCTTCCGTTGCTATTTTCTTTGTGAATTTGAGATTCGCTGTCATTCGATGAATCTGGTATCGATATTGTAGGCATATTCACTGCATCGGCTGATTGACTAAAGCCTATGTCGTTGTTTATCGATTGTCTCGGTGGTGTCTGTAAAGTAAATTCAGGAAAATTAGTAATGACATTCCCTTATGTGTTACTAATAGCTGGCAGTAAGCAGGCTCTTGCAACTTGACGAATCATGTTAGGAAATAACTTTGACAATAGCTTGTTAAGCTTACGTATTACGTAGATTAATCAAAGACTGATACAAACCTTGATAGTTGGTTTTGGAGGTAGGGCTGGCTTAGGCGATTTGTCTGTTCCACTCACGTCTGGAGTCGACAATGGCGTACTCGCACTCTGCGGCGGTGACAATATAATACTCTGTGATGAGACATTCTGGCCACTGAAGTTCGAACTAGGAGTACTTGCAGACAATCCTGATGCTGTGTTTCTGACGATCTGGGGTTGGGAATTCATGTTAGCTACATGATTCGATGGTACGGATTGGGTTTGAACAGTTTGCGGTTGAACCGGCTGAATTTTAGTGGAGGACGTTTGATAGATGGGTGAAGGTTTGCCACTAGCGACCTGAACTGATGTGGGTGCAACACTCGATACGGGTTTCTGTAATGAACGTGTGATGATATTTACAGATGTTAATGACACAGCTAATGTGAATGAAGCAATAAATGATAGTAAAGATGATTAACAAAACAAATGTAATGTAAAAGCAATTGAAGAAATATTTACCCCAAATGTAGAACTACTGGCGGTAGACGTGCTCGACAAACTTGGAGTACTTCCTTTGAAAGCATTACCCTGTTGATTTTTCTCTGCGTTTTTGACTTCATTTTGACTATTATTCTGACTTAATCTAGAGTTTTGGGGATATGCGTGATTCTCCTTTCCTTCGTGACTATATCTACTGGTTGAATCCGATTTTTGCAATTGATATGCGTGTTCCTGTTGATATGTTTCCATTTGACTAAGAGGGGTCGCCAAGCTTTTGTTGACGACAGAAAGTGGCGTAGAATGGACCGTCATATGATTAATGTTCGCTGCATTCTGGTTTTTGATGTCCTGTTCAATGCCTTTTCCATTGACGTCTGGCGCTTTTAATTTTCCATTATTCTGAGCGAATTTCGTATTATACGGCAATGTTTGGTATTTCGGATCTGTTTTGCTAGCCGCAAACTCTGGTGGGAATTCTTGCTCATTTATTTTCTGGTCCTTCATACCTTGGTTGCTGTTTGAACTGCTCGTACTGTTAGGACTATATTGAGGTTGTTTGGGATAATCTGGATGCTTGTTATGATCGAGCATAGTTTTCTGATCGTAAGCATTGGTAATCCCTTGTTGTACTTGCGTAAAAACATTGACATCGTGCTTATTAGGATACTGGCCCGGGTACTGATTGTCCCCAGCCTGTATGTGCTGGGGATAGTTGCCGTTGTACAACGGGTTCATCATTTGTTTCTGATGAAGGAAGTGCGCCTCTTGCTGAGTCATATTGCTTTGAATTTTATCGTTTTGAGACAGCTGTTTCAATGGCACGTTATTTTGTATTACATTCTGTTTCATTTGCTGGAAAAAGAAAAGAATATAATAATAAATTGAAACTATGTATTACCATTTTTATGGAATAAGATCGATAAACAAAAAGATCGCCTGACAGTAATCGATTATTGCTGCACACATGCGAAGCACCAGGGTAGTTGTAGACGCAAAAAAAAATAAAAGTGTGTGTCAGCTCCGACGCACGACTGGAGTTTACTCTAAAAAGTAAAATTTTGTGTGCAATGCAAAGCGACTAGCGATCGATTTGAATTCAAAAATTCGCGCCATGTGAAAAAAAGTGAAAGGTGCGCAGAATAGGTTGCGCACGAAAACATAACGAGGTCATTCGTTCAGTAGGTTTTACTAGTCATATTTTTTTCATACCAAAAAATGAAAATACCAACCAATTTTTTTCATACCTTATATGAAAATCGATTCTTAAGGAGTAAACTCCCAATAAACTCCAAAAAAAAAAAAAACTTAATTTTTAAATTAAAGGGGTTACTACCCCTGAATAGGGATGATGTAGTCATCATCTAAACTATTTAGTTTCATTAATATACTCAGATATATTGAGGCATTACTACTTGGTAAATTAAAAAATATATATTAATTAGATACATCTAAAAAGTAGAAAGTAATTTTCTTTTGCTAAATTAGTAAACAAAACCTACACCATTAGTTTACTTACATCATATACAAAAATATTTATTTATTGTAAGTATGAACTTAAACGCACATATATCGGTGATATTTACAAATATGTTCCTGCGGCCTTATACTTCATACACTTTAACCTAGGCGTGACGTCACAGCTATTACTTTAGTATGGAGCGTTTTACGAGACTTGCGAAATTTTGTATACAAATCGCTGTACCTTTGAAAATATTGACTTTTAATATACTGTTACTTCTGAGAAGTTACTCATATTTAAGAGTACTATTTATTTATGCAATAAAAACATTGTCATCTAGCCTCAAGGAGTTCGCAAGCTGATTATTATGTCATTTCAAACCAAAAAAAAAAACTAGATGAACATCGGTTCATCCGTTTTAACTACGATGCCACAGACTGACAAAAATACCCTCTGTTTTCGTCGGGGGTTAAAATTTAAATTCCTTTTATTTTTGTTTTCTACAAAGCGGTGGTATCTCTCCGAACGTAATGGGCACTTGCTTTGCATGCTTTGGCACGAATCTCCCTTACGTACTTATATTAAAGCTTAAATTTCCACTACCTGGAAGTTGGCGTTGTGTACGCTCTGAGCGTGTGGCACGTGGTTGTAAGGTCCTATGGCGGCGACGTTGCCTCTCGCCTGTTGGTTCTTTGGTTGGTCGTTGATCCCAGTGTTGCCAGTGTACGGCAGCTGCTGCATGGGCGTGGGGTTGTTGCTCCTGGAAATGATTAAAGTTATCATTGTAAAAGTGAAAACACATCACAATGCCGGTTTTAAAGTATCAAAATAGTTTTGAAAAAATTAAAAAAAATATTTTAGTTTGCAGTTGGTTCAGTTTCATACAAGTATACCTAACACTATTATTGAGGCTTCAAGCTCGCAATTATAACATTAAGTCAAGTACCAACCACTGTTGAACCATAAAAACTTGACTATAAAAGCTTCAGAAATTTATAGGTTTGATTGCAAAGCGATTAAACTAGCGAAGCAAAAGAGTTTCAAATATTTGAGCGAGTACGTATAAATAAAACCAAATATTTTAAAGAGCTGTGGCTATACTTATTACTTACCTATGCTAAATGGAGCAAAAAATATTATTCTTTGACATAAACAATGTTGGAAAAAAATAAAAATACTTTAAGTATGCATTTTTGAAGTGTAAGACGTAATCTATATCCTACTAAAGTTTGTGAGGATGAATGGATTTTTGTTACTCTTTCGCGCAAAAACTACTGAACTTACTTCGATGAAATTTGGTAAGGCTTTTGGTATTTTGGTATTTTGGAAAAAGTACAGTGTTCCCGTGGGATTCTGTCTGTATTTACGCGGGCGGAGCCGCGGGCAACAACTAGTGATATATAAAGAGATGTCCTCACTGGCTGACTGACTGACTGTCATAATTATAAATGGACAGCCGTGACCGGTTTGGACAGTAGTTTTAATTTACAATGAAGACACACTAAGGGATTTTGAAAATTTCCACCCTTAAAGGGGTTGAAAGATTGTATCGAAAATCATTAATTCTGCACTGATTTTTATGAAAATTCAGTTTCATACTTTTTCAATACATTTCATTAAGTACCTACGTTTTCAGGATTTTTTAGATATCACTCTTTGAGGGGTAAAATAAGTGTCAAAAAAACTCATACAAGCGTATGAAAAATATATGAAATCCGTTTCAATTTCTAAGAAATTTTAAATCCGAGGTAATAAAAACAAAACATTTTTGAATTTATAGTTTTTTTAAATTCGTCCTCTAAAGGGGTGAAATGTGTGTCCAAAGTTTGTAAAGTTAAATATCAACAGCAGTTGAATTTGGGCACCCAGATAGTTATTATGATGTAGAAATACGTTAAAAAGGATTTTTCGAAATTCATCCGCCACGGGGGTGCAATTTGAACACAGTTTATGGAAGTCGGACGAAGTCGCGCGCAAATTCTAGTGTTTTCGTAAACTAAATGTTTTAATCGTCATTTGTAGCTTAGTTTTAGACAATTTTAAGTAAATATATAATCCCGATTGTACCGCCTCAATATTAAATGAATAATTACATTTTGATTAAATTATTCATCTACATATTAAAGTTTAGATTAGTTTTTATACATTTAAAAAACTATTCTAAACTTTAACTACAATGCTGAATTCTAAGTTACTTAGACCTATTATAATATTAATATTATAATAATTCGCGTAACATAAATATTATACCACTCCAAAATTGAACCAAATATTAAACAGTCAGAAGCAGCGCAGAGTTTATATTAAGCTGCTTATTCTAATATTAAAGATGTTAATATTATGTTACAGCTTAATGCTAAATTCCACTGCTTCGCTGAACATAATTTAGTTTGTAGGTACTTATTTGTTTCCCGTGCACTATTCGCATTTGAGTTGGCTTACATACACTTTATAAAACTTTTCTCATAATTGCGAATTTGAAGCTGCCCAAATTTCTCAACTAACATCAGCATCGTGAACTAAAATTTTATGCTGCTTGGGTCTGCTGGCTGCTTGAACGGCTTGTGCCGTATCCTTCTAGCATTTTGGAGAGACCTGAGCCTCATCAGTGAAGACGTAAGTGGTAACCTCTGCAACCTTACGATGCGTTGGGCATAAGAGAATTCTACGCTCTACATAGCCTAGCCTACCTCTGTTGCGGCTGTCGATGGGCCGCCGCCAGCTGTCTGTTGAGCGCTCGCTTCCTCAGCAGCCTCGCCTGTAGCTCGGACACGCGGCGGTCTATGCTGCGCATCTCCTCCTGTCGCACGCCCAACGCGGCTCGCTGAGCGGACAGCCGACCGTTCTGTTGCTCGTTCAGCTTGTTCCGGTACTGTAATTAAAATGAAAAAGATTGCCACAAACATTAAATAGTAAAGTTCGTCGACATTGTGTAAAATGTTCCGAAGGAGTGATTGAAAACCTCCTATTGAAAGTCCCTCGATAAATGATATAACACGTGCAATAAAATCATATAGGTCGCGGGATTAGGTAGATGCTCCCATGTACGGTAAGTAGTTTAGTAGGATAGCAAAAAAGAGACGCAAACATAATAGATAACTTCATTTACGTTTTGACAGAAAATGGAAAATTATTTATCACCTAAGCTCTTCTGATATTCTACTTTAGCACTATGTATTTCGTGTTTATTATATTGTGTTCGGATAAGTTATTGGGATCTGCCGCTAATTGGAAGGTAAGCAAATCGACTTGCCTATTCAAGCTTGGACCAAGTTAAATTGCTGGATCGAAGGTTGATCGAGCCGAATGCAAGTATATCGACTTGAACTGAATGCGGAGTATTATTAGGAGTAATGAGTATGTATGTAAATGTAATACCTACATAACATACAAAATAACAATTAATCGACCAAAGAAAGGAAACACTAACAATGTTTTAAATTTTGTTTAAGTAAAATCCCATCAAGGTAAGATAGGATAATCAGTTGCGTAAACAAGAGTTAATAATTATGTTTGCAAATGTTACACCATAGGAAGGGCAAATAAATTAAAAAGGCCCCGGTAACAGTCGCCACGGGCACAGAATTACTTCTTTGCAGTATTTAATTGTGCCCATCAGCTATTTCATTTAAATAACGATATCAATTTAAGGATTCGTTGATATCTAATGAATCCAAAATATTGATCTGTGTAATGTTTTGTGATAACAATGACTGCAGCTTTCGTTAGGGTAAGATAAATTTTCTAATCTTCTTTAAAACAAAGAGATGTTGAGTACGCTGAACGAGGACATTTTAACCGAGACTGTATTGTTTAGGTATTTGAAGATTTAATGTATTAGTTACCGAGTATTTCTAAAATCTAAAGTCTAGTCTCATGTAAAAAATATTGCGGACAAAATGTGTCTGTATTGTATTATGTATATATACTACATAGTAATGTTGTCAACTATAAAGTACGTATCTAACATAGAAAATTCGCCTTAAGACACTTTAATAGCTTAAGTGTAGCCTATCGCCTAATAAGCATGACGCTATCAATTGTATCAGTTACAACTGACCAACGACCGTGTATGGCATGACAGGTTATACTGTTTAAGTCAAGTTGAACTTGAAGTTGAAACGGTAGCGTTGAGCCAATCGGACGATTCCCGATAGGAACTATGGTGTATATTGCTACTGTAATAGGCCGCGATCGATGCAAAAAAGATGTAAATTCTAATTACTTTTCTCGTATAACTTAATTACCTCATTAGGTATAATATTACCTAATTTACGACGAATAAATTGAAGGATAGCCATAATTGCTATTTGCTCTACTTCATTGAAATTTATAGCGAGGGCTAATAACACCTTACCTATTATTATTATTATTACTGGCGTAATGTATAGTGATATCGTAATTATAATATCCATGAAGTATACTGATTGAATTATAAACTTATTTTATTTCGAATATTTAACTAATTAGCTAGACCTATATATGTATATATATATATATATGTATATATATATATATATATATATATATATATATATATATATATATATATATATATATATATATAGGTCTTTACCTATGAAATTACCGTCCTGCAGTACTGGCCATTTCAAATCAAAATAATTTTTGTTTGGCTAAGAATTCTAATTTAAAATTAATTTTATTTTAAAAACATGGATTTTTTTTCCAAAAGTAGTAATTTGTTTATTGATTAGTGTTACATTTTCATCGCATTTCAATCTTTTTCTACATCATGGATACCTACGTTAAAAATTCGAGTAATTATGGAATATGCGTACCGTCGTGGCAGCAACGCGGCACAAGCGGCACGCAACATCAACGACGTTTACCTAGAGTCAACACTACAAACCAACGCACCACCTGTTATTGGTTTGCTCGCTTCCGTTCTGGAAATTTCGACCTGAAAAATGAACCTCGCGGTCATCCAAAGACTTTGGTCGACAATGTCGAATTAAAGGCGATTGTGGAAGCTGGTGATACACAATCTACGGCTGAATTAGCAGCAGCTTTCGACGTTAGCGTCTATACAATATTGCTCCATTTGCGTCAAATTGGCAAGGTAAAAAAGCTTCACAAATAGGTGCCCCACGAACTCAATGTCGCCAGCGCGAAGTACGCGTCGAGACGTGCCTTCGCACTGCTCAACAGACACACAAATGAAGGAATTTTGAACCGCATTGTTATCTGCGATGAAAAATGGATTCTGTTTGATAACCAAGTTGCTGAGCGCTTGCTCAGCAAATTGGTTGGATCCTGGTTCATCACCTAAACAATGCCCTAAACGAAAACTTACCCCTAGAAAAGTGTCATGGTCGTGGAATGAATGAGTGAAATGGTCACTGTTTGGTGGTCTAGCGCCGGTGTGATTCATCACAGCTTCTTACCAAACGGGGTGAGCATTACTGCAGATGTGTACTGTGAAGAACTGAACACAATGATGGAGAAGCTGGCACATCTCCAACCAGCATTGGTCAATCGCTTGTCTCCGCTGCTCCTGCACGACAACGCGCGACCTTATACTGCACAGCAGACGGTCTCCAAGTTGCAAGAACTGGGGTTGGAAGCTCTCCGTCATCCGCCCTACTCACCAGACCTTGCGCCTACAGACTACTACTTTTTCCAGAATTTTTATAACTTCTTGGCGGGAAAAAAATTCAATACCCGAGAGGCAGTACAAAATGCTTTTGAAATTTGTTGCCTCCCGTCCAGCTGATTTCTTTAAGAAGGGCATCAATAAACTGCCACTGCGTTGGCAAAGATGCATTGATTGCATGGGTGATTACTTTGAATAATACAATTTCAAAATTTCAAAAAATACAATTCGTTTAAATTTTTTTTATACAAAACGGCAATTTCATAGTTAAAGACTTAATAATTAAATTAAATATGAGTCAAGTAGCAAGTAGCAAGTAGTAGTATGTATATATATATATATATATATATATATATATATATATATATATATATATATATATATATATATATATATATATATATATATATATAATTTTTAACGTAGGTATCCATGATGTAGAAAAAGATTGAAATGCGATGAAAATGTAACACTAATCAATAAAATTAATTTTAAATTAGAATTCTTAGCCAAACAAAAATTATTTACTGCAGGACAAGTACTGCAGGACGGCAATTTCATAGGTAAAGACCTATTACATTGAATGAGTATTTCCTTTAGAACTTGGCTTATGAAAAGGTATTCTAGCGATATCATAAATTAAAAACTTTAGATTGATAAATAAGTTGATTTAAAAATGTGTATTTTTGTTTTTTTATTTCTACTGATGAAAACACCTCGAAGTAACACCCGGCAAGGATGTGACGACACAAACTCACTAAACACATATGTACACACAGTAGTGAAACGGAACGATTCTGTAAATAAATAGTTCATGACACTTAAAAAGTTATTTAAGTCAAAACGCCAAACGGAACGTGACACAGCCATTTTACTACTACGGACTACAAATAGTACTTGTACGTCACAGCACAGATAATCTATCAACCAACATGGCGAAATAGTGTTTTCGGCGATTTTTAAAAAGTGTATTTTTAAAATATATTTTTTTTGGTTTCAAAATAATGTTATATATATTTTTTTGTGTAATGAAACGATTATGAAGCGTTTTGGGACATAAATAAAAACAAGGTCAAGTAGCCTATTACGGATTGTTTCATTTCTCACTATTTCTTTTAGATTTATACAACTTCAACTTTAAAAAAATTCAGCAATTTACAAATGTAATTCAATATTAAATGTGATTAATTTTCGACATTAGGCAAAACATCCCTATTGTCAAGCGGTACTTAACTTAGAGACCTCCTTAATCACAAGCCTTGAGAGCCTCTTATCTGTGTATTCGCCCGTAAATGAGATTATTAATTATTGTAAGGTAGTACATGCTACTATTACTTATTAGCACCCACTGAAATAGTAGCATGCTTCATACACGTGCATAAAAAAGAATCTACAAAAACGAAAAAAAAAAACAAATTTTATAAACACATTATATTTCTGGGCAATAAAATATTCGAGAACATTCCCATACATTGAAAGGAACTTATGAAATCACACGGGCCTATTATTTTTTATCTGACCACTAATCCATTTTCACGTCCATTCCGTCCGACTGAACGTTTCCAAGTCGGCGAGTTTCTGCTTTACATCAAGATTTTAACGTATTGAGTATGATAAAATTGAATATACACACGGTATACTGATTTTTTGATGTGTACCTTATATAGTACCGTAGTTCACGTCTCGGAACCCTTATGGTTTCGTCATGTTCGTCCGTCCGTCTGTCTTCGGCTAACGTTCCAAACGGTGGTTAGTGCTGGAAAGATTTTTCGAGGATGTTAAAATAAAATAACGAAAATTATATTTTTAGTTTTTGGGTACCTAACACGTATTAGTGGGGATGACTTTTTTCTCGCGTTCACTCCACAGTTTAGGGACTTTAGGGTATCATTACATATGTTTTTTAAAAACGTTGAGAGGTTGCTAAGACGACCTTTTGATTTAGGTATCCGTTTGCGAGATATTCAACTTTAAAGCACATTTTTGTTCAAATCGCCCCCCTCCCCCTTACAATCTAAACGGCTGACTCGAAAAATCATGATGGTAGTTCATGTGTCAACTTTAAAGGAAAACTAGAACGGCTTATATAATGTAACGGAAGAAGCGGAGGGGTGCGGTAGTCAGTTGAGGAGAGGTGCGTCAGAGGCGGCTGGTCTGGACTGGTGGGTAGGAGTGGAGTGGAGAGGAGAGGAGAGTTGATTATAAAATGGCGTGACTGATTGCGGAGCGTGTATTGTTATTCTCAATTTTGTAATAACAAGTTGTATTTGCGATTAAAAGAATATTCGTTACCAGTTTTTTTAACTTAAAATCATAAACAGTTGAAATAGCAATTTTAAAATCTTAAAATTTCAAAGCTTAAATAAATTCCTAATTAAAATCTTTAAATAATAATTAAAGGCTTGTAAAAATAACTGTTAGTTCAGGAGCTGTAGATACTTAACTTGTAAAATTGCGCCACTTACTCATCTCGCCAGCTGGTCGCCGCTATGAGCGGTGACGTCGCGATCGCGCGTGTCGGGACTCTGAACCCCGGCTTATCAAATAATTTCACAATATTAAATCGAGACTGAAACTCAATTCTCGTATTTAACGTACTTTCATTTTTGTTATCATAAACTGATTTTGTGACGTTTGGACCAATCAGGCGTGGAGGAGAGGAGGAGATTAGCGGCTTGACAGATATAGCGTGTCGGGACTTGATTGTAATTGTATTATTGATGGTTTTATTTAGCAGAATTGACCCTCAGATGTTCTTATATATTTTATCATTTTTATTACTTTTTTCAGATAATATTATGTATTTTACCGGCCTTATGTTTTTTAGTATTTATAGGCTATATGACTGAATTTTTTTATTGCATAAATGAATAGTACTCTTAAATATGAGTAACTTCTCAGAAGAAACAGTACTTTTGCGATTTGTATACAAAATTCGCATTCGCAAGTCTCGTGAAAACGCTCCATAGTAAAGTCGTACCTAGCTGTGACGTCACGCTTAGGTTAGGTTAGGTTAGTGTATGTAAAAGTGTATGAAGTATGAGGCCGCAGGAACATATTTGTAAATATCTCCGATATTTGTGCGTTTAATTTCATAC
Organism: Phengaris arion; assembly: GCA_963565745.1. NCBI lineage: Eukaryota > Metazoa > Arthropoda > Insecta > Lepidoptera > Lycaenidae > Phengaris > Phengaris arion. The sequence goes on along the minus strand of OY751449.1, from coordinate 7,101,372 downwards.
TTACCATAATGAATGTTTTTGTATATTATGATGTAAATAAACTAATGATGTAGATTTTTTTACTAATTTAGCAAAAAATAACAAACTTTTTCGCACTTTTCAGATGTATCTAATTAATAAACTACACATAAAATGTTATTTTTTTTTAAGTTTACCAAGTAGATTGCCTCAATATTTCTGAGTATATTAATGAAACTAAATATTTAAGATGTAGTCATCTCCCCTATTCTATCTTTTATATAATATGTGTAGGTATATTATATATTGTTATTTTGTGTGACTTATATGAAGATGCCAGTGTGTATCTGTCGGTCGCCTGACAACAACGAGGATCCACAGAATTCCAGGGATTGCGGTATAGTTGAGTGCTATGCCGCGATCGTACATTTGAGTGGAGTCCTTTTCGCATTTCACTGTCTTATATCTGTTCTTTTTTATTATTATTATTATTTGTTTTTTGTCTATTCTTTGTTGTCTGTTAATATGTATAATCTATGTTTTCTTTTCTTCTTCTTTTTTTCTTCTTTTCTATGTGGTTAGGCAAGGGTTAGGCAAATGCTCGTTTTACTTCTTTTATTTATAATCTTATCGTGATTGTTTATGTTTAATGTCGATACTAATTTGTGATAATATTTGATAATGTGAGTGTAACTGTTGAATAAATGTTTATTATTATAATTCAAATGGCGAAATAATAAGTAAAATATTGGTATAATGGTACGAAAATTCCAAAAACATATGATATGTATAGTTTTTAAACAGAGCCAACGATACAATTGCAAGATTCGAAAATAAAATATCACGAGCAATGCCTGCCTGTTTGAGAAGACTAAATAATCTTCGAAGACCTGTAAAAAAGCCTGTCAACCAGCAGTAGGCCACAGTGGCGAAGGCTGGTCCTCCTTCATAGGGAAGCCCTAGTCTGTATAATAGATAGGGATTGGATGAGGGTCTTCAAAAGATAATGGTAAGTGAATCCGATAGGAATGCAGTCATAGGAACCCCACGCCACTGGAGGCCACCTCGGTTGACTACTCTTCTACTACTCTTACAGGGTACTCTTACAGTACATTGGTTACATTGACTTATTTGATACTGACTTCTCAATGTAAGTCAGTCAAGTCAGTATACTTCAAGTATACTTTGAGAAGAGAAGTCTCAATATAAATTGAGAATAGGTCCAGCCCCAGCAGTGAAGACGCTAGTGGTCGGTGATGATGATAATTATCGATTCCTCCCGTTGAAGGTATTTTTAATCCCAAAATGAAGGACTATAATACAGAATATTTTTAATCAATGCACTCTAATGATAGCACTAATACAGATAACTCTATCTACTTGTTCCTTTCGATTCCGTATAGGCATAGTCACCTACAACCCGGTGTACCACTGTTGAACCTTATTGCAATATAAATAAGATCTAAATGTGGGTACACTGCGTTTGTCGGCCACTGTAGACCCTAAACAATGTGCGTATTTTATTAATTAGACGTTTCGCTACGTTGTGCATATAAAGGACACTGGCGAATCCTGCCTGATTTTCCATCAAAGAGCGGCCAAGTTTCGAACATATGTGGTTTTATAGCACTTAAAAAGCTAATTTTTTGGACTTGGGAATAAAAAGTTATGAATCTCCGAATATCAGAGAATCGATGTGCAAAATACGTACTTATCTGTGGTAATCGTTGTCATCATATCTATATAGTCTATGGATATCATGCTGTAAATTGACAATTTGAGGCGTAAAAGCTCCATCTAGTGGCCCAGTAGAAAGATTTATTTTAATTGGTGTCTAAAGTCATTTTCTTTTTCTAAAGCTCAGCCGTTTCGTACTAGTTTTATGAAAAAAAAACTACTGGCAAAGCCCTTGTAATTCCTTTAATCTAAATGTTTCTGACAAAATCACTCGAGTCCGCCTGATTAAAAATCCTTAATTCTTTAACACCAATAAAAATACTCATGTAGATACTTATAACAATAAAAAAATAATCACAGCCTCTGATACTCCGTAATCATTCCAATACAATAGGATAAAAGATAAGATGGCCTTGTCTTTTAAGATAAAACAATTGCCTTTGTCCAAGATTGCGTAAGATCCCTAGGGGCAGAAAGACGTGTTAACGAAATGTTTGCAATAAGTGCGGGTTGGAATCCCAGTTGGGCTTCAACGTTTGTTTGTATTTAGTTGTTATTTAATCTTCAGAGTTTGAAGTGAAGGAGCTGTTAGATTGACTGTCAGTAGAAAGATATTTGAGAAAATACCGAGTGAAAAATGAGCAATATTAAAGTTTAAAAATAGGTCTGGAAACGTGGTTTAGGTACCTATGTAAAATTAGAAACACCTATGGAAAAAATATAAATAATTTGAATTGTAGTAGGTATTTAAATACTACTAACTAGAAAAAAGCGTACTGTTTTAAAAACAGTACGCTCTTTTCTTTCTTTACGCTTAGATATACTTTGAATTACGTAACGTAATTTTTATCTAATTATCGCAAATAAACAGAGTGATTCAAGATGATGGTTTATATGTAGGTATAATACATGCACATGCATGCAATGCTCTTCAAACTTTTGCAATGAAACGTGTATCTTCTCGTGTCCTGAATAAAATTCATTTTGATTTGCTAATTTACGCAGCGCCGCTTCGAGTGCCTATCGACTAGTTTCGTTGTAAGCTGACTCTAAGTAATAATATAACAATAATTTTAAAACTGCCCACTTAAAACTTGTTAGCAGTATTAGTATAGGATAATAATATGAGGGTTTCTGTTTGTCTTTCTCGGAATCTCGGTCGTACCCTACTGTGACAATGTTGTTTCAGCATAAAACCGAGAAAACATTACGAAGAATGACCGCAAACTTGCTACCAGTTTTACAATCTACTAATAGTTTTCAGATAGCTAATTTATATGTTTTGTTTCCGTCACTCAATATAAATTAAGCAGCGACAAAAGTTCCGTATAAGCTATTCGACACTTATTTGAAGATTGTGTATCAGCTATTGTTAGGCTGTTGTCCTTATCTTCATCATTATCATCAACTGCCGTGCCTTGGGTTTTATCGCGAAGTGAGATAGAGATAGAGTTGTCCGCGTTAAGCTATACCTACGAGGGCGGGTCAATAAGTCCGTGACTTTTGGAATAAAACACAGATTTTTTGATAAATAAATCATTTTATTTTTCAACGTAGTCCCCCTTGAGCTCTATACACTTTGTCCAACGCTTCTCCAATTTTTTTATCCCTTCCAAAAAATATGATTTGTCGAGGTCCTCAAAATAGGCCTTTGTTTGCGAGATGACTTCATCATTGGAGTCAAATCTTTTTCCACCGAGCCATTTTTTCAGGTTTGGGAACAAGAAGTAGTCACTCGGAGCCAAATCTTGAGAATAGGGTGGATGTGGGAGCAATTCATAGCCCAATTCATGGATTTTTGCCATGGCAACTGCACATGTTTGCACCCTTGCATTGTCTTGGTGAAAAAGAACTTTTTTCTTGGCCAAATGAGGTCGGTTTTGTTTTCAAATCCTCATTGAAGCGGTCCAATAAGTTGGCATAATATTCCCCATTAATTGTTCTTCCCTTTTGAAGATAGTCAATGTGGATTATCCCACGTGCATCCCAAAAAACAGTCGCCATAACTTTAGTGGCTGACAAACCCACCTTGGCCTTCTTTGGCGCCGATTCACCCTTAGAAACACACTGTTTTGACTGTTGTTTGGTCTCTGGTGTGTTGTGATGGATCCATGTTTCGTCCACGGTTAAAAAACTCCTCCATATTGTGATTAAACAACGCCAAACCTTCCTGTGAAGTTGTTACACGATTGCGTTTGTGGTCGACTGTGAGCAAACGCGGCACCCATCTTGCGGAAAGCTTTCTCATGCCCAAGTGATCATTCAAAATTGAAACCACTGAGCCATGCGAGATGCCTATGGCTTCCACAATCTCTTGCACTTTTAATCTTCGGTCGGCCAACACCATATCGTGAATTTTTTCGATTGTTTCGGGTGTAGAGACCTCAACTGGGCGTCCAGGACGTTCGGCATCTTCAGTGCTTGTACGGCCACAACGAAATTCAGTAACCACTTTTTTACCATTGAAATCGATGGTGCAGAGTCCCCATAGTATTTATCAAGCTTAGCCTTGGTCTCGGTAATGGTTTTTTTTCGCAAAAAATAATGCTTAATAAGCACACGAAATTCCATTTCTTCTTTCCATTGTTTCCTTAAGTTACTGGATAGTCTGATAAAGATAGCTGTAAAACACAAACTAACTGACGCAGCAAGTTCAAATTTTGATAGGAGTCAACTGACAGATGCCTGTTGACAGGAGTAGTGTTGCTTTTTCAGTAAGGAGGTTAGAAATTCAAAAAGTCACGGACTTATTGACCCGCCTTAGTACATACAGATAGTTACGTGTATGGCTAGCATTAGGCTACTGTGGATTGGCATGAACAAAACCAATTTTGTCCATAAGAAAAAAGATCTCAAAGTTACGAAAACATTTTTCAAATCATAGTCACGCATTCGTTTTAAGCAAATCTGAGGAAAGTTTCATTAGATTTTTCATCGACCAACAGATTCTCCGCCCTTATTGTCGGTACTATCGAACAAGTTGCCGCTCGATCAGGCGTAAGATGAGATTTTAACTTACGTAGTTCAACCACGTCTGCAGTCGTTGCGGTCACTACCATTGTGTACATATATTTTGAGCCGTCCTAGTACAAAGGAAAATTTAACTTTGTCGACACTGTACCTAACTACAGAGAACAGCGAGATTTTTGCGGAAACTTTACTCGTGTTAGGTACGTATGGCTGAAATTCCGTTTAATTTATTCCAAAATTTCAACATTAGTCCGATAGTAATCAAATTATTGACACGGGAATGTATTGGACGTCTGATATCTGGTCATGACATCACCGACACACGACACGCCTGTTAATATCGCACTATGTCAAATTAGTGAACCAAACATTCATTGGCATCAAAGTAATTAGCTTAGGGGTCATTTCACAGCGACATGTATAGTTATTTACTATTAAAAAGCGCGCACCGCGTCGCGTCATGTCGCATCCTCGTGTGAACTGACCCTGAAACAGAGTTCTGAAATTGGTCGTATTGTTACTGTTTAGTAATTCCCGACGCAATGATAAGCCACTGAAGAGAACAATATTCTTATACTTTAAACGCGACAATTTGGTATAAGTATAGTATAGTAGTATACTTATACTACTATACTATACTTATACCAAATTGTCGCGTAAAATATATACAGTTATACGAGGGCTGCACTAAAAGTATCGGGAATGGAATATTTCCACTGTTTCTGTCATATTAAAATCATTTTAATTTAAAACTCCTTGGTTTTAAAAATCGAATACCGTTTATTTATTTTAAAAAAAATTCCGGTCTTGTCACAAGGTCTTGTCAAACTTGTTTAGTCGTTGAGAAAATGGAATTGACTCGAGAAAATTCTAGAGCGATGATTTATTATGACTTTCGAAGTGGTTTAACACTAAAACAGTGTGTTGACCGGATGATTTCTGCATTTGGTAATGAAGCCCCATCCAAAACCACAATTTATCGCTGGTTTTCTGAATTTCAACGTGGACGTGTCAAGCTCAGTGATGATCCCCGTCAAGGTCGTCCAAAAACTGCAGTCACCCAAGAAAACGTTGATGCTATGCGTAAGCTGATTGAGGAAGATCGACATGTACATACCGCGAAATTCAGTCAACTTTAGACATTGGCATGAGTCAAATACAAATAATCTTGCATGAACAATTAGGTGTAAAAAAGTTGTTTTCCCGATGGATACCGCATTTGCTCTGTGAAGAGCAAAAAGCGGCTCGCGTTACTTGGTGCGTCAGAACTCTCGAAAGATTCCACGCAGGATCCTCAAATGCTGTATACAACATCTTATCAGGTGACGAATCCTGGATATACGCGTACGAACCCGAAACAAAAAACCAGTCAAGAGTTTGGGTGTTCGAAAATGAGTTTAAGCCAACAAAAATTGTTCGTTCACGGAGTGTTGCAAAAAAAATGGTGGCCACGTTTGTCTCCAAAACCGGCCATGTTGCAACTATTCCTCTTGAGGGACAAAGAACGGTTAATGCAGAATGGTATGCTAACATTTGTTTGCCACAGGCCGTTTCTGAACTCCGTAAAGAGAACTGCAACCGCCGCATCATCCTCCATCACGACAATGCGAGTTCTCACACCGCGCACAGAACAAGAGTTTTTAGAGCAAGAAATCATAGAATTATTAGACCATCCGCCGTACAGCCCCGACCTAAGCCCTAATGATTTCTATACTTTCCCTAAAATAAAGAATAAATTGCGTGGTCAGAGATTTTCATCACCTGAAGAAGCTGTGGACGCCTACAAAACGGCCATTTTGGAGACCGTACTTCCGAATGGAATGGTTACTTCAATGATTGCTTCCATCGTATGGAAAAATGTGTAAAATTTCGCGGAGAATACTTCGAAAAGCAATAAATACATTTTTAAATAGTAATGTTGTGTCACTTCCTTGATTCACGAAATTTTCAGTGCCGCCCTCGTATATAAAGTATCGTACCGTATCTCGGAAACGGCTGCAAGTATTTACATGAAATTTAGTATCCAGATACTTTGGGGGAGAAAAATCGATCTAGCTAGGTTTTATCCCTGGGAAACTGGGCAATTTTAAGCTACATAATGTGTTTTTTCTTTCGTCGTGCAACAGTATATCAATTTTTTTAACTCTATTATATCAGTCCGATTGGCAGATTGGTATACTTCTGTATAATTTTTGCTTTGTTCGAAAATTTGGAATGCGGTGGGTTCGAATCCCGGTCGGACAAATGTGTTTGTGATTATTTTTATTTGTATTAGAACTCCGACCAAAGCTCGGTTACCCAGGTACTGAACATTTAAAACCAATTGCCGTTTTATATTGCCGTGTATTTTCCTTGTAATATTAAGGGGCATCACAGACGGCGAAAATTCTATAATATTTTATGTTAAGATAGAGTTTTTTTCTGGTTTTTGTAGTTTGTTTAGTAGTTTAAATTTTTTTTTATAGTTTTTTTAGTAGGAAACGACGCGAATTTCGTAGTTTCGTAAAAATAGAGTTGGCAACACTGTATCTAGCTAGGCACGATGGCCGCGATTTTTTTGTTTTTGATATGACGAAACTATAAGGGTCCGAGACGTGAGCCACGGAACCCTAAAACTGTGTTGTAACCTTCCTTAAGCAGTTTATACCAAAAATACTCCATTAGCCTAACTTTTATGGGCATTCAATAGCCGTGTAATAAATGAGACGAAACCTTGTCCATAGACTCGGGGACCCCTTCACGAGAATTTCTTACTCTGTAGATTGGCATCGTAAATTTCGACAAGGACGAAATTGAGCAAATTAAATCGACCCGAACCAAACAACCTTACCCTCATATATGTACACTCTACAGGTTACAGACTGCATAATAAAGAATGAGAATAAAGAAAAAGGAACATTGAGTTATAATGTACTACGTACTAGAGAAGACGCCTCAACTCGATTGTTTGTAACACAAGTTAGAGCGCGCGCACTCCAACTCACTTAGTCTGTGCCGAGCGCTTGCTGCAACGTGACACGTTTGAGTGAAGTTTTGTTTTTTTAAATTATGCCTTCGTGTGCATTGAGATACTGTTCAAACAACTCCAGAAACATAAGTAAAAGTCAAGGAGTGACTTTTCACCAGTAAGTTCATTTATTATCTTTAAAACACGCTTAATTTAATTATAATTTTTCAATTGCAACGCGTCACCGCGGTGGCGGCCATGTTTACGTGAATGTCAAAGAGAACATAACACCCCCCGCTTGTCCCGCGCATACCCCGCCGTCATCAAGTGCGCGCCCTATCTTTTGTTTGAGATAGCTTCTCTAGTACGTAGTACGAGTACATTATAACTCAATGAAAAGGAACGAGCAATATTGCAGTAGTCTCTTATGATAAAGAAGAATAGGCTATAGTATATAGCCTATATAAACGTAATGCGTAGCGTAATATAGTTGCATTACGTTTTAATTTACATTTTAAAATAATTTTATATGCTTACTTTAAAACTTGACAATCTTGGATATTATTTTTAATCGTAATCTCGGAAACGGCTGCAAGTATTAATTACCTTGGAATTTTCTATGCAGGGAATTTTCGGGGAGAAAAATCGATCTAGCTAGGTCTTATCCCTGAGAAACTGTGCAGTTTAAAGCTATATTTTAATTATAATATATACTATTACGACATCATTATTCCGACTGGCAGTTTTTTATGCGTATGTACAATTTTTGCTTTGTTCGAAAATTCGGTATGTGATTGGGTTCGAATCTCGGTCAGATTAATATTTTTGTGATTGTTTTTAAATTTATCAGAACTCTTTACGTACCCAGGTACCTACTAAATATTTGAAGTACATGGGACACAAAACTGACAGCTTGGTAATGAAAAAAAACGAAGCGGTGGTAATTCAGCTGGCAGGTTACTCATTTGCAAAAAATCAATCTAGGTAACGTCTAAGTTATAACATCCCCCTTCTTGCGTCGGGGGTTAAAAATGACTTTTAAATGCTTCGTGCAGAACTAAATCTATCCAATGAGACTTGCACTTTTCTATCCATAGTTTATAGATATTAAAGGAGGTAGTAGGTACTTTGACCGTCATCAGCACATTTTCACAGGATACGGGAACGACAGTAAAAGCCAAGATCGGTTTGCGGTTATTTTCTTTGAAAGTGTATGATCTTTTTTATTATAGGCACGAGTGAAATGTAAGGGAGAGTTCTGTGGAACTCTGAAAATTATTCTGAATACCTTATTACCCCTAAAATATCTAAAGGTCAAATATTAAAACACTACGTAAAATAAAAGGCCCCACGTCACATGCTTTCATTTTTATGGTTCCGTAGTTCACGTCCCTTATGGTTTCGTCATTTCCGTCCGTCCGTCCGTCTTAAGGCTTATCATCCAAAAGGTTAGTGCTAGAAACATGAACTTTGCATATGTGTATTTTTGTCAGAGACAGTAACAGCCTGCGAATATTAGGAAGTTTTTGAGATCCGGCCTCAAAAATTTCGAATTGTCTCATTATAACGTTTCGCACAGAAACTTTTGGCACATGATATTACCTATATCCACACACCACAGCTGATTTCAAAACGCGACATGTTAAAAACATATTTATTTAAAAACATATGCCCTCTGTAATTGATTTTGCGAAACTTTCTATTTTGAGCTTTACAGGACTTAGTAGATACTGGGTAGTTAGTACAGTATCTGGTTACTATTCTCATCTAAACTATGCAAATATTCATAACACTGTTAAGTCCGGATCAAATCCGCCCAAAACTGGATAAATCCGGGGGAATTCGCCTCAAACTGGAATTACCTACGAATCTATTTCCGCTCGTGAAGGAAAAAGGGCAACTTCATACGGTTATTATTATTACATCCATCTGCGTTATTGAATTAGATAATAACAATAATATTATCGTAACCATATTATGATGTGGACGTTTTTGTATAATGGAACGTTGTTTTAGATTAGTCTTGTGTTTAAACGGTTAGGATTCCGTAGTGAATAAGAAATTATTGTACTATGAGATTGAGTTTGAGATTGTAATATTAGATTATTATTCTTATTGTACCTGAAAATCGGCCCACGGCGTAAACTAACGGGTGTGCATACGTTCATCGTACACAGTAATATTACGATATGATATAAATTTTGTCAGTAAGAATATAAGGGTAGTCCGGCCGACCTGGGATTTTAGTCCATTATATCGACTTACCCGTTTTTAATACCACCTTGAAACGTTAATTTGTGTTAGCCAATAAACTAGTCAAGATCTTTAATCAATGCAGGTTTGTAGTGTTAAGATTTGGAAGAGATCCATTGTTAAATTTAAATATCTATATTATATACTTGCTTGCGTCCTTAAAACTCGTAGAAAATAAAGATTTTTAAACTGTTTCGATTTAATTATTCAGCCGATTAATTTTAATTTTGCGTAAATTATAAATTATTATTTTGTAGTAGGTAGTTACTTAGAACAATGACGAGTTCGCGGGTTAAAGCTATCAAATAATTGTTAATTTTAAACCAAGTAATAATAATATCAATAATATTAATTAGGTATGTTACATTATTAATTGGAAAATCAACTTCATATAGAAATAATATAACTTGGGCTTTAGGAAAATGAAAATGCGAAAAGCGGTTATATGCTCTACATAATTTCATAACATAAAGTTATTTTCTTAGCATATTAATGTACTAATTACAAGGTCAGTAAATACTGAGTAGGTTTAAGCCTCGGTTAAATGATAAATACTGATTTGTAGTAGGTAGGTAGTAGTTTTGTCAACGAGTTTAAAACAATTGTAACGTACGGACTTATGGAGTCACGAACACAGTCAATGTTTACATTTTTTCAAACAAATCTACTGCCGCCTACCGGTTCTTTAGATACCTAGTAGGTACTGAAGATGCGATGTAATTGATTGCAAATCTTTAAAATATATATATATATATATATATATATATATATATATATATATATATATTATATATATATATATATATATATATATATATATATATATATATATATATATATATATATATATATATATATATATATATATATATATATATATATTTCTAGATAGACGTGTAGTAGGTACGTCTAAGTAGAAGTAACCTAACCAAAGCATGTCAGGACATCAGTGGCGAAGGCTGGTTCTCCTTCATAGGGAAGCCCTAGCCTGTATAATAGGTAGGGATTTGGATGAGGGTCTTCAAAAGGTAGGTGGTAAGTAAAGCCGATAGGAATGGAGTTATAGGAACCCCACGCTTCTGCAGGACATGTCTAAGGAGGGTTCCGTAACTATAAACACGTAATTCCTTTTTTTTAAATTTCCTCAAAACTTACGGTCTGATTTCGTTCGAAATAATTTTCCTAAAGAGTATTTAGCATGATCTATCAGCATGAAAAATTGCAAGTTTCTCAGTTTCATAGTTTATAAATGCCAGGGGGGAGACCGACTTATAAACCACTTTGGAGGCCGAACCACTTTGAAACGTTGCCTTTATCTTAAAATAAATATTCAACGATGGGGTAGAATGAAAAAATATTTTTATTCCCACTTCACATGTATGGCGAGCCACCCCTAAAATATAAAATTTTTTAATGACCAAAACCGAGATCCAGGCACAATATATAACTATATCAAATTTCATCAATTTGTATTAATAAATACAGAAGCTAGAAGAGCGGACAGACAGATAGACGGACGGATAGAGCGAAACTATAAGGGTTCCTTGAGTATTACGGAACCCTAGGAACGAAATGTAGTAAATCAGTTGATATTAAAATTCCGTCATATTTTGTACACGGATTTGCATTTTGAACTGCATAATTACACTTCTTAATTAAAACCTTTTAAGCAAATTGACTGTGATAGGATAGGATCGCGAAATGAATAGAATAGAATGTTTAATTACGTTCATTAGAAGTCCGTATTAATTACATATTAAAATATGATTTATATTTTATTTATGAAAGAATGAAACAAAACTGTAGTTTGCAATATCCGCCATAATATCGTAGGTACATCTTAATTTTTTACAGTTATAATCAACTTACAACTCTTATTTACAATTAATTTCAAACTCTAATTTTGTTTTTAAAATAAATTAACTTAAATCTATTTTACTGTATAATAATGACTTTGATATTTTAATAATTAAAATTGATCTCTTGAGACCGTAGAGACTTAATAAGTTCTTATGAGGTATAAGTAGGTAAAAAGAAAAAGAATCTATACAAACCAGTGTAACTAGAACTCCACAAAACCACCACAATAACACAAAATATGTACGTTTGTTTATATGTAACCCGCGACGTAAGGTCAGTCAAATTGGACACCGCAACGCCGACTGCACCAACTAAATTGTCAAATTATCATTGGCAACGGACGCGTACAGAATTAGTCCTATGACGTACTCTCAGAGGTAACTACATCGCTTTAGTGTTTAGTTTAATAGGCCTATATATACGTATGGGTCACTTTACACCGCGACGATATATGCTAGGCAGGCATCTTGTCAATATATCGACGGGGATGTCACGGGAGAACAAAACATTTATTTGCATGCCAGGTATGTAACGTTCACGTTCAGTTCACACAGCGACGATACGCGGCGCTGCATTTTTAACAAGAGCTATTCAAAATTACATTTTATTCACTACACATTTAATATGACATCAGTCATACACTACACATGCGCTGTGCAGCGCGGTGCAATCTGACATTCGAACTCTAACAATGGAGCGTGTATCTTCTTGTGTCCAAATGTATGTACCACCGTAGCGGCTAAGCTACTGGGCCGATTTCAGTGAATGAGGTGTCAATGATTCGTAATAACAGCCCGGGTAACATAGGCTATAATATAATATTTTACGTGGTTGGGTCATAGTTTTTTATAAAAATTGTACTTATGTAGACTGCGCTTCCTTTTGGCTTCGTCGTAGTCAGGTAAAAAGGAGATTGCTAGTCGGTTACATTACATATAACCCTGTCTCATTTTCTTAAAAAGTATAACTGAAATAATATTTAAAAATCTGTTGTTTTTCCTTCTGAATGCACTCCAAATAAAATAGATCCTTTCATCGAATCCTTTACAGATACAAAGAATGGAGAATGCAGCAAATGAACCAATAAATATATCCAGGCGCTATTCGACGAAAGCTCTTTCTTTGTTATTTTCCGCTCACAATTTCTAATACTAACTAGCCTGTAAATGGTTTCTGCATTGTGTAGTTTTTAGACTGTAAAAATTAAAGAAAAGAGAATAGAACTTGTGTTTATTTGAAGCTATGTAATTGCACTTATGTGGCTGTACTTTTCTTTCCTTGTTGGGAATTTTTAACCTGCAGGTCGATTCAAGTAATTAAATGCTACAATAATACAGTTTCGATGCAGTTTCGATATGTCAAATCAGCAAAATGGTATTCTCATAAACGTCAAACCAATGTTTAACGCGTTATATTTGTCCAAACTCCAAAAAACATGACATATCAAGACGATGTATTTATAATTCGTTGAAAGTAAATTGAAAGTCGAAGTTAAATACGAGAGTAGCGGTTCAAGTGTGAGTGTAAGTGTTGACTTACGCTCGAAATTAATAACGTATCTAAAATCTTAAATTGACTTCAATCTCAAATTCTCAAACAAAAATTGACGTAAATTGACGTGAAGTTAATCCTAGGATCGTTGAAATGTATTGAAATCTTGATATCAGATAGCTAAAATGAGATTAATATTGATTATTAATTTAGGGCGTTACACAATACATATCCCAATAAAAGGTTGCTATTTTTGGGAGAAGTATTTATTAGCTTCAATAATTTGAGACAGATTTTTCTAGAGTCACTGTTTTTAAGATACATTTTAAATGGCCCTAGGTGTGTCTCTCTCTCTGATTCTCAAAATATATAAAGATTCTATATGACATAGGTAGATTGAAAAGTCCCAAATTGGGTAAAGCTTTTCTTAAAACTTGACAAGTTTCCTTACGAAAAATGTACGTTTTGGAACCAGCTGCCAGTGTGATGTCAACGGCCTCAGCAGCCAAGATTCGTTTCATCACTAGATACCTATATCTCTATTTTATTCGACTTTCAATTTTTTTTTCTGTCTGTAGGTCTTTAAATATTATCAGAAATCATGTGCCCAAATGTTCTGCAATTGATTTTACAAAATTAATATACCTAACCACCCAATAACCAATATTCCTATTGAAACCCTACCTCATATAACTCACGTATTCTCACAAGATCATTCACTTAGCTCACGGCCCCAGATGTAGTCGTAAACGCACCAAGAACGTGCGTTATTTAGCATACACCGTAAAAATGTACAGACAGGTACAATATTTTTAACGTGACTTAAATTTAAATCATAAAAAAAAATGGCAGTTTCCTTTACACACCATAACAAAACTTAAAAGATTCTTAAAACGTGACCGTCAGTATAAACTTTATAGTGAATAACACACAAAATAACGTTTCTAGACACCTTTATTTCACGTTGAAAAAACATGAAATGTGCGAAATGAACGAAAAAACATGGTGGATGACAGTAGGTATTCTGGTTATCTCTTTTATTTACCTATTACTTAATATTTTCAGTTTTCGATGCCTAGATGTGTCAAGATATTTTATTATTTTGTTATTTATAAGTTTACACGCTAGTGCGTGTAATTTGAGCAACATTTTAACAAACAAAATGACCGTATTTATGCTCAAAGCTCTAAGGAAGCTTCCCAATTAGTCGACAGAGTGCAACGTGGGCACTATCCGACTTCAGTGATGGTTTGGTGGGGTATTAGCTATGAAGGAGTGACTGAGCCATACTTTTGTGAAAAATGTATCAAAACATCGGCACAAGTGTATCAAGATACCATTCTTGAGAAGGTAGTGAAGCCCCTTAACAACACCATGTTCAATAACCAAGAATGATTCTTCCAGCAAGACTCGGCGCCGGGTCATAAAGCTCGGTTTACGCAGTCTAGGTTGGAAACGAACGTTTCGGACTTCATCAGAGCTGAAGACTGGTCGTCGTCTAGTCCCGATCTTGTGAAATCTTGAACGTGAGCACTATCCGACTCCAGTGATGGTTTGGTGGAGTATTAGCTATGAAGGAGTGACTGAGCCATACTTTTGTGAAAAAGGTATCAAAACATCGGCACAAGTGTATCAAGATACCATTCTTGAGAAGGTAATGAAGCCCCTTAACAACACCATGTTCAATAACCAAGAATGATTATTCCAGCAAGACTCCGCGCCGAATCATAGAGCTCGGTCTACGCAGTCTTAGTTGGAAACGAACGTTTCGGACTTCATCAGAGCTGAAGACTGGCCGTCGTCTAGTCCCGATCTTAATCCGCTGGATTATGATTTATGGTCAGTTTTAGAGAGTACAGCTTGCTCTAAACGCCATGATATTTGGAGTGCCTAAAACAATCCGTACAATTGGCAGTGAAGAATTTTCCCATGGACATAGTGCGTTCTTCTATTGATAACTGGCCTCAACGTTTCAAGGACTGTATTGCAGCCAATGGAGACCACTTCGAATAAGCTTTTTATATTTTAAATCGTTTTATAATTATGTATTTAACTAACACACTGTAAAAGTAATAAATATTATTTGCAATAGATTTTTTTTTCTTTGTTTCAGTATTTATGGCTAGGTATACTACTAGTATGATAATAGTTTTCGTCATGTCTATCTGTCTCTATATTCTGCACGACGACCGATTGCCCGCAACCCAGTTGGCGCGGCCGCCGCGCGCGCCGACAGACGCGCTCGATTTACGGTCACACCTTTTTATAGGTCGTCTATACAGTTTGTATACAGGGCGAAGTATGTTTGTAATTTATCTACACTATATTTTTTTTCATAATTAATATTAAAACTGAGAGAAATATTCACGCAAAAAGAAATTCCGCGGAAGCCGTACACTATGCCGCAAATAAAAAGTAACATACGTCCAAATTTCATCAATGTCGGTCCAGTAGTTTCGGAGCCCATTCAATAAAAACACACAAACAACTTCCTTCTCTTTATTATTAGTATACTTTAACTCTTATTGTTAAATAGCAGAGGGCTTATGATGATGACGATGACAATACCGTACCCTAGTACCTAGTGTGTAGAAAAACAATGTTGTTCAACAAAAGGGAATCAATAAACTGCCACTGCGTTGGCAAAGATGCAGTGATTGCATGGGTGATTACTTCAATTAATACAAATAAAAAATACATGAAAAAAATTAATTTCAATTTTTTCATACAAAACGGCAATTTCATAGATAAAGATCGCGCGTTGTCGTGCAGGAGCAGCGGAGACGAGCGATTGACCAATTCTGGTTGGAAATGTGCCAGCTTCTCCATCATTGTGTTCAGTTCTTCACAGTACACATCTGCAGTAATGCTCACCCCGTTTGGTAAGAAGCTGTGACGAATCACACCGGCGCTAGACCACCAAACAGTGACCATCACTTTTCTAGGGGTAAGTTTTCGTTTAGGGCATTGTTTAGGTGCTGAACCAGGATCCAACCAACTTTCTGAGCACTTGCGGTTATCAAACAGAATCCATTTTTCATCGCAGGTAACAGTGCGGATCAAAATTTCTTAATTTGTGTGTCTGTTGAGTAGTGCAAGGCACGTCTCGACGCGTACTTCGCGCTGGCTATCATTGAGTTCGTGGGGCACCCATTTGTCAAGCTTTTTTACCTTGCCAATTTGACGCAAATGGACCAATATTGTTTTGACGCTAACGTCGAAAGCTGCTGCTAATTCAGCCGTAGATTGTGTATCATCAGCTTCCACAATCGCCTTTAATTCGTCATTGTCGACCAAAGTCTTCGGACGACCGCGAGGTTCATTTTTCAGGTCGAAATTTCCAGAACAGAAGCAAGCAAACCAATAACAGGTGGTGCATTGGTTTGTAGTGTAAGCTCCGTAAACGTCGTTTATGTTGTGTGCCGCTTGTGCCGCGTCGCTGCCACGACGGTACTCATATTCCATAATTACTCGAATTTTTAACGTATCCATGATGACGAAAAAGATTTAAATGCGATGA
Organism: Phengaris arion; assembly: GCA_963565745.1. Classification (NCBI taxonomy): domain Eukaryota; kingdom Metazoa; phylum Arthropoda; class Insecta; order Lepidoptera; family Lycaenidae; genus Phengaris; species Phengaris arion. The sequence continues at coordinate 7,084,696 of OY751449.1, read as the reverse complement.
AAATGTAACACTAATCAATAAACAAATGACGACTTTTGGAAAAAGAATTCCATGTTTTTAAAATAAAATTAATTTGAAATTAGAATTCTTAGCCAAACAAAAATTATTTTGATTTGAAAATCTAATATCGTAACGAGGGGCAAATAATGAAAATGTCTTCACAAGTTTGACACCTGATTTTTGTGAGGAGTCGTTTGATCGCAGGCGTCGCATTATCATAAGATATTAGGAATATTAATCATGGCTGACAGATACTGGAGCAGGCTTGTGGGGGAATACTTACTCTTGATACAAGGATATAAAATAAATAACAGAAGAAAGATCTAATAGATATAATAGTTACCTTATTGCAGTAGGTAAGTAGAATAACTCCCAAATGTATTTCAAATAGTATATATTGCTAACGCGCTCCTATCGCGTACCTGTGTAAACGCGATAGCAATATATTCGTGTGCGAGTGAAGGTGACAAGTACCTACCGATGAGTTATTGTACGAAATTCTACGTGCTCCGCGACCGCACCTTAGCACTACAACAAGGTGGTGTTATAAGTTTGACGTGTCTGTCTGGGTGTAGCTGTGTGTGTGTGTCTGTCCGTTACATTGTATCTCCCAAACGGATGAACCGATTTCGATCTAGTTTATTTTGTTTGAAGCTGACATGATCGAGAGTGTTCTAAGCTATAATTTATCATCATCAGCTCACTCACTGCTTCACAATTCTTGGGTTAATTAATTTTTTTCATTTGGTTAGTTAAGTTGGTTAAGTTTAAGAAATGTTTATGAGTAATCTAGGCCCTAGCATATAAGAAGAATAGGTTTTACCGCTTACGAACATAATTTAGGTTAATCTTTCTTTTGTTTATGTATGCCAGATCTATTAAGTTTGGCGCCTCATCACTCTACCAGTAATTATGACGGAATAAGACACATCACAGTATATTGTATTTTTGCTCCTTTCTTTCTTATTCTCTTGGTAAAGATTTTTATCCATAATAGGTAAGTGTTAATATTATAAATACATAATAAATTATTTCGTGAAAAATATAAATCGTCAAAATAAATCGGGGACAACTATTACTTATTATATTGATACAAGATACTCATCTATGTCGTTAAGTCAACTTACCACATTGAGTCAACATATGTCTCCGTCCCTGTTTTTATTAAACCGTAAATGAGTTAAGCAAGTAGGATTAAAAATTATACGATGCTGTAATAGGAAATCATAGAACACTATACTCTATAGCAGTATCAAAACGCTAGATAAAAGGGATCTATTTTCCAAGTTTCTACGGTCGTTCTTAACATAAAGTACCTTTGCGCGACTATTCCCCAGATATTGCAAGAGATATTGGAAAAATTACGTCTTCTAGGGTTATAATATAATAATGATATGAGCTAGATTTCATACTGGTTTCTTCATTCATAGGTTTCGGAGATGATCATTGACTTAATTTATATAAACTTAACCATTTTAGCCCGATTTTAGGTACTTCTTTAAATAGACGTATTATTTAAATATCCTGTGTTTTATGTACTATCTATCCAGTAAGTTCGTTTTAGCAGAAACATACAAGATTTGATCCCCGGGGATAAACTAGTCATTTTTTTATAAATAATTCGAACATTAGATAAAATTGTTTACTACACACAACAATATAATCAATACTATAAGAACTAAATTACAATATGACGTAAATTCTTGGCCAGTAAAATTATATTTCAACTAGTTTTCTGTCGCTTACTTTATGTTTTGTTAGTAAAAATATGGTTTTAAGGCTGTCATTAACTGCAAGACTAAAATTCTAAATCGTAAGTACTTAATCTATATAATATTGCTCCTCGCATCGATTTCGGTGACGGTTTTATTTAAACCAGGCCAGCTATTTTGTACCTTTTTTATTTTTGTAACTCAATAATTATGATTGTGTGCCGTCGTGAGATCGCGAACTTACAAGGGGGTCACGGAAGATCAGGCGCCACGGCTTGCCGCGGTCGAAGCCTGAGTGGCATCCCTTTAAACACATGGTGTGGGCATTGCATAGCCTTAATCAGCTGTGTTTTTAAAACTGTCTCTTTTCGTATTCTTTGAATGATATAGTGCGTTAGTGTATAATTTACTTGTTTTTTGTTAAAATTTGGCTGTGTCATGTCCCTTGTGTGTTTAATAAAGATATTTTTATTTTTATTATATTTATTTTTATTTTATTTTAACGCAAGAGTTATTTTTATAGTGCCCAAGTGTGTGCGAAGTACACAACGATACTCTATTTCTTAAATCTCGAAATTTAGTGGAAAGGATAACCGACACCGACGGCGAGAGATCAGGCTCAGAGCCGACTCTTTACATGCCCCTCCGACGCATGGATCATCTTTCTTGTTAGACAATCAGGTGATCAGCCTGCATTGTCCTAACCAAACTTGGAGACAACATTTTTTGTTGTTCCAACGCGGGAATCGAACCCACGACCTCCGAGTCGAGTGCCAAGCTCTAAACCAGTGGACCACGGAGGCAAGTACTACTTAACATTTAAAACTTACCATCAGCTCTCTCCGCAGCTTGTCCAGCTCGTGAGCGGAAGGCGGCGCGGGCTGGACTCTTCCTCTTCTCAACTCTTCCAGCTGCCTCGTCAGCTCCTCCACCTTGGCCACCGCCACCGAGAGCTCCTTTTCCTTCTCATTGAAGAGTGCCCGGATTGACTCTAGGTCACTGGCTATAAGCAAAGAAAAACATATTATATTCCAGAATATGATTTCGAAATCTGTAGACTGTATTATCCAAATATTTCAAACTAAGGATGGGCTATGACGTAGGTACATGAGACGGAACAAATCTTCATACAAAAAAAGTTACGCCATCTTGATTTCACCATAAGCACCTCAAATGTCAAAATGGCCCCAAAAAACCACAAAAGTGTGGCCATTTATGTGGGGACCGTTTTTACATCAACATGCCTTATCTATAATATATACGTCAATGTAATTATCAGTAAATTTATTAACATACAAATATAACGAACATCGTCACACACAACACACACACACGCACACCACCCACACCCACAACACTCACACCTACAACACACACACACACACACACACACACACACACACACACACACACACACACACACACACACACACACACACACACACACACACACACACACACACACACACACACCCATATTCACCTACAGACGTACATACGCGATCGCTTTCCGAATAGCTTTTAAGATAAGTATTGTAAATTGACTCAAGATTAAAAAGAAAAAATCTTTTGTAATAATAAGCGTATTAAGTTTTAAATATATAGCGGTGGTGAAGTCGGCGGTGTTGTGCTGTGTTATGTTCTTTTACATATTCTTGTATAAAACACATCAAAAATCAAACAGTCGGAAGTATAGATTTTATGTTTTCTATGATACAATATACCATAAACGAAAATATGTTATCGGAAATCTATAATCATATAAATGTCTATATTCCGGGAATTATTATTTAGCAAGGGCCAGTTCACACCGTTACGACACGCGACGATGCATTTTTATGCTAACTGTTCAAAATAGAACTTTATTTACTACACAAAAAGTTACACGTTTCATATGACATCAGTCATACACTGCACATGCGCTGTGCAGCGCGGTGCAATTTGGCATTCGAACTTTTAAAATGAAACGTGTATCTTTTTGTGTGATAAATAAAGTTCCTTACCGCCGCGTCTCCTTACTTTTCGTTACGGTGTGAATTGACCCTTAGGCCACTTCAGCGGCAGCTGCGACCAATTTAAAAGCTCCATGGGAATATCGAAGCTTTCTGTTACAGGACCCAATATAGAGCTTAATTGTCTGCGATCCTTTACCGATTCTCAATTAAAATGTGTCGATGATCAATAACAAATTGTATACCTATTTGTTATATACACTAATGTTAAAAAGAGGAAAGACTTGTTTGTTTGTTTGCATTGAAAAGGCTCCGAAGCTACTGGACCTATTTTCATGGAAACATGGGGATGGACAGGCTACTTTACCGCGGTCAATTATGTACGATTTCCGCGAGATTCTATTTTTCGCTTACGAAGTCACGGGAAATATTTAGTGGTGAATTTTTCAACTGCGCATGGCAGATGCGATCACGAACTATATAGTATTAGCGAAAAATTCTTAAAATACTTGCGAGCCCGATTTATATTAAAATTAAAACTGCATCAAGTTAGATGTTCGATAAATCATCATTTTTGCACAAGTTCGATACTAGTCAGACTTTGAAAATATTAATACACCCACCCGCATTTTATTACACCCATTGACAGTGATAGTTGCTAGTTAGGAACAAATTCTGGAAAGTAATGACACAGTACATACCTACGGTAAACTATTTAGTATGATTGTCTTTGAAAGGTACATAATTTAAACTATATTCAGGAGGCTAGGCGAAGTTAGGAGATCGTATTATATTACAGTTCTAATATAAAACTTTTTATTTTAATACTTTTGAATGAGTTTTGCTCGTTGCTTTTTCATACATTTAGTAGCACATTATATCATAAAATGTGATATACATTTTAATGAAAATTATGATTCATAATATTTTCTTTTGTAAGTATGAATGTGTTTTTTTATATTCGAAAAATATATTCATACTTCGTATCAAGGTATTTAAAAATACTATTAAACGAGTAATGTTTTATAAAAATGGTTTCATTTGAATCCTAAACATTTTTTTTTTCGAACCAAATAAATATTTCATGGCTCTATTAGATATTAAAATACTATATTAAAAATATTTCACACTTTTCTCCAAACTATAATTGACATTTTGTCCAATAATATCATCAGTATACATACTGATGACATTTTGTCCAATAATATCATCAGTATACATACTGATGCTGATGATGGCTTAGTGTCTTTCCTAAGTATGTTTGTATACTTGTTAGATACATCGCATATAGGTCTAGCGATAACGACGCTTAATCCTCGGATCTCACAACGCTCTTAAGGCACTTAAGATAGTCCCTTCCTTTATCCTTTAGACCTTTTATCGAAATATCTAGTGAAATATTTTATACGTTTTCTAAGATTCATAAAACATTAGAATAGATAAAATGTATAAATATTTTTCTGTTGCAATAGTACAGTAAATAATAAAAGTAAATAGAGATAAGCTCAACAAAATACTCGTAGAAGAAAGCCAACAACGCTACGGCGAGCGTAGCAGCGCTACATATTTCGCGACATAAAGTAGGAAGCTATAATGTGAGTGCTACGAGCGTCGTAGCAGTGCTACGTTTTTCATAAAGTGAGCGAAATTAGAAATATTCAAAATGTCATTTAAATAATTAGTGAAAATGTAATTTTAGTACATATGTACTTTTCTAATGATACAATCCTAATTATTATTATAGTTATTAAAAAATTCCCCACTAAACTCGAGCTATCAATTTTCCACCAATATAGTCATAAAAAACGAAAAAGGTACAATTTATAAGTACCAAATGGGTATCCGAATATAAAAATCCAAGGACTTAAAATTACTCTCAACCCCCCATTTTGTTTTTGAAATAAAAATGTTTTTCCCCATATCACGATTGTTGCCAGTTTATGTTATTTGCACACATTTCGGTTTGGCAATTTTTTATATTTACAGCTTTTTAGGGTTCAGTTGTACTACAATAAAGAACCCTTATAGTTTCGCTCTGTCTGTCCGCCCTTCTAACTTCTCGAATTATCAACATAAATAGATGAGATTCGGTATGCTTAAAGATTTCGTGTAGATTTTATTTTTGGTATCAAAAAATAATTTTATATTTTAGGGGTGGTTCTCCATAGTGGGATGAAATTGTTTTTAGTTTGACCTAAGGTGAAGGTGTATCGTCGAATAGGTATTTTTAAATAAACACAAGGTTACATAGACTGTTTTAGAAAGTAAACCATTTTCGAGTAATTGGCCTCCAAAATGGCTTATAAATTGGTAATTCTAAACTATAAGAGGTAGCATCTTTTCCATGCTGATGGGTCATGCTAAAAACTCTTTGGAAAAATTATTAGAATTAGTCCTACAGCTAGCTCTATATTTATCCTAGTCAAACAGTTCAAAAATGTAGAAGTATATAAACAATTACAAAAAGGTATTATATTTTACTACCTATATTAAAAAAAAATACCAAATGTAACTTGTTTAACACACCGACTTCAGCTTGTCTCATGTACATAACACAATTAATGATGAAGTTGGCAAAAAACGTCGGCCTATTGCTTACAAGTGCGAACAAATTCCTCACAACATTGACAAGGATCGATCGCCTTAAGGTCCAATGTTTCGCGGGATCTCACTAACTTATTACCGTAACAGAAGACCAATTCTCGTAACTATAGGCCCGTATATTTTTGTCGTCGCGACAGAAAAAATAGCACTGTAAATAGAGCTGCGCTCTATCTACGCTTCAGCTCTCTATCGTGTTTATGTGGGCGAGGGCACACAGGTAGCGACCGCATCGCGACTGTGTCGATACAAATGCCCTAATACATCGTTACAAAAACTCGCCGTGGACGAGGGCCCTTACAGTCCAGATTTTTCTGTCGCGACCACAAAAAAAAACTCTCGAGGGTACGAGGGCTTAGTAATCATAATCCTGTTCTGGTCCGCGCGTTATCGCATTCACGCATTCGTCTATCGCTCGTGAGCGAGTGAGACAGCGCGTGGGCCGAAACAATGATCACAAATAGTTACGAGATAAATAGTTACGGGCTTCAGACGTACCAAAGGATTATTTTTTAATGAAATAAACCCGGAAACGAGAAGAGGGATCGCCTGAAGGTAAGCAATCATCACCGCCCCTTGGGCGACACTCGCAACACCAGAGTATTTACACTCGTAACTCCTCTGGTGTTGCGCACATGTGTTCCTGGTCCTTAAAATTATGATTATGGCACCGACCGAACCTATTAACCGACTTTCAAAAGTAGGTTATCAATTCACCGGGTTAGTTTTATTAGTCGACAAAAAAAATAATTCCGACAAAACGATTTAGTTTGCGTACTTCTATATAGAAAAGCGGTAAAGCTGAAGCTTCACGAAGATTTTGATATGGAGCTTATTAAATTTTTTCCTATTATCTTATAATGTTACTTATTAAACGAGAAGCTTCTATAAGCTTCTATAATACAGTAACAAAACACAACGTAAAGTTTTATCTCTGTCGGGACCTTTATGCCGACGACATAAGGATCACTTTTATAGAAACTGCGAGATTAATATAACTCTGAACGAACTATAGACGAGTTCCACACGACATCATGTACCAATCACGTATACTTTTGTCAATCATGCCTCTTTCTCAAACGAATTGCGGCCGAAAATATTCGATAAAGCAATACGCGCACAATTTCTCCACAAAGCAGTCCTAGCAATAATAGTCTTAGATATTCCGTGGATAAAGGAATTCTGTTCGAATTAAATAAATTGAGCATAAGCTCACAAAATGGCCTCTTTTGACAGCTAAAGAAGAAACGTTTTCTTAATTCAATGTCAAATAGTCTTACAATAATGTCAACTACTCCACATCATGTCGCTCCTAGACAAATAGTTTCTTTACGTTCAGTCATTTACTTGAATATTTGTTCGTTTTTGAAGATTTCCCGGCAGCCATTTTAAAAATATGGCCGTTTAGAAATATGACATCTATTGACATTTGACGACCTTGTTACCATGGATTAAGAACTATTTTGCAACGGACTATTTGGATAGAATATTTCTTCTTTAAATTTATTTCTTCGGGTCGCCATGCTAAGCCCGCTGTTGAAGTTAATCATTAAATTAGAATCATGTTATCCCTCCCATTCTTCGTATTAATGAGAGACAAACCACTAACAGTAACAGATGTTAGAGAAATTGGGACTTAGGTATAGTACTTTTAGTAGTTACTGATAAATATACCTACTAAGTGAGGAAATCAGGCAATACAAAGTCAGAATTAACACCAAGAACGCAAAACACTATCCTATGGGAACCGATTATTTTGCCAGCATAATATAAGGTGGCCTGTAAGTACATTTATTAATTCAAGCAACATCCTTTTCTAATGTCTTTCAATGTCAAGTACTAATATAAAATAAAATAAAACAACAACGAATTATCTCACCAATTTGAAATGTATTTAAAAGCAATTCGATTGTGTATCACATATATCTACATTTAAATAAAAGCTTAACATAAAACCTCTCGATATAAATACACACACGATCAAGCACGGATTTATTCGAATACTCATCTAATCAATGGTATTCAAGAAGGTATCTCTTAAGTGACTGGGTTTAACCGGGCAACATAATGACAAGCTGTGATATAAGTTACTACAACCAGTTGACCCCGCCTCTGCGAGAATATTACTCAATCTTACGTGGGAAAGCCACGCTTCGGCACGAATGGGACGGCTCGACCGGGCAAATACCACGGCCTTACAGAAAACCGGCTTGAAATAAGGCTAGCGTTGTGTTTCGCCGAGTGAGTGAGATTACTGGAGGCCCAAGGGGGGTTGGGGATTTTAAGGACTGGGATCGCAGGTCGCAACACCAGTGGAGTTACAAGTGTAACCTCTGGTGTTGCGAGTGTCCGTGGGCGGCGGTAATCGCTTACCATCAGGCGATCCGTCTGCTCGTTTCCTGGTTCATTTCATTAAAAAAAACTCTTAGGGCATGTTGCACAATTTTGCATGTTTTGTCTCTGTCGCTCGATATCAAGTAAGCAGCGACAGAACTCCCGAATAAGCTATCCGACGGACGTCTGTCTGTTCGCCGTTCTAACTTCTGTAATTCTACTGCTATTATAAATGCGAAAGTTTGTGAGGGTGGATGTTTGTTACTCTTTCACCCAAAAACAACTATACAGATTTTGGTGAAATTTTGTATGGTAGTAGGTATATTTACGCGAGCGGAGCCGCGGGTAAAAGCTAGTTATGAATTTAAATAAATGAAATTTGGTACGTTAAATAATATTTTAGGGGTACCTCTCGATACATGCTATCGTGTATCATCGAAGTAGGGATGAAAAATATTTTTTCACTCTAGCCCATCACAGAAAATATATAATACAAAGTCAACAATTATTGGCATTTATAAACTATATATAGAAACTTATTATTTTCTGTGCCACGGACAATAGCTTTTGAAGTAATTAAAAAAAACCTATTGCGCGTTGATGGTTACAGAAACTTCCTCAGACATGTCCTGTTGTTAGTGTAACTAGCACACTAAGCAGCATTTCTCATAATAGCACAAAATTCAAGAAGGCTGACTCCAATTAAATTAAATACAGTGCGATGATCTTATTATTCGCGAATAAATCACTAAGGTGTGGTACTAATGAAAATTAATTAGTAATGCGAGGCGATTTGACGACTTGGCAAGACAGCATAATCGTAATAAGCTGATAGTTTCCAACGAAAGAGAGAAATAGAGTTTGTGGAAGCGAAAGAGAAAAGATTGATACTTTTAAATTGATAGTTTCCAATTAAAAAAAGAGAGAAAGAATGTGTGAAAGATATCGGAAGAGAGAAAATTTGGAAGCTATGAGGAAAGTAATGTTTTTACAGAATTTCTCGTAAAACGTCAGGTTCTTTTATGGTCATTTAAAAATTATTAAGACTTCATTTGTTACATATTATATTGTCAGTTTCAAAAGATAACAATTCTGTATACGAAAGTCTGCATAAATCAGTCCGTTACTTTATACATCCCATTATTATGATTTTATAAAGGAAAGTCTTTATCAATTTACGTCAATACAAAATGTGTTTGGCATTATTAAATAATTTAGGCTCCATTCACAAAGACGACTGATTCCATCTTCAACTTGGAAAAAAAAAAACGAGCATCCGTTATAAGCCCTATAAGCTTGAGTTACTTATTTACAAAAATAAATACTACACTCAAAATATGTCTATAATGTCGTAATTGTTTTGTGAATCTATAAGATTGAAGAAGACATTCAGATAATGTGATAGACTAGATCTGAAAATGCCTAAGCTTGGTAGAAATATTCATTTTTTGTTTTGCATTTACCCTCCACTTGAGAAAATCACTATTACCCATAATAGGAACAAACGTACATTTTTTTTCGCAAAAAAAGAATTGTAGACGGTTAACCGCAATAATATGTGATTACGAGGGAAAGTGAGATTTATAAAGGCCACGGTTAGCCCTCCGAGATTTATCTCCGGATGTGTGGACTGGCCGGAGGATCAAATTGATTGCCCGAATAAATATTCGTTAACAGGTACTTACTTTATAGTGAAATACGTGAAATGGAATAAAGTGCGTACCATTATGTATAATTACAGTGACTTGCGGCGAATGAACGATTCCAAAAGACGTTGGGCGTTTATGACCCTCTGTTTAAAAATGTGTCGACCACAAACCAAAATACTATTCGATTGGACAATTCATTCACATTTCATTTCCTGTAGTTTAATTTAATTACAAGTTTGTTTAGTTATAAATTTGTGTATTTAAGTCAGATCCATGAATAAATGGAGATAATCAATATATTGTTAGTCATATTTATATGAATATTCGTTGAAATGATATAAAATGTATGAGAATTTACCCCACCTCCTGCAGATATGCGACCTGTGTCGTTGTAATCTACTAAGGTGTAATTACATTTACATCTAGCCTAATTTTGTCTTTGATCGCCGTAGCAAAATTGTTTCATAGAAAATGCCCAGCGTCCAATGATAGCAATATAGTTCAACAGCTTGTGCTAGGTGGTATCATACAAGAAATTTAGTTTTCTTTTTGATAATCTGAAGTTTTCTCGGCGTTCAACGTCAGCCAGTCTTTGATTAAATAATTAGCTGAAATTGAAATTAAAATAGGTTTTATTCAACAGAGTCATAATTTTTTAATTATTATGTTTTACAACCTAGACGCGAGCTGACGTCAACATCTCTTTGCGTTTTAATAGGAAATTAAATAAATAATAAAATATCCTACACAACATTGCGTTTATTACCTTTAATATAAAATAACGGTATATTAATTTAATGGCATCATGATTTAATACAAATTTGAACTGTACGTTTTACAGCTCGGCAGTCGTATGTCAGGTCGGGGGCCTTATTCCGCACCTGGTGTTTGGTGTAATTGGGTCACATTGACGGATTAAGACCAGTCTATTTGGAGGTAAGGCTCTGACATTGGACTTGGTAATGTACTGTAACTAAAATATTATGTAAGGAATGTTATGTATACCAACATTTGAAAGAGGAAAGAGTTGTTTTTTTTTTCATTGAATTTTTCATTGAATGGCTCCGAATCTAGACCAATTTGGATAAAATTTGGCGCAGAGGGGAAGGATATAAACTACTTTATATCGCGGGAAAATTCAAAGTAAGGTAGTAAGGTTAGGTTACGGCATATTTTTTTGTGCGTACGAAGTAGCGGAAAACATCTAGTTAGGCTATAATTTATTTTTCGAAAAATAAAATTCAGGACTTTATCTGGGGAAAAATATTGTAGTGATTTTTACTTAACTACTAAAAGCTCGGGGTAGGTACACTTATTTATTCTTGTTTATTGTAGATATATTCTAATTATTTGAATATATCTACAATAAACTTCAAAAATTCTTATTCTTTATGCTATCAGATTTTTTCATGTTCTTTAACTACGAGGGCGGGTCAATAAGTCCGTGACTTTTGGAATAAAACACAGATTTTTTGATAAATAAATCATTTTATTTTTCAACGTAGTCCCCCTTGAGATCTATACACTTTGTCCAACGCTTCTCCAATTTTTTTATCCCTTCCAAAAAATATGATTTGTCGAGTTCCTTAAAATAGGCCTTTGTTTGCGAGATGACTTCATCATTGGAGTCAAATCTTTTTCCACCGAGCCATTTTTTCAGGTTTGGGAACAAGAAGTAGTCACTCGGAGCCAAATCTTGAGAATAGGGTGGATGTGGGAGCAATTCATAGCCCAATTCATGGATTTTTGCCATGGCAACTGCACTTGTGTGCACCCTTGCATTGTCTTAGTGAAAAAGAACTTTTTTCTTGGCCAAATGAGGTCGGTTTTTTTTCAAATCCTCATTGAAGCGGTCCAATAAGTTGGCATAATATTCCCCATTAATCGTTCTTCCCTTTTGAAGATAGTCAATGTGGATTATCCCACGTGCATCCCAAAAAACAGTCGCCATAACTTTATTGGCTGACAAACTCACCTTGGCCTTCTTTGGCGCCGATTCACCCTTAGAAACACACTGTTTTGACTGTTGTTTGGTCTCTGGTGTGTTGTGATGGATCCATGTTTCGTCCACGGTTAAAAAACTCCTCCATATTGTGATTAAACAACGCCAAACCTTCCTGTGAAGTTGTTACACGATTGCGTTTGTGGTCGACTGTGAGCAAACGCGGCACCCATCTTGCGGAAAGCTTTCTCATGCCCAAGTGATCATTCAAAATTGAAACCACTGAGCCATGCGAGATGCCTATGGCTTCCACAATCTCTTGCACTTTCAATCTTCGGTCGGCCAACACCATATCGTGAATTTTTTCGATTGTTTCGGGTGTAGAGACCTCAACTGGGCGTCCAGGACGTTCGGCATCTTCAGTGCTTGTAAGGCCACAACGAAATTCAGTAAACCACTTTTTTACCATTGAAATCGATGGTGCAGAGTCCCCATAGTATTTATCAAGCTTAGCCTTGGTCTCGGTAATGGTTTTTTTTCGCAAAAAATAATGCTTAATAAGCACACGAAATTCACTTTTTTCCATTGTTTCCTTATGTTACTGGATAGTCTGATAAAGATAGCTGTAAAACACAAACTAACTGACGCAGCAAGTTCAAATTTTGATAGGAATCAACTGACAGATGCCTGTTGACAGGAGTAGTGTTGCTTTTTCAGTAAGGAGGTTAGAAATTCAAAAAGTCACGGACTTATTGACCCGCCTTAGTACACTAAACTACCTAGAACGTGATAATTCTAATTTGGTGGAAGTTTCTAAAATTACATTGAAACTTTTCCTTTACACGTGCTTAGCATTTAACGTAAATAAATATATTATAATAGAACACATTTACACCTTCGCGTGTATAGTATAATTAACATGTAGATAAGTAGTAGTTTTTCCTTAGAGGATCTCTCAAGCATTTAAATTAAAAATGTAATGATGCCATGATCATGATTATGCCAAATTTTATATTACATAATAATATCAAAACTTTATAAAAATGAACAGCTCGTAAAATTAACACTGAAAAGTTTAATAGATTGTTGTGTTATCAATCATGTTTTTATGCTAAGTTCAACAAGCTTATTAAATCATTTTTTAACTATGTACCTAACCTCTTACAAGTTTACACCAAACGCAAAATCTCGTAATTAACTTACACTTTCATTGTACTTCTATTGAATCATAAAAGAATCGTACTGATATTATCATAAACAGATTTTTGGAGTTTTGGACCAATCAAAACTCGTTTGAGGTTGGTTTGACCTTTGTGAGAATATAATTTCGCAGTTTTAATAATATATCGGGACTGTATCGTAACTGTATTATTGCCGGATTTAATTAGCTGAATCGACCTTTAGATTCAATTATATAAGCCTTTAACTTAACAATACTTAATTTAATTAGCTAAACTATTCACAATTACCAAAGTTAAGAACATTGGTATTGCAAATCTTTTAATAGCTGGATTGTTCCAGAATAATTGAGAGCTCTCGCCGCACCCCAATTGTTCAGTGGATGACGTGCTATCGGTAAACCAATTACCGTGAGAGGTCTCAGGTAGGTACGATCTCTGAATTGCTCTCAGATATCTATTGATACAATTGCCCCTCTGATAGTCTTGCAATAAAGTAGATATTTTTGAGTGCTACAACAAAATATAACGAAACATCAAAAGATGTTGATAACACAAGGACGTTATTTTGAATTTTCTAATGTTTTCTTAATTTTAGATTTGGGGTTTTTATATATATTTTAATCTAAAATCTAAATGAATATGTACTTTCTTTTTAAACACATTTGTACCAATTATAAAATTATTTAGACAGTGGGTCTCGTTGTTCTATATATGCTTATTATTATTGGGGAGACGACTACATTTAAAATATTTAGTTTAATTTATATACTCAGAAATATTGTGTTATTACTACTTGATAAACGTAAAAAAAAACATAATATTTTATGTGTAGTTTAGATATACATCTAAAATAAGATACATCTAAAAATAGAAAAAAGTTTAATTTTTTTTTGCTAAATTAGTTAATAATAAAAAAATACATTATAAAAAAATACCTACATAATTACATCAAAATATACAAAAACATTCATTATGGTATCAAACTTAAACGCACAAATTTCGGATATAAATATTTACACATAATAATAAGTTCCTGCGGTCTTTTACCTAATAGTGACTTCACAGTTAGGTACAAGTTTTGTATGGATCTTTTTCACGAGAACAAATCGCTGTATCTATGAAAATATTGATTTTTAGTATAGGTACTGTTTCTAATGTGAAGTTACTTATATTAAAGAGCTATTCATTTATGCAAATATTGCATTAGAATAATGTCGTCGTCTAGCCTATTATAGGCAGAATTTAATTAGAAAAACTCGTTAGATTACTTTTTCCCTTTAAGAAAAATTAATAAAACTTTTCCTTTAAATAAAGGAATCAGTATCTTACAGTGATAACTTGAGATGGAACCCAGGTGTAGTTTATGAGGTCTTCTCGAATAACACTTTGTATTTTTATTACGACCCTGATTTCGATCGGACGAAACTTTACAGATTTGAGACTATTTTTAGAACGTTTTTTAACATATACGTAAATCTGTGTTTCATCCAATAATGGGGTTTCTGATAGCATGTAATTGACTGTTACAAAACTGTCAGAATGGTAAGTAGATAGGTAAGTGATGAGAAAAACAAAAGAAAAATTATATACTCGTAGTATTTAGGTATCTATTTTCTTGTGATTAATCTATGTTACCTTTGCCTTTTGTCAAAGTGTTGTTGTTGTGTTGTTTTTTATTATCTACTAATTAATTTATTTTATTTATTATCTACTAATTAATTTAGCTTGTAAAGTGCGTCGCGGAACACGTAGAATTTCGTACATTCACTTGCGTACGAATATATTGCTTTCGCGCTCCTATCACGTATCTGTATAAACGCGATAGCAATATATTCGTGCGCGAGTGACAGAGACAAGTAGCGATGATGTACGAAATTCTACGTACTCCGCGACAGCACTTTACTAGGTTTTGTCACTTTTCATAAGACATATAACTATATCTTATGTAGTTACATAGTATAATGCCTGTTCTTAGTTTTGTTTGTTTCCAATCGTCTATCAGTATTATTTATAAATATTAAGCAATGGGACGTCTACGGTGTGACGATGAATAAAATCGATGTCGTCTACATACGGAATGGGCGTCCTTGTAAAATAATAAATTAAATATTCAATCGATGATACCAACGCCTGTGACCTAGGTTTAATTATATCAGCCTAAGTAAATTTTCGGTTGTTAGAAGCCTGTGGAGGTTACCTGTGGTTACGGTGGTTACCTGTGGAGTTGACCGAATTTTATAATGTTGAAAAGAGCAATAATAATAGGTAAAACAGAGGACGTCAAATAGTATGTGCTAGGCAGGCATCTTGTCAAGGTATCTACGGAGATGAAAACAAAAAGATTTATTTGCTTGCCTGGGGTGTAAGGGTCAGTTCACACCGCAACGATACGCGACGCTATGTGACGTTGCATTTTTAAGATAGCTATTGAAAATATACCTTTTTTAACTACACCAAAAGATACACGTTTCATATGACTGATGTCTTTGCGCTGCACATGACATTCGAACTCTTACAATGAAATTTGGATCTTCTTATGTAATTAATAAAGTTCAATTTAGAATAGCTATCTTAAAAATGCAGCACCACGTCGCGTACATTTTCGTTTCGGTGAGAATTGACCCTAAGTGTACCAGTTTAAGATGTTTCTCAATTTGTGAACTCCTAAAACAGATGTACGACAATCAAAACTGCCCAACATTAATGACAACATGAATGTTGAAAATCCCAAGCTAATCATTAGTTTTGACCCTAGCTAAAACATTACATAGAGAACTCTAGATATAATCTCTTCGGCGCGGTAAAATTAATTAGGAGATCAACTTTGTATGAGATAAACGGGCACATGGACATTATTATTTGACATGAAGACATTAAATATGTACCTACCTATGGTTTTACTAATATTTTTTGTATGTTTATTTTTTGGAGTAGGTATGATAAAATACTTATTTTTCGTGTTAAGAATGCTGTGAGTCATCAGTGCATAGTAAGCATAGTGTATTATCTACAAATTATATAAGTACCTACAACCTGTGTTAAGGTAGCCTTTCGATGGACGCGAGACCGCGACCCGAGACCGAAATAGGGTCGTGGAGCCGCTGCTTAGTATGAAAAAGCAAACAATCCCCGCGACCTGCGTAGCGCGACCGGTGAGCGTCGCCAGAGAACCTGATTGGTTGGTTTGCTGGTCGCGGGTCGCGGACTCGCGTCGCGGTCGCATAGATCGGAAGGCTACCTTTAGAGACTACGGCTAGTCCGAAACCGTTTTGAAATTTTGGAATACGCAAAGTGCCATAGACTAGATTAGGGATTTCTAAACTTTTGAAATAACGGAACACCAAAGAAACTCCATTTTTTATGGAATTCCATTGGACGGGGGGTCAATTCTTGCTTCTTTACTCTGGGCTGAATTCTCGCGAACTGCCTTGAAACTACCTAGTAACATAAAAGTAATATTGACTTCTTCTCTTCGCCGCTATATCAAATAATTTTAGCGGAACCCGGATGACTATCGTACCTTAGGTTTCACGGATCTCATATTGGGAATCCCTGGACTAGACAGATATAGTACTGCTACTGTACATTAGCAGCATAATATCATGGGAATAAGTTGATTCCAAGAATTTTTATTATAATATAAATCTTATCTCTAATTAAATATTAAATAAATAAAATGAAATATCGCTTTGACCTATTAATCAATTATTTATACTGAGTATTTTTCAATAAAGTGCGGTCGCGGAGCACGTTGAATTTCGTACATTGACTCATCGCTACTTGTCTCTTTCACTAGCGCACGAATATATTACTATCGCGCTCCTATCGCATGCCTGTCTACGTGCTCCGCTACCGCACTTTAGTTAAAGAAAGGTGCTTCTTCACGGTGGTTAATAAAAATTATATGTAATGACTCTAGTAAGATTAGACGGGGGAAGATACTTTATTTCTGGTTAATAGCAAAAACCCATAAGAGTGAAAGAGAAAGCAAATCCATTTGTTTTCGCCTTTATCGAGGCTTGGTGATCTTTTGGTCTTCTTTCTTACGACGTTGAAATTACGACTTTATGACACTCATAATAACTGTTAGCGTGTTCGATAAGGAACGATACCTATATTATTTTTAATAGTTTCTTCGCATACTAATAACCGATTATCTTTGCTATAGTTTTTAATAAAAGTTAATAAACAATAGTATAAGTGAGTTCTGAACCTCAAAGAGAATGCTCAGTGTACCAAAGCTTTGTGTAAACCGAGGCATTATACATTTCTCGGCTCGGAATACCGGATTCCCTTTATGCACCGATGAGGTTGGCAACTGAATAATTTTCTAGGTGATCTAAGCGTAAATGCAAAAAAAGTGAACTTAATTTTCTCCGTGTAAATTAACAGGTTTTATAATTACAAAAAAACGGCCTAAGGTTGTTTAAATTTCTGTTTGAAATATCTATTAATTTTTTTATCGCATAGCACAGGAGATATGTAACATGCCTGCTATATAATAGGTTTTCATTTTTGATTGAAATAAGGAAACCTAAAAATAATAGTCTCGTCCTAAAATACCGACCGCTCGGCGTTCAGTTTGCAGTGATTTTCAAAACAAATTCCAACATGGAGTTACATCAAGTCGCTAAGGGATGGGCGCTTAATGTATGTGCGCACAAGGTGAAGCGAGAAAACAAAACATATCACCTCCATGGAGAAATCTTTACAAACAGCTTTCGTTCTGTTGGGTTATGAACCATGCTCAAGTGCTATATTATTTGGCCGCAAGTAGTTTTATGACTGTGAAGCTTGGGTTATAAAATTAGGCCTATGGAAAAAAAACTGGAAGCATTTGAGATGTGGACGTATCGGCGAACGTACCGGCGAACGCCGAAGTACTAAACGAGTAAAACAGTGGAGTTAGTCCGTACCATCAAGCATAGAAAAGTCGCGTATCTTGGTCATATCCTCAGAAACGCACAGTACAGGCTTCTACAGACCATAATGATGGGTGAGATCGCCGGGAAACGTGAACCAGGGAGACGTCAAATATCTTGGCCGAGGAAGAATGGAAAACATAGTATATAGCTTAAAAATGCGCCGTTTCTCAGGGATAAGACCTAGCTAGATCGATTTTTCTCCCCAGACCAGTCCCCAGACCCTGCATACTAAATTTCATAGTAACTTACTGCCGTTTTCGAGAAACTCATTATATAAATATACAAGATTGTTTAAAGTATAAGATTAAGTTCAAATTATGACACATAAATTGGCTGTAGTAAAAAATCCATAAATTTTTAATTCGAACCTATGCTACGGTCGCATTTTGTGCGACGTAGTGTGTGGGTACACATCTATCGTTTTGTTTTTGTATCTCCGAACTCGCGTTTTATATAACCTTCGTTCGAAATACCACCTGTTCCAGAAATACCAGGCGATATTTCATTTATCGACCGAATATGTTTTTAATTTATGGACAAATTGAGATTTATGGGCAAAGTTGAATATTTGGTTTAAATTAGAAATGGTCACCGATAAAATATCAATACGCCTTTGTACACCTATATCCCACATATTAAAGAGGAACGGATAAACAGCTACACAGTTAGCTAACATTTTGATTGTACTACAACAGGCATACAGTGTGTCCACGATTGTGTTGAAAATCGTGGACCGTTGAAGGCGACGGTTTAAATTATATAATAATTATATTTTCTACAGTGTACAGTCAGATAACCTATTAGTACCTATACTATGTTGATCAGTTTGATGATCCTAATATTTTTTCGTAATAATATAATTAATAACCTCACGTAACTCACGTAGGCTAGGTATAAAAAATTTTTAGTTTAGTATGCTAACCATCGGGAAATAGAATCATGACCAATTTCATAGGTACGCTAAGCATTCAATTTCCTACCGTATATTAAATCATTGTATACCTGTATATATTATACATAATACACAATACAAGATGCAATATCCACTTAAACAAGCAAACAGTCAATACCTAGATTACACAGTTCTTAGTCAATACCGAAATGATATTATCCAATGGAATCCCGTACGTATCGTTTTCCGAATATCTCATTTGCCTGAAACTCATTTTAACGCTATTTTTGGGAGGAGTAAGGATACTAAATGAGATTGGTAGATACCTACACATAACACACTTATTTTGACTTGGGAATTTGTAGAATAATTTGTAGAATAAAGTTTTGATAAACCACTAAGAAAATGCCTGTAACGTCGTACGCGCAAAAAATATATACATAGACGTTTATGATATAGACGAGGCATGTTGAGGTAAAAAATATCGGTTGTCTGTAAAGTCGGTTTACTGACGATAGTTGAACGTGACAACGTCAACAACAACAACAACAACAACAACAACAACAACAACAATAATAATAATGAGGTAACGGCAATGTGAGGTAACGTTGGTACTTGGTAACGGTAACAGGTAACGCATGAGTCATGTTTTTTGGTGCGTGCAGCCGGCTCCATCGATTTATGTCGATATAGGAATTGTCCCCACTTAAATGGCTCCACTCTTGGAGATTTTGGGGGCATATTGACATTTGAGGTATTGTGAAATTAAGATGGCTGACATTTGAAGTATGGTAAAAACCAAGATGGCGTAAATTTTTCTTGTATGAAGATTTGTATGACACGAGAATTTTATAAATTAGATATTAAAATGTATTATTTTAATCAACAACAACAGTCAAAACTCAATAGTTAAAGATGAATGACATTACAACAGTATCTACGTATATAAATGAGTTATTATGTTCCGCTTGACCTAGAAAGTAATAAAAGAAGTAAGAAATAATGTATGGCCCTCCTGCCCCAACTAATCTTACAGTAGGATTAAATTAAAACGAAATTATAATGACGTTCATACAGTGTATGTTCGTAGCCGCAGTTTACACGACACCCGAACAAAGTTATCGTTTACTTAGTTATTGATGAGGGTACAAGTTTGTGTACCCAATTATAATCTGTGATATTAGATTTGTGGGTAAGAGGTTCTTTTAGTCAAGAGGAACATACTTTTTGTAGGGTATTATAGTCATCTTTACATATATAGACCATACCCCATCTGAAAATACCTTATAAAGCTTTGTTTTTTTTTAAACCACAGAGATTTAATACAACAACGCGACCCACTGCTTTGTATGAATTTATGTGGAGCACTAGACAAATCCCGCGACCGCATCGCACTACCGTTGCGCGTGGCCGCAGAACCTGATTCGCTGGTTCGCTAGTTAGCGTCGCGGTCGCTAAGATCGGAATACCTTAACGCTTAAGATTAAAATTTTATACTTCGTTATAGTAAGAAACACCTAACCAAGAGCATGTCAGGACATGTCTAAGGAGGGTTCCGTATTAATAAACACGTAATAGGTTTTTTTTCAGATTACTTCAAAAGTTACTGTCCGATTTCGTTCAAAATAATTTTCCTAAAGAGTATTTAGTATAATTTTTAATTTTAAAAATTTATGAAACATTTATTTTAAAAGACCTATTCAACGATAACCCACACGACGGGGTATAATGAAATAGTATTCTTCATCGCCACTTCACATATATGGAGGAGCCACCCCTAAAATGTGAAATTATTATTCTTTTATGATCCCAAAACCTAGATCTATACACAGTCTTTAACTGTACCAAATTTCATCCATTTATATTCATAATTACAGAAGCTAGAGGCGCGGACAGACAGACAAACACACAACAGACAGATGGACGTAAGGGCGAAACTATAAGGGTTTCTTGAGTATTACGGAACCCTAAAAACAAGTCAAGTGCGAATCGGACATGCGAACAAATGGTTCCGTACAAAACGCCTTACAATCACGTTTGTTGTATGGAAATTAGAAGCTCCACAATACTAAAAATAAAATAAAATAAATATATTTTGTTGTTATAGCGGCAACAGAAATACATCTGTGAAAATTTCAACTGTCTTGCTATTACGCTTCATGAGATACAGACAGGCAGACAGACGGACAGCGGAGGCTTAGTAATAGCCTTTTTTACGCTTTGGGTAACTAAGGACGCGTAAAAGAAAAACTTTAATATTTCTCATTTAGAGTAGGTACTTAAAATACAGAGGCAAAACAGGGTTCACAATATTTAAGGTGTGCCACATGGTACCAAATTATTGTAGTATTTAAGGTGTGCCACATGGTAGCATATTATTGTAGTATTTAAGGTGTGCCACATGGTAGCATACGAGGGCGGGTCAATAAGTCCGTGACTTTTGGAATAAAACACAGATTTTTTGATAAATAAATCATTTTATTTTTTAACGTAGTCCCCCTTGAGCTCTATACACTTTGTCCAACGCTTCTCCAATTTTTTTATCCCTTCCAAAAAATATGATTTGTCGAGGTCCTCAAAATAGGCCTTTGTTTGCGAGACGACTTCATCATTGGAGTCAAATGTTTTCCACCGAGCCATTTTTTCAGGTTTGGGAACAAGAAGTAGTCACTCGGAGCCAAATCTTGAGAATAGGGTGGATGTGGGAGCAATTCATAGCCCAATTCATGGATTTTTGCCATGGCAACTGCACATGTGTGCACCCTTGCATTGTCTTAGTGAAAAATAACTTTTTTCTTGGCCAAATGAGGTCGGTTTTTTTTCAAATCCTCATTGAAGCGGTCCAATAAGTTGGCATAATATTCCCCATTAATTGTTCTTCCCTTTTGAAGATAGTCAATGTGGATTATCCCACGTGCATCCCAAAAAACAGTCGCCATAACTTTATTGGCTGACAAACCCACCTTGGCCTTCTTTGGCGCCGATTCACCCTTAGAAACCCACTGTTTTGACTGTTGTTTGTTCTCTGGTGTATTGTGATGGATCCATGTTTCGTCCACGGTTAAAAAACTCCTCCATATTGTGATTAAACAACGCCAAACCTTCCTGTGAAGTTGTTACACGATTGCGTTTGTGGTCGACTGTGAGCAAACGCGGCACCCATCTTGCGGAAAGCTTTCTCATGCCCAAGTGATCATTCGAAATTGAAACCACTGAGCCATGCGAGATGCCTATGGCTTCCACAATCTCTTGCACTTTCAATCTTCGATCGGCCAACACCATATCGTGAATTTTTTCGATTGTTTCGGGTGAAGAGACCTCAACTGGGCGTCCACGACGTTCGGCATCTTCAGTGCTTGTAAGGCCACAACGAAATTCAGTAAACCACTTTTTTACCATTGAAATCGATGGTGCAGAGTCCCCATAGTATTTATCAAGCTTAGCCTTGGTCTCGGTAATGGTTTTTTTTCGCAAAAAATAATGCTTAATAAGCACACGAAATTCACTTTTTTCCATTGTTTCCTTAAGTTACTGGATAGTCTGATAAAGATAGCTGTAAAACACAAACTAACTGACGCAGCAAGTTCAAATTTTGATAGGAGTCAACTGACAGATGCCTGTTGACAGGAGTAGTGTTGCTTTTTCAGTAAGGAGGTTAGAAATTCAAAAAGTCACGGACTTATTGACCCGCCTTAGTATTATTGTAGTATTTAAGGTGTGCCACATGGTAGCATATTATTATTGTAGTATTTAAGGTGTGCCATATGGTATCATATTATTGTAGTATTTAAGATGTGCCACATGGTACTAAATTATTGTAGTATTTAAGGTGTGCCACATGGTACCAAATTATTGTAGTATTTAAGGTGTGCCAAATGGTACCAAATTATTGTAGTATTTAAGGTGTGCCACATGGTAGCATATTATTGTAGTATTTAAGGTGTGCCATATGGTATCATATTATTGTAGTATTTAAGGTGTGCCACATGGTACCAAATTATTGTAGTGTTTAAGGTGTGCCATATGGTATCATATTATTGTAGTATTTAAGGTGTGCCTTGACCATAAATGAACTCTACCGTGTACGTAATTGTTAGTTTTCGTTATGTTCTGTTTCTCCAACTGAACGAATGTAAGTAATGTTTGGCACGGGGCAAATAAATGCTTTTTTCATTAAATGCCTGCCTTCCTATCAAAATATTGCCTGAAAACAATTCTATAGACTAGAACAAACTTCTTAATGAAAGACTATACAAGAACTTAATTTTCGGAAAACTTTGTCCTACTTTTAGGTACGGTTATTGAAGGTAACTTCTCTAATTCCCTGTGAAACGAAAAAGTAAGATTGAAACTCTAGCTCAATTACTATTGTGTAATGTTTTGTAACAGTAAAAATGACGGACTAACTTATCTCTTCCATAGATAACATCATAATATTATAGAGCTGAACTATTACATCTGAGGTTTTTCGAATACTTCTCTAGTTTTTGTTCGGAAATTGATGAGCCTATTAAGGGTCTTGTAGACACGCCGTTCCCTGGATTTCTTATCAGTTACTTTACACATCCTATTTACTATTATAAATGTAAAAGTTCGTGAGAATGGATGGATGATGGATGGATCAATGTTACATTTTCAAACAAAAGCTACTGAACGGATTTCGATGAAATTTGGTATGGTAGTTATTAAAGCACTGGATTAGCGCATAGACTTTTATCCCGAAAAAATAGTGTTTCCGTCGGATACTGTATTTACGCGGGCGGAGGGCGGCGGGCAAAAGCTAGTACGCAACGCATCAAATTGTGAAGGACATGTATACAATATACTATGCAATAAGGGCGTTAATTTAGTCTCCATCAAGTTTTACTCAAACGTTTGTAAGGCTTTTCATTCAATATCCCAACAGTCCCAAAATCCCAAAGTACAGTGTAATCCGTATATTATTGACCAACCGCTTATTATGAAGTAATTACACAGCGAAGTTTGGTTTTCATATTAAATTCTATATAACTAAGTCGGATGTAATGACTTCACTTATAGTGACCCTCTTTTAATAAATTGCGTCCGGTTATCTTGACCGACATGATTCGTAACACCTTCGCAGTGTTCGGGAGAGTCACGTGATACTCAACGACGCTCGGCGCGTGCACGGCTTGTTTTGTTTTGAGTATAAGTGGGTAATTGATAGTTTAAGGTCACGCATTGTTACGTATAAGAGTTAGTTTTTATTAACGAAAACAGGAGATTTTTTATTTTCTATAAAATGCTTTGTACGACGTCCGCTTAGTATGACGTGTTTGGTATTTCCCTGCGATGTCATTATAAACGCATTCCACTGCAGTTACTAAAATATCCAGCGACTTAGTTTCTTTTAACTAAGCGACTTAGTAAAAAAAAACCTATTTGGGTATTAGATTCGCACCAACAACCGGCGTTTTTAAAGGCTTTCTTAATAATGCAGAATGAGTTTGGTGGCTTTTATATTATAAAACAGCCTGGAGGAGCCAACTTTGGAAAACATGTGTACATATTTAGCAAATACGGCAGTAATAATTTCGACAGAACGTTCCTTTGAAGCCTGCCTTTAGGGTATAAGTACGTAAGCGCCTTGGCGTACAAAGCGGTTCACAGCTAAATTTTGCTTGACAACCTTACGTTCCCTAGTTTTTCTCAAGACTTGGTTTATTCTAAAAATTGTAAGGGAATTTTTATTTTGGAACGAAGTTCCATATCGCGCGTTGCGAAAGGGGGCTGGACGGAAAAATTAAGACTAAAAGTTGTAACGACACTTTTTGCTATATTATTGCCTGCTTTATTGCTCTCTCTCTCTCTTTCTCTCTCTCTCTCTCTCTCAAATATTACTAAAATTCAGCCTACTGATTAAGTTTATATTACATTATATTTGTGAATAATAAAAAAAAAAATATATTATAACAAAAAAAAAACATATTACAATTCCTTCACTAATTAATCGAAAGGAACTTCGTTCCATCCGGGTGTCCCTTGACACCTCTCAAGTTTTTTTTTTAGATTCAACGAACGCTATTTTAATAACGCTATAAGAAACGAAGATTGGCTATTTTCACTTTGGTGCCGCTGCTAATGTCCTAAAATTACTCGTTTGGTACCTACTTGAACGAATGGAATTTTTTACACTAGTCGTTTATACCCTAGATCATCAGATTATATCGTTAGATATCCATCCCACGTGTCCCGTGCAATGACACCTATTTTGTAAGCAAACCAAACCACCAGCAACATTTACTAAAATGCTTCAAAGTGAACAAAATAAGTTAATTAAAAACATAAAAAACCTGAATGCAAATTAAAACGTAAAAACTGAAAAGAAAAAAAAACAAGAAAGCCTAGAGACTTTTGTGATCGCATATTATTGAATACCTATCGTTGAAATTGTTTCATCATCAATCGATAAAAAAAGAACACATTCTATTAGGGAACATAACAACTTCAACAATCGGGATCCATTATAAGGAAGCCGGACTTTTTATGGATCCCGACTGTTAAAATCATAATCGTAGTGTAAATGAGACAACTAACTTATTAATAGATAGAAATAACTTACTGAGCGCAATGTTCGCCTGCTTGTTCCTGTCTAGCTGCCCCCGTAGAGCTCTTAATCTCCGAAGTTTCTGCTCCTGGGCCTCCACTCGCTCTCGCAACCTCCTCAGCCTCTCGCCTTCCACAGCCACCTGTGAAGTGAAGATAAATAGTCAGTTGAAGCTCTGTTAGCACCATATATATAAATCTTTAGTAAGGTACGGCCAACTACGGCCATATTCGTTTAAATGCAACATATCCGCCGCATCTCAATTAATCTTAACGTAGGCAAAAAAATATAACACATAATAATTAAAATGTCACTTATTTAACGTGCAATAAAGAAATATAGCTACACACTAATTTGTATGTTGAGATTAAATTACATTTGAACAGATTATTATAGGTACTCATGTATTGAAAACTGCTTCGAATATACGGTGCTCTTTGGTTAGATTGTAAGGGAAAACTTTTACCTGCTAAATGTTAAGAAAAAAATTGGTTACTGTATAGTCACTATAGGTCACTAATGTGTACCTATAGTGTATACTATAGAGTAACCTATTTTTTATACATTTATTGTGTAATCACAATAGTACAATAGGACCTATTTTGTGGTTGATTCTAAAAATGTCCACCAGCAAAGATTTTAATACTTTAAAAGGATATTTATTTTTAAAATTAAATACCCTCTCATTTCTAACTGGAATTATTAAACTGAAGGCTAACGTTAGGACTTATTGGCCACTGAGAGGTTTATATCTTATGAACGAGCAATGAACTTGTTAGGTCTCTAATTACTACATCATTGAAAATTATTACGAGCATATAAAATTAAGTTTCTAAAATAGACATTTTATATTTTTTAATTTTAAAATTAGGTTTTTAAATAATTGCTTTTTTATTTTCTTTACTTATATATACAGTCATGGAATAGTTGATTTCATTATTAGCTACACATTCTTTTTTAATTAATAGAAGTATATTATTATTAATGTCTTAATAACCTAACCAAGAGCATGTCAGGACATGTCTAAGGATCCGTAACTATTAAGGCGTAATAGGATTTTTTCAATTTACTTTACTTTTTTTACTTTTATTTTTTCAAGTTACTGTCCGATTTCGTTCAAAATAATTTTGCTAGCATGATCTATCAGCATGGAAAAGTGGCAAAAATGGCAAGTTCAGAAATGAAAGGGGGGGACCAACTTGTAAGCCACTCAAGAGGTCAATGACTCAAAAATAGTTAACATTATAATTTTTATAATGTTTAAATTTAAAATTGACTTTTTAAGTCATGTATGAAACCTTGCCTTTATTTAAAAATACCTATTCGACGATACCCCACATGATGGGATGGAATGAAAAAAAAATTCATCCCCACTTCACATGTTGGATACCCCTAAAATACAAAATTACAATTATTATACGATTCCAATATTAAAGTCTATATATATGCAATCCATAACTATACATAATTTTGTCTATATTCATATTCATCGAAGGACGGACGGACAGAGCGAAAGTATAAGGGTTTCTTGTAGTTACTACGGAACCCTAGAAATTATTACATAGGTACATATAAGATACTAGATAAATGTAAATTTAATGAAAACCCACTGCAACATCTTAAAAAGCAATTAATAATGTTATTAATAGCTTCAAGCTCAAGTTTATTTTGTTAGCTGAAAGATAGAAAAGCAATTTATCAAGAAACAGCCAGTCGTTTACTATGAACGTGAAACTGGACCGAAAAACAATAAAGATTAATTCAAAATGACATTGTTTTGTCTAAAATGTTCAATTTATCGTTAATCACTTCTTATAATTTTCACAGCCCTTTTTGTTGGATCGCTTCGCGAGTTAGCTAATATTATTAGTTATTTATCTTTTGGAGATATTGAATCGTTCATTTATAAAATAATGATTGATAATGACGAAAATGTCTTAAGACAGACGTTCAGAAAGTGTATATAAATACCAAAATTCAATTAATAGAAAAAAAATTACCTAACTTTCAAAGTTAAAAAACGTCGGGTCGGATGCACTTGTGAATCCTCTGGTGTTGTGAGTGTCCAGTGACCACAGTGCAGTGTCCATTGGTAATACTATCAGGTGCTCTGTCAGCTCTTTTGCCCCATATGCCAAAAGATTATAGGTAACATTTGTCCTTGTAAATTATTCAATGTTCATTGGACATTGGACAATTTACAAACATATTTTAATAAAATATATAACGATTCACTGGCTGTATTGAGTTGTAAAATTTAGTGCTTCCGTATGTCAGCCGATTAAGTGAATCCGTGATGGACGATCGGATTTGCTGGTTTGACTCACTCGCGCCGCACCTGCTCTGTTTGAAAATTAATAATATGTGAATTTCAACATAATCGTTTTTACGTTTCACTACGTTCCTAAAGTATTATATATTATATCTATATTGTACTATAAACGAGACGATCTTGTAATTCGTAAATTAAAATTAGTAAAAAATAACCAACCAAAAAAAATATTCTAAAGTAGAATCGTCAGAATGAAATTAGGTTTGCTCTAAAAAGGCTTAAATTTTGCCATTGAACAGCTGTGCAAATGAAATTTAAATGTTGAATTACAAATTTGTCCTGTGCCTTCATAATGAACCTATTTGATTACGCTACGTAGTTCTAGAATTAGAAAGATCTTTTATATGAATTTGTAATCTATGTAAAGTCACTAGAGGTTACATATAGTATGCATCAATTTTTTAAAGAAAGGATAATGGGAATTAGATCATGAAACAATTACCCACGGCGAACAAAGATAAAATTAGTTAGATATAAGCGTAATTGCATCTGGATTAAATCGCATATTATCTGCAGGAGTCCACCTCTGCAGTAAATAATATGAATGATATTTTAACTAATTTCAATGGACATGTATTCATATAAAATATGATTAACAATTAATTATCTCCAATTGTCCATGGATCTGAATTAAAATAATTAAGAAAAATTAAATTTATACAATCTAGTACAATTTTGGTTTTTGTTTTAAAGAAGCGGGTAAAAACTCCTAATGTCCTTTATGCTAGGTCACAATAGGGGACTTAAATGTTGAAATGTTACTCCATATTCTAAATAAACACAAAATAGCATTCATTTGAATCAAATATTAATTTGTTTCATTGATTTTATTGCAAAAACCTCTTACATCTGGAATAGTTACTAAAACAGTACGGTAGGTACAGTAGGTAGTATAAAACCTAAACAAACCATTTTGTCCTGTACAATTCATCAATTTCATCGTATAATTTATCAGTTTTTTTTTTTAAACTAAGATCAAGCAATTGAGTTAAGAACGTTTACGTAAAAATTCGATAACGATCCAAATATTAGCTTTCAATTTATACTTTTATTAAAAATACCTATCCGATCCCGAAAATATAAGGAACAGATAATTGAGAGTTTTTAGGGCATTCAGGCAAGCTCGAGTCTTCTGGGACGCAATTACTGAAACGAAATGCTGGCTAAAACTAGGGTTGGCCAATATAAAATATATTCTCTAGCATAGAAGCCGTTTTGTATGTGAAATATCGCAGCGTTGGTATCCCCGGCTAGGGCCTCAATTCAGCTTGCTTAGCTCCACGGGGAAAAAGATCGATATGCGCAATTGATGGAGTTAATTGCTTGTGTATCCACAGGAGCGAATACGTTGTAACACTTGTAAGTTGTAACCTATACAAAGAGATAAAACTGGAAAATAAAACTACTTGTAATGATTTCTTCGCGGTTTTTTCTAGGTATCCCGTGATTAAGGGCCTGTTTGGCTCTGTCACTCAACATAAAGTAAGCAGCGCCAAACTTCCGAATAAGCTATTCGACACTAATTTGAACATACCTAAAACAAACCTCCAAGATTAAGATTTTTTTCGCGGTTTTAGGTAACTCAAACCGCGAAAAAATTCTTACAAGCAGTTATATTTTCCAATTTTATCTCTTTGTTTCAATACACAAAAATTCACCAACCGTGGAAATAGTATAAATATAGTATGTTTATTTAAGGATAGCAATAGTGTGTTCGCCAAGTCAATATGGTGTTCGAAAGCCTAGTCCAAACAATGGTTTTAGTGGCCACAGCTAACATAAGCCACAACCCGTATACACTAATATGGGACCAGTGATTACTCTGTCACTCTCTCCAGTATCCCTTTGACGTGTACAAGAAAGGCCCAGAGTAATCTTGAGCTATGAAATTTGTATATGATATTACGAAATTATGCCTTTATAGACTTTCATATTCTTAGTGACGTATTCTGCAATCACGTAGATTATCTGATATCTACACTGATATAACAAATATGAAAGATTTTTTGCTCGTATTTTTGTTTGTTCGCATGGAATAGGCTCCGAAACTACTGGACCCATTTTGATGAAATTTGTCAAAGACATAGAGTAGGTAGATACCGGCAAAGGACTTTGGCTTCTCTTTGTCGCAGCTAAATGTACGGTTCCGCAGGATTTTCTTTTGCGTGCACGAAGTTGCGGGTAATATCTAGTTATTATACTAACTTGGTCGATCAGCAAAGCATACTAAGGCGGGTCAATAAGTCCGTGACTTTTTGAATTTCTAACCTCCTTACTGAAAAAGCAACACTACTCCTGTCAACAGGCATCTGTCAGTTGACTCCTATCAAAATTTGAACTTGCTGCGTCAGTTAGTTTGTGTTTTACAGCTATCTTTATCAGACTATCCAGTAACTTAAGGAAACAATGGAAAAAAGTGAATTTCGTGTGCTTATTAAGCATTATTTTTTGCGAAAAAAAACCATTACCGAGACCAAGGCTAAGCTTGAAAAATTCTATGGGGACTCTGCACCATCGATTTCAATGGTAAAAAAGTGGTTTACTGAATTTCGTTGTGGCCGTACAAGCACTGAAGATGCCAAACGTCCTGGACGCCCAGTTGAGGTCTCTACACCCGAAACAATCGAAAAAATTCACGATATGGTGTTGGCCGACCGAAGATTGAAAGTGCAAGAGATTGTGGAAGCCATAGGCATCTCGCATGGCTCAGTGGTTTCAATTTTGAATGATCACTTGGGCATGAGAAAGCTTTCCGCAAGTCGACCACAAACGCAATCGTGTAACAACTTCACAGGAAGGTTTGGCGTTGTTTAATCACAATATGGAGGAGTTTTTGCGCCGTTTTGTAACCGTGGACGAAACATGGATCCATCACAACACACCAGAGACCAAACAACAGTCAAAACAGTGGGTTTCTAAGGGCGAATCGGCGCCAAAGAAGGCCAAGGTGGGATTGTCAGCCAATAAAGTTATGGCGACTGTTTTTTGGGATGCACGTGGGATAATCCACATTGACTATCTTCAAAAGGGAAGAACAATTAATGGGGAATATTATGCCAACTTATTGGACCGCTTCAATGAGGATTTGAAAAAAAATCGACCTCATTTGTCCAAGAAAAAAGTTCTTTTTCACCAAGACAATGCAAGGGAGCACACATGTGCAGTTGCCATGGCAAAAATCCATGAATTGGGCTATGAATTGCTCCCATATCCACCCTATTCTCCAGATTTGGCTCCGAGTGACTACTTCTTGTTCCCAAACCTGAAAAAATGGCTCGGTGGAAAAAGATTTGACTCCAATGATGAAGTCATCTCGCAAACAAAGGCCTATTTTGAGAGGTCCTCAAAATAGGCCTTTGTTTGCGAGATGACTTGCGACAAATCATATTTTTTGGAAGGGATAAAAAAAATTAAGAAGCGTTGGAC
Organism: Phengaris arion; assembly: GCA_963565745.1. Taxonomy (NCBI): domain Eukaryota; kingdom Metazoa; phylum Arthropoda; class Insecta; order Lepidoptera; family Lycaenidae; genus Phengaris; species Phengaris arion. The sequence continues at coordinate 7,053,182 of OY751449.1, read as the reverse complement.
AAAGTGTATAGAGCTCAAGGGGGACTACGTTGAAAAATAAAATGATTTATTTATCAAAAAATCTGTGTTTTATTCCAAAAGTCACGGACTTATTGACCCGCCCTCGTAATTTTGACGTGACAACGTCTTATAATTCGATGGAGCCGGCTGCATGCACAAAAAACATGACTCATGCGGCGTTACCGGCGTTACCTCGCTAAACATGACTCATTCTTATGACGTTGTCACGTTCAACTATCGTCAGTAAACCGACTTTACAGACAACCGATTTATTTACTGTATCAAAAGACGTAAGAATAGTATTAATTGGAAACACACCTAATAAGGTTAGTTGGAGATTGAGAACCGAGGGGCATATTTTTATTTTTGTTCCTGGATCAAAGGAGAACATCTTATTGTGTGGCATTTCCATATTTACGTTATAATGTCCTGTCTCATCTGACAAATTATAAAATGTAGATCATGAATAAACTACAAGTACTGTACTTTGACCATCTCATTCATTCACACATATGAGCAACATTGTATGATTGAATGAGATGAACTACAGTCGTTTATTTTTACACGTCTCGTCGACCCGACACGAAGACAAATGTATGTTTGCAAAAGACAATTTATGTATTCAAAAATTGTGTTACGTATAATTTGAAAAATCTCCTGCTGTTGAGATTTCGGTTACAATTTTTCTTGTCTGCTTCAATTTATCTTTAAGTCAAATCTCAGAAAATAGAGAAAATGTTTATCTTTATAAATTACAGAACTTAAAAAAGTTATAGCGTCATTGACACAGACTAAGTACATTTTATGTGTTTGCCTAACCTAAACCAGACCAGCTACGCAGGAGTTATTAAATAGTGCCCAAGTGTGTGCGCAATACATAACAGCACTGTCTGTTCCTTTACTCTCGTAGCCCAGTGGGACGGATGACCGAAACGACTGGCGAGAGATCAGGCGCAGGTCCGACTTTTTACTTGACCATCCGACGCATGGATCATCATTTGCCTGCTGCCTGCCAGCCTGCTTTGTCCTAACGAGACTTGAAAACTTCATTTTTGGAGATCGAACCCACCACCTCCGTAGTCGAGAGCTCTCAACCACTGGGCCACGGCGGCGTCAAAATCTAAGATACACTAGGTAGGTATTGCCCGCGACTTCGTGCGCGCAAAAGGAAATCCCGCAGGAACCGTACATTTTGACGCGATATAAAAGAGCTAATGTCCCGTAGTATAAATAAATAAATAAAAACATTAATTTCAGACCAAGTCCAAATGTTTAGCCAGTACAAAAGTCATAAAATTACAAACAAAGAATATAGAATATAAAAATTGAAATAGCAAAAACTTGCCAAAATTCATCAAAATCGGTCCATTAGCTTTCAATGGCCTATTCAATGCAAACAAAAAAACATGCAAACGAACAAATATACAAACAAACAAATCTTTCATCTTTATAATATTAGTATATACAATAAAATATATAGATAACAGACCTATAATGCAAATGTTTTGCTTCTACATGCAGATCTATCCATCTGTAACCATCTGTAGTCATTAACACGGTGAAAGAAGTCCCTCTCACGAAATTGATGGTATCTGTCCACTGACGTCACCAACCGAAGAAACTAATGCTCTTTGACATTTGTGGCCCATTCCAAATGCAGCGGGTGAATTACATTACGTCGCCTCGGTTTTAGCGAAATGAACTGAGCATGACCTGATTTAAGGTATACATATTTACAAGGCGCGTCAGACGATGTAAATTAGGCTGCATTAATGTGATTAAATAAAGAGCAAAAGGAAAAATATAGCCTAAACTAGAATTATATAAGGTATTTTGTTAATCTAAGAAGGTATAGCAATAAGTAACATTTTCAATGTTAGTAATTTGTAATTGGTAAATCGTCTTCATGATCAATGATGGATAGAGAACGGAATGTTATGTTATCTCTTTCTTTCTTCGTATTAACGAAATAGAAGTCATGATATATTATAAACAAACGATTAACACTAACAGGTATTCGTCAAATTGGAACTACCTAATTCCATTACCAAAAGATTGGCCACTGAGTCTAAAACAATAGAAACTGTCAGTTAGAGCAAGATAGAACTGAAGCAAGATTGCTTGATTGATTAACAGTGCTATACAAAAAGTGTGTTCCTCTTAATCTGGGAATAAAATAAAATAGTCCCCTTGCCGCGAACCTTGAAGTAAATTCAACAAATCTCTATGGATACGATATCGAATTGATACCTACGATAATGATAGCACCAAGGAAATTTGTGATCAAAGTTTTAACTAAAGCCGGTATTTTTTACTGTAACAGGATTTTACTTAGGTAATAGCGCGGCGGTGATACTGGAGCGAAATTTTATAGAAAACCTTTGAGACTTTAATAGAAAGCCTGGCATACCTCGGAACTTCATTTTTAATAACACTGAAACCTGAAGGTAGGCGATAAATAATGTATTTAGCTAGTGTTTTAATTTTGTACAAAAAATTACATTAAAACTTTGAACACTTGATGTATGCCCGTTAAATTTGCAGCGAATCATACACATAATATTATGTCAAAAAACTTTTAATTGAAAAATGTAAACACGGCTTATGCGTCATTGGTCACTTTTAACATATTAGTAATATGCACTGATGACTGACTGATGACTGATAGTATATATAAGTAGTAGGAATTTCCTTAGTAGGAATTTAGTTGTTAGTAGTGTTTTAGTAGGAAATAGCCAGACCGTATTCATATGCAAACTGGCTAGGTTAGTCACAAAAAAAACAAAAAAAATGGCACCTCATCATAATAATAACATCGTAGCATTCGTCTGTAATTTCCTTAAAACTACCCGTTTAATTAAAATTTACGTAATATGTCCTAGTATATTTTAATTTAACGGAAAAAAATATAATAAAATTGAATAAACATTTTAATATAACAAAACCTAAAATGCCGTGGTTTTTGGGAGCTTTAGGGATTCCTAAGTTTAGAACCTTTTTATAGTTTTCAGTTTTTCTTTAAGTAGTTTTTTAATCGAAAATTGAGAAATCGACGCGAGTTTAGTAGTTTCGCAAATACAGAGTTGTCAACGCTAGAACGAATCGCTTCAGTCCATCCGGCCGACTGATGCGATCTTTAAGGCCGAACTGAAGGTAAACCGGACCGTGTATGAGAGCCCTAAGGAGCTTTGTTCGAATGTTTTGAATACTAATCCAAAGAAGCAAAACGAACTCATTAAACACACACAATAAAAGGCATGCTTTGGTGGAAACTAGAATCTGCTCACGTGTGTTGCACTAAAAGTTTTGTTGAATCGCAATAAACAAAAAGACAAGCAACAAACATTACAATGAAACAAAGTTACGAGACAGTCGTTCCGTTTGAAATATTCCCGTACATAAATGTTATGCAGTCAACACGACACAACTTTTTGACGCCGACATAGTTTTTGTCACATTTACGAAAGCACATTTGTTTCAGTATAACTGAAATTGTTGATGTTGGCATAATTTATGAGATTTCGTTTGTATATATTTCACTTTTCGGTGTCTTAAGCAATATGGTATTTTTAAAATTATTCACACAAATAGATATACATACATGAGTACAAAGCTACAGAACAGTGATACAGTGGATATTTCGCAATGCCTCAGAACTTATTCTTACAACGTATCTCTATTATCCCTAAACAAACACTCTGGCTCTTATATAACGATGACCGTCACATGATATATTTCATCACCTATTTGATGTGAGGGATCAAAGGAGTCACGTGCCTGGTATCCTCTGTGAGACTCCACAGACCATTGGGGACGAATCGGAAAATAAAATAAAATCACAATCTTCATATGGAATATAAAGCTCAAACGTACACTTTTGGAAACTATCAAAAATATAGCCTCATATTTATTTCACCATAGCAACATTAACGTCGAAGAGCTCAGTATCAGAAGAATGAAAAAAATAACTAAGTTCTTAAACTAATGAAATTATGCTCATGTAATTTTGAGTCGACGCCAAACGTACTTTACTAATTACTTCATAAACGTACTTTACTTACGTTACGTTGTTATTTTGCTTGCTTGGCGCCGACTCAATGTACATCATACTTACATTAGTTTAAAAACTTAGTTATTATGAAGGAAATGAAAAGGAGATTTGTAAATTTACATATATGTCATGTGTATTTAAATTTAATCAGGAATAATTACAACCATTTTAAGTAAATCATTCGAATAAATTTGTAATCAAATAGTCGTAGTCGTAGTATTTTTGCTTTGAATCGAACAAGTGTGTGTTGGATAAACTAAAAAATCTAAAATAAATTAAATAATAAAAAAGAAACCTGACTGCAAAAAACAGATACTTAAGCAACGCACTAAAAAGATCGAAACAAGATTGAGAAAACAATTCTACGGTGGTTGACTCCTAACCAGACTTGAAAACAACGTTTTTTGTTGTTCCAACGCGGGGATCGAACCCATGATCTCCGGAGTAAAGAGCCAAGCTCTAAACCACTGGCCCACGGAGGCGTCTCATCGTGCACAAAGATACAACGGAGACTGACCTGATGCTGCCTCGCCTCCTGCTGCTTCAAGTACCGCAGCCGCTGCTCCTTCGCGCACAGCAGCTGGTGCTGCGTGTCGATCTGCTGCTGCTGCCGGAGCGCCATCGCGCGCAGCTCGCCCAGCGTCAGCTCCACCCCTTCCCCCAGCTGTGGACAAAGATACACTAATATTATAATACGCGATAGATTTTGAAGTATTTTATTTCGTTTTCAGAACGGCTGAACCAATAATTTCAATACCTTTTACCCTACCCTACTAATTTGGTTGAATATTTATTCTGCAAAAAGGGGCAGTGCGAGCAATATTTAAAATGAAAACTGGCGAATCTCTTAGAGAACAATTCAAGGAAGGCAAGATACTTACCCTATCATCATTGTACATATATGAGTTCATTATGTACACCAACAAAAAGAACATAACTCTTTTCAAGAAGAAATGTAACAGTCATGATTGTAACACTAGAAATAAGAATAAGCTTAGGTTCCCAACTTATAGACATAGCAAAACTAAAAAATCATTGATGGGTACTTAACTGTGTTAGGTTTAATAATAAAATACCAGCAAAAGTAACTAGCCTTACTGAAAGTTTAGGCAGGATGTTAAAGAAGATCTAATATCAAAAGCTTATTACAAGATACAAGATTATATTAATGACTAAGATGTATGGGTGTAATTGAAAACTTCACTATGCTTCTGCACACTGATGACCTGATATGAGATTATAATCAATAAATAAAATATTATAATATCGGGTAAGGTAGGATAATATATTGGCATATAATATGTTAATTAAATAAGAAAATAACATATAATATGTACGAAAATATAAATAAGAATAATGACCATGTTAATATTACAATAATATTAGGAAAGTATCATGAAACAAAATTGTAAATTGACGTCAAAAGTGTTGTAAAAACCCAATTTGAATAAATAATTTGACTATTGACGATTAAAATCTTAGAATTTACTTCAGCGAATATTTTATCGTCATTAGATTTGTCATCTGATAAGTAGAGGTTTTAAATAGGCGCTTGATAGAGCTGTGAAATAAGTCAACTTCATAAAATATTAAAGTTTAATCACATACACGTTTTCACAATAGGGCAATTCTGTTGCGAACACTAAAAATAGTTGTTGAAAGTCTTTTTTTTGAAGCGGAAACAACTAGTTTTCAGAGATTGCGACCTGAGGGTTTAAACTATTGTGACCGCATGTCCACAATACGACTTAAAGCTTGGAGAGAGCCGTTGAGTGTTGACAGCACACTCCAGTATTAATGGAGGTAGTTAATTAATATTGCGGCCAGTATATTATTATTATTTTTATCTATGGACGCTTCACACCACGTCAGTCTGGTCCCGTGGTAAGTATCCGAAGCACTTGTTTTACGGGTACCAGACAACGGAAATGTATTTGATACTTTTTATACTAAACTTATATTTAAGATTTTTACTAAATATATTATACACATCACACAGACACACACAACACAGAAAACTTTTAGTTCCCTGGCGGGGTTCGAACCCGCGACCACCGGCTAGAGCGCCAATGCGCTAACCACTGAGCCACAGAGGTCGTCAATATTATATTATCGTCAATAGTTTATTTCAGGAGGTAGTTGCGGCATAACGTTATCTTTGGACGTTTTAAGTACTTTAAATCTACATAATATGGTCCCCATAAGCAAAAAAAAACGATAATTGAATAACAAAGGTAAATTGGAATCTAAAAAATGAAATTTTGCTAGGAAAAATGAGGAACTAAAATTCTATTTGCTATAGCTATGCCATTTCAGACTACATAGAAAAAATAAAATAATTGTATGTAAATGTTGTGTTAAAATGTCAAACGTCAACGTGTGTAACATCGTATCCATCGGACTCACTGTAGTGTGTGTTGTATGTTATTGTTATTAATTTTGTGTATTTATAAGCATAACTTAAAAAATTAACAGTTCTGCAACCAAGACCTCCTTCTAAAATGTATGTTTTAATGTGAGGATTTCAATGCCCTGTGATTTTGTGTTAGGTATTATGGTTTTTATTTCCAAAGTATCACAAATTAGGGTTTTTTTAAATTCTACTTATACCGTTAAATATACATTATTTATATTCTAATTCGTTTTATGCATTCAAATCACAAACGTCACATACATGCGACTTAAATGCGGTTGATGCGATTATTTTCAGTGGTTCTTTATTTCAGAATAATTTTGGAAGTTTTTCACAAAGTTAATTATTATTATATACTTTTGGTTCGGATTTTAGGTGTAGTATTAAGAGAGCAAATAAATTTGTATGGAAATCGACGGAACTGATGGTAATAAATGAGCTTTTATTTTAAAAATATATGTGCTGTTGATTTGTTGTGTGATGTGCTGTTGAATTGATTCTTAAACTCCGGTGCTCCAACACCTACTGCGATGTTATCACGCATGAAAACATAAAGGATTTTTTTGTTGCAGACCAGTGATATTAGCTTTCTGCACACCTTCCTCCACATAAACTTTAACTGTGCCAAATATCATACTCCTCCGCACGAACACACGCGCACTGAGTCCGTTTAGAGTTTACACATTCGGGCAGAATGATTCTTGCGTGATGAAAAAACATAGATTCAAATTGTGTCCCTGTTACTGCAGTCAACATTTAACGATTAGAATTAATAAGGAGGCCCAATAGTCCGAAAACCATTAGGAGATAACGTCCAGACGATATTAGCGGGACGTATAATCTCAGGCCTTTCCTTTCGATCCTAATGGTGAGCGTTAGCGCGAATTTACATAAGCCCTGACACTTGTTGATAGGCTGTCCGGGGTGAGATATGGCCGGAATATATGTGGATTCGAGGGCGCATATTTCAAACCAGGGTTATCAGTGACACTATTTTTGAGGTGATTTTCACACGAAATCCGTCTACTTTTAGTAACCTTGAACACGGAATATGCATGTAGCTTTGAGGGCGCGTATTTCAAACCAGAGATACACTTTTTCACTTTTTCAGGTTAGTATCCGTGGTAAAATCGGTTCAGTTCTGGTAACCCTGGACTGTGAACACCTGTCATGAAAGATCATATTGAATTTTTATTCAAATTAATTGCCTCAAATTGTTCGGTATGATTTTATTGGGGAATTGGAAAATTATTCATGTTCTCATGCGATTCGAATATTGTTGTGTACGGAAATACCTCTATAAAAGGTAAAATTTTTGATATATCATATTTAAATACAAGCTATTTCTTTAACACTCACCCCATCCCCTAACTGCCTTAAGAGTGGATTATGAATGTCACTAAAACCTTTCCCTCATTCCTGTAATCTTATTGCATAACTAGCTAGTGCCCGCCTCTTCGTTTACGTGGAACTATTTATGGAAACGGAACCCTATATTTTTTAACGGAACCTTAAGATTAAAATAGCCTGAGTTACTCCTTATATATAACATCAGCTTTTTGCCAATGAAAGTCCAGTGTTTAGAGATAAACCGGAACAAATAGACAGACAGAAAGACAGGTGGACTGATAGACAACAATTTTAAAAATTGATTTCTGGTGTAGGTGCCAGAGGCGAAGGTAGGTTATCCTTTATAGGGAAGCCCTAGCCTGTATAATAGTTAGGGATTGGTATGAGGGTCTCCAAAAGGTAAGTGGTAAGGGAAGCCGATAGGAATGGAGTTATGTGGAACCCCACGCCACTGGTAGGTACCCTATATAGATACTATTATACTATTATATTATATAGTGAGGAAAGGAAAAATATAAGAAAAAGAATCACAAAAATATTTATCTGACCTGGTTTCGAACCTGAGACCAGTTCGTAAACGCATTAATTCTACCATCCAGCTGAAGCTACATCGCGTCGCAATGTACTGTTACCACGGGGTTCCTTTTGCACGCACGATGACGCGAGCAACGTCTATCATAATATATTCATGTGTTTTCGACGTCGATTTTAAGCACTTATTTAACTACTAATAACTAATTTAAGCTCAAAATACCTCCACGAAGTTAGTTGGAGCAAGAGGTCCCACACTCACGATTTAAAAAAAAAACCTTTTAGTCAATAGTGCCTAATGCTGAATCGACTTCTCTGTGTCTCAGATTAGTTCGTAGTTAGTGATTATCTTCTAGTTCGTAGTTAGTGATTATCTTCTATATAAAAAAAATCCCCTTTTCTCTTGGTCATTCATTGCATGAACTGCTTTCCAACCAATTTTCATAAATATTTTTTTTGGTGTTGTGCTGACAGGAAAAGTCGCGCGAAAATTAAAAATATGTAAGAAAACTTAACGAGCATTATTAACTTTTCTAATAAGAATTTCCTCGATTCCTCATGGATCATGAATCATCGTTGTTAGGGTATACCTTGGCACAACATTTCACTTTTTGGAAGCTGTGAACGTTGAAAGAAATCGATATCGGTGTAAGATGAGAAATACCTATAACAACATATTATATATATCATGGTGTATGGTGTATGGTGTATGATGATTATTTAATAATGACATATGCTTGCTGTTTTATAAACAATGCTGAAATTTCCAAACTTGTATCTACAAAGACTAACCACAATTCGAAATTAACGACAGACCACAATCGCGAAGTCCATAAAGGTAGGTGGGAAAGTAATGTCAATACTCAGGCATAATAGTATATCTGTGGAAATAGGTTAATGGTGGAATAACACGGGCGCGGCGGACGCGCGACACCCGTTTAACCTCGTGGGCCAAATGATTGTTTTGTCGGGAAAATGTGGATGTTTAGTGTATGTGAATAGAATTGACGGACGATTTTTCTTGCATGTTTTGATGCGCGTTAAAAATTTGAAGGCCATATACAATTTACAAGGTAGTCAATATCCCTTATTATAAAATGTTTAATAATTTATTGTGATTTCAGTTGAAATAATTTTATTCGGAATTATTTATAAGCGTAGGCCCACGTACTTATTATATATTGTTACTAAAGAGAAAAGCCAAGCATTTTTCAAAAGAAAAAATTATAAACGAACAGTACAGTAATGAGAATACCAGACAGAGCTATTTTTCTTTTTTTACTCAAAAGGTTTTTCTTTGGCTGCCGTAATCCTCCGGGGTACTCCATCATATTAGGTACGATATTTCCGGTGGCTGGATAAATTGTTTTTTTATTAATTTCAAAAAGGATTTACCTTTAAAAAGTATGCATTAGAAAGGAAGACCTTGATAGAAAAGGAAAAAGTTAAGTCAATATCCATCTTCTTTTTAACAATTATAATTAGTTTCCTCTTATAATTATTATTATTTAAGAGGAAAGGTTTGTTTGTTTATTTACATCGAATGAACTCTGAAACTACTGGACCAATTTTTATGAAATTTGGCACAGGTAGCGTAGACCACGGGAAAGGACATAGGCTACTTTTTATTGCGTCAAAACACGGTGGCCCTGGGATTTTTTCCTGCCCGTAGGAAGTCGCGGGAAACATGTAGTAATAAATAAAGTGACAATTGGGTATGTAAACCACACTTTTTCCCATATTTGGACTTTGGTCACAAGTATTTTGCGCCATATACATCTGTCTCCATCGTTGCAATCAGGTGCGCTCAGCTCGGGTGAAATATGATGCGAGGCTTAGTAGCGTTTTGTAGCAAAGTATGAGTAAGTAAAGTCTTTTATACTTTGTTCTGATCCAAATTAATCTAAAAGCAAATAAAGAGACAATATCGCGCTATAATGCTACTAATTTGAATGTCAGTTATTTGCAGTGCAATAAAGAAATACAATGACTCATTAATTTGGTCGAAATTAATATATTTTTCCGAAGTAAACAGAGGGGTGTTATAAGTTTGACGTGTCTGTGTGTGGGTGTGGGTTTGTGTGTGTGTGTGTGTGTCTATCTGTCCGTGGCATCGTAGCTCTCAAACGGATGTACCGATTTTGATCTATTTTGACGTGATAACGTCTTATAAATCGATGGAGCCGGCTGCACGCACGAAAAAACATGACTCATGCGTTACCTGTTACCTGTTACCGTTACTAAGTACCAGCGTTACCTTTTACATGTTACCGTTACCAAGTACCAGCGTTACCTCGCATTGCCGTTACCTCATTATTATTATTATTATTATTATTATTATTATTATTATTATTGTTGTTGTTATTGTTGTTGTTGACGTTGTCACGTTCAAATCGTGTTCACGTGTCACGTGTCACGTTCTCGTATCGTGTCAGTAAACCGACTTTACAGACAACCGATATTTTTTTTTGTTTTAAAGCTGCCATGATGAAGAGTGTTCTTAGCTATAATTCATCATAAGCTCGTTCACTGTTTAACAATTTGGGGGTTGCTTAAAATTTTAATATTAGTTATGTTGAAGTTTAGATTCAAGTAGAGTCTTTGGACCACTAACGTTCCCACTTTTGGCCGACGGACTCGCAACTTTTACAGGCCTTCGAAAATTATTTCTTCTGCTTTGTCTGACACGAAGGTTTCTTTACGATGTTTTCGTGAAAAAACTGGTAACGGTGAAAATTTAAATAAATTGCACCATCTCGAGTTTGAACTAAGCAATACTGAATACACCACTAAGATAGTCAGTTAATTAACATGTAAATTACTTAACGCAGAAATATGTGGGATCTAAGTAGTGAAATCCGAGTTTAATGTCCACCAGTGCTAGCTCATTTGAGTTCGACAACTTGTAACGTAAAATACCCTTGTCGATTTCGTGTTTAGAATAGTTGGGATTTCCCGGCACTGGGACGCTTCAAAGGCCAGGGGCTCTCAAAGTTAATTGCCCCCTTAGAGCTTTACATAATTGAATGGAGATCGGCCAGTGCCACTCGAAATCAGTTTTCTATTGCGTATCTTATTTCTGTAAATTAGGTAGTTTTGGCAAAAAGTGGTTTGTCTCTTATATCTACTTCAAAAAGTTTCACGTAACAAACTTGTGTGTAAAAATCAACGGACGGGATTGTGTGTTTATAATCTGAGGTAGTGTGTGAGCTATTTTTATTAATTTTATGCATTTCCAAGCATTACTTAAAAAAATATTAGCATTCTGCACACCTCCCTCCACATAAACTTTGATTTACCGGCCAAATGTCATACTCCTCCGGTTGCACGATATTGTAAAACTGTACCTAGTTACCTACTGAAAGTTTTTGCTTCACGTATTAATAAAATAATTAAAAGTTTTAATATTTGTTTGTACCCGGGGATGAATTTAGTGACAAAACGAGCGATATATAATTGTAGGCCTGCTTTTTTAAAAAAATTATGACGAGTTTTTAATTTAAAAAAAACTTGTCTCCTTACAAAATTGAGTTTAGATTGTGATAGGTTGAGTAAAGTTTGCGATGCATGTAGGGTAGGGGTTGTGGTAGTTTGCGATGTATGATTGTAGGGGGACTACTTCCGTTTTTCCGTTTTCATAATCGATTGACACGCAAGAGATTCTTATCAAGCTCGTACCAGGGTTCTATCCCGGGTCGTTATTAATTTACCTGATGACTGACTGCTCTTACAAACTTTTAAGTGGCTCATTAGATATTTTGAGATACCTACGGGAAATGGGCAATTAAATATAGATCTAAATAAAAATATAACGTCCACTTAGTTATAAAATATAATTTTCTTAGCGTAGTGACAAATAATATCTGTGAACGCTTTTTTTTACACCTGTGTGTCAATCTGGTCCCGATGTAAGTTATCGAAGAACTTGTGTTACGAGTAGGTACCTACCAGACAGCGGAAATATATTTAATACTTCTATACTATACATATTTTTAAGATCTTCATTGTATAATACACATGTCCATGTGGCACGGACCATGACCCAAGAACACAGAAAACTTTTTGTTCCCTGGCGGGTTCAAACCCGTGACCTCCGGCTTGAGTGCCAACTAACCTAACCACTGAACCACAGAAGTCGTCAAAATATATTTTTTTTATAACTAAGTACCTAACACTATTTGAACAAAAGAAGAACAAATTTAAACAGACTTGTTAAACACATAACATTGATTTATTCACATAACATTGAATTGAACTATCCTTGAACATTGTTGAATAATTTCTTAACGAGTTAATTCAGAATTCGTGTAATAACTTAACACTAATTCAACCGCAGCATAGTCCCTTCGACCCTCGGGGGTATTGGTAGTCGGCTGCTTCGGGCTTATAGCTCGCACGTGGGCAAACCCCAAACAGGCTTGACAAACTTTCCATAATAATTATTTGAGAACTTTGCTTAGCCACTAGTTTTGATAAGCAGAGGAATACTAACCTAGTTTTCCATACAAACACTGAACTAATAATAAAATCCTTAAATAATTTATTTATTACGTATTTTTGCTTATTACGTATTAGGTGCGTAGTCTCAATATTTTCTATGAACATAGTCCCAAAACAGTGTAACTTTAATGATTGCATATTGTTGAAAAATACGCTAGTTGATTGAGGGTTAAACTGTACAACTGAAAAATATTTTTCGATATTGTCATGAGTGGCCATATAAAATTACAAGTACTTGAATGAATGCTGAAAATGTTTCGGTGTAGTCACTTTACAAACAACAATGGCCTTTTAAAATCTATGTACGTACCCACATCTTACATAAAAGTAGTAGGTGCTACTATAGTTGGATTACAAAAATTATAATAGATTATACACAACGAGACGACGACTACAAAAAGCGATTGCATATTTTTCTTGGAGTCAAACCCTTTAAGCTGGGAAATAGAACTCTGCGCTAATACAATAATAGCCTTGTAAATCTAAGTGTCGAGTGTCGAGTTTAAAATTGAAGTGTCATATAGGTAGGTTTCACAGGTAGGCCCGCCGGATTCCGGATCATATACCTAGTCCTTAAACCTTTTTTTTTTTTTGTAGATTTTATAAACTTTTTACTTTTTTAAAATTGACACAAGAACAAAGTGAAGCCGTTAAAAGAAGTTAAAAAATGCAATTTAGACGTTAATATTAATATTTAATCAAACGCCAAGCTTCGTCAGGTACAAAACGCTCGCGTCTAATAAATATTTATATGGAGTACATGCCGAAACTTTGTCAATTAATTTACTTCGCAACGTGAACAAAGTGCCTAAAAACTGTATAACATAATGGCTGGTGAAATTTGTATGCTCACTGCACCTATATTTACGTAGCTTTTTGTGTTTTTGTCTACTTATCTACTGTATCAAAATCGCGCAGCTGGATAGGGTAGCTAGTGGTACAGCTAAAAATGAGAACTCTTGCAATTAAACTTCTTCTTGTGTAGTGAATAAAGTTCAATTTTGTAAAAATACAGCGGCGTTTCGCATCGCGTCACGGATCTGTGTGAACTGACGCTTATACCTATCAGCTGTTTAATGTTATTTACTACGTAGCGAAGGTAGGTGTAGGAAGGTATATGCCGTAAGGTATAAACGAACGAACGATCTGTGAATCCTACTGGATATATTCCTTGCAGCTGGATACTTACAAGTGCGATGCATTTTGAGTAACGATTATCTATTGAAAACGGTATGTTGATGACGTCACAGTGTTGTCAAGGCTCTGAGGACTGAAATTACAAGGCTCTAAAGTCTAACAACAAATAAAAATTGATGCACTGCTAAAATTGCCATTTTCGTATGCCTTTTGCCTTTTACATTCAGGAAATGAAATCGTTATCGCATGCCAGTCCTCACGTCACGCCCTTGGCGAAATGAACTAGTTCATGTTCCACGATATTAAATAGTCGCCGGAGTCCACGTCATTATATTGTTGAACAATTGAACGCCATTGAAAATACAGCAAGCGATTGAGAACCTCTGTGGCTCATTAAGCGCGTCAGTGCTTAAGCCGGAGATCGCGGGTCCGAATCCTGCCAAAGGAACAAAATAGTTTTCTATGTTCCTGGGTCATGGATTTGTATTAAATATAATAAAAATCTTAAATATTATGTGTAAAGTATAAAAGTATTAAATATATTTCCGTTGTCTGGTACACCAGTAACACTAATTTTTCGAGAACTTAGCACGGGACCAGATTGACGTGGTGTGAAAGCGTCCAAAGATATTAAAAAAAAAAACAAAATAACGCTAAGCAAATTGATTTAACTAGAATCAAGTTAACGGATAGAGCAGTACAATTTGAAATATTACGCTGCATTTGCCTTTGATCAATCATTAAAATATTTGATTCAAGCTTATGTTTTTTTTTTCCAAGTTAACTTTATGGAGATGTGTTTTACAATGTTGATACACTACTTCAAACAAAATAATTGAATTCACACGAATTATAATTAAACAATAATATGTTTGTAGTGGGTAGGTACAATAAAATATTTCTCTATGTTTGTAATTCCCTTAAGCGCGTCGGTCATTTATTTTGGCCATAACTCTTCAAGCTTCATTACTTGCTTTACTGTTATTCACTGAGCACATAAGTCGTACTTTACTCCATACGACCATGAAGTAAAATTTCCTGAATCTCGACGGGTGCTCACTGCTCACTGTTCGATGTATCCGAATGTAACAGGTAAAATGTAGGTAATGTAAAAGGTATAAAATAATATTCATTTATGATTGCTCGTAGATTTTGATTTTGGAAAATTGATTGAATCTGCGAAAAACTAAGAAATTTAGACAAAACGTTACGCTATTTTGACGCGTCTTAATGAACTCTTTTATTATACTAAGGCGGGTCAATAAGTCCGTGACTTTTTGAATTTCTAACCTCCTTACTGAAAAAGCAACACTACTCCTGTCAACAGGCATCTGTCAGTTGACTCCTATCAAAATTTGAACTTGCTGCGTCAGTTAGTTTGTGTTTTACAGCTATCTTTATCAGACTATCCAGTAACTTAAGGAAACAATGGAAAAAAGTGAATTTCGTGTGCTTATTAAGCATTATTTTTTGCGAAAAAAAACCATTACCGAGACCAAGGCTAAGCTTGATAATTACTATGGGGACTCTGCACCATCGATTTCAATGGTAAAAAAGTGGTTTACTGAATTTAGTTGTGGCCGTACAAGCACTGAAGATGCCGAACGTCCTGGACGCCCAGTTGAGGTCTCTACACCCGAAACAATCGAAAAAATTCACGATATGGTGTTGGCCGACCGAAGATTGAAAGTGCAAGAGATTGTGGAAGCCATAGGCATCTCGCATGGCTTAGTGGTTTCAATTTTGAATGATCACTTGGGCATGAGAAAGCTTTCCGCAAGATGGGTGCCGCGTTTGCTCACAGTCGACCACAAACGCAATCGTGTAACAACTTCACAGGAAGGTTTGGCGTTGTTTAATCACAATATGGAGGAGTTTTTTAACCGTGGACGAAACATGGATCCATCACAACACACCAGAGACCAAACAACAGACAAAACAGTGTGTTTCTAAGGGTGAATCGGTGCCAAAGAAGGCCAAGGTGGGTTTGTCAGCCAATAAAGTTATGGCGACTGTTTTTTGGGATGCACGTTGGATAATCCACATTGACTATCTTCAAAAGGGAAGAACAATTAATGGAGAATATTATGCCAACTTATTGGACCGCTTCAATGAGGATTTGAAAAAAAAAACCGACCTCATTTGGCCAAGAAAAAAGTTCTTTTTCACCAAGACAATGCAAGGGTGCACACATGTGCAGTTGCCATGGCAAAAATCCATGAATTGGGCTATGAATTGCTCCCACATCCACCCTATTCTCAAGATTTGGCTTCGAGTGACTACTTCTTGTTCCCAAACCTGAAAAAATGGCTCGGTGGAAAACATTTTTTCAGGTTTGGGAACAAGAAGTAGTCACTCGGAGCCAAATCTGGAGAATAGGGTGGATGTGGGAGCAAATCATAGCCCAATTCATGGATTTTTGCCATGGCAACTGCACATGTGTGCACCCTTGCATTGTCTTGGTGAAAAAGAACTTTTTTCTTGGCCAAATGAGGTCGGTTTTTTTTCAAATCCTCATTGAAGCGGTCCAATAAGTTGGCATAATATTCCCCATTAATTGTTCTTCCCTTTTGAAGATAGTCAATGTGGATTATCCCACGTGCATCCTAAAAAACAGTCGCCATAACTTTATTGGCTGACAAACCCACCTTGGCCTTCTTTGGCGCCGATTCACCCTTAGAAACCCACTGTTTTGACTGTTGTTTGGTCTCTGGTGTATTGTGATGGATCCATGTTTCGTCCACGGTTACAAAACGGCGCAAAAACTCCTCCATATTGTGATTAAACAACGGCAAACCTTCCTGTGAAGTTGTTACACGATTGCGTTTGTGGTCGATTTGCGGAAAGCTTTCTCATGCCCAAGTGATCATTCAAAATTGAAACCACTGAGCCATGCGAGATGCCTATGGCTTCCACAATCTCTTGCACTTTCAATCTTCGGTCGGCCAACACCATATCGTGAATTTTTTCGATTGTTTCGGGTGTAGAGACCTCAACTGGGCGTCCAGGACGTTCGGCATCTTCAGTGCTTGTACGGCCACAACGAAATTCAGTAAACCACTTTTTTACCATTGAAATCGATGGTGCAGAGTCCCCATAGTATTTATCAAGCTTAGCCTTGTTCTCGGTAATGGTTTTTTTTCGCAAAAAATAATGCTTAATAAGCACACGAAATTCACTTTTTTCCATTGTTTCCTTAAGTTACTGGATAGTCTGATAAAGATAGCTGTAAAACACAAACTAACTGACGCAGCAAGTTCAAATTTTGATAGGAGTCAACTGACAGATGCCTGTTGACAGGAGTAGTATTGCTTTTTCAGTAAGGAGGTTAGAAATTCAAAAAGTCACGGACTTATTGACCCGCCTTAGTATCTAAATCAATAAGTTAATTTTTATTGGAGAGATGTTTCTATATAATAAACTATAAATTGTATAATGTATAGTCATGCAGTGTTGAGAGACATTGGGCTAAATGAAACCATCTAAATAGTATTATCAGTTATAACTAAGTTAAAAAGTCGTTGACTACAGAACCCTTATAAATATTAACCCATGCCCATTTCAAACGGGCATATTACCTTTGAACCGTTCATTTTTCTACGATAAGATTTGAGGTGAAATTCTAACAAAAGGCATAGAGTTCGTTTCTATTCCCACATGAAAGGGAATTTACATACACAAAAGAACCATGTATGGTGTATGGAACTGTATGAGTGTATATGGGAGAAAAGTGAATTATTGCAGGTTAACTTTTAACCAGTGTTTTCATCAATGGGGATGTGTGGCATATAGTTTTGTAAATAGGTACTTTATTTTTAGTCTGATTTATTTGGATTATTATTAGGGTAACATAGATATCTATATAATATTATAACGATTTGTTTGTTTGTTTACATTGAATGGGCTACGAAACTACTGGACCTAACTACCTACTACGACTACTGGATCTTGATGAAATTTGGCGCAGATGTAGATTAGACCACTGGGTAGAATATAAGCAACTTTTTGTCGTGGTGAAATGAACGGATCCCGCGTGATTTCCTTTTGCGCGCACGAAGTCGCGATAAACAACTAGTGATGTATATATATTATTATTGGGTATTGATTACATTTGAAATCGTGTTCCATGTTCAACTGTCCTAGTCCTTTCTAGTCCCAGCCTAGCCATGCACTTACAGCTATGAGCTGTCATTTGTGAAGTCTATTGAATTGCGATTATTTACGTTAGTAATATAATATATTCTTGGCCTATATTTCATCCACGACTTTACAAATAGTTGTACTTTAGAAATAGTTTGTACTTTACAAATAGTTTGAACTATAAGCCCTCTGCATTAAACTAGTGAGTACCTATAGTAAGCAATTACTTATCTTCGACCGCTTATCAAACATAAGAAGCTCTGAAGTCTCAATTCTACTACAATAAATAACCGGACAAGTGCGAGTCAGACAAACACTGAACAAGGGTAAACCGTAAATAAAAAAATAAAAAAATATATGGGGGCTCCCATATTTTTTTTAGTTAAATATCTATTTTATTCTGTATTAAATATGTTTTGTTATAGCGGCAACAGACATTCACCTTCTGCGACAACTTCAACTGTCTAGCCATCACGGTTCATGAGACATGACAGACAGACAGTCGGACGGACAGCGGATTTTCAGTCCCGTTTTTACCCCTTGGGTACGGACCGTAAAAATCAAACACGTACCTACCTACCTAACAAATTTTAAGACATAGGTCCTCTAGAAAACATAAATGCTAATACTGAATAATTTTAGAATCAATATAATACAAACAAAGTAAAAATACATTTTATTAATTTCAAATATCGAGTTCCATTTAGGATCGAGATATTATATCTTCACTAATATTTTGAGAGGAAAGGTTTGTTTGTTTGTATTGAATAGGCTCCGAAACTACTGAATCGATTTTGATGAAATCTGGCAAAAATGTAGCGTAGACCACGGGGACGGACATAGGCTAGAGCTTCTTTGCCTGCGGGATTTTCTTTTGCGCGTAGGTACTAAGTCGCGGGAAACACCTATCCCACATAAACATAATCAAAAGCGTGGCAAGAAGGTCCTAATCAAACGATAAGTTAAATTTATTACTAAACAGTAATCCCGATAAATTTTCCTTTCAACAAACTGCAGCACAATGTAGCTTCAAAAAATTATTTCTAAGTAATTTACAATGAAAACTCAAGATCAGGAGGGCCATTGAATAAGGTTATTTAAAATGCTCGTTTAAAATTTCACCGCACTTTACATAACCTTTGGATCCATCCATTGTACGTTTTACAATTCAGCGAGCGAAATTTAATATTTTGCCTTTTTAAAAGATAGAGTGTAAAACCTTTTAAAATTGGTCAATGGACAGTTATAAACACTATTATCACACTATCATATAAATTTAAATATTTTAAAGGTGTGCAATGTATAGGCGACGCCTATACAATAGAATCCCAGAAAACGTTAAAAATCTGTCTATTAATAAATTTTAAAAAGTATTTAAAGAACGTTTGTGTGCTAAAGCTCAATGATTTTATTGACGATCGCACACCATGGGAATAGGATGGCCACCTGCAAAAGTACCCCCACTTTTCCAGAAGAAAAAGTTCCTTAGTCTACACTCCAAAAAAACGTTGTCAAAAATATTGTTAAAATTGTCTAAACACAGAAGCGCCTTGCAGGGGTTTTGTTAATCACTTACCCTCAGGCGAGTCACCTGCCTGTTTCCCCCTGTATGGAAATCATATAAAATTATCTCTGTTAAGTGACCGTAATTGTGTGTCGTGTAGGTAATATTCGGTCATAAAAGGTTTTTGTTAATAAATCGTCTTTTCTTTTAAAGATACCTAGGTGAGTTTCTTTTTATGCCTCCACCTTACTTGGGCCTCCGGTATCCTTATAGTTAATATTATTTCATTTTACATCGGTTTTCTGTGACGCTATTGTATTTCACCAGTCAAGACAACCCATTTCGAAGCATGGCATTTTTGTCTTCCCACAAAGGTTCCCTTTTCACAGTCACGTTCCAACATTTTTCGCAAGTCCAATCCATAATCGTTGCAGGAATATTTTTCCTGTAGTTAATTACAAAGGGTTTTTATAAACAGCGTTCAATTGAAGCGACAATCCAATTCAAATTACGAAAAGACGCAACACTTTGTTGGCATATTTTGTTAATGAATATTGTAATACTTTATTTTAAAAGAATGGCATTTTCTAATGAAATTTGCGTCCACGTGTATGCAGACCCTTTTAAATCCTACTACTATTATAAATGTGAAAGTTTGTGAGGATGGATGTTTGTTTGTTACTCTTTCACGCTACTACTGAACGTATTTCGATGAAAATTGGTATGGTAGTAGTTAATACTCTGGATTAAGACATAGGCTACTTTTTAATCCGAAAAAGTACCGTATTCCCATGAGATACCCGATACTACGTTTACGCGGGCGGAGCCGCGGGAAAATGCTAGTTGTCGATTATTCTCTGTCAAGTTGTAAAAAATATTTTAATTGAAGATTAACTTTCCGAAATCAAAAATATTGACGAGCACAATAAGGATTTGACATGAACGAGCCTGCATTTATAACTATACGTTCTGAATGCGAATTAACCTGCAAGTGAGTAGGTATATTGAAATATCTTTTCACCTAGATAAAATCTTAACTTCATCCATATAATTTTATAACTGCAACCTTACGAAACATTTGCTTTGAAAAATAAATTAAGATAACTCTTTTAGAATAACATTATACAGAGGATATATTCGATACGAAAAAACTGTAATAAAAATACACGACCGATTTAAAATGTTTCACCGTTAGAATGTCACAATATTTATCAATAATATTATTGAGTTATAATATAGGCTACTATATTTTATCCTACTAATTGTTTTGTGCACGCATTCAAGTCTGCGGGCAAAAGTTGATCGATTAATATTGTAAAAACACGTACATACACGAATTGTTTGAATCGTAAATTTTAGGTTGGTTTAATTTAGGAATTAATATTATGTAGAATAGTTTCCTTTTGTTTGTGATGGCGACCTTATTGCGATGTTTTGCGAAGTATTTCATTACATTAGCAATATATGGTGCCTAGTGTGGGTTAATGTGGGTTAATGTTGTAATCATATTAGTGGAAAACTGTATTCACCTTAATTAACAAATAAAAAAAATTAAACTTATGGACACTTCACACTACTACATCATCATCATTATCACCACCAACGTCCCCACTAAGGCTCGGGTTTTCCTCAATGTTAGAAGGCAGTAAGTCTCACCACGCTAGGCTACTGACGGGTTTTAATAGTAAACCAATTTATCACAAATTAAAAACACATCACCGAAAATAAATTTGTATAGAAAATAATAATATGAGCAGAAATAAGTAACTTTTGTAAGTTTCACACAATCAGAAAAGCCCATTAAATCGTTAGTATTCAGCGACGCGACGGAAAATTAAGAAGTCAACGAAACAAAAGCCTTGTAGGTACTCTTTATAAAATTCCATGCTGCCAACAATTAAAAATAATTACTAATCTACTTTTTATCCAATAAAAAGATACAGTGTTTTTGTGTGACACTATTAACGCGACGGATCCGTGAGCAAAAGCTAGTCTCTTATAGTTTTAGGTAATGCATGGCTAATGGCTATACTCGCGGCTTTGACCAACAGGCAACAATCGCGTAGAACCAATATTACCATGCGACATGAACAATGTTTCAGCCACAGCTGCTGTTCTAACATAATATTACCTACAACATAATATGATAACAAATGCTATGTACCTACATAGATTGAGGGTAGGTACGTCTGTTTTCAGGGTTCCGAACCCAAAGGGTAAAACGGAACCCTATTACTAAAACTCCGCTATCTCCCAGGCTCCGCCTGTCACCGGGCTGTAACCGTGATTAGTTCTTTATCAGATATTTAGCAAGTTGAAATTTTATTTCTAGTGCTGCTATAAAAACAAAAAACTTGAGAGGTGTCAAGGGAAAGTGTTCCATCCGGGTGGGATGGAACGAAGTTCCTTTCGATTAATTAGTGAAGGAATTGTAATAAAATTTTATTTTTTTTAAGTTATAATAATATTTTTTTTTATTATTAACAAATATAATGTAATATAAACTCAATCAGTAGGCTCAATTTTAGTAATAATTGAGAGAGAGAGAGAGAGAGAGAGAGAGAGAGAGAGACAGAGAGAGAAACACGCGCACGCCGCACGGCTTACAATAACACGAATGGGCCGGCTCGACCGGATAAATACCAGCGCCTTACAGAAAATCGGCATTAAATAATGCTTGCGGTAAACTTGTAGCTGTTTCGCCGAGTGAGTGAGGTTACCAGAAGCCCATATAGGATAGGGATTTTATTTAGATATTTCACCAGAGGAGTTACACTCGGAAAACCAGAGGAGTTACAAGTGTACACCTCTGGTGTTGGGATCCATGGCCGGCGGTATTCGCTTACCTATAAGGTAAGCGAATACCGCCGGCGAATATCGATTTCACGAAGAATCATTCTTGTGCAAACAAAGTCGCGCGCAGTATTATCTAGCTATCGAATTTTCACCGCGCGTGGCGAACATCATAAAATATGCGACATTGAAAATCGTAAAATAAGCTTCTATTGACATGCCTTCGGCTTCAGCTCGTGGCGGCCTAGGAATATCAATTAGATTTGATCTTATTACTCGTGATCAAAAGCGTAACAAACAAGCCTATTTTAGGGAATAAGACCGGCGAACAGCACAGACAGATCGCCTGATGAATACCAGCGGCACCAGAGGATCGTGTGTTGCCAGTCTTTAAAATTTTAAATTTACGTACACTTCACTCTCTCTATCTTTTATTACAATCTATAACATTACATTCTTACTAGCTTGTAGTAGTTGTCCCACGGGAATAATGCATATATTTTTATGTTATATTTGCAAATATGCAAATATACCATACCAAATTTCATCAAAATCCGTTCAGTAGTTACTGCGTGAAACAGTAATCAAGCATCCATTCATCCATCTATCCTCATAAACTATTACGTTTATAATAGTAGTAGGGAGTCTTAGTACCTGTTTCACAATATGTAGGTACTGATAAGTATCAGATAGGCTAATTTGCATGTTTTGTCTCTGTCGCTCGATATAAAGTAAGCAGCGACAAAACTTCCGAATAAGCTATCCGACACTTATTAGAAGATTGTGAAACAGGCCCTTAGAATATCATATTATAATATCCAGCATTTTTTATCTTAAATTCTAATGGTAATATTTTTAAGCCTGGCTAAGCTCTCCGAAGCCATTGGCCATATTAAGCCCGGTCGCTTTATATCTGATCTCATTTTTCTCTCAATTAAATTGCTTTGAAAATCCTCATGAGAACTCCGCGCTTTATAATAATTTTTAACAATAGCTGTGTATTAGGAAGGTAGAAGCGAAAGTTTTATTTGCCCGACTGTACTAATCCTAAGCATTGTGATAGTAATAAATGGTGATATTTTATTCATGATAGTATTATAAAATAAACTTTTTACAATTTTGTGTTTTGCGCAGGTACCTACCTAGTATATTAATATGTAACATTTAAAACAATATCAAAATTTCATTGACTAAAGATTTAGTTACTCTAGACTATATTTTAATCACACTATAGTAGGGTAAAATTCGGATCAAAAACAACTTCAAAAGTTCTTACTAAAATAAATATTCGATTGTCGAAAAGCAAACGAAAGGTATACGTGCTCCACGCTAGGCAACTATCCCCCGATGTTTTTTTAATGTTAGGCAATAGGAGGCCATTATCCCCTCATTCAGAGGTCCAGTAAAATTGGATTAACTCAAAATTCGTTTTAATTAAGCTTACAAAAATGAGTTATTATAAAAGATTAAAGACCTATCTTTGGATGGACCTAACGTTAAATTCTCAATCAGTATAATTTTATTCAATACATTGTTTTTAATTAAAGAGACGCAACCATCCGGCTTTTACCCTATTTCAAGCTTTAACAAAGGCTTTTTTTTCTAAATACTCACTTTGAGTCCAAATAATTTTGTAGGTTCAATATGGCTGTACAGCCGGAACGAATGGGATAACGATCAGGGGTTTGCGAGGCCCTATGCTGAAGTGTTTGAAATCTCGCACTCTATGAACATACATAGACTTCCAAAATCAACGGTGGAACAAACAAACATACATACATAATATGTATGTATGTTTGTTCATCGCGCTCATCGCATTGTTGTCCGTAGCGCCTAAACTACTGGTCCGATTTTAATAAATGAGGTGTCAATAGATTCGTAATAATAGTCCGGGTAACATAAGCTATATATATTTACGTAGTCGCGTTATAGGTTTCTATAAAATTTATAGTTATTCTTAACCTAGAAGTACCTAGGGAGGTACTTGGGGAAGTTTTACCTTTGTTGTCGTATAACAAACGTTGTTAAAAATAAGCCTTTTGGTGTTTACAATTAATAAAAAACACAAGAAAATAATTGCCAAAAATCTCCTTATTTATTGGCATTAAAAGCTTCGAAAGTTATAATTGGAAACAAAAGTCGCCTAATGCGCAAAAAACTATAATAAATACGATTCTGAGGAACTTTTTCGATGATATTTCCTAAACTGTAATTATTACGGACGCAACTTCCATTGGAACTCTTTAACTGACAGAAACTTCGAGAGTGTCATCTTTCTCAAACGTAATTTGGCGAAGTTAGTCGATCTTTGGTGATAAGTTTTGTAGATAACATCGCTTCGAAATATTGAGCAGGTGCGTCCATCATATTTTATTTTTGTCCCTCCATCTCTACAATATCTTTTTGGTACAATTCATATTCAAATTCTTTTATCCAATATTATCATTATTTTCAAAAAGAATATGCTTAAAAGATACCTAAGAGAACTTCACCTTATTAAAAAACTTTGTAACGTTACCCCTGCGAATAGTAAAATACCAAAATCGTTGAATAACAAAGTAATAAAAATGAGCTAAGTAAGTTGAAAAGTAACCAACTAAGTTTCAGTTCGAAAATCCAACTACTTTACAAATTAAATAAGTAAAGAAGGTCCAAACGTTAAAGAAAGCTTATTTTGAAATTTGTATTCCTTCCTAGCTTTCGAAAAATAATTATAATTCTATGTAGGGTACTGAAAAACGTAATAAATTTTAGACCTAAATTTCTTCTAGAAACGTGACCAAACTTCGCAATAAAACTAGTGTCTTAAAAGGCTTTTGTTAAAGCATTGCCCATTTTTGTATATGCGGAAAAGAAACATCTATTACCATTTGACGACCTCTGTGGCTCAGTGGTTGAGCGCGTTGGTGCTCAAGCCGGGGGTCGCGGGTTCGAATCCCGCCGAAGGAACAAAAAATTTTTCCTGTGTTCCTGGGTCATGGATGTGTATTAAATATGTGTATAATATAATAAAAATCTTAAATATATGTATAGTATAAAAGCATTAAATATACTTCCCGTTTTCTGGTACCTGTAACACAAGTTCTTCGGATACTTAGCACGGGGCCAGATTGACGTGGTGTGAAGCGTCCATATATATATATATATATATATATATATATATATGTTCTAGTCGTATCTAATCGATAATTTCCACGAAGGTCCCTAAAAAGTCTTGACTATTATTTTATTGGTCCATGGATCAACTCTTGATTCTCTGCGTTATCTTACGGCCCGTTTCAATAACCTATCTACAAATAACTATTTGTTGAAAACGTCACATTTGTATCGCAAAAAACCGGCAAATAGTTATTGGTAGATAGCACGGATAAGATAAATGAGGTTGGATTGGCAATGTGCGCGGGGCAGACGCGCCACAAGTATGATTGGACAATCATACTTCAACCGAACCACGCGTTCATACTTTTTAGTCGCTTGTTGATTGCCTCGCAGTACGGAGCAGCGCTAAAATCCTTTGAAAATGCCGTTTTGTGCGATTGTTATGTGCAAATTAAAGAGTCAGACATCAAATATGAAACAAGGAGGAATTTCATCGGTAAGCATAAAAACCTTAGACTTTTAGTATTTTTCCCAAAAAACTAGTTCGAATTATGAAATTCTAAGTAGAAACGACAATTAAGCCAAGAATCACAGAAAATATACATTGCTGGTGAAGTACGCAAATATTTCGCGAGAAGACACATCTGACGCGCAATGGGTTGCGAAGCGAGCCAAATTACCGCGCCTTTCGACTCGTTCGCGTCACGTCCGCTTCGGTCGCCTGGATAGTGCCGTCAGTGATCGATGATTTGTCGACAAATTATTTTTCTTCAGAATGAGTTACTAC
Organism: Phengaris arion; assembly: GCA_963565745.1. Classification (NCBI taxonomy): domain Eukaryota; kingdom Metazoa; phylum Arthropoda; class Insecta; order Lepidoptera; family Lycaenidae; genus Phengaris; species Phengaris arion. The sequence continues at coordinate 7,026,877 of OY751449.1, read as the reverse complement.
TGTTCTCGGTAGTAAAATTTTGCTAGTCTTTTTTTTGCTACATAATATTTATAAAGACGTCGATTCTTGCACGCGAGTGACGAGTGTTTTGTTTGTTTGTTTGTTGTTATTATAAATTACTGTCAGTGATCATTTGCGTGTTGATAATTGATGAATGAATTAGAACCTAAACTGATAGGTTTTATAAATTCACTAACGCAACGATATAAATATGCAATTTTACACATATTAACGGATTAACGTTAACTTGCGTTAATTCTTAAGAAATGTAACGCTTTAACGTTTAACGAAGCTAACTTTTTTTGTAGCGGATTAACGATTAACGAAGTTAACTATTTGATTAACGGTGCCCGGCTATGCCTAAAACCTTTCCGCGATGCGGGGTTGTTGACGAATGTAATATTTGATGCTGAAGCGAAGAAGATAATGTATTAGTTTATTACTTGTTGGTATTGCATAATAATATGTACGCTTGAGTATCTGAAAATGTAAATTATGAATATTTCGTCTACAATAAAAAATGATAATTAAAAGACTACGACTGTGCAAATGGCAGTGCTACACTGCCATCGACTTCTTTTTTTGCTTTGATTTTCTAATTATTTTTGATTACAAATAAAGGTAATACATGTTGATATTCTTTTTCATTTCCTATCCCAATCCCAATTAAATTCGCCTTTGACACAATGTTTTAATTTACTAACTAATTTTATACTTTATAAATATTATACTTAAAATTACTAGTGCTCCCGTTATTAAAATTTTTCATTCAATTACCAATAGCTACAGGACGGTTTACGATTTACGATGAGCCCTCGGCAAAAATAGTGGCGATGCACTTATTGTACACGCGCAACCATACTTGCCCCGCTACTCCCCCCGCCGCATGCACAAGTTAGGGCTCATAAATCGTAAATCTAACTGAAACTAAGATGATTTCAAGATTCAAGTTTGACCATTTTCATTATCGAAAATTCCTATCGACCATAGCAAGCCCTCGCGTGCGTGTGAATTTTGAGCATGTGGTTGTGTCGTAACGTTACCGACTCAACGTAGTGTGAGTACCAAATCGTAGCCCTCTGTTCTAGGTGTGATTTGTTAATTAGTGTGCGTAATTCGTGTATGTATTATTATTTCTTATGTAGTGGAGTGCATTGGTGGGAGACAGGCGGTGACGCTGGTTTTCAAGTAAAAGTATCACGGTTGCCCATCCAACCTCATTTATCTTATCCGTGGTAGATAGGTTATTGAAACCGGCCGTTAATGGTTTACACTCTACGGCCTGTAAATCTTGGATATCCTAAGAAGAATATATGGCATATTATTGTGTACTCTGTCTAATAGATTAGAAGTTAATAATCCCAAATAATCAATGATGCATACCTATGGTATTTTTATTTTTTGCGCTGTTCGCTTCAATTAAGTTTTACTTCCTTAATATTATAAAAAATAATAACTTTGATATATCAAATGAAATCTTAATGCTACATTTAAATTTCTTTGTTTTACATTACGGAAATCCTGTTATGAATAATTTGAATTAGGAAATAAAGTGTACAAGAGCCAATTTAAAATTTTCACGCTCTTTATAGTTATTTTAACTAAGGTCAGGAATTAAATTAATTACTTCACGCAGATACCTACTTTATATATACTTAATACAATCGTGTCTTAACCGAAAAAACTTTGTGTGACTTTTGTTTAATTACAATTTACATACAACAAAGGTATATATATAGTTCTACACGCCTTTAAAATGTAATTTTTTAGATATTTTAGTGTTATTTGCGTTGTGTTGTAATATACAAACACAGGTGCTGCATTAATCTTAAATTAAAAACAATTATTAATTGTATGAGAGCCACGCTTCGGCTGGACTCGACTGGGTAAATACCACAGCCTCACAGAAAACCGGCGTGAAATAACGCTTGCGTTGTGTTTCGCCGAGTGAGTGAGGTTACCGGAGGCCCAAGGGGGGTTGGGGATTTTATGGACTGGGAACGCAAGTCGCAACACCAGAGGAGTTGCAAGTGTAATTCCTTTGGTGTCACGAGTGTCCATGGGCGGCGGTAATCGCTTACCATCAGTCGATCCGTCTGTTCGTTTCCTGGTTCATTTCATTAAAAAATTGTATTATCATGAATTACGACTATTTGAAAACTACCAGTAGAAGCCATGTTAAATACATCAGCTGTTTGTAGAAGTAGCAATGTTTTAAAGCATTTTAAGTTATAATTAATTCTAAAATTTATTTTATAGACAGACAGACAGACAAAAACATTATTATATCAATGTTAAACTTTTTACGAAACTTCGCATATTGCCGCTGGTGTGTGTGTCGTGACCTTTGTGTGTTCGTTAAGCAAAATCCACAATATTTTACAGTTAACTCAGATGTAAGTAATAGACGTTTAATCAAGATTTAAATATAAATTATATATGCCCCAATGTCGTCTAGGTTTATTTATATAAAAGAAATGTTTGCATTAGCGTTATCAAAGTGGATAGTAAACTTCCCGACAGATTTAAGGATTTGAATTTAATTAATTTTAAATCTCAGATATCAAATGGCTGTTAGAAAACCCCTTTTATACTCTTGACGAATACATGCGATTTGAAGAAAAGATAAAATAAATCGATAAATAATGTAGTATATAACTAAATTAACATAATATATTATCCTTTACTTATACATTAACTTCACTAGTATTTTAATTTATTTTATCTTTATAAAATAAAGATGGGAGATGGAGTGGATGGATGTGGATTTAATTTTGCAAAATTGACATAATATGTAACTAGCTATTATTATTTATTTGTTTTTAAAATCACACCTTTTGTTTAATTTCTTTTATTGTGATTATTTTGTATTGTTTGCTAATTTATCATTTGACATTGTAATAATTTTATAATTAATTTTATTTTTACATACTAAACAAATTGACTATTTATACGAATCTTTAACTTTTATCTAAATGTTATTTGTTAAAATTAACTCCCTAGCACTGTGATGTAATTTAATCTACAAAGCAATTATTATTTTCAATGCATTGCACGCTATTTTAATGGCAGAATGTATCAGCAGCTCTCACAGAATATAAGACCATTATGTACTACACTCTAGCAATAAAGGAATTTGATTGATTGATTGAATATTATAATAATTTAATCCAACAAAATATTAGATTATTGATACCTACTTTATAGTCGTCAATAACTTTAAAATAGCTTTTAATATGTTACGTTTGCCGCATCTTAGCTGTTAGGTAAGAACATTCCTACTAGCTGCTACTTAGTATAGGTAAATTTAAAAGTTTATGAGGATGGATTGATGTATAGATGGATCGATGTTTCTTACTCTTTCACACAAAAACTACTGAATAGAATTTAATTATGAGGATTAACACATTTTGATTATTATAACTAGACTCTAAGGGTCGCCCCGTGGACTGTGGTCGAAATATCACCCATGATAATTCATATCGTTTTTAATTTTGAACTTTATAAGGGTTCTCTTGCCTCTTAAATAGAAAATATTAAAAAAAGTTACAGCGACAGATGGAGATGGACGAACGTCAACGTGTAACAAAATGTATAATATTGTGTAAAACGCACGGTAGAGCATTAATAATAATAATCTGAGGTAGTTTGCTGTTGTTGTTATTTTTTGTAATTTGATTTATTTCTAAGCATTATTAAAAAAATACCTTTCTGCACACTTTCCTCCGTATAAACTTTAATTTACCTGTCAAATTTAATACTCCTCCGGTTGCGCAATTCTTGTAAGACTGTAATGAAATTTTTTGCGTCTCTTATTAATATAATGATGAAACTAAGAACGAACTAACCTAACTAAAAAGGAAAAATTTATGCCTAGAAACGTCACTTTACATATTACCTAGTAATTCACTATATAAATCACTTACCTTGTAATTGTGTTATCTCATACTTTAAACGAGACAATCTTGTGTATACATAATAGGTTTCTCGAAAACGGCTGCAAGTATTACTTTGAAATTTAGCAGGGAGTTTTGGGAGAGGAAAAGAAAAATCGATCTAGCCGGGTCTTATCCCTGGGAAAGTACGCATTTTCAAGCTACATATTTTTTTCTTTCATCGTGCAACAATATATGAATAAATTCGACTCCATTATGTCAGTCCCATTGGCAGTTTGGTATGCGTATGTATGATTTTGGCTTTGTTCGAAAATTCGGAATGTGGTGGGTTCGAATCCCGGTCGGATAAATATTTTTGTGATTCTTTTAATTTTTTTTAAAATTATCAGAACTCTGAGCACAGCTCAGTTACCCAGGTACCTACTTCATGTTTTAATAAGCAGTAGTCCGGAAGCTACATTTTAGTCATGTAGGTATTTATGTAACTCTGTTGTAGCATTTCGGACTGTCACAACTGGGTCGGACCGGAACTGTCCCGGAAGAGGCTGAGGAGCGACGTTCTCATTAGCCCGGCTTACGTGGCAGAGATGTAACATCATTATGGCATACAATTTCTGTCACTATTGTGCGGATCACGTGATTCCAATAGCGGCTTAAAGGGTCTTAAGCAGCGATTATTGTCACTCTCAACATTACTTGCTGCTAAATGTGGCCACCACTTACCACACATTTACTGTAAACGAGTAGTGATTTCACTTAAGGGTCAATTCACACCGAAACGAAACGATACTCGAAAGGACGCTGCATTTTTAAGATAGCTATTCAAAATTGAAAGTTATTCAATACACAAGAATATATATGTTTCATTATAAGAGTTCGAATATCAAGTTACACCGCGCTGCACAGCGCATGTGCAGTGTATGACTGATGTCATATGAAACGTTTGTGTAGGGAATAAAGTTCAATTTTGAATAGCCAATTTGAAAATGCAACGCCGCGTATCGTCGCTGTCGTCGTCGTGTGAGCTGACCCTAACTTGAAAAGGATTCATATAATTTTCACTAATATAAAATTTTTTTTTTTTTTCACATTTATGAAAAAACTTTAATGCTGATATAAAACAGCTAATCACAACACATGAAGAAGTTGATAGTGATCTAGAACTTGTTGAATGAGATTATTGTACCCTCTTTGATATAGAATAAAGTTTTTAACGACTCGCGGGAGATGTATCAAGTTATAGTTCTTTCCCAAGGCACCGTAAAGAATTACAAAGTTAACTTCAAGGTCAAATCTGAAAACATTATTATTTATGAACAAAAAGGAGCAAGGATGGTTATTTGTTTAACGATAGCTACGAATAATTGTAACGAATGAACTTTAGTGATTAAATTTATAATTAAAACCTAATTAAAATCGAATTATAACTAGGTTTTCGCATTAAAAAAGCATTTTCGCCCATTTTATTTCCAGGAAAAGATTTTTGAAAGCAAAAAAGAAAGCATTGAATTTAAAAAATATTTACGATAGAATTTAAATCGCCTGTCGATAAAAAGTAGGCTTCGTGTAGCGGGACACTTATCAGGAAGTTCGAAGGAAACGCCGGAAAAACAGAAGACGGATCCCATAATAAGATTTTACAACTGGTTAAGTTGGTAATTACTTCGTTACCGGTATTTTTTATATTTTCGAAGCAGAAACTAAGCAAGCAATATTCAAATGGATTGGAACGTATTCGAGCTACCAATAAAACAACTCTGGTATGTTTAGGCTTACCCTAACTGCCAAAATACTTTAAATAAATTTATTTTGGCATAACACTTTAAATAAATCGTGGAAACAAAACCTGTCATAATTGATGTTCCCAACAAAATTAACAACAACAACATAAATTAAATACATAGGGTTTATGTATACAATTACCCGGTTACCCGGGCTATTATTACGAATCTATTGACACCTCATTTATTAAAATCGGACCAGTAGTTTAGGCGCTACTGTGGAATAAACATATATATATATACATAGACTGCCAAAATCATTACCCTTCCTTTAGGCTTTGACGTAGTCGGGTAAAAATATGTGATCAACATAACTCGTGCACAAATTAATTAACGAAAAAACTAATTAAGTATACAAACACGCGTACGTCAAGCCCAGATTGAGTTTCAATGGTATTCGGCGTTCAACTCACTTGGCGCTTGTCAACGCAAATATTACTCCACTCACCCCGCTCTTTATGTTAATTCAATAGGTTCCATTTCTCCTCAAGGATAGTGGGTACACGCTTTTGTTTTCGTTCACTTCAAAATAAATAAATAAAAACTTTATTAGCACGGATACGCTTGTGTGGCTTACAAAAACGTCGCTTCCTCTTTACTTTAGCTTCGTTGCTAAATAAAATGACTCCTTTTTTAGCTGCAATTGCAGGAATTGAGCCACATTATTATCTCATCCACATCAAATCGCAATTTCCTTCAAAGAAGTCGGTAGAAGTACAAGACGGACTCGCGCACGAAGGGTTCCGTACAATACGGCAAAAAATCACGTTTGTTGTGTGGCAGCCTTACTTGAATGTTTATTTTATTCTGTTTTTATTTATTGTACATACTGTTTGTATTTTCTTTTATAGCGGCAACAGAAATACGTCATCTGTGATGATTGCAACCGTCCAGCTATCACGGTTCATAAACCGTGTCTATCATCAGGATGTATCTCATGAGAATGTATCTCATGAGATACATCCTGATGATACATTACATCATACATTTGTGTACCCTAACAATGGATAAAGCCTCAGCGACTAGAAAGATTATTGACAAGTGATAATGCTCGCTGAGCCTTCGAAGCCGCTGAAATGAATTGCTTTTCCTTCAGCTACACCAGATTAAATTTTTCATCTACTACAGCAGAAAGACATTCCGTGAATTCATCCCAGAAATATGGACGTTATGAAACGACTTTATCAAAAATATTTTATGGATTCCACACCTCAAAGATATGAACTATTGTCCTCTTTCAAATATTGAGCAATTATCATACTGGAATGAATAAGTAGTAGGAGCATTTAGAGAGACCTCAAGAGTATTTTATTCAAATAATTCACTCGACCAAAAATATGTGACTAGACTTAAAATGTAGATCAATAATAATATAAATCTAGATATTATATTGGTGTTTTTTCAGTTAGTGTCCAAACTTTTAGGAGTGAATATACTCTTGAATATAAGCAACTTTTACTATAGGATCAACTTTCCTAATGAAAAAAAAAACAGCTGTTTCCTACAAAAAGGCTACGGCATAGATAGCATTTTGTAGGAAACAGCTGATATTTTTTTTCAAGTAGGAAAGTTGATCCCATAGTAAAAGTAGCTTATATTGAAGAGTATATTCACTCCAGAAAGTTTGGACACTGTATGAAAAAACACCCGGTATAAACATATAAAAGTAGACGTCCCCACTGAATCACTATACTCACGCACAGCTTACAAAAATGTGAAATTTGGACAGTAGTTTTAATCTTTAAATAATCACAATTCTATTAAATACGTGTTCAGGGTTGATTAGAATTTACCCTCTGGGGGTGTAAAATAAGGATCAAAAATTTGTGTGAAAAATATTTAAAATATGTCCCGATTTCTATGAAATAAAATATCCGAGGTAAATAAAACAAATCATTGTTTTAATGTTTTTACTAAGTTTTTCGAAATTCGTTCCATAAGCGGGTGAAGTGGTGGTCCAAAGTTTGTAAAGTGGCACGTATACGCACGCACGCAGATAGTTATTATGACGTAGAAATCCGTTGAAAAAGGGTTTTTCAAAATTTATCCCTCACGGGAGTGCAATGGACGCAGACAAAGTCGCGCGCAAAAGCTGGTACAATATATTGCTATTCGCTATGGCTTTGAACATTTAGTGGAAATTTAAATAATAATGCCATCTAGATAAAATATGTTGTTAATTATAATATTCTAATAATACAATTTCGCAGCTAAATCTAAACTATGTCGCTATCACCCAACTATGAAAGTGACATGGTTGATTTATTTAGCGAGGGTAACAGAATCACTGGAATTTTGTAATTCACAAGTAGAATTTCCTCATTAAATTTAGGTACGACGGGATTTCGTGTCGATGCTGAATTTATATTCATTAACCTTAATTAAGACGAGACAATATGTGTAAAGTATCATTAATAACAATTTTACATCGCGTGTATTGAAGCTGACGTCTGATCTTTACGTATCGTATTGATGTCTATATTTAAAAGGTATTTAGCAAACATTGCTGAGACTCTTGCCTTACTAATAAAAATATTTACACAACGGATAAGCAATTCAATGTTGCAATTTTTGATACGTTGAAAAAGTCACTTCACAGACAAAGACAGCAAGTATTTAACCCGACTGCCGAAGGAGTAAGGAATTATTTTGGAGCGTATATGTACTACCTACGTATGAAGATTGTAGATTATACACATGAATTAATGAACGAATGAAGTGAATGCAATTGAAATTCTTTGTCGACACCTGCATAATATGAGTGGCTAGGAGGATTTCATCTTGAGGGACGTCGTTAGATTAATCTCAATTGTTAAAAGTCAAATGTTACGGACAGATAATATGGACGAAATGCCAGACACACTGACACATAATATGGACAAAATTACAGCTTTCCTTTGTTAATCTGTCATTTGGTCTATTCTTCCGTAAAAAGAAACCATTTCTAAGGTGGTTAAGCTAAGCGTGATAGGGATATCAAAATTATAATAGACAATCGAGTCTATATTTCTGATGTTATGAATACAAAACCCTATAAATGGAATCGCCCTATAAATCCTTCTCAGTGTTAGGGCATATCGATACGCGCAAAACTTATTGAACAGTTATATTCAAGGAATTAGAAGGCGGTCATGTTCAGTAAGTCGCAATCAATGCGCACTAGAACAGGAAATGGACATACAGCTGTAATTACAGCCGTGTTGGGAGGTGTCCGGTATATCTTCGAAGGACCACCATTAATGCACTGGATAAGCATAATTTTGTATTAGCAAAACAAGGCAAACCAACTATAGAAGTCAGACGATGTAGGCTGAATTTTTTTTAAACAAACTTATAGGATTTCTATTCAATGTGGCAATTATTTTAAGAGCGAAATGTGTGTTTCTTCGTGAAATTTTATGATTTACAAAAATAGGATCTAGAATGTTTATTAACATGTTGTCTAATAGATGAAAAAAATATTAGACAACACGCCTATTGTCGTTTTTTGTATTTTTTGTCATTACTCCAACATCTCTCACCGTTTAAACTTGCTGCAAGCAACTTCATAAAAGTTTAAAGCAATTTGGAAGAAAAAGACTTATTCCAATTTAGATACAGACAACTTGAGTTTGGAAATATAAACATTATTAAAAAAACAAATACATTCTCGGTCTGGAGTACCCTCGAAAAGCGATTCAATAAAACTAAAATCTCGTAAACAATCCCATTGTGAACTAACAATCTAGATGAGCTGTCAAATAACGTCGCACTACAAAGCGATGGCATCCAATAAAAAACAAAAACAGGCGGCTGACATGCTTTCGAGTTCATTGTTAAAGAAAAATATTTTTTTTTCGAAGCATCGTTTTTATAGAAGTTTACAATTAAATTTATTTATAGTAACGAAATTTGACGTTTTAGGCCTATGGAGAATTCAGAAGTACATAGTTAGGTATCATCATTTAAAAAAAAAATATTGTATTCCTAGTTCAGATTCATAAAATGAAAGAGACGGTTTCTGTCTCAATTTTTTTTTAATTTAAGCCTTTGTTACTTACAAAACGTCTGAACTTAACAAAAAAAACTTTTTTTGCCCACATAATTTTATAATGGTCATTGTAATGCATTTAGAAATAAAATATATCTTATGCAAAAACCGAGAAATGTTAAAAGCCAAATAATGGCTCAATGGCAGACACAGCATAAAGAAAGATAACTGCTTTGTGTATTGTTTATTTTGTTATTTATGGCGTGATAAAATTGGACCACCCATATTATAATTATTGCGCGTATGTGGTCATTTAACAATGAGATTAACAAACACGACCATTTTCTACATCAAAAGGTGAAATCAGCTGGTCTAAATTGGCCACATTTAGTGTTGTAGCGTGTTTGAGGAAGTTGCTCTTACAGCAACTTCTAACAATTCCCATAATTGTCAATTAAGTAATTCTTAATATGATGTGTGCCATTTTACGCATTTCATAATTAAAAACTTTCAAAATTGATGAATTTCTAATATTCATCAGACATGTGGCCATTTTTTATAATATCTGAAATTAGACATTTGTATCGTACGTTTTATAATTTAAGTTTTACGTTTCAAAAAAAAACAATCTTAACTGTTTTGCGTTCTTATTTTAGGGTTCCGTCGGTATAACTTAATGAACCCTTATAGTTTCGCTCTGCTCTGTCCGTCTGTCTGTATGTCTGTCTGTATTTCTGTTTGTCTGTCTGCCCGCTCTCCTAACTTCTGCAATTACGAATATAAATGGATAAAATTTAGTATAGTTATAAAATGTGTATAGATCTCGGTTTTAACATCATAAATTATTTTTTTATCTAATATTTAATAAGGGTTTTTCTCTATAAGACATGACAACCCCATCGTATCCACCGTAAAGAAATTCACTCATAAGCTTCAATCGCCAATTTATACACAGCCAAAGCTGCACTCGATGTGAGTTTGCACAAACAGCTCTGTATCCACCCAACATCTACTGGATTTATACTAAATCTGTCAATGAATGAGTTTCTTTTCCTTCTATTCTTGACACATTCTATCAAAACATGCCAAACGTCGTCTATTTTACTACAAATTTCGCAACTATGTGAATCTTCTTTATTCATTAAAAATGCATTTTTTTTATAGAATGTGCCCTGAACGAATTCGTAATGCTAGCTTTAACACTTTTCTATTTATTTGACCATCCACGAACCAAGAAATATGAAGAGGCTCAAACTTTTATACCATATGCCTTTAGTTTTAGATCTCTCATCAAAATAGTCCTTCCAACAAATTAATGTTCTTTTTTTAAATATTGGTAACAGTTCCGAATAAAAAGATTTTATTTTAATTTCACTTCCAGCTGAACATGTCTGTTTCCCAATCTGTCTGCCTCTCTATTACCCGACACTCCGATGTGAGACGGGATCCATTGTAGTTTTAATTGTGAGTGTGTCAATAGAGTCTCTATTGACACACTCACGAATATTTCTAGGAATGTCATAGGTAACTGACACCCCTCGGACTCCCGTCGCACACCGGACTGTGTTGTAACATAATTTTATATTTTAGTAAAATTGGGGTATATTTTAGGGGTGGCTCTCCATACATGTGAAGTGGGGATGAAAAATATTTTTGCTTTCTATCCCATCGTGTGGGGTATCGTTGAATAGGTATTTTTAAATAAAGGCATGGTTTAATACATGATTTTTTTCCAAAGTCAACCATTTTCGAGAAATCGGCCTCCAAAGTGGTTTATAAATTGGTCTCCCGTGACATTTTTAAACTATAGGAGATAGAAACAAGTTTCCATGCTGGTGAATCATGCTAAAAACTCTATAGGAAAATTACTTTGAGCGAAATCAGTCAATAACTTTTGATGTAATTCAAAGACCTATTGCGCGTTGATTGTTACGGAACCCTCGTAACGTTAGGTTATTTTCTCCTGATCTTATTTGGGCAGGAACTTTGCTGACAAAGCGAACACCAGTACAATACAAGAACGAGACGGTTTTTCTAGAACAGAAGTTTCTAGTATAACGTACACCCATGACCCCGGAACGGACAGTAAGTAATTATTCTTGACCTCGGAAGCTCCTATTTGGATGTCAGAATGGCGTCAAAAATTTAAATTAGACCAAATGGAATATAAAACTTTTCTCACACTGAACAGTTGAAATGTTCAGACTTAGTCTGAATCCAATCTGTAATTTATCTTCTTCATTTTACTACGAAATTTTAATATTTAAGCGGACTTTAGTATTTTAATGATTAAGGGACTAAAATGGGAAAGGACTAACGAATAATTATGAAATAAATGCTTCAGCTCTAACAGAACAAAGGACGTGGCTGTTAATATAAAGGTTCTAGTCTCGTGATTGGAATTTAAATGGCACTAACCTTATCTGAGAGAAACAGCAACGTTCGGAGTTGAACGATAAGTGCCACTTATCTTAACACATCTTTTAGACACACCATTTTTACTGATTTAGTTTAACTTTCAGACCGTCTTGAATATGGCGTTATATTTAAGGGGCTTTAACTTTTGTTTTGATTACATTTTATGATTGTAGTAAAGGAAAAAACTTCTTATTTTACAATCAGATGTCTGGCTGAAAATGCGTTATCATATTATGCATTAAATTATAATAGGTACAATTAAAAACCTTTTCTCCCCTTAGGGATTTAGCCTAGCCTGCACCTGTCAGATATGCTTGAGTGAAGTGTGTATGGAAACCTGCACAGTCGTGCAACATTTTTTACCTGTTTACGGTTTACCTGTAAAACTCTACTGTACAGGCAAACCTGTCAAGTATATCCTTACGTGTATTGCTACTACTACTTACGACCTCACGACTGCTACATTATTTACTTTTCAAACAAACTATACCAAAAATATACAAAGGCCTTTACAGGAATGTTGCAAGAGTTGTATCCTTCAACAGCCTCCGTGGTCCAGTGGTTTAGAGCTTCGCTCTCGACTCGAAGGTCGTGGGTTCGAATCCCGCGTTGGAACAACATAAAATGTTTTTTCCAAGTTTGATGAGGACAATGCAGGCTGATCACCAGATTGTCTGACAAGATGATCCATGTGTCGGATGGGGATGTAAAAAGTCGGATGATCTCTCGTCACTCGTGTCGGTTATCCGTCCCACTGGGTTTCAAGAGTAAAGGAAGAGAGATGATCTTGTGTACTGCGCTCACACTTGGGTCCTATAAAATAACGCCTGCGTAACTGGCCTGGTTTCAATGAAACCGGCCACCGTCACCGAAACCGGTATAGGGAAAGACTATCATTATTATCTTTTATGTCGATAATGCGTCAGTTCACACCGAGACACGACGCGACGTGTCGAGGCGCTGCATTTATAAGATAGCGATTCAAAATTGAACTTTATTCACTAAAAAAGAAGATACACGTCTCATTGCAGGCGTCGCGCTACGCAGCTCGGTACAGCTCGATCTTGCAATGAAACGTTCATGCTAAAAATGAAGCTCCGCGTCGCTTTTCCTCTACGTGCGATCTGACCCTTACCTACTTGAGAGGTAAGAATGATAATGGCGTAGAAATGCCACAGCCACATCCAAAAAGGCTCACTAAATTGTGGCGTTTCGAATGTAGCAACGTCAAGAGACAACTATACGGTTGGATTGTTGGATTATACCTGCTAAGGGGGAACGCAAGAGAACCAGGAAGCTTATACCAAGACAAGCAACCAATGACGGTATATATAAAACCAGCCGAGTGCGATTCGCCCCCGCGCACGTAGGGTTCCGTAGAAAACGTTTTATGTATCTGAGCCGCAATTAAATACTTATTTTGTTCTGTTTTTAGTGTTTATTGTTATAGCGGCAACAGAAATACATCGCTTGTGATAAACTTTAACTGTCTAGCTATCACGGTTCATGAGACAGACAGACAAACCGTCCCGTTGTTACCCTTTGGGAACGGAACCCTAAAATGCAACAAATCCGCTGAAATTGAAACACAACATGAACTGGGACGTGAAAATAACTAAATCACGGAAGCTTTGTTCTTTTAATATAAAATCGTATCATGTCAAAAGCAGATACGAAATAAGAGAAAGTAAAAAAGTTAGATCGCGATAAATCCTAAAGTTAAATTGGGTTATTTTAACTTGTTAACGCACTAACAAAAATGAATCCGAAGTAATCATAAAGTTTGCATTGAAGTTCCTTAACTGCTGAAAGCGACAATCGAAAAAATAAAAAAATAAAAAATGTTGATGAATGACTGTTTATTTTCGTAAATTATTATGCTAGTCAATTTTTTCAGGCAAAATCAATTTTGAAATCGACCTGTCCAGAGAATTGAAGTTACACAAAAAGCTACACGTTTCATACGACACCAGTCATACACTGCACGCGCTGTGCCGCGCGGTACTACTTGACATTCGAACTCTTACAATGTAAGGTGTATCTTCTTTTATAATTAATAGGTAAAGTTCAATTTTAATAGCTATCTTAAAAAATGCAGCGCCGCGTCGCGTATCGTTTCGTTTCGGTGTGAACTGACCCTAACACACGCGTCGCAGCTCGCAGTGGCGGCGAAATCCATACAAAGTCCGACGGCGCCTACGGAGCTGAGGCGCGTATCACGTATGTAAAGGTGCTTATATAATAAATACTTGGTAACATTTAATTAGTATCCTACTACATACTGTAATAATAATCCTACTACATTATAAATGTTAAAGTTTGTGAGGATGGATGGATGGATGTTGGTTACTCTTTCACGCAAAAACTACTGAACGGCTTTTTAATGAAATTTGGTATGGTAGTAGTTTAAGCTCTGGAATAAAACATCAGATACTTTTTATCCCGAAAAAGTACAGTGTTCCGGTGGGATTGTGTATTTACGCGGGCGGAGCTGCGGGCAACAGCTAGCTCTTACCTATACTTTTTCATGTTGTGCCATTCCTACGTGAATTCCCCTCAATAGCTTAGAACGCGTCACGAGCAGTAGGTAATTACGCTTGCAATTAAAAGAAGTCGTTGAAGATGCCTTTTCTCCTGAGCATAAGAAGCTCGGATGCTTTTCAAGATAATAAAAGAAAAAGAATTCAAAACGTAAAATATTAAGATATGCTTGTTAATAATATCAAACGTGACTGAGAATACAATAGGCATAATACAATCTAGACTTTCCTTTTCGATCTTTGAAGCTTGATCTTTATTATAAACATGTTTTTTTTTTCTAGAAATAGTTCACAGATGATTTTTTTACTGCAATGAAACCTTAAAATCTGCAAGTAGGTACATTAGAAGTAGGAGGTACGTCAAGGTTTTCCTTATTAGGTTACAACATAAACCTACCATAGTTAAGAAACTTTGCGGTGAACTTTCAATAAAAGCAAGTTTTAGATTTTCTGACATTGATCGATTTATAGTTTTATACTGACAATAGACACTTTCTTTTTTTTTATAATTTCAAATACATTATTTTGAATTTCAATTTCAAAAAAAAAAAAAAAAGTAAAATTATAGTAAACTCTATATTTCTCCTTGTAATAATAGTTACTATTACTTCCCAAATTTTATTGTTTACGACAGAGCGAGTTTCCCCTAACACAGGTAAACTTTACTTAAAAGAGGGTCTCAAACACTGTTATTATATTGTATTTTAAGTTTGTGAATAAAGATTTTGTATTTTTTTTTTGTAATTATTTTAACTTATCAATTCGTAGCTACTATAATTCTTATCCTACTACTATTATAATTGTGAAAGTTTGTGAGGATGGATGGATATATGTATGGATAGATTCATGGATGTTTGTTACTCTTTTACGCAAAAAAATTTAGTACTTTAGGCTTTGGATTAAAACATAGGCTACTTTTTATCCCGAAAAAGTAAAGTATTCCCGTAGAAATGTTTACGCGGGCGGAACCGCGTGAAAAAGCTAGTTTCTAATAAAATTTTAAGTCTACAAAATTTACTTCAATTTCTAACGATACAATTAAGTTTCACCTATATTTTATGACCGTACATAGCAATTACTTTGACATCTAAATGTTAGTACTCGTAAGTAGCTACTACTTACTAACATTTCGCGCCATCAATATTAATTTATTTGGACCACTAGCTTAGCGGTTACTATCAACCACAATCGCTGGACCCAAGTAGACTGGCTGTACCCAATATTAAAATTTTTATTAAAAACATAATAAATGAATTTCAAACTTACCAAAATTGTGTGTTCAACATAAGTTTTAATGTACGAATGGTTAAAAACAACAATATTGTTCACAGTCAGCCCCCACTGCTTATTCTTCACAAAATATTAACAAAAATCCCTATACCTATAGAGATAAAGAGCCGATAAAGAGTCCTACGCTTCGTGTTATAAATTAATTTGAACTAGGTAGAGTAAAGGTTCGCCCTTTGGTCGAATAATATTATTTCATATAATTTTTAAGTTTGAACTTATCAGGGATATTTTGCGTCTAAGATCGAAAAAGAAAGAAATATAATATGAAAAAAAGAAAAAAAAATGTACGATCTATCAAACTCACAGTAGTTTGTTAATAAATCTGAGGTAGTGTGTATTATTTTTTGTATATCTAAGTATTTTTTAAAACATTATCTTTCTGCACCCCTTCTCCACACAAACTTTAATTTACCGGTCAAATATCATACTCCTCCGGTTGCACAATTCTCGTAAAACTGTATTGAAGTTTTTGCCTATCGTCTTAATATAATAATTAACATAATATATTTACAAATAATAATTATATAGATGTTACTTTCCAAAAAGTATACCTAAAAGGCAAAAGTATATAAATCTTAAACTACTAAGGCGGGTCAATAAGTCCGTGACTTTTTGAATTTCTAACCTCCTTACTGAAAAAGCAACACTACTCCTGTCAACAGGCATCTGTCAGTTGACTCCTATCAAAATTTGAACTTGCTGCGTCAGTTCATCATGAGAAAGCTTTCCGCAAGATGGGTGCCGCGTTTGCTCACAGTCGACCACAAACGCAATCGTGTAACAACTTCACAGGAAGGTTTGGCGTTGTTTAATCACAATATGGAGGAGTTTTTTAACCGTGGACGAAACATGGATCCATCACAACACACCAGAGACCAAACAACAGTCAAAACAGTGTGTTTCTAAGGGTGAATCGGCGCCAAAGAAGGCCAAGGTGGGTTTGTCAGCCAATAAAGTTATGGCGACTGTTTTTTGGGATGTACGTGGGATAATCCACATTGACTATCTTCAAAAGGGAAGAACAATTAATGGGGAATATTATGCCAACTTATTGGACCGCTTCAATGAGGATTTGAAAACAAAACCGACCTCATTTGGCCAAGAAAAAAGTTCTTTTTCACCAAGACAATGCAAGGGTGCACACATGTGCAGTTGCCATGGCAAAAATCCATGAATTGGGCTATGAATTGCTCCCACATCCACCCTATTCTCAAGATTTGGCTCCGAGTGACTACTTCTTGTTCCCAAACCTGAAAAAATGGCTCGGTGGAAAAAGATTTGACTCCAATGATGAAGTCATCTCGCAAACAAAGGCCTATTTTGACGACCTCGACAAATCATATTTTTTGGAAGGGATAAAAAATTGGAGAAGCGTTGGACAAAGTGTATAGAGCTCAAGGGGGACTACGTTGAAAAATAAAATGATTTATTTATCAAAAAATCTGTGTTTTATTCCAAAAGTCACGGACTTATTGACCCGCCCTCGTATAGTTGTAAAAGTTATTCATTAACCAACTTACATAAAAGAGGTTATATGTTCGATCCTTGGATATATTCTTAACCCGACTGCGGCAGTCCATGTATGTATGTATATTTGTTTGTTCCATCGTAGCGCCTAAACTACTGGCTTCGGTAAATTAATAAGGTGTCAATATATACCTACGTAATACTGGCCCGGGTAGCATACTCTATATAATTTGTATAATAATAGTTTTTAACATTTGATTAATATTCATTTAATAAATAATAGCCATGAAAATACTAAACCACGAAAGTTTTAACTTTGGATAGCTTTTGTGGGTATTTTTACATCTGACGTATGTTTCTGAACCGACCGCGACCGGCATAAGCCACGTGCGTCCCAAAAAGGCTGTTGAATGCTCCAACACATTCGAAAAGGAATCTTCTAATTATCTCTTTGTATAGGGCACAGGTTGAAAACATTTTATTTGCCTCGTTAAATAGGTGGTACGTTAGGTAGAAACCTAAGTAAAAAAAAATACATATATATCACTAGCTATTGCGGCTCCGCTCGCGTAAATACAGTATCCCACGGGAACACTGTACTTTATCAGGATAACAAGTAGCCTATGTTTTAATCCAGAGTTCAAGCTACTACCATACAAAATTTCATCAAAATCCGTTCCGTAGTTTTCGCGTGAAACAGTAACAAACATCCATCCATCCTCACGAACTTTCACATTTATAATATTAGTAGGATAGTAGGAAGTAGGATGTGCGAACAAAAAAGTCGTGGAAAAAATGCATGTTTTCAAAGCGAACATACCATTATGCATGCCTGGTCATATATGTTTAAACCACAGATAAAATAGTGTTAACTTCGAATAAAATATCCAAAATAATGACGCATACGAGAGACTTAAAAGATTTCCAGTCTTACAAACTTACGAAATATTTTATGTACTAATCCAAAATGAAAATAAACTTCACTACTGATAAAACCGTCACGTGAAATTCCAAGCGTTTGGAACGCGACCACCCCTTGCGGAGGTTTCGGAGCTACTGAATTGTTGAGTGAAACCAAACGCGACGGACACAAAAACGTCCCCCGCACACCCTTCTATACAAAATGCACATAATTCAAAGAAAAAAAACCGAGAAAGGAATGCGCGGAATGGAGCAAAAAGTTTACTATGTCAAACGATCGCCATTTTTTTAGATCCCAGAAGCGGCGGAAATTATGTTTTGACTTTAGGACAGTACTTGACCGGAAATTAAAATGTTTTTTATTTCATAATAAAGTCCCCGCCACATTTAATTTCCTAAATTAAAAGGCAGTTACGATACTGTCTGTTTTACTGTTGAATAGCTTATTCGGAAGTCTTGTCGCTGCTTACTTTATATCGAGCGACAGAGACAAAACATGCAAATATAACATGCTATCTAAAACTTATCAGATGATTGTGAAGCGGGTCCTTAATTTGATAGCAACATTTTAAGTAAGCGCTACTCCGTAATAGACGATCTCAATATCAATTTGTATTATAATTAATTCGTTCTTCTAAGCTTAAGACTAACTAATTGGAATTGTTAAGTGACAAAATTTATTTTGAAACCAAATTTAAACACTTTCAAAGCTTTCTTTAAAGTTTACACTGATTGCTCTAAAGTCTACGTATTTCATTATCTTGTCTATTTATTATTATTAACTACAATTTGTATGGCATTGTTTGCCGCCCCAAGTGGCATACAAATTGTAGTTTACTCCATCACGGCGAGCAGTGACAGAAGCTCGCACTCAACAGTTTAGCACAGACGTCACAACCAGGGCTCGTATGGTGAAATTAATATGGTATTTTAATAACATCTACAAATTTCTAGTACACATTTTGTAATTGGGCTTATTGAAAATATTAATACTTACCTTAAATATACAAAATATTTTCGTTTTATACGAGTTGCAAGTTTCATCATTCAGCGTCTGTATTATCATCGCCAATTTCACGTCTTATCATACAGAGGAAGTTACTGGAATATTTAGCAAACTTCGTCTCCATACGCGGAACATTTTCTGTTGTTATGTAAAAAAGTAACACAACATGAATAGCAAATAACCGTGTATTGAAGGCAAACTCAGTTTTTGGACACAAATGGAAAAATCATGTCACGTATGGAGTACAAAAGCGAATTCAAGTGTCATATCGAATTTTGCCATTTTTGCATAAGAGTTAATTAAAAACGTGAACTTTGCTGAAAGATTTAACCGTAAACTGGTTAACCACTTTTGTATCATAATCCTCAAGGCACAAACGGCTGTCAGTTTGAGGCATTCAAGCATCAGAGCTACGAATTGCTTTCTAAAATTGCTTTCAAATTTTATTATCTACTTCTTTTTATAAACAACGGTTTTAACCCTAAAATAGATTACGGTAGATATCATTACGCCTGACACACACCAAGGTCAATGTCAAGATATTCCCAAACGAGTACCCACAGACGGGGAATTTTATCGGAATGAATGCTCAAGTCCCAGCGCCCACTGGGCTATATTTTATTAGCTTCGTAGTGCGAAAAGTTCTTAAATTCTCTTATATTTGATGTCGTTTAACAAGCTATTACTGTTTTTATGGCATTGTAAGTAAACTCTTTCATAGAAAGTTGAATAAAATAATATTTATTTTTACTCCTACTAAAACAACGGTTCACTGAGAAGAAAGTACAGTTTTCATTTTTGAGTAGGTAAGGGTCAGTTCACACCGCAACGATACGCGGCGCTGCATTTTAAGATAGCTATTCAAAATTGAACTTTATTCACTACACAAAAAAGATACACGTTTCATATGACATCATACATTACACACGCGCTGTGCAGCGCGGTGCAACTCAACATTCGAGCTCTTTCAATGAAACGTGTACATCTTCTTGCGTAATGAATAAAGTTCAATTTTGAATAGCTATCTTAAAAATGCAGCGCCGCGTGCTTTATCGTTTCGTTTCGGTGTGAATTGACCTTAATTTTTAATAAAAGCCGGGTTAAAGCTCAGATGTGAGCCGAAAATAGTCGTGTAGCTGTGGTATATTTGGCAGCTCTTTATTTACACCTGTCGTAAATTTTTCGGTCTCCGAATGAATTGAGGTCACGGAAGACATCGAGAATATAAACGTCGGGCTCTTTTTACCAGACTGAGGAAGATATAGGGTTATTACCAAACAGGATCGATTCAGGGTTTCGTGATATTTACCTGTAAACAAAAAGGTATGTGAGATATTATTATTAACTACAAGCTTTTAGCATTTTTATGTTTACTCTCTACTAGCAGAACTAGCACGATAATTTTTTCAACATTGTGATATTGGCAGATATTTCTCTGAAAATATTTCATTTGTAGCACAAAAATATTATTTTCAAAGGAATATGATGACCGACTTAGAGAAAAGTTTTTCTATTTATAGTTATTTTTAGCGACCTCTGTGGCTCAGTGGTTCGGCGCGTTGGTGCTCAAGCCAGGGGTCGCGAGTTCGAATCCCGCCGAAGGAACAAAAATAGTTTTTCTGTGTTCCTGGGTCATGGATGTGTATTAAATATGTGTATAATATAATAAAATCTACTATCATATATATATATATATATATATATATATATATATATATATATATATATATATATATATATATATATATATATATATATATATATATATATATATATATATATATATATATATAATTGGTTTGTTTTTGACGTGATAATGTCTTATAAATCGATGGAGCCGGCTGCAAGCACGAAAAAACATGACTCATGCTTTACCTGTTACCCGTTATCGTTACCAAGTACCTTCACCAAGTACCAGCGTTAGTTCGCATTGCCTTTACCTCATTATTATTATTATTTTTGTTGTTGTTGTTGTTGACGTTGTCACGTTCAACTATCGTCAGTAAACCGACTTTACAGACAACCGGTATGTTTTTTTTTTATATAAATTTTAAGTGGTATTTACTATTAGTACCAGAAATGAATCAAAACCTAAAGGATGACACGTGTGTCTTCTACTAGGGTTACATCGAACTGAATTTGTTAGCTTATTTTAATGCAAATTTAACCTTTATTTTGTAAAAATAAAGTCCATGTTTGGATTTCGTTTGTTTTACACTAGCGTAACTAAAAGAAGACAGTGTCAACTATTAGGGTATACTAGATGTCAACTATTATGACAACTAGTATAAATTTAATTTTCCATTAAATGTTACCGCGTAACTTGATATGATATTAAATTTAAGTTATGAATAGTTTACAGTACTTAAAATGTGAAAAACTAATTACTTTTAACAAGCAATATGGCTAAATATTGATTTTCTAACAATTATATTTTTATGTTATTTAATTTGATTATATTTTGTTACTAATTTAATAATTTTAAAGCACAAGCTGTGCTCGATTTTCAATTTAAAGTATTTTTTGTTGATTTGTTCTGATAAAACATATAAGTTATAGTCATGTCTACTATTAGTGCCAATTGATGTATACTTTTGGTGGATTTGATTTTTGATGTTGTCATCTTTTATTGTCTACGGCAAAACTAAGAAGAATATAATTTTTAGTTAAAAATATGACCGTCTTAAAATGTTTTATATGAAAAAGTTAATTTATAACTGTTGTTGTAACAGTAAAAAAAAATATAATTGTAATTTGTTGATAAATACATTTGGGTTTTGAGAATGAAGTTTGATTTGTCCTTAAAGTGTCTAGTAGTAGTGCTTTTACCTTAAATAAAATAATTTACCTTATTAAAATATGATTAGATAGTAGATACCCAATAATAATACATAATGTCGCGTGTTACAACGGCAAGGCATTATGTCGGTCACTTTGTAACCTAATGTTTCCTTCATTACTCTTAAGAGTTAATGTGACCCTATAAAAACTTTCGCAGATAATGACACAATGACAAAATGACACAATAGAAATAAAGTTTCTAATTAAAACAGTAATGTTGCTACAAATTCTCTTTACAAATGTCCGTAGAGACTTCTAAAGGTCCTTTATATTTTGTTAGCTTTTGAGGAATATTATAAGGTCTACTTAGAGAGTTATTTTGCTTGTTTATGTTGAGTAACATTTTGCAAAGTACAAGTACTTATTCTTACTACATATGGTAAGAAGTATTAGTGTAGGTAGCTTTGGACATAGGCATAGGAACCACCCGTAGAATAGAAACACATTAGACGCCATTAATGCATCCGAAATTGGCGGATATCTACAATAAATGATTATGACAACATATTTTATGCTAGTTTTTGCCCGCATCCATCCATCCATCCTCGCAAACTTTCACATTTATAAGCTAGCTTTTGCTCGCGGCTCCGCCCGCGTAAATACAGCATCCCACCGCGGGAACACTGTAATTTTTCGGGATAAAAAGTAGCCTACGTCATAATCTAGAGCTTTAACTACTACCATAACAAATTTCATCAAAATCTGTTATGTAGTTTTTGCGTGAAAGTGTAACGAACATTCATCCATCCATCCTCACAAACTGTCATATTTATAAGGAGTAGGAAAAAGGAAGTGTATATTACGTAGGTACTACGAGGGCGGCACTGAAAATTTCGGGAATCAAGGAAGTGACACAACATTACTATTTAAAAATGTATTTATTGCTTTTCGAAGTATTCTCCGCGAAATTTGACACATTTTTCCATACGATGGAACCAATCATTGAAGCAACCATTCCATTCGGAAGTTGGGGTCTCCAAAATGGCCGTTTTGTAGGCGTCCACAGCTTCTTCAGGTGATGAAAATCTCTGACCACGCAATTTATTCTTTATTTTAGGGAAAGTATAGAAATCATTAGGGCTTAGGTCGGGGCTGTACGGCAGATGGTCTAATAATTCTATGATTTGCTTTGCTCTAAAAACTCTTTTGTTCTGTGCGCGGTGTGAGAACTCGCATTGTCGTGATGGAGGATGATGCGGCGGTTGCAGTTCTCTTTACGGAGTTCAGAAACGACCTGTGGCAAACAAATGTTAGCATACCATTCTGCATTAACCGTTCTTTGTCCCTCAAGAGGAATAGTCGCAACATGGCCGGTTTTGGAGACAAACGTGGCCACCATTTTTTTTTGTGACTCCGTGAACGAACAATTTTTGTTGGATTTAACTCATTTTCGAACACCCAAACTCGTGACTGGTTTTTTGTGTCGGATTCGTACGCGTATATCCAGGATTCGTCACCTGATACGATGTTGTATACAGCATTTGAGGATCCTGCGTGGAATCTTTCAAGAGTTCGGACGCACCAAGTATCGCGAGCCGCTTTTTGCTCTTCACAGAGCAAATGCGGTATCCATCGGGAAAACAACTTTTTTACACCTAATTGTTCATGCAAGATTATTTGTATTTGACTCATGCCAATGTCTAAAGTTGCCTGAATTTCGCGGTATGTCACATGTCGATCTTCCTCAATCATCTTACGCACAGCATCAACGTTTTCTTGGGTGACTGCAGTTTTTGGACGACCTTGACGGGGATCATCACTGAGCTTGACACGTCCACGTTGAAATTCAGCAAACCAGCGATAAATTGTGGTTTTGGATGGGGCTTCATCACCAAATGCAGAAATCATCCGGTCAACACACTGTTTTTGTGTTAAACCACTTCGAAAGTCATAATAAATCATCGCTCTAGAATTTTCTCGAGTCAATTTCATTTCTCAACGACTAAACAAGTTTGACAAGACCTTGTGACAAGACCGAGAATCCTTTTTTAAATAAATAAACGGTATTCGATTTTTAAAACCAAGGAGTTTTAAATTAAAAAGATTTTAATATGACAGGAACAGTGGAAATATTCCATTCCCGATACTTTTAGTGCAGCCCTCGTACACTGGCCTGCAGGTCTAAAAAGGCCGCTTTCGGCTATTCACTTTCAATTCTGTTTATGAATTACTCCAAAAGTCGTAAAACGGCCACTTGACCGCCAATTCATAATTTGATTAGAATACAACTCATAAGCAGAAATACATTCATTTGACAACTTTCTATGAGAATCCCTGAAATGGTCCGCTAAAAGACGAACTGCTCTAGTGTCAAACAGTGTCCAATAGCAGATTCATAAAAAGTTACTCGCGAGGAACATCTCGCAATAAATATTTTCTGTTTTATATAAATACAATAAATATAGAACTGTATGAAAAACTTTGAGAGCATTTCACTGTTAGTGTGAGCCGTGTTAGTGAAAAATATCATTGAACAAGTTCGTATTTTCGCAAAATGGATAATGGACATTGATTCCGAAATTCAGAAGTCTGAATTTGTAGGACTATTTCACCTCAATAAAGGCTTGTGTCGCTCATACAAGAGTTAGAACCTGGAAAGTATTGCCTCCAAAGTAAGTAAACGTTTAATAAATGAGTAAACTATCTTAACATATCGTAACTATGACATTTTTGTAATATAGTATAGGATGGTAACCAATTATTAATTAGTTATTTATTTTTGTTTAAAGTATTTTTCGCATTTGACCATAAAAGCGATTTGGTTTCGAGGGCCCCATTGTTTACAAACAAACGTGAAACGTCAAACAAAACCCAGCGTGACGTCAACGATCTGCCAGTCGAAGAACAAGAAATTAACACGAAATTTTTATACTCCATTGATTAACTTAAATATTTAATGTACTTATTGGTAACTTTTATTTACAAATGGCAAGTAATTAAATAGTTCTTCAATATTAACCTCTAAGACTAGTATTTTACCACAAATACAGAATATGCGGTTATTCGGTTGGTTACGGTTATATAATTTTTTCATATGGCAACATAACCGACAAATATGAATCTGCTTATGAAATGAATAGCAATGTTGCTATAAAATGTGACAATATTACAAACTTTTAGCAAAATTGCATGGAATGCTGCAAATTTACTTTTAGTAATATTGCGCGATGTGGCCCTTTAGACCCGCTGCAAAAGAAAGTACTTACTTAGGTTTCTGAAACTAGAAGAAAGACGAAAAAATTGCTATATATAACGTTTCATATTTAAAATTTCTAATTTGTATGGTGAAAAAAATAAAATTTAAAAGTGTAGTACTTTCTTTCGCAAGTTAGTTTCTTATTGATTTATTTGCATCAAAAAATATTACAAATAATCAAAAAATAAAAAAAATATTTCCCAAAAAATCCAGGGCGTTAAGAAAACCGGTTACCTTACCGGTTTTCATCTGGTTTCTCAAAAACAGAATGCAATCGGTGTGTGTATGTAATTACACTTTAACAATTAGATTCTTCCCCTCAGAGATTAAAGAAAGTTGAGAAAGACCCATATTAAGCTCCGCTAGGGTTGCTTGTCATACGAATGTCCTTGTAAAAAACATACCGGTTGTCTGTAAAGTCGGTTTATTGACGATAGTTGAACGTGACAACGTCAACAACAACAACAACAACAACAATAATAATGAGGTAAAGGCAATGCGAGCTAACGCTGGTACTTGGTAACGATAACGGGTAACAGGTAACGCATGAGTCATGTTTTTTCGTGCGTGCAGCTGGCTCCATCGATTTATAAGACGTTATCACGTCAAAAAGCACGAGTATTCCAGTATAAAATAATTTGCCCGCTGGCAACCCTAAGCTCCAGGTAGAGACAAAAGTAATTTTACAAGAAGTATTCGCCATACCGAGCCATCGTATTACAAGCACTTTAGCAGAATTGCTACGTATTTCTTATAATTAATACGTCGCGCCAGCTTTGCTGTAGTCACTAATGCTTCGTAACTCTGACAAAAATATCTCAAGTATAAGTCACGAGCTCTAAGATTTACTTAGTACCCACCCACACCCTATAATTTCAAAAACATGTAGGTACGTTCGGATAACAAGGCATCATTAACTTGTAAACAACAATTATTTTTAAAATTAACGTTTTGCCGTTTCTATAATGCAGGTTTTACATTCGCGAAAGCCCGTGTAGACCGCGCCCGCCCGCACCGCGTGTGTAGAATTTGCAGCTTCGCGCAGGGCCGGACCGTAAGTTTTGGGGGACCCTGGGTTACTTAGACGCCCACATAATTACTCAAAGAATAGGAAAAAAAAATACAATAAAATACTTACTTACGACCTGTTTAATTAAATATAATTATAGGGTAAACGTATTATCGTCTATTTTTTACTTTAATGTTACTTCTTGAATTCACGGGGCCCTGGGCTAAATCCCAAAAAGCCATATGATATGTAGATCCGGTCCTGGCTTCGCGGTTGCGTTTCTCGGCGTTTTCCGTATATTCGTGGTATTTGACAATGGATTTGCGAAGTGCGAACGCATTTACACTCGCAGTTTTTCGCAATATCCAGTTCGCACGTGAGTGTAGAGCCCGCTTTAAATTTTATTAATTTAAATTTTAAGTTAGGTTATAAAGGAAAAAACTAAGTTAAAACGTGCCTAGTATGGAGTACTTACTATATATTATATAGAGTATTGCTTATTCTAATATTCGTGTAGAAACAAGCGAAGTGCTTTACTTGGAACTTGGAAGGTTCTGACGTTGGGATTTGTTTGATCAACAAATAGTTTAAAAGCTACGATCTTAAGGAAACCCTATCAGTAAATTACTTTTTATTCTCCAACTTCACCTATAAACCACCATAAAATAAAGACTTCCCTGGGAGCCATGACAATTTGATGGTTACCATAATATTATGGCGAGGGAATGTCTAACAAGTAACAACCCCTATTTTTAGTGCTTGCAGTAGCGCCTTGGTTACACCGACTTACTATGCAGAAATGGACCTATCAATTCTTTGGTTTTCAAGAAATATTGTGTTCATTTTTAGAAACAGAAATTATTGCGAATATAATTTACTTGAATCTAATTGAATCATAGCTCTTTATTTGTTATTATGTAAATCCAGACACGCATGTAACATGAAATCGATAACAGTAACACATGATCCCACGTTTTTGTGCGGTGCAGGAAGCGCTTGAATTCTTATGAGTGCGTTTTTGTGCGTGACGTCACAGGTCTCACGCATGACTGTTAAGGCAACTGAGGAGTTATTGGCATTAAGTTCAATTACATCTCCTATGCTAAGTCTGTCAAGCGACTTTTCCAATGTATAAGACAAGGAAAAATATTTTATAGCGTATCCACTGTGTAAATATTTTTATTAGTAAGGGGGTGAGAGTAAGTATTTAGTCACGTCCAGGACCATTTGATACCCGCGCGACTGTGCTTTTAGTGATCATACATTAAATCCTACTAGGTACTATTATAAATGTGAAAGTTTGTGAGGATAGATGGATGGGATTGTCGGATGGATAGATGGATGTTTGTGAGTCTTTCACGCCAAAACTACTAAACGTATTATGATGATATTTGGTATGGTAGTAGTTTAGGCTCTGGATTATAACATCGGCTACATTAAACCGAAAATGTTTCCTGTAGGATCTTGTATTTACGCGGGCGGATCCGTGGGCTAGTCTATTAATAAGTACGTAAACATTACGAGTTCTTTTAAGGTTGAACTACAAAGTTTGTGTTTCAATTCATAAGAAATCCAAAATGTGTATTTTAATTAGTTACTATACTTCGTGCGGCGTATGATGATATGGGTGACAGTACTTATATTCCTTGCTACGCAAACTTATAATAAATTATAACTTAACAAAAAAAACTTTGAAAAAGACTTTGAAAAAAGATTTTGACTTTTGTTATTGTTTTTTGTTGAGTTTTTTGTTATTGTTTTTGTTTCCGATTCCGAAACGATCTCGCGATCTTCGAGTTCCGACTGCAGTGAATAAGAAAATAAACGATTTGAAAAGTTTTTATTCTTTTATTATTATTTATTCACAAATTACCCATTTCTTAGCAATTTAATTCACAAATCTAAAATCGATAATTTCGATTTCATTTCCTTTACGAACTAATTCGATACTTTTAAACAATCGATTAATTTTCGTTAGGTAACTTCACTACGATTGTCAATTATTATCTGTCACGCATATCTTCTTAGGACGCATATAGTCATAGGTACCTAAAAAGCATCAGTTATGTATTTTCTAACAAAGATTCGTTTATGGTAATATTATCCTCTAGTTCCCAAGTGCTTGAGAGTGGGTTCTCTTTAAAGTGTATTGACATAAAAAACCGTTTTTATGTCTAAGGTTTTGGCGTCTGAGTTTGAGATAAGTGTAGAGGTAAAAGTCAAGTGGTCGTGCAATCAAATCCCCCAAATACAATTGAAATTCAATTTTTAATACTAGCTTTTTCCCGTTGCTCTAATACTGTACTTTTTCGTGTAGCCCAAGTTTTAATCCGGAGCCTAAACTACTACCATACCAAATTTCATCGAAATGAGATCAGTACTTTTTGTGTGAAAGAGTAACAAACATCCATCCATCTATAAATCCATCCATCCACCCTCACAAACATTCACATTTATAATAATCTGGGGACAAAGTAGGATTATACCTGTGAAGAGCTTTGGCACGTCTCCATCGGAGTATTTTAGCGGAAAAACCAATCTTTCTTAGTTTAGAGCGGTTTTTACGCATCTAACACGCTGTAAAATTTTATTTACTCTTAGTCACCAGCATCTAAATTTATTAGACATTTTAGAATATCTTAAATTACACTTTCTCTTTACTTTAATGATAAAATACTACATTTTTAAAATTCGAGGCGATGTTAATAAATTTTAGTAAGTAATACAAGAATCTAAGGAATGTAAGAGTGATAAAAAAGGAGTTTCGGGTTCCTAATCCTTATCAGGTAGTTTATGGTATTCAGACGTCTGGAGGCCACTTAAATAAGTCCCGGATAAGAGGGGAATAGGGCCGACTTAAGAGGATTATATAAGTTCGACCCTTTTGACCCATTACCAATTTAACGATTAAAGTTTTTAGGTTCAACGCACACATATCAAGATGAAGATGGTAATTATATTTTAACAATTAGCTAACGTATTAACTAACTTTCTGTATATACTGAAGAATAGGTAATAGTGATAGGTAGGTATGAAATAAAATAAACAACTAGACTATAAGGAAAAAGAGAAAGACCACAGATATTGTGAAAAGAGTGAGAACCCTAAAATGGAATTGGGCAGGCCACATAATATGTAGGATGGAGAACGACAGATGGACCAAGAAAATCACAGAATGGATCCCCAGAAATATAAATAAATTAGCATGCATTTTTTTTCTCATTCAATTTATTCATAATTAAAGGATTTTCAATTATGAATTAGATTTTATCTTGTAAATTAAATCATTAATTATAATATTTTTAAGGTATATAGTTATAAATTAATTTTGAAGAAATGTTTAAATTTAATTTATTAGTTAAACTAGATTTTATTTTAAATATGAATGCTTATTATATTGTATATAATATATAATACTTATTATAGTGTATTTTGATTTGGATTTTAGTCTTATTAGGAAAATAATTTTATTTGATTACTTTAAGGGTTTTGAATTGCGATTTAAATAAAAAAAAATGAATTAATTTAGGTTAGGTTAGGTTAGTTATTATGTTAAGGTTATTCATGTTATTTTTTACTTAACCAATGCAATAGAATTGTAAATAAATAGTAGAATAAAAGGCTTTTTTATTTTTACTTTATTATTTTATTAACTTTCTGTACTTATTTAATATAAGTCAGAAGGTAGTTTAAGTAAACTAATATCTACTAAGGCGGGTCAATAAGTCCGTGACTTTTTGAATTTCTAACCTCCTTACTGAAAAAGCAACACTACTCCTGTCAACAGGCATCTGTCAGTTGACTCCTATCAAAATTTGAACTTGCTGCGTCAGTTAGTTTGTGTTTTACAGCTATCTTTATCAGACTATCCAGTAACTTAAGGAAATAATGGAAAAAAGTGAATTTCGTGTGCTTATTAAGCATTATTTTTTGCGAAAAAAAACCATTACCGAGACCAAGGCTAAGCTTGATAAATACTATGGGGACTCTGCACCATCGATTTCAATGGTAAAAAAGTGGTTTACTGAATTTCTTTGTGGCCTTACAAGCACTGAAGATGCCGAACGTCCTGGACGCCCAGTTGAGGTCTCTACACCCGAAACAATCGAAAAAATTCACGATATGGTGTTGGCCGACCGAAGATTGAAAGTGCAAGAGATTGTGGAAGCCATAGGCATCTCGCATGGCTCAGTGGTTTCAATTTTGAATGATCACTTGGGCATGAGAAAGCTTTCCGCAAGATGGGTGCCGCGTTTGCTCACAGTCGACCACAAACGCAATCGTGTAACAACTTCACAGGAAGGTTTGGCGTTGTTTAATCACAATATGGAGGAGTTTTTTAACCGTGGACGAAACATGGATCCATCACAATACACCAGAGACCAAACAACAGTCAAAACAGTGTGTTTCTAAGGGTGAATCGGCGCCAAAGAAGGCCAAGGTGGGTTTGTCAGCCAATAAAGTTATGGCGACTGTTTTTTGGGATGCACGTGGGATAATCCACATTGACTATCTTCAAAAGGGAAGAACAATTAATGGGGAATATTATGCCAAATTATTGGACCGCTTCAATGAGGATTTGAAAAAAAACCGACCTCATTTGGCCAAGAAAAAAGTTCTTTTTCACCAAGACAATGCAAGGGTGCACACATGTGCAGTTGTCATGGCAAAAATCCATGAATTGGGCTATGAATTGCTCCCACATCCACCCTATTCTCCAGATTTGGCTCCGAGTGACTACTTCTTGTTCCCAAACCTGAAAAAATGGCTCGGTGGAAAAAGATTTGACTCCAATGATGAAGTCATCTCGCAAACAAAGGCCTATTTTGAGGACCTCGACAAATCATATTTTTTGGAAGGGATAAAAAAATTGGAGAAGCGTTGGACAAAGTGTATAGAGCTCAAGGGGGACTACGTTGAAAAATAAAATGATTTATTTATCAAAAAATCTGTGTTTTATTCCAAAAGTCACGGACTTATTGACCCGCCCTCGTACCTACATATTTTTTGCTAATATTATTTTAGATATTTGATTTATTAATTCAAAACCTTTAGTTACAAACCTAAAGTATGTCTTGTCAGTAAATCATAAATACTTGAAGCTAGACTTTCAGTACCTACAGTTTTACGAGAACTGTGTAACTGGAGAAGTATGAAATTTTGCCGGTAAATTAAAGTTTACGTGGAGGAAGGCTGTTATGAAGGAGGTAGTATGTGGTGTTGTCATGTTTATTAATTTAATGTATTTCTAAGCAATATTTTCCAAAACATAAGCGTTCATCACACCTTCCTCCAATTAAACTTTAAATGTGCCAAAATTCACACTCATCCGTACCTACGCACAATTCTTGTAAATCTACCTATACTTAACATTTTGCTTAACATATTAAAATGGTTGATAAAATAAGTATCTACTGTAGAATTGGGATGGGTAACAGAAACACTTCTAGACTGCTGTATCACAGACCCACCCGGTCGATGGTCAGTGTTGGAATCGTTGTGTAATGGCGGTCCCCAGTGGGTGCTTGATCTCCCCACACCAGACACCTGGTTTACCACTACCACTACATCACCGATACCACGCCCACAAGTGTGCGTGAATATTTATAACGGCGCGCGCGATTTATTCGTGTGGGAACACGATATATTTAATTGCAATCGTTTAAAATCTGATTTGTTAGTTTTATAATGTTGTTATCTGTCGGAGCGGTGAACCCGGATGGGGTTTTGAGTGACGCTGTCTGACTTTTGCTTAAGCTGACTTTTGACATTTGATAGCTGTTGTCACTTGTCACTTGTCTGCCAACTGGCTGTTAGATTTCGAATGTCAGGTGGAACGGTGTGTGCTCCCAAACCCATTGGCTCCAAATCTAGCGATATCTGTTTAATCACGTATAGTTTTGTTGTTACGAGTTGCTGAACGATTAAAAGAAAGTATACGGAGCTGATACAGTGTATTATTTCAACGCATAAACATACGCCCACACACACATGGAGGACGACCATACACCACCGAGGTCGGATCAGTCACATACGAGTATACCTCTCGGCGATCCGATATATATATTATTATGTCAATACACTACACCTACTGAGTGTAATAACTTCTTAATTAAAGCTTGTAATCGCGTAAAAGTAGCCTATAAACTGAGATTTGGGGCGGCCGGTTAAAAAACACAAATACGGGACGTTCCAGTCGATACAATGTCAAGAATTTTAATTCAAACATAAAAAGCGTTCGTGTAGAGAATTTCACGCCTCGTATAATTTATATTTCCTTTTAATATTAAACAACTTTTAGGGAGTCTCTTTTCGGGATAACCGAAGAAACGTGTTAATGGTATTTGATTTACTATTGGAAACGTTAGAAACCAGTTCGTTATTACTATTACTATATATAATATTATTAATATCTTTATAATAATATAATAACAACCATAAGATATATATATTAATATACGCAAGATACTCCGCCTGTATCGCCAGCTCTTCTCGGCGGGTAAGGGTTGGTATTGGTACCCGTGGCAGAGATTAATTAATGGCTCCTTCGTACCCGTGGTAGCTTTTGTGTTGACATTCCGAAAAAACTTGGTAAGTTTCATTTGGAATATAAAATCATATTCATTTTCACGATATCTGGGGCTTAATATTGATGATGAATATTAAGCTGAATACAAGTAAGCTTCAAATAATTACTGGTTCATTAATTATACAAAGTTTAACCCTTCTATAATACAAGTTTCGTAATTATCAAAAGGCAAGGAATTATATTATACAAATTGAAATGTTCGTGACGCTTTGTTTATTCGTTACATTTATTCGTTTGTTCTCAATTAACTTGAGCTTGTTTTGACTCGGAATCAGTCTGAGATCATTGACAGTTAGGTCTTAACATTACAGCTTACGTGTAACTAGGCACTTACCTACTAAGGTACCTTTTACATTTTCATATTATTAACTCTGTGTATATAATAAGATAAGGTAAGTTGGAGAAAGCGGGGCAATCTAGCTGTACGAGTATTGGCACAATCCTTAATATCTATTAATTTAAGATTCCAAAATCTTATTACTATTCGACTGCATAGTATTCAGTTATTAATTACTGGTAGTGTGAGTTATTAATTATTTTGTGTATTTCTAATTATTATTTATAAAATATTAGCTTTCTGCACACCTTCCGCCAAATAAACTTTAACTGTGCCAAATTTCTTACAGGAGTATAAGTCGTTTGCATAATTTTCGCAAAAAAGGTGTAACAAGTATTCGCTTCACGTGTTATTAATTACTTTAATCCAAAAGCTTCATATCGAAATCTGTTTTCTAGGAAGCATGTCAATATAAAGAAGCAGTAAAAATTTATTATAAACCTAACTATACTAGGTAGGTATAGGTACGTCATCCTCATCATATTATAGTAGAAGGTAGATAATTTCAAAGTAAAAAAAAAGTGAGAATTTAATCCCACAGAAAGTCAAAGTGGGAAAACACATAAAATGAAATCCTCCGCACTTCCCGGAGTCTTCTAACTTTTGTCTCATACACAATGTGTGAGACAGACGCACAATGGCTAGCGGGACCGCCGCACGCGGTCGGTGGACCGACGCAGATTAATGGTGATGATAACTTACTTAATAAGTTAGTGTAATCTGCTACAGGTTCTACCTATAATAATATAATCTGCTACGTCAAATAAAAAAGTTAGAGAGCCCTGCTTCGACACTAAAGAACTACTCGCCGAAGAGTTACCACCGCCACCATCGCCTATCAGAAAACGGTGTAAGCCCTAGGTGTGTGCACAATGTGTAGGTATGTATGTGTATGCACAATGTACATTGCACGCAAAGATTGAGAATACCGGTGGCCAATAATTATAAAAAATTAATTCCTACTAAATACTATTTTAAATGTGAAAGTTTGTGAGGATGGATGGATGTGACTTTTTCACGAAAAAACCACTGAACCAAACAGATTTTGATGAAATTTGGTATGGTAGGTGTTTAAGGTCTGGACTAAATCATAGGCTACATTTTATTCCGAAAAAGTACAGTGTTCCCGTGGGATACTGTATATACGCGGGCGGAGCTAGTTAGGTAAAATGGAAAGCCTTTCTAAATCTAGCCGTCAAAAAAGCTCTTAGGCTACTTGAAAAAGTCCACTCCCTGAGAAAATATGGAAGTGATATATTATATTATACTCTAGACATAAACAGAAAATCAAAATAAATCGTGATCGTATATTAAGCCGTTAGAATATATTTAAGCCATCGGGTGCTGCAGTTTATCGCAGTAATACAAATTTTAGGGGCTATTAAATTGTCATTAGCGCCCCATTCGCGTTATCACAACACCTGTCCCATTGCGCCGTGTACAATGTCAAATATTGGGCATTGTACATTGTACAGTGTAGTTAGTAGGTACAAGTGCGTGGTAACTATTTAGTAATCTGTGGTACAGTATGTAAAAGTCTCACTTATTATAATATGAAAGTTAGAATGAAATTGAAAGTTTATATGTATGGATGTAACTTGTCACTCTTTCACACAATAACTACTGAACGGATTTTGATATTTGGTACGGTAGTAGGTGGTTAGGACTCTGGATTAACACACACATTAACAGCAACATCTTGTTGCCATATAAAATAAAACAAAGTTAAAAACATCAGCTTCGTGCACTCCCAGCTTGCCGGAAAACTTTTAGATTTTTTATAATTTGTATCCACCAATTTTTGATAATTAACCACGTTGACCAATATATTTTACAAGGGGTTCAAATTTTAGGGATTTGATTCACGCCATCAGTAGGTATGTATCAACATTATAGGGTAAGCTATTAGATATATTACCAGCTATAGGTGCTAGCTGACCCAGCATTGTTCTGCCATATAAATTATCACCTAGAGTTATCGAAAATAGCCTTCGACATATAAATATAAATTATCTCCAGTTATCTAAATTTTGACAGCCAACAAATAATGAAGCCCTTACAGAGTATGGACCCCTGGGTAACCGCATAGGTTTGATGAACAATGGCGAACCATCAATCTAGTTCCGCGGCCCATGCCGCTTCAGTTCACTACATTTACACCGTTGTTGTTTTCACCGATATTTTGAGTATGAGCAATTTTATAGAGCCATAATATATATTTGGTAGTTTTTGAAAATTTTACCAATTGTTTTCCTAATTCCTTGGCTAAATATATAATATGTTTATGTATGTAATATTACATACATAAACATATTATATACACGGTACATTCTTACTCTACATTTTATTATTCCAATTTATTAAAATAATGAGTTATACATAAAAGAATACTTGTTTAAATTAATTAAGGTTTTCTTCAGAGTATCTTTTATCAGATATAATTTGACTAATATCAACGCCTCAGGAGCAAATAGTAGGAACCTACCAAAATTGAAGTGGATTATAATTATAATGACAATCGATAAAAAAATTCGGAAAACCATCGCTTCCCACACAAATATCCATTGTTTTTACTAGCTATATACTATGACTAGATGTTGCCCTGGTGATTGAATGACGACGTTTTTAACAAATAGTTATTGGTAGATAGGTTATTGAAACTGGCCGTTAGTAACCGAGCCAGCTACAAAAAATACTGATTATATTAGGAGATTATATTCGGTTTTGGATTTGTTGAATGATCACTTAAAAATTAACTAAATCCAGCTTTTGTCCGCGGCTCCTCCTGTGTAAATACTGTATAATATCCTACGGGTACTCTGTACTTTTACGGGATAAAAAGTAGCATATGTGTTAATCCATAACCTAAACTACTACCAATAGTAGTCTACCATACCAAATTTCATCAAAATCCGTTCAGTAGTTTATAATAATTGAATAATTCAATTCGAATCAATGATTGAATGACGACGTTTTTAACAAATAGTTATAGATTTTATTATGTTATTGAAACGGGCCGTTAATCAGTAAGTACATAATTATATTCTGTAATGTAGGTCACAGGTGCACTGTTATTACACTGAAATACTATTTTGTTTAACCCAAATTTACGTAAATAATTATGTTCGTTATAAAGATAAATTCAATACAGCGCTAATTGACTTTAAAAAATAACTTAAAAATACCAAAA
Organism: Phengaris arion; assembly: GCA_963565745.1. Taxonomy (NCBI): domain Eukaryota; kingdom Metazoa; phylum Arthropoda; class Insecta; order Lepidoptera; family Lycaenidae; genus Phengaris; species Phengaris arion. Next base: position 6,990,426 of record OY751449.1, on the reverse strand, counting down.
ACATAACTATATCATTTCTAATTTAAAAAAAGTAATTGGTCTAATTAAAATGTCGATATAAACCGAGAAGTAAAATATATTAATTCTCAAATAAAATGTATTTAAAGCTAGCAAGAAAGTTTATGTATTAAAGGATAATCATCTTTTAATACATAAACTTTTCAGCAATTCATGCTTTGTATAGCAAACTAGCTGTTCCCCGCGGCTCCGCTCGCGATAATCCCACGGGAACACTATACTTTTTCGGGATAAAAAGTATAATATGTTAATCCAGAGCTTAAACTACTTCCATACCAAATTTCATAGAAATCCCTTCGCTAGTTTTTGCATGAAAGAGTAACAAACATCCATTCATCCATCAATCCATCCATCCGTCCTAACAAACTCTCACATTTATAATATTAGTAGGATTTAAAAAATACTAAAACAGAGAAACCACGTACATAGTTTAATCAAGACAAGAATGAAAAAAGGTCTAATGTCTAACGTCCTAGCTCAGTAATTAAGTTGTAAAGCCCTACAACTCCAGGTCCGATGGAATACCTAGGTATTCCTAGTAATTAACAGGTAGATAAGCGTGTTCCCAGGTGAGAACGAAGCGGAAGATTTCAATGTCCTTTGAATGCATAAGTGAACCTAAGTTGAACAGTTCTGTTCTCACGAACGCTTCCTGGAATACTACTTGTGATGACATGTGCATGCGAATGTTACTTCATATATTACACAACTCTTTATTACCTATGGAAATAGCATAAACTAATCTATATTTTTGAGAAAAGTTCCTCAACAAAGACTTTTTTGACATACATGAATTTACATAAGATGACAATATTATATAACGTACTAGCTTTTGCCCGCGGCTCCGCCCGTGAAAATAGAGTATCAAACAGGAACACTGTACTTTTTCGGGATAAAATGTAGCCTATGTTTTAATCTTACCAAATTTCATCAAAATCCGTTCAGTAGTTTTTGCGTGAAAGAGCAACAAACATCCATCCATCCATACATCCATCGTCACAAACTTTCACATTTATAATCGTAGTAGGATTGCAAAATCAGTACTTCGGAGATCGGGCATATGATTGACTACTTATGTAAAGAATATGAGGCAGAAAAAAAATTGAGAGTCGAAAAAGTGTAGGTACCTAGTAGGTATCTAGTATGAATGAGTTTACCGTGCTATGAAGGTCATCAGCGCCCTTCACACGTATCTACAGTTCCGAATGCGGGAAACAGCCCGCGCTGTTTAAGCATTCGCTCCACAACGTACTTACATGTACATGCGCAGGGCTGAAATTCCGATGTCATTTCGTTCGTTTTGAAACTTGACTACATTATAAATTAAACCCTTATACAACAGAGTAGGCCTTTTCGTTTTCTTTATGGGTTAATAATAATAATTTTATCTTTTTATATTTGGGATATCCTTCCATTAATTTACGTTCTATATTCCTGCTGAAAGCTGCACAATTTCCTACCCTTAACTACTTTTCGCTCCTTGTTTAAAAATTTGTGATCAAAAGCAACTCTCTGCGATGAAAAGTTGCTGGTAATAGGCTGTTTGAAGATCCTTATCATGTGATGAAAGCGAAATTCTAAATAATATTACGTCTTAACCTTTTTATCGTCTAATACAGAGGTTCCCAAACTTATTCCGTCTAACGCCCACTTTGAATATCAGTTACTTTGTAGCGCCCCCATTTTTTAGGATTGCACAAATTAATCGTACAATATTTGTTTGCGCCAAACGTGAATTAGAATTGTACCTTCTCTCGAAACCTTTCAATTTTATTTTTACTAGATCAGGTACATAAAAACCCCGCGTTCGGCAAGTGCTCAGCTTGGCCGCAACAATAGATATACCTATTTTTAATACGTATCTTCGGAGGTGGAGACCTCACCTGCGACACTTGAAAACACGAATATTTTTCTGTGTTTGATATCTATTACTAAATATCTTAAGATATAAATAGCGTTGTGAACGCATTATAAATAATAAATATTTCTTATATTTTTAATGTAACGCTTTAACGTTTAACGAAGCTAACATTTTTTGTAGCGGATTAACGATTAACGAAGTTAACTATTTGATTAACGGTGCCCGGCTATGGAATTAAATCTGATCGTTCAAAGTAGGACAAAATCGAGCCCAAAGGAGTCGGTTACAAACAAACAAACAAGCAAGCAAGCAAACATACAGGTGAAACTAATAAAAACGTTATAAAAAGTAGGTAGCTGAACTTACAAATCACCAACGCCTACTTAAATCACATCAGCGCCGAGAATTTTTTCTAGGCCCTTTACCGACCTCTAGGCCTCCAGTGCCCATAAGGGGGCATTGTCGCCCACTTTGGGAAAGACTGGTCTAATACAAAAAATTCAATCTCATTATTTTTATCGTTAGCAGTCAATTCATCGTTTTTAGGGTTCCATAGTTCAACAAGACCCCCTTATAGTTTCGCCCTGTTCGTCCGTCTGTTTGTCTGTCTATCTGCCTGTTTGTCCGTCTGTCTGTCTGTCCGCACTTCTAACTTTTGGACCTAATTATGAATATAAATGAATGAAATTTGGCATAGTTATGGATTATATAATATTTATAACTCAGTTTGGGCATCATAAAATAATAACAATTTTGTATTTTAAGAGTGCCTCTCAATACATGTGAAGTGGGTATCGACGACTTTTAAAATATAAAGGCAAGGTTTCAAGCACGACTCTTTAAAAGTCAACTTTTGTAAAAAGTCATGTATGAAACCTGAAAATAAGTTAATCCTCCTACACTTGTATGTTTCCATGCAGATATAATATCATGCTAAAAACTTACACTACTTACTACAAAATTATTTTGAGCGAAATCGGACAGTCGATTTTAAAGTAGGTATTTTAAAGAAATCCTATTGCGCGTTGATAGTTACGGAACCCTCCTTAGGCATGTCCTGATATGCTCTTGTTGGGTTATTATGAAAGTTAGTTAAATCAGTATTTGCAACTTCTGTTCCGTAGAACGTAAACTTATGCCCACGAAAACCTTGCATTTTGAATAAATTTACAAAATATATATTTTGCTTAAAAAAGTAACCTACTATTTCGCTATAGCAATAATATTATTTCATCGAGATTATTTCATCTAGATCCACACACATTAATTGCATTTAATAGATAAGCTTCGAGAATTATTTTCTATGTATTTTTCAAGTCATAGCAACGCTAATGTTAAACATAATTAATGTATGAATAACCAATTAAGTACAAGGACAATATTGTATGAGTGTAATGAGACGCGAAATTAGTGTGTCAATACTCAATAGCGATTAATATTAACCGCCTCAATCAAACGTCGATGAGCCTTTGAGACGAATAGCTCACTAATTCGGTTTATTACCGAATAAATATTTCATTACGCCCCTCGTTTCAAGCTATTTTCCACTATATTATATATATTTACGAAGCTTCTGTACTTAAATTTATATCATTTTGGGAAGCATAAAATTTTAGGTGGAACGACTTTTCTAAGTGGGCTGGACTTCAGTCATTTCAATGATGGACAGCACGAAGAAAAAAAGAAATGGGCCAAATTGACCCAGAGTCGACTACAATGAAATGGTTGTCAATTTTTTGTATGGATTCTGAACCGTGAAATTAATTCTGAAATGAATCCTTTTACGTACAGGCACAAGTTATATTTCATAATTGCGAGAATTTGTACAAATTGAATTTACTCTTTACAAATTTTCATACTGAAAAGTAGTAGGATTACAAGAATGTACACCGTAAACTCTAAGCGAATTCTCTGATGCAGATCATTGGTAGTACAAAATTGTAACATGAAATAAGGAGGTACGCATATCGAACGAATCGAACGATAGATGTATGTTGAAATATATATGATAGTCACTTCGAGACACGGCCTCGTTTGCAGGAGTTACTGTCCATGAATAAAGTCCACCAGTAGGTTCACCTCAAAGCAAAAAATAGCGCAGAAGAGAAAATAAATATGAGAAACAAAAAATAAATAAAATGAAACGCCATATAAAACAATGCTGGTACTATTCGAAATACTGTGAATGAAAAACGAAATAAAACTAAACTTTGTCGCGTAGTGCCGTGAATTATTTAGAAGTAGACAGGTTACAGCGAATTTTTGACAAATTCGAACACAGAATCCCGGTAAAAAAATTCACAGCCCAATAAATCTGCTTCAATGACGACAAAGCTAGCTACATTTTATATTCACAAGACAAACTGTTCGAAACACGATATAATTTTCAACAATTTGCTCGATTAAATACTAATGCAACTTAACAAGGCAATGAAAAACTATTAATAATAATAACTATTAACAATAAAAATAATTCAGCTTTTCTACAGCTACCTATGAATAGCAGACCCAACATCAACACAGACAAAATTTTTAAAACCTAACCAAGAGCATGTCACGACATGTCTAAGGAGTTCAACGTTTTCTTTGAATTTTTTTAAAAGTTATTGTCCGATTTCGCTCAAAAAAAATCCTAAAGAGTTCTTAGCATAATCTATCGGCATGGAAATTTACAAGATTCTATCTCTTAAGGCCTCCACAGACGAGAGGCCGATCGTTTCAGTTAGAACTGACGTCAGTTCGGCCTGAACGGATTCGAGCACATACACTGAGAAAATCGCATCCGACCGAACTGACGTCAGTTCGGCCCTTAGATTAATAACGCCTAGATAGTCTTCAAACAAACTCATCGTACAAAGTGAATCAAGCAACAGATAGATGTATGCGTAAACATTACATACCGACACGCACAGAAACAAAACTTTAAAGTGTTGTACTCCTTAAATTGCAATTATTGTATTTGTTTTTCTTAATATCGTGAGATGTAAAAATATAACTTATATTTTATTTTAAACCATCTAAACACAATTTGTGAACTTGATTTATATTAAACTGGTATTAAGGATTATTTTAGTACTGGAAATACTTTAAATTGATAGTTAAAAAAATCAGAAAATATTATAAAACTTTGTCTTAGTTGCAACTATTAGTTAGCCATAAAAATTTTGAAATAAATATATTTTTTTACTGGTACACTTTTACTACACTTTCACAATTCACAATAGGGCAGCAAGATGGCGACATAATATAATTTTATTTTAAAATGTTTTAAATATTTGGCTTAATACAAGTCAAATTGTTCGGACATAACATTTCATACTTACATATGAAATGTTATGTCCGAAGCTTTTTTAATTCTTTTCCCATGCATTGTGACACCCAATAACGACACAAACCGTCATAATGTTTTTAATAGTCGGAGATGTATGCACTAGCGCTTAACCTTGACAACTGACGGGTCGTTCGAACAAACTGAGCCGATATCGCTCAGTATGATTTACTTTACTTTTCATGCGCATACCCGGTTTCTAGGCGTTTTAATCTAAGCTTCGGCCTGAACGGATTCGACCACATACACGGAAAATTGCCTCGAGCTTCGGTCGTGTTTTTAGGGTTCCGTAATACTTAAGGAACCCCTATAATTTCACTCTGCCCGCCCGTCTGTCTGTCTGTCCGCTCTCCTTGCTTCTGTAATAACTTTATGACAATAACTTTTGTAGTAATTCAAAGAAAACCTATTGCGCGTTGATAGTTACGAAACCCTCCTTAGACATGTCGTGACATGCTCTTGGTCAGTTTAGGCTATTATTTTATTTATTAATTGTATTTTGCTGCAACTGTAATCACGCTATCGACGAAACCGAATTATTGTGACATACATTTTTCCAGTAACGATTTCTTCATTTCTCTTGGTTTTATAGTAATAGTCTTTAGATTTTATCAACCATAGTGGCTCTAAAGTTTTAAATACTTCAATGAACTTAATAAATTTCTTTAGACCACGTCCCATTTTTAGGGTTCCGTACTCAAAGGGTAAAAACGGGACCCTATTACTGAGACTTTGCTATTCGTCCGTCTGTCGCCAGGCTGTATCTTTCTATTGCCGTTTTATCAACAAATACTAAAAACAAAATAAAATAAAAATTGAGGCTCACATACAACAACATGATTTTTCCATTTTGTAAGGAACTCATCTTGCCGACTCGCATTTGATCGGCTTTATTTTATACTCGAATTTTATTACCGTTCAGTCCAATTTTATTGCCATAAGTCCATCCGTACAGGTTAGATTTAATGTTGCCAACTTAGTTGTTTTACAAAGTTTTACTACTAAATTATGTTTTTTATTCCCTTCTTAGTGGGAATTTAATTGTTAGTAGTGGTTTTGTAGAAAATAGCTAGACAGTAATCATAATATGCAAAGTGGCCTGCTTCTATGTCTTATTATGACACCTTATCATAATAGCACATAGTAGCACGCTTACGGAAGTCGCTTAAAACTACCGATTTAATTTCTATTTACATAATATTTCCTACTTTATTTTTTTAATTTAACGGTTAAATATTAAAACTGAAAAAGTACGTATGTTTGAAAACATAAAATCCTTAAAAAAACTTTTAGGGATTCCTAAGTTTAGTACCTTTTTTATAGTTATCGGTACTCTTTTAGTAGAAAACGACGCGAGTTTAGTAGTTTCGCAAAAACAGAGTTGGCAACACTGGAACGAATCGCTTCAGTCCATACGGCCGACTGATGCGATCTCGAAATTGCACACAGACGATACGATTTTCCATCCGTTCAGGCCGAACTGAAGGAAAACCGGACCGTGTATGGGGCCACTTATATTTCAGAAATGCCAGGGGAGGACCAACTTATAAACCACTTTGGAGGCCGATTACTCGAAAATGGTTGACTTTGTAAAAAAGTCATGTATGAAACCTTGCCTTCTTTTTAAAAGAACTATTCAACGATACCGCGCACAATGGGGTAGAATGAATAAATATTTTTCATCCCCACTTCACATTAATGGAGAGCTCTACCCCTAAAATATAAAATTATTATTATTTTATGATGCCAAAACCGAGATCTATACATAATCTATAATTACACCAAATTTCATCAATTTATATTAAATAATTACAGAAGCTAGAAGCGCGGACAGACAGACAGACAGACGGACGGACAAAGCAAAACTATAAGGCCTTATAACCTAAAAATAGATTTTTTATTACCTTTCATATTATGCATTTAGTGAAAAGCTCTTAATTTAAAATTACAAACAGACACTACATTTTTATTTATTTGTAGAGATTTATACCCCAAAGATATTTCCAATGTCTATTCCCTTGTAGAGTTACAATTACAAATATACCTGAAAATTTAGATAGCACTGGACCAAATAGAAACTGCTAAAGTTAGAAGCTAAGTTTGATATAGGTAGTTGGAAACTTTGAAACTATTCCTGCAAGTTTATAACTGGAATAAATACGTTAGGTGTGATTACTATTTAACTGTAGTTTATACACCGATTGAAAACTAAACACCAACGTCACAACAGTAGTTTTAAAGAGATAGTTTGCGAACTTTGAAAATTAATATAAGGGTTCGGAGACGTGAGCTACGGAACCCTAATGACTTGGTTAATTGTGGTAGAACGGAAGTTGGGACGTACGAGTATGAACGGAGATGTACAAGTATTTGTACCTTATGTAACACGTTAAGTGACAGAATACTAAATAGTTACTACGTACCTACAAGTAGGAAGTAGGTAGAAATACCTACTTCCTACTTGTAGGTGCCGTTGCACACGTCCCGGTTGCCGGGTAGCCGGTCGCGAAGTGTATGGCCATGTACGATAGCTTTCACTCCGGTACCGGCATAATTATTCGGTCGGTCCGGCGCCGGGTGCTCGCCGGGTAGCCGCCGGGTCCACCACTGTGCGTCCGATCGCCGGGTATCGGTTTGCCGGCGGCCGGACTCACAGTGGTGTATGGAACACGTAGCACGTCATTCGCACCGGCCGGACCGGACTGATACCGGACAGTCGGCACCGACTACCCGGTAACCGGTACGTGTGCAACGGCAATTAGTTATGCGGGATTTGTGATCGATTTTCTCCCCTGCGGCGAGTCGCTAGACTTTCTGTGCAAGTTTTGTTGTTACTATATTAATCGCAGTTATTAGTATTAAAGTAAACTAGGTAGTAGGTGCTATGGTTCAAGCAATTAATGAGTAACATTTTTAAGGATAGATATTGTACTCTTTGAGATTTTGAACTCTATGTCCAGTACAAAATCAGATTGTAGGTATAGCAAATCTAGGCACAACGTAAGCTGGGCTTGAACCATTTGTGTATTGTTATTTGCCAGTCACATGGGCCCTTTAGATAGGTAAACGTACCTACTTAGTATTTGTAGGTTGTATTTTAGGTAGCACCTATTTTTTAAATTATTGCCTCATTTCGTAATTAAAATTTATAACGTATTAATCTATGCTTACAGCGTGTTCACATGAGTGTGAATTTTCGGCGCGACGTCGTAATCCCCTCCTCTTTAGAAACATTAGATTTTAATGCTATTCTTTTGTAATAAAAAGTTTAAAATACATCTATAATATATAAAATACACGCGCTCGCTCACCGCCCAGGACAAAGACTCACAATGAACATAATTGAGTGGTCACTGTTCACCCTTTCAACCTCTACTCGGAGTCTGCGCGTTCACGACGCGATTTCCGCTCGACGCGATCAGCGCTCATGAGCACGTGTCATCTGAACCCGCCCTTACGCGTGTAAACTATAAGTACCGAATGAATTCCAAATGTAGAAAGATCTACACCTACAGAGTATCGACTTAGAGACTTAGTTAATCAATATTTGCATACAATACGTATCGAATATGCCTCAGAGCTGTGACCCATTATATATCAGTCAAACTTTGCAAGTCAAATTGGGAAACTTGCACAGTCAAGCGCTTTGCTTTGTATAGTTTGTACTAATGGGGTTAGTTAATATTCTATATATACTGCGGTTGAAGTAATTGGAATCTATGGCTTCGAAGTTTAGGATATTCGGGATTTATGAGAAAATGCACAGTAAAATATCGTTTAATTTGACCTCAATTCGACTTAATCCTATTGTGTGCCGAAAAGAAGTCATTTCTAAAGAATACATATAAATTAATAACTTATTTTCGCTTCGAAAGTCGTCTGTATTTTTTATTAATGTAAATTTTTAATACATTACAAGATGCCACGACTATTTCAGTTTTAAGTGTGTGACACGTACATGATGTATTTTAAAGAAAGTTATAAATTAGGAAACAATCCAAAGCCACTTGTGTAGAAGAAAAGTAGGTACCAAACCTTCTTTTATACGTCACATTTAAAAACCAATTTCTTTTCCTGTTATAAAAGTTGCAAGTATAATGGAATAGATTAAAAAGGCTTTAAGATAAGACAAATGCACTGCACAAGAAATAGCTGTATAAAAACAGCAGTGAAAAATTGCATGTTTTCTTAAAGCTTTGTCGTTATATTTTACCTAATGGTTTGAAGATATACCACAGATCGTAGAGAAGGGATTTAACGTATTTTATCAATGAAACGATATTATATTCCTTACAACCCCCAATGTATACTATAATATACAATGTAAACAAATACTTAAGTATGGACACTTTTTGCCTCGACGTGCCCCGTCTATAATGAGTATATATACCTAGATCTATGACATTATAGGCTACTATTAATATGTAAATGTGTAACAATAGTGTCAGTAAATATGGATAGTGTAGTGTAAGTTATTCAAAAATATATCACAGTACCAACTATTCAATAGTTCTCCAAAATGTAAACGTACCTGAAACAAACATTTTGTAATTAATTTTTATTTTCGGTAGGTTTTTGTGGTTGTAAGTCTGACAGCTTTGATAAATTGTTAAATTTTTAATCAAGTGATTAGTCAATTTCTATGACTAATCAACTTGACTTTGACTAATCTGTATTTGAAGACGACCATACGTTCTAAATCATACGAAATTATTTTAGTAGGTATGTAAAGTACACGAGTAAGTACCGATAGAAACTTCTTAAAATGTTGTGTAAACGTTTTATTTAATCTTTCATAAATATAATAACCTTACCAAGAGCATGCCAGGACATGTCTAAGGAAGGTTCCGTAACTAGCAATGCCCGATAGGTTCTATTTATTAAAAACTATAAGTATTCCTCGTAGTACTACGGAACCCCTAAAAATCACTAAAATCTGTAATCGGCTGGACTGATTTGGCTAACTATGATTTTGAAATAATTGTGGAAGTCCAGGATGAGTTTAAATGGTGAGAAATATTGGAAAAAAAAATCGAAACTCCAGTGTCACTTGACTGTCAAATATTTGTAGGTACATTCGGTTTATCAGTTTTATATCAGAAAATCGGCATGCCCCAGTAGATTGTAGGCGTAGTTATTTATTTATTCCAGTTCATAGTTAAGGTACAACAACGTGTGTGGGGTCAGATAGTAATCTTATATATTTCACTAGTTCCATTAAATTGGTAATAACATGGTTAAACAATAAAAGGAATTTATATACGCGATAAGTGTAAATTACTCTGTAAAGATTTATGGCAGGTACTACTACACCTACTGAGTGTAATTTTTTATGAGATATGTCGCCATAAAGGAATAAAATCACGTGAAAATAACATTTATTTAACAAATGGGCCGTACTATATCCTTTTTAGAGAATTCTCTCTACGTTATAACAACGTAGATCTCTAGTTGTTTAGCTACATTGTTTTGTCATCGATTTTTTTGGAACGAAGTTCCTTATGGCGCGTTGCGAATTGTATTGGGTATAATTGTATAATAACGACTATTAAGAATGATACAAAAAACGACCTATTCACCTTGACAATAATGTAGAATTTTGCAATTACACATTGTGACTGTTATGACTGTTACATATTGTGACTAGCTAGCCGGGCCTGGGGAAGGCGAGCGGTGGGACGGAAGAGCGCTTGATGTTATTACTCAGTACGGAGCCGGACTTCGCGGCGGCAACACTGCGAGCAGCAAGCAACCCGCCCCCTCACCCCTGTCCCTACCTAAGGCGCGGCCAACTAGTTCCGCGCGCACTATATATACTTAGTTCAACTATTTGTTTTGTATAATATAATATATTATATCTATACAGATAAACAAAATTGAAGTGTCTGTTTGTAATTTCAAATTAACAGCTTTTATTTTCACTTAATGCATTTAAAACTCGGTACTTATAATAAAATATAAATTTTTAACATTTTTCTGTCCGTCTGTCTGTGTGTTTGTTCCGGCTAATCTCTGTATATTCGAAAATATTTTACAAATTGAAAACAAAAATTATTTTGGAGATGAGGAGGTAAATCAAATTTTGTTGCCTTATAATTAGTGTCCGACCGAATGTTTGATTTCGGTTTCGGTCGAATTTCGAAAAAAAAACTGGTTTCGGTCTAGTTTCTGTTTCGGCGGAAAACCGGCCGAAACTACGACCGAAACTGAAACTGTATTCGGGAGTTCGCGCCGCGATCGGTCACGTTCGACGCTTTTAATTCCATCTAAGTGACGATTACATTCTATAAAGCTATTTTATTACAGGGCATGATTTATTTAGCTCCGTTTCAAATATAAAATTATTATTATTCTATGTTGCCAAAACCGAGATCGATACACAATATACAACTATACCAAATTTCATCTATTTATTGTTCATAATTACAGGAGCTAGAAGGGCGGACAGACATAAGGGTTCCTTGAATACTACAGAACCCTAAAAAGACTGGCTGATTATACTACGCTGGTTATATTGAACTAACGTTTTCTTTAAATACGAACAATACAGACCCCCTTATTTTGTGCCAAAGGGAATCACGTTCACAAACAGAAGTTCGTCTCAAGTCGGAATGTCTTTTAAGATTTATTTTAACTTCAAACACAACAATAAGGGGATTCTTTGAAATTTACAATAGTCTAATCAAGACGCTATTTTTAAGCCTATTATGAAAATAAGAACTTACATTCATACTAATTTCAAAGTCTAAAACTGTGAACTAAAATTTACTATTTGAGCGGTACATTTATAGCGCCCATCACACGTAATGTTCGGACCGCGGGAAACAGCACAACACGCCGTTCCAACCCTCGCGTCGTCACTCCGAAACAAATACGCACCTATATGCGCGGGGGCATAAACAGTCCGATGCGAGCGCATTTTCGATATTTCGTTATATACGCGCACTCGCCTAAATATTTATATCGCCGCCAGTCCAAACTGTGGACGCATTTCTGAAGTAAATCAGCACGACATTTCGAACTTTTCGTGTGCAAGGCGCTATTTTCCGGATCCGTTCCGCAGACATTTTATTATAGAACTTGCTGGTGCCCGCAACTTCGGTTCTTCGTAAAGCTAATGGAAAGGGAACCCTATTTTTTAAACGGAACCCGAACATCCACTTAGTTACTCTTTATAACATCAGCCAATGAAAGTCCCGTGAAAATCGGTCTAGCCATTTCAGAGATTATCCGGAACAAAAAGACAGACAAAAAGAGAGACGCACAGACAAAAATTAAAAATTTGTATTTTTGGTGTAGGTACTACGTACTAGGTACTAGGTACCGTACGTACCGTAAATACTATCATATGCATTTAGTGTAAAGCTGTTAATTTGAAATTACAAACAGACACTTCAATGTTATTTATTTGTATGTATGGAATATAAACCATACCCCGGTTTAACATTATACCTAGTTATGAAGTTGTGCCTCTACAATATACGTATTAAACGCGTCAAATCCTCGGGAATGAAATCCACATTCCTCGGAGCGTCACAGCGAGTGTAAGGTTACTAATACCGCGGTATTTTCACATAAAATAGAAAGGAAATTCAAAATCAGACATTTAGTGTAAGTTTTTGAGACATTAGATATTTTTGACAACCCCCAAGGGGGTAAAATAAGTGATAAATGTTTGTATGGTACTTTTTATTCCTTGGACATATTTGCTTGATATTTGGTATGAATTGAGTACGGAAAAAGTAATGTGTTATGTATTTTAGCGTTTTTTAAAATTCAGCCCCTAGGTGGGTGAAATAGGGGATGAAAGTTGTTACATATATCAACAGTAAGATGTAACTGTCAATGTCATTATTGACATTGGCAGATGTCATGAAGTAAAGCCTATCGAGTTAGTTTATTTTAGTTGGCCAAAAGGCTATACATAGTGTAGACGTATATATTGTGTTAAGCATATCTCATTACATATTGTAATACGTATTTGTGGTAAGCACCAATAAAGGAGAGTATAAGAATTGCTGCTGTATTATTATCATCACCACACGAGCGCAAGAAGGACTTACAATCAAGAGGTCATAGTCCGATACAAAAGTTTGAAACCTACATACTTTTAAGCGGGCGAAGCCGCGGGCAATTAATGCTAGTACTTAGGATAATAATTAAAAGCTGATATAATATGATCAAAACTTTTGTCAACATATTTTTAAAACATAGATGGTAATAAAACAGGTTCTGGCTCATAGAAGTAGGTAGATCAAAATACGCGCCAGGAATCAGGATATTCAAGCCAATATGTACATTGTACAACTAAAGAAATAAATAAAAACAAACTTAAGGGCGAGTTATAGCTGCTGGAACCATATATTTGTTACTTCGTTATGCAAGAGGCGTGCCAAGATTCTGACCATGTTATTTACGTAATTGACACGCGATGATGAGCTTTATTTCACAGTCAATAACGCGCTGTAATCGGTAAACCGTAGCTGTTTATTTAAGCAGTCTCTTTCATCTACGATTCAGGAAGTAATGCAAGTCCTCTGGTTCGAATGGCGTTTTCAAATATCATTTCATCGCGGTTTCATTTTCAAAAGAAGATGACACAATCACACGACGTTGAGAGACTTGGTTTTTATTGCAAGGCAAAAAAAGTTACTTTGTTACTAGCAAAAAAGGTTAGCTATATAAAAGAATTGAACTCGACATACTTTGTTTCCTAATCGCCTATTTCTATTTTAAGTCGATGAAAATAAATGTTGTGTTCAAAAAAGAATTCGCATTGTCAGTTAGGTTAGGTAAAAGTCGCATAGATAAAAAAGGGGTTTGAGGCAAATGAAGCCTACATACGATACGTCAACTAATCATATGTAGACTAAATTTTTGAGTGAAAACTCCTTTAGGCGCGTTGGGCATTTTTTGTGATGGTATCACATGAACCTTGGCAGCTAGACAGTTAAAAATTTCACACATGTATTTCTGTTGCCGCTAAAACAACTAATATAAAACCAGAATAAAATAAATATTCAAGTGGGTATGGGAATACAACAAACGTAATTTTTGCCGGTTTGTACGGAACCTTTCTTGAGCGAGTCTGACTCGCATTTGGTCTGTTTTTTTCTGTCCCGATTAAAGCGATAGTATTTACTCCTTGTACATACCATTCGCTAAGCTACCAAAATAACAAAAACCGCATATACCAAATGTTAGTATGCCACCACGACCTGTAATAATGTAAATAGAAAGTTATTTCCAATTGTGTATTTTTTCTTCAGGAAATATCAAATTTTCTGGCCGTCGAGTGGCTTTTGTAGGACGCCAGTATATTGTGACTTTCGGAATGGGTTTTAAAATAGCTCGTCTTCGTCGTCAAGATTTCTATATTCTTTTTTGTTGCCACAGTAACAACTAACAACACACCTGGTATCAAGCTTATTTTAGCTAACAAACTAAATGACACATTTGAAAATGGTTTTCTCTTTCTGAAATAAACATTACGTAATTACTGAACAATAATTTAATAAGTTATGTAGTCACTATATACTCCACCCTTATCACTTAGGGGTGTGAAAAATTGGTTACAACCTATTCTCGTACCTACGTAATACACCTGCAAAAGTTCGTAAAAATCGGTCAAGCCGTTTGGGAGGAGATCTCTAACGAACACAGTCGACACGAGAATTTTATACATAAGATTAGATAGGTCGTTAGGCATACCCTCTTCTATTGCCTCAGAAAATAATGTATGAATGTTATAGGGATACGTAATTTTCTGGGCCAAAAGAATCATAATAGGTCCTTTTTGTGACCATCTGACGATAGTTTTAAATTAAAAAAATACAGGTACAAGTAATTCTAATTAGGTATTTGCACACTACCTTCTGTGGTTTTATTAAGCTCTCAACCTCAATTTGTGACTTGCATTGAAATTCTTCTGTGTAAAGCTTCGGTTTGCGGTTACGCTGGGGAAAAGCGCGAATTCACCGTAAATTCGCTTCAAAAGCTTGAGAACGCTTAAAGCACTTTATGAGCAAGGAGATAAAGCTTACATGAATTACGGAATACTTAATTCCGCTGAATTTGCACTTAGAAATATAAATAGCGAAATGTCCAAGCTCATTTTGAGCTTTTGACCTACTAAATTAATATGCCAAGGTAATAATAACCTACCTAACACCCCGTTGTTAAGTGGGTAATTATATATTTTTTGCTATAAATACTGAAGTATTGGCTTTATGAGCATTTAACTAATTTCTTAAACGAAGTAGGTACATATGATGAAAGCTATGTTAGCAAAAAGAAAAGTTCTATATTCTATAATAATATTATATTCAACGGTAAGTTGAGCTATTAAAAACTCTAGGTATAGATGTATTATCTATTTTGTAACTTAGGCCTTTTTCATCCGTTATTGGATGATTTATACAGTATTCTCCGAGCGCAGTAACCATTCTTGAAATACTGTAGTGCCTGGGACAGTCAGTTTTAAATATTGTATGGTTGCCCAAGCACATACGGCATTCTCACAACACACTCAGCCTAGTCCAGAGTAATGACTGGTCAATACGTCTGGGGCCAACCATGTGCGGGTTTCCTCACGATGTTTTCCTACACAGTTAGAGCGTCCGTATAATGTACCTACTTGAAATCTGAAAAAGTCTCAATGGTACACGCCACGACCTGGGAATCTGCACTCTCTCGAGTACGAATCAAACGGTCTACCCACTAGGCCACGGAGCTCTATCGTTTAAGCATGTACTAATTCTGCAAATAGATAATGTCCAACTAGACGGGTGGAGTGGGACACTGGGCCAAACATTTTCAAATGGGACCATTATTAAAGAAATTATAGTTAAAACAAAAGGGGGGTTCAACTGTTTCACTTAACATAAAACTTATTTCGCATCAAAATAAGCTTCGTTTTTTTTAACCCATGGATTCAAATGCTAAAAAATTTTATATGAAGCAGACGTATTGAACAACTGATCATGTCCATGTCAATGAATCATTAGGGAACGGTTATAGCATTTCCTCTCCGGATGTAAGGGACTGCGGCAAGCGGGCTCTAGAATTATATAGTCAGTATTTGTATGGTCAGAATACAGCTGACGCCATCGTATAAATAACCGATTACCGATAAATTTAAGTAGCTACTGTAAGGATATAGAAACACTTAATTTATTTAAGGGATCGACTATATAGGTATATCATCCTAGTCAAAGATTCCTTGCAAATATACAGTAGGTACAGTCACCAACAGAACTATTGCACCACTTCTTAATCTTACCTATTACTTGGCAATAACGTTCAAAATCGATACATCTAAGGGAACCTAGTAGGTATGTCACCATCAAACTTTAATTGTATAGTAACTTAGTCCTACTCTTTCTAATTTATAACATTCCTCTCCTCCTCCAGACTCCAGTTTCATTTCGAATAAACGGAACAACGTGAACAACTTAAAAACTTGAAGCGCTCAATTCCAAAGAAAAATATTTGAAAAGTTTAATAGAATTAACAAACTTAACAAACCTTCTGTAGTCCAGCATTTCGGAGCGCTCGCTGGAGCCGCGCCGCTCTGGTCGTGGATAAGTAAACTATTGGAACCGCATCCTCTTCAAGTTCTATGTCGAAGTCGTTCACTGCATCGAACTTATAATCGAACTGTTCCTTCATTAGTTCATCTTCGTTCGAATCTAATAGCTTCCCTTTCGGTTCATCTTTATTCGAATCGAATTCTTCCAACTTGTTTTCCTTCATTACTTCCGTGTTCCCGAGTTTGATATCTTCCATCGGACTAGTTATATGGGTATCGTTTGTGTCGATAGGATCCATACACCATTTGATTTGGTTCATAAATGCGCTCTCCATTTTATTAATATCTGATAATTGTATTGTGACTCATTGAACGCATGGCTGGCTTTTTAATACCGCAATCTGGAACTGCACCGTATTATATTACAGCATTCAGTTTGTATTGTAAATTTTAATACTCCTAAATGTTGTATGTTAATTTTGTTATTTGCATTTTAGTCTCATTGATGTTTATGCGAGAATTGAAACTGCATTTTCGGATTTTATTGCGGTATATCGATTATCTGACTGAAGAAAGTTTCATTTTTTGCCTTATTACAATTATACCTACTACATGTCGCGTTATGTACCTATTCGTGCGGAAAGATTAGGTGTAGCAGAATATTATCTTCCCTGAAGGCTTGAAGAGTAGGAACACCTAAAACCCAATTTTACAATTATAAATGTGAAAGTTTGTGAGGAAGGATGTATGGATGAATGAATGGATGGATACTGTTACTCTTTGACGCAAAAACTACTGAACGGATTTTGATGAAATTTGGTATAATAGTAGTTTTGGCTCTGGATTAAAACATAGGCTACTTTTATCCCGAAAAAGTACAATGTGACCTTGGGATACTTTATTTGCATGTACGGCGCCGCGAGGAATAGCCAGTAGGTACGACATACGATTTCTATACCAATAAAACTAGTCCAAGATAGAAATGCAGCTGATGATGATGACGTCGCTAATAATTAGTTGTGTGTATGTATGAGTAGGTAGGTACCTAATTACGGAGACCCTCGTCAGCTCAGCACCTGTCCACGTGGACTTGATAACCGCTGAACATGACGGCCACAGCAGGAAAGTGAAAAATTATAAAAATACCCGAAAATGTTGCTAAAAGTGCGTATTGTTTTAAAAATTTGGCTCAGGTATCTAGTAGATACTTAGGTGTATTAGCGAAACATTCATTATTGTGATTGAAAACTTACTTACCCTTACCTGAATATGATTTTAAAATATAGGTGTTATCGACTTGAACTTTATATGCACTAGAACAGTTGGACTTTTGAATCATGGCTTATGTCAACATTTTCTTATGGATGAGGACTAATCATGGATTAGGACATGGGCTTGATTAAATTATACTGAACTAAAATTTAGTAAGGAACTGTTTCACAAGTGTCGAATAGCTTACTCGGAAGTTTTGTCGCTGCTTACTTTATATCGAGCGACAGAGACATAACATGCAAATAAGCTATCTGACATTTATGATTGTGAAACAGGACCTAAATATTTTACCGGTTACTTAAATAGATACAAGCAATACATCACGTACCCGCCTCAAGCGCGAATAAATCGCCAGACGAATTTCCGACCGTCGGCACATTCAACGTGGTGTCATTGCCCTGACTCTCACTAGACCAATATGTCAGAGTTCACCGCCTCGCCGAGTGCCGATTACCATAGACGTACCTAATCCTTAAGTTCCAAGTCCTGTAGTATGTATCGGCAGTAATGTTGCCCGGGAGTTCTCCGTTAGCATTCTATACGCCCCTTGGTAAAAAAAACATATTCGAAAAGGAGTTCGTCCGCTATATTGTACTATAAAACATTAGTGTATCAACACTCCTTGTATTGTTATTTGTAAAACGTTTGTGTATCAACGGTTTCTACGAGATTAGGTTGTACCTAATATTAATTGGAACGAAGTTCATTATCGCGCGTTGCGAAAGGGGGCTAGACGGAAAAAATTAAGACCAAAAGTTGTAACGACACTTTTTGCTATAGTTGTAAGCCGTGCGGCGTGGAATAAATTATAAATTCCTTTCAATTGTTTACGACAAGCCAATTATTACTAAAATTGAGCCTACTGATTAAGTTTATATTACATTATATTTGTAATAATAAAAAAAAAAAATATAACTAAAAACAAAAAAAAAATATTACAATTCCTTCACTAATTAATCGAATGGAAATTCGTTCCATCCGGGTGTCCCTTGACACCTCTCAAGTTTTTTTTATTTTTAAAATTGGTAAGCGGAGACAATAAAAGTCTGGAGGAGAGTTTGAGCAGTAATATACCTACCACTTCCAACATAGACATTACAATGTAATGTCTGTTAATAAGTAGGTAAACCGCAAGTATTTTAATTAGGTAAGCGTAAGTAAATATTTTCAATACAGCTTTCACTTTCTACCACAATTAACATTATTATCTATTTAATATTGATAAAGTATAAATTAAGTAAGCAATTAAATTATGTAAATGACAACTAATATACTTATAATTTGTATTTAGTCAAAAACATTTAACTGTTTCAACTCTAATTACTATTAGGTATATTTTTATTAGATACTAGCTGTCCCGACACACTTTGTTCAGTATCAACTCTCAAGTATGAACTGGAATAAATAAATAACTACATCTATACCTACAGTATTTTATTCACAATTTTTCCAATATTTCTCACCGTTTAAACCTTCCCAGAACTTCCCCAATTATTTTAAGACTAAAATAAGCCAAATCGGCCCGCCGTTCTCGAGTTTTAGCGAGACGGTAGAATTGCAATCCATTTTAATATCAAAGTTTTTTATTACGAATTTCATAATAAGAAAGATCCGAAATTATTTATTATCTTACTATGATATTATTATCTTACTATATATTATTATGAAATTCGTTATTCTCTTGAGCCCTTTGGTCACACTATTTAAAGAAACTGTAACAAAGAGAATGTACAAAATGATTGTCCACTACTCGACAAATTTACAGTGGAAATTTTGAAAACAAAAAATGTGTTACCAAACTTTAAAAACCCCAAACATAGGCTAAGTCACTTATAATTGACTTAACTCCATAAGTTCTCGGCCACATTTCACATAATGTTTCTGAACAGTTTGTTTTTACAGAAAATCTCGCCGGAAAAAGTTCCACAGCTGAAGTAGGAAACTTCGTACAATGAGAGGTCGAGAGACCACGGGGGATGTAGTTGGCTAGATTTTGCATTTGTTTTTCTCTTGTTGACATCTCTCGCTTGTTATTGTTTTTTTTTTTCCTTCAAAATGTTATACAAAATGCTTATCTAGTAAACCTCACCCCATCTACCCAGTAGCTACTCTATATCCATCTGATAAACTTTAAAACCAAAATGTATTTAGATTTCTGGTCTATTTTCTGGTTTATTATTCTGGTTAGATATAGATAAAAGTCATTAGGTAATGTAGGGTGAACTGAACACCACCTATGAAAATCTGACGCGCTCGAGTAGGTACTCGTAAATACTTTTTATTTTCACCCCTCCCGCATTTATTTTATGTATTTCAAAGCATAATTTAAAAAAAAATTGCTTTCTGCACACCTTCTTCCACATAAACTTTAAATAGGCCAAATAGCATACTCCTCTGTTCGCACAAGTTTCTAAGAACTGTTCCTAATTAAAGTTTTTACTTAACGTATTAATATAATAAAGATGATTTCAATCACATTTTCAACTTTTATCATTTCGTATTGTTCAGACGGAGATTCTTTGTAACAATAGCAAATGTTTTGCCTAATTATACAACAATAGACATGTCTAGAATGTTTGTAAAACATCGACAATGCCTTGTAGGTGACGTGTTAGTATTCAAACCATTTAGCCTATTGTCTGTCTGTAGTGATCCGAAGCGCTCAAATTAGTGGATTTATCTAAGCCCATTAGGGATTAGGAGGTCTATGGGATAAGTAGATATGAAACATAGTTAATATGTCGTCGCACTGGACCGAACAGTTTGCCGATTATTACCATCAACGAGAACACAACAAGAAATCGAATGAATCGAATACAAAAACACAGCCTCTGGAAAAAATGCTCGAACTCCCGAAAGGAACCCGTCAAAACTAAGTTTTAATCTATTAATTTTAAACATTAAATAATCACAATATCATCCGCAAAAGCAGTTCAATTTAATTGATCTTCTAAAGAAAACTTGCACACCTTCTGTATTTCAGCACAATAGGTATATTACATATAAATTTAGCCTTGCAGTTAATTAATTTTGATCAAACTAAGGACGACACAATGTAAACAATTTAGTGCAACATAATTTAAACTGTTTCAACGCAACTAATTTGTGTGTAGATTATGTAAAATCAGATTTTTTTATAAAACATGTTTACACGTTTCAGCTAATTTTAATTTAAGCATAGATTTAATTAAAAATATTTTTGGATTATTTTAAAATCTTCTTAATATTATCTCACCTACTATTAAATTTTACTTTAACATTTCACAATGACTCTGCACTTTCGTCCAACGTTACTACAAAAGTTTGATTTATGTAATAATAATAAATTGGATTTAAAAAATAAGTATGTTGATATTTTTTCTTAGTGTGTCGAATTTTCAAGCACTTTTAGATCATTACATTTACGAATATTATATAATAGCTAGTTTTTAACAATACACATAGTAAAAAAGTACAACACTATCGCGAATGTTTACTTAAAGACACTGTAAATTTCTCAACAATTTATGTAAATTCTGTAACAATTACTGTAAACTTTGTAAATAACACGGACGCCGGCGCACGCGTCGGTCGCGCGGGACTGGACTGTTCTAAATTTATATCGGAGTGGGTTTAATAACATCGCGGATATTTCCCATTTTCTTTTCCCGGATTATTGTGAATCAGCCATTCATATTTTCGCAATTACTACAGTGATTATGAGAATACAAACATTATAATTATTAATTAGACAACATAGACGTTTTTATTTACTCTATGTTTACTCTTTGTATATTGTGCCTAATAGCTACGTAGGTACTATAATTATTATAATATTAAGAATGTCTCCTTGCTTAATATGAGGATGATTATAAGAATTTTAACCACAACGATAACGAACGGCGGGTGCAATTTCGAGGATTAATTTTTGTACAATGATTTCAAAACTAAGGGTGAGCTATGATGAAGGTACATTTCTCAGAAAAAAATCTTCATACAAGAAAAAGTTACGCCATCTTGATTTCAGAAGAATCTGGCAATTATATGCGGACTGATTAAAATGCGGAAAGTATTAATGTCAATATGGCAAGATGACGAATGTCAAACCTCGACTGCCCCTAACAATCCCAAAAGTAGGCCGGCCGCGGCAGTGGAAGTGTGGACAACTTTTTGCCTCTACATGCTTCGTCTATAATACATAATAGGTCTATGTTTTACCCGACTATGGTGAAGCCAAAAGGAAGGGTAATGGTTTTTGTGTAATATACCTATCTACTTACTATTATAAATTGTATCCCACCAATAACCATGAATACATCAACGGTTGAACTCTGACGATCGATTTAGATGATTGCATGGACGAAATTAAAATTTCCGATTTGCAATTTCCGTTGAATCATCAGGGCTGATTAGATAATAATACTTGTAATACTTACATTCGATAAAAATAAAATAATAGTAATATCTATAGACACTTCACACCACGTCAATCTGGTCCCGTGCTAAGTACTCAAAGAACTTGTGGTGCATGCTTTAGACTATTTATAAAATATTTATCATGGATTGAAAGTACCATATTTTACGATATTTAAATGCAATAGCTATGTACCTACTATCATACAAGTTGCTGCTCGACCATATACGAATCAAATATCATTGTTATCAAAAATAGTTTCAGTCACAGACGATCATACACTTGATTGCAGCGAAACCGCGACCTTGCGTCTCCCAGACTTGGGACGCCGCCAACACATGCGAGTCGCGCCCAATAAAACCGGTACGCTTTTACACAGGAATTATTTTAATTGCAGATTCCTTGCATGTTGCTTATGTCCAGATATTACGTCTGGACAGTTCAAACATTAAATTAGAACTGAAAAATACTAGCCATAGCTACCTCCGCCAGTTTTTTTATATTCGGTAGTTATATACATTTTTTTTTACTTAACATATTTTTTATGTTCATTCTACGATATCCTACAGACTCAGTATTTGCATAATAAACTTAAAACCAACATATACAATAGACAAAATCTCGTAATAATAATCCAACCGCAAATTGAACAAAAGTCTGAAATAACTGGGTATCAGTATATTCAGCAAACATGTAGCCGAATTCCATACAAATATTAGCCGCACAAATCCCCCGCCAACCGCAGCCGCGCGTACGTTCATCCTTGTTTACCCTATTGCGAATTCAAAAATTGACGTCTGTACCAGGGCAGGTTTGTAGCTATATTCTCGTAAATATTATCGTTTAAATCCCGATTGCATTTTCAGGCTGTCCCGCTCGTGCGCGCACGTATTGACGCGTACGGGAATGAGTCAGCGCGTGGACTGAAAGGGGATTATAATACCGAAAATAGTTAAGAGACTTGGCCTTCTGGAGACGAGCACTCTCTCGCTTACTCTCTAACTCTCCTCACATAGAAGAGAGACAGCAACTGCAATGCAACGTAGATGGAAACGTAAGGATTTACTGGCATAATGTTGTACTATAAAAATACTTAATCTGTTTCAACAATGTACAGTCGCTGACAATCCAGTGGTATCAATTTTGAACCTTATTAATGTTATAAAAAATCATAGTAATAATAGGTATTTACCTATGAAATTGCCGTTCTGCAATTATTTGCCAAATAAATGCCAATATAATGCCAAATAAAAATTATTTTGATTTGAAATGGCTGGCCATTAATTTTTATTTGGCTAAGAATTCTAATTTAAAATTGATTTTATTTTAAAAACATGGAATTCTTTTTACAAAAGTAGTCATTTGTTTATTGATTAGTGTTACATTTTTATCGCATTTCAATCTTTTTCGTCATCATGGATACGTTACAAATTCGAGTAATTATGGAATATGAGTACCGTCGTGGCAGCAACGCGGCACAAGCAGCACGCAACATCAACGACGTTTACGGAGCTAACACTACAAACCAACGCACCACCTTTTTTTGGTTTGCTCGCTTCCGTTCTGGAAATTTCGACCTGAAAAATGAACCTCGCGGTCGTCCGAAGACTTTGGTCAACAATGACGAATTAAAGGCGATTGTGGAAGCTGATGATACACAATCTACGGCTGAATTAGCAGCAGCTTTCGACGTTAGCGTCAAAACAATATTGGTCCATTTGCGTCAAATTGTCAAGGTAAAAAAGCTTGACAAATGGGTGCCCCACGAACTCAATGATCGCCAGCGCGAAGAACGCATCGAGACGTGCCTTGCACTGCTCACCAGACACACAAATGAAGGAATTTTGAACCGCATTGTTACCTGCGATGAAAAATGGATTCTGTTTGATAACCGAAAGTGCTCAGCAAGTTGGTTGGATCCTGGTTCAGCACCTAAACAATGCCCTAAACGAAAACTTACCCCTAGAAAAGTGATGGTCACTGTTTGGTGGTCTAGCGCCGGTGTGATTCATCACAGCTTCTTACCAAACGGGGTGAGCATTACGGCAGATGTGTACTGTGAAGAACTGAACACAATGATGGAGAAGCTGGCATATCTCCAACCAGCATTGGTCAATCGCTCGTCTCCGCTGCTCCTGCACGACAACGCGCGACCTCATACTGCACAGCAGACGGTCTCCAAGTTGCAAGAACTGGTGTTGGAAGCTCTCCGTCATCCGCCCTACTCACCAGACCTTGCGCCTACAGACTACTACTTTTTCCAGAATTTGGATAATTTCTTGGCGGGAAAAAAATTCAATACCCGAGAGGCAGTACAAAATGCCTTTGAAGAATTTGTTGCCTCCCGTCCAGCTGATTTCTTTAAGAAGGGCATCAATAAACTGCCACTGCGTTGGCAAAGATGCATTGATTGCATGGGTGATTACTTCGATTAATACAAATAAAAAATACATGAAAAAAAATCGTTTAAATTTTATCATACAAAACGGCAATTTCATAGGTAAAGACCTAATATTATGGACTATGGTTAAAATGTAAGCCTACACAGACAGGTCTGTCAGCGACCGTATCAAGTAGGTAATTTATTAAATTATTTAGGTAAGCCTTCCATAAATAGACACATGGTTTGAATTTACGCATACATTACATTATCCCTGAAAGTTGGGAAAATTAAGACAAGCCCACCAGCTTTAAAGACAAAACTTATGTAAAGTAACACAATTTGCTCCTCCGTAATAACATTAGGACCCTCAAGACAACACTCGGCAAGGGTCGCAATTATCAAAGGTGCTGTAATTCTCTTTAATGAAATCCCGACTGAAGACATTTGTTTTTGTAATCATAATGTCAAGATTAATGACTTACAGACTATTCGGGTACGACCCCTACAATAGGTGGCTGAATAGACGATAAACATAATTTGTAAGTTATCGAATTCTCATAGTTTAGAAATGCCAATAGAGAACAAACTTGTAAACCATTTTGGAGATCGATTACTCGAAAATGGTTTATATTATAAATAAAGTCATCTATAAAATTTTGCCTTTATTAAAAATAACAGTTAAAAACTACGAAGACTATATAGCTATATGTTACCCGGGCCATTATTACGAACGTATTACGGACGAATGGGCGGACAGAGCTACAAGAAAAAAGAAACTATAAGGGTTCCTTGTAGTTACTACGGAAACATAAAAAGAATGTCGATTTGAACATTAATTCATAGAAGCGAATTATTTCTGCGCAGAGTTAGCATAGATTTGCTAGGTATTCTGAAACTTCAACAGCCTGTTGCAGGAATGTAAAATGCGTTTGAAACAGACTCCCGAAAATCAAGCACATTGAGTAGGTTACGCAAAGATTTCAAAACTAAAGATAGGCTATGACGTACATTTGAGAGAACAAATCTTCATACAAGAAAAAGGTACGCCATCTTGATTTAACCAACTCAAATGTCAAATCAAGAAAGTCAAACCAAAATTGCCCCAAACAACCCCAAAAGTGGGCCCATTTAAGTTGGGACAGCTTTCGCCTCGACATGCCTCGTCTATAATATGTTCGGCTATGAGGTTACGTGGAAATGAAATCACTTGGTCGCTAATGTAATGGGACAATTCAAATTATTGGCTATAATCATCGAAGCGGCAAATCCTATCGAATGACCGTCCCGTTCGCCGTGATTGCGAAACAAACAAATGGCCCGTACAATTTTCATAGATTGAAGGCAGTTAGTGAAATGGAAACGACCTTAATGATTATACGTTGCGTGTTCGAATTAGGTCCAGACAGTAGCATCCAGGAATTAGGTCGACTTGTAAACACTTAAATTAAGTCTGAGCACGCAACACGCACGCCGCTTTACGCAAATTGGGAATTTTTATTTTTAAATCTGTATCTCCTCTTGAAAAGTCTGCACTCAACTCAACTCACTCAGTAATTTCATAGTTAATTTGAAGTGGTTCAACACAAACATTTTATGTGTTTATTTTTGTTATGAATGAAACATTATTACATAAGTTAGTTTGCAATATCCACTAATTGAGATACAATATCTCAATGGCTTACTTTTGAGTCCGTGATAATTTTACAAACTAGGAGCGACAAGCTGAGAATTCACCAACACTTGTGTTTACTATACCAACTGCTTTTAACGATGGAGGATTTTGACTGAGGACGCCGTTGCCAAGATCATCAGGCGAACTATGACAGCGTCAGTCGAAGAAGTGTTTGACCATAACGTTAGAAAGGCCATACGAGACAGGCAAAAAACAATAATAAACAACATATTAGAGGGGCGAGGGAACGCCCTCTATATTATTTTAAAATTAATGTAGGAAATTTATAAATGTCCTGTGCATAACAATTGTCATATCTGAGTTTCAAGGGTACGGGCATGAAGCCTGTAATTTGTTTTTATTGGAGAGAAAAAATATCTACTAATTAGTAATCTGTCTGCGGAAGAGATAGGGCAACTACCATGACACCTCGTTTGTACGACCTCATTGAAATAAATCAATTCAAGTTTTGATTTGCGTCATCATCCATCATGCGGTATATAAAAACACGTACGTACATATTTATGAAGGCCTAAGTGATCTGCGACTGATGGCCGGTCAGCCGCAACACGATCCTCCTCAAATACATTATACGTGATTAATGTAATACTCAATAAGGTTTAAATATCCGGAAAAAATAAAAATATATTTTAAAAAAATATTTTAATTATTTATTAAAAAATTCTAAATTAACCAGCTATACATAGCTGGTTAATTTTAGTAAGGTATTTTCTTAACTAGCCTTTCATTAAGATGCAATATTTGCAGTCGCCATATCTAAATAATCATTCGTAAAAAACAAGGGCGATATGAAATTTGAAATCCTCTGTGGCTCAGTGGTTGGCGCATTGGTATTATATATTTTATTATATATTATATATTTTATTTCCGTTGTCTGGCACCCGTAACACAAGTTCTTCGAGAACTTACCACGGGACTAGATTGAAGTGCACTGAAAGCGTCCATATAGATATTATTATATGAGTACCTACCAAAGTAGGGCATAACACAATTAAGTAGGTAGTTGTCAGGTGTTGTATTTAAGTTATGTAGTTTATGATATTATGTATTGTTTTTAATCACCCAACAAGTTCATTTTATTTTAACAGTAAACAAAAATATACCTTAAGAAGACAGAATCAAAATATCATGGTAGCGCATCAAAGGAACTTATACCGGTTCCAACTTCAAACGAAGGCCGGGGATAAGATCCTTATGTATTTTGTTCTGAAACAACACAGAACACGAAGCAAATAAAGAACGGCGTCCGGTCCGGTCTGAATTGGATACATTCCAATGTATCTATTGTAGTTTAGAGACATAATGTGGAATGACCACGGTACGTGTAAGCAAAAATTGACGCAAATACTTTTTAAGTTTTTTGTGGAATAGGACAGGAAAATTACATGCACATGAATCGCCCGATTGCAATGGATACCCATTGACATCTGTACGCTCAGCATAACCAGCGTGCAGCGTAGAAATGGCATCTTTCTACAGAACAATAGACTTATTTAGGACACAATACCCTTATTTGGCAGTCGGGTAAAAATAACAGATTGTAAGGAAATCTGTCCTTTTGTCTATACAATAATATGTCAGCATCATTCTTGTGCAGATAAAATTTCTATAGTGGTCATACTACGTGGGCAGGCGTTACAAGTGTACTTACTCAGTCGGCAAAACACAACACAAGCTTTATTACACGCCGGTTTTCATGACGGAAAACAATCACCGCTGCCCGTGGACACCCACCCGCAACGCCAGAGGAGTCAAAGTGCGTTTCCAGTTAATGTAATTACATATACAGAGACACAATGGAACCTTAATTTCTTGACGGATTTCTGTGCCGATTGAGCCTATCCTGCGCCTATCCTAGCCTGCGGCGGCCACACAAACACACACACTAAACAATATTTTTCCACTTAGGGTCAGTTTGTAAACTGACCCTAACGTCGCGTCTTGAAGATGCTGTAATAATAAGGGTAACGTGCAACGCAGCGCTGCGTAGTGTTACGCCGCCCACAATTTCGAATTACTGCAATGAGTCGTGTATCTTTTTGTAGAGTAATTAGAGTTATAATTGACATCGTAAGTCTCGTCTTAGTATAAACTGACCCTTAAAAGGAATAAAGTTAAAGCGTCGTCCACACTTCAACAGTATAAAACCATTATTTGCAATCAGAGCCAATATTTTCACTGTCAACTTAATCGCATAAATGTTTGATTTTCTGCTAAAACTTTTATCAATTAATTAAAAAATAAAAATAATTGATTCGATTCAACGGACAGGTAAAATAGAGCGGCGGATAAAAAGTGTTTTAGGTTTCGCAGTTTATTCACGAAGACTGTATCATGTGTTAGTTATGCCTAGGTATTAATATCTATGGATTCAGTGGCATTAATGATAATTATTATAGGTCGTGCTAAGGCATTATTTTATTCCCATTCTATTGCTTTATTGTCGCTCAATCTTGCGGACAATTCTCAGACACTTGAAAATGAGAGCCAAGTTCAATATTATAACGTATAGCTTTGGCTTTTTATTTCTACAACAAAAGAAGTGGGATCTAAATGTCTAGTTTAATGGTTAGTCCTGAAATTTATTTAAAACAACATAAAATATTTTAAATAATAACTACAATATAATTTATTCTTATAACTAAGAATAATATACTGAAGCCTGGGTTTGTCAAGGTCAATTCTCACATTACAGACGTGACGTTGAGACGTTGTAAGTAAGTGTGCCTAGTAGAAGCAATTTATTGAAAAGTTACAATGAAGTGATAAAAAATTTATGGTTCCTGATTTTTCCGTTTGTATTCACCCCAACTACCTATCTAGATGCGACATTGGAACTTTCTGTATCGTCTAGAATTGGGTTAGAGTTTTGATCAATAGGTTAATCAGTGATAAAAATGAGTATTTTTGGACGTTAATATTTAAAAAACCGTTTGAGGTATGTTTATGGAATTTGGAGTACATATGTATCTCGCAAGTGTCATTAGGTAAATGGGCCAAAATTGTAATGTTTATATGAAGTAATTTCTGAGTTACGAGGTTGTTAAAGGTGACTCGAAATGGTTCGTGTCATATTAGGGACACACGGTCTGCTCGCCAGTTGGCTAGACACGCTTCTACCAAGAAGAAACAGTGATCTAGCATGTGACTTGGGAACCTCTTAAAGTGGCATTCGAGAATTTGGCGTTAGAATATAACAGAATAGCTGTTTAATGGCACAAGTCTTTAGTTATTTATCACTGCAGTCATAATTGGTTCATACCTTCACGTTAGCTAAAAATGCAGACGCAGGCTTGTTTAAACGTCGAACTATGAAAAAGTAGGTCTGCCCTGCGGCGTCCGTCAACATATATCGGGGTCGCGCCGTTATGAAGTGTGTTAGCTTATAGCAGCTTTTCTTTTAAAGTAACCTTATCAAATAGGCGAAACTATAGCTACTTCTTGCTTCGTGAAGATGGTCTATAGGCGAATAATGTTATGTTAGATTATGGTACTTTGGTAATTATTTGAAAACTGTTGTAGCTACTTCATGCTTCCTAAAAATCTATAGGCTAATAATTCTTTAGTTGTAATAATTAAGTTCGGTTAAACTCTATTCCACACATTAAAGAAATATTTTCTCAACGGATACGCTAATCCATTTTACTGTCTTTGTCTGCAAAATGGCTTTTTATCAGACAAAGAAAGCAACATGGATAAGCGTATCCGTGATGTTAATAATAATAAAGGTTCAGCTTCTAACAACGTAGCTCAACGTACGTACAACAGCTCTACTGAAACGTAACTCTTCTACAGATTTTATAATAGTCCCTAATTCATATTTCCGTATGGTTTCAGACACCGACTATTTAAAGGTCCCAAACCTAATTTTAAAAAAAAACGGCCTCGGCCCGAAACGGCCTTAACTAAATCTCGGCCATTTGAATATCAATCCGTCTAGTTTATATGTAGATTATGCCTGACAAGAGCAATTAGCGGGGCAATTTAATTCGGATTCGATCGAAAATAGGGAAGCCATCAATCAATGGCCGAACAGGCCATTTCGGAGGCAGCATCCGCAAATCGTCACGAGCCAAGACTGCCAGAATGCCAGGCCGGGTGAGAGAATTTAAGGCATGCGAAATAGGTAGATCCAAATCGTTGAGTACTAAT
Organism: Phengaris arion; assembly: GCA_963565745.1. Lineage (NCBI taxonomy): Eukaryota > Metazoa > Arthropoda > Insecta > Lepidoptera > Lycaenidae > Phengaris > Phengaris arion. Next base: position 6,959,796 of record OY751449.1, on the reverse strand, counting down.
ACAATCAATTTCAGCTTTCTAGGATATTCGGAAGTACCGTATAATTTTGTTGGTCATCAGTGAGTGTGAGTCAGTGACGAATTCAGGGGTCTATATCTATATCTATAAAGATATCAATAAACTGTAAAGTATAAGACTTGTGCAATCAAAACTGTACATTTTTAATAAGTCCGCTACTAGGAACATATACTAAAAATTTAATTTATCTGGTATAATCCAAATCCAAGTTTTGAGGGTTCAAAAATTCGACGATTTGCTTCAAGAAAAGGTTGTCTGGTAGTGCCCTTGCGCGTCGCTTGGCTTATCTTGCCGGGGGCACTGCCGTGCCCCCAGTTAAAAATTAAAAGCTTCAAACGTTTAGATGCCTTATTAAATTTTTTGATAAGCCTCAAACAATTTTCATTTCAAAATGTTATTAGAATACCCATTTAATACCTGTACATCTAAATCCACTCCTATTACGGTTACTATAATTTTCTATTCTTGTTGCTTAACACTAGTAACCCATCACAATTCGATATGTAAAAGATTTAGAAGCGCAAAGTTATCCTGATCCCATATAAAATGATGACTCGCGGATAAAACCAGAAACAGATTGGAAGCAAATTGTAATACCTCACAAGAACTCAGAGCCGTTGTCGATTTCTGTTGAAATTCCTTTCCTCAAACATGATATTATCGTTTTCCTCGTCTTAATACCTCTGTCATAAATCTTCCTGTCGACGTTTAAATACTTTGAATTCGATGTATTAATGTGCTAAATATCTAGATGTTTAATCTTTCCTAACTCAATCTTTTACACTTCTTTCGACGAGCGTAGCGAGCTTAGGACTCTTTTCATGTTACGCGGGTTTCTACACGCCTGTGGGCTGCCCACATAAAATACTGTATGTTTTACCTATCACGCGGGCAGCACACGCGCGGACTGGAACATCCTATTATCCGCATGACAGATAAAGAGGTCTTATTAAAGGGCGCGTTTACAAAATGTGTTGTTTGAGGAGACTTTTGAAGCTATTTTAAATCAATTCTAAATATTGTTGGATTATTTTTAAGCAAATTTTAAGGCGATCATATCCGCCATTCTTGTGTAACAAACAGCCAATTTATGTCAAATTTGTATACGCATTATTATTCAAAGAAATAGAAACCACATAATTTTAAAAATATGTACTACCGTAAGTGACATATTTTTGAAATAGTGGCTGCTGTAGCAGGCGTAATTAATTTAAAATATGTTTGTTACATTGAAATAGACTACGAATAAATGGCAAAAAACTTACCAATTCCTCAGGCGATCCCGGTTCCTTCATACCATTGCTCTTATCCGTACTTCCCGCGTCTGAAAACAAAGAAACCACTATTATAGTCAGAGCTATATTACAGAACGAAGCTACGCCATTATCTACATTGATTGGTTTTACCTATATCTTTTGTGGCCATTAGACAGTTTTAAATCGATCGTCAACAGCTCTAAAAATATAATATACCCCCTTTACCAATAAAAATATTTACACATGGATAAGCTATACCTACAATGTTTCGTCCATGTCTGTTAAGTGGCTTTTCCAACGTAGGTATAAGACAAGTAAAAACATTGTACAGCCTATCCACTGTGTAAATGGTTTTATCAGTAAGGGGGCTAATATTTACTAGATATTTAGATAACATTTCGAATTACTTTTTATAGGGCCGCAAATACGCTTGCACGGGTTTGAATCTTTACCTTTTATTTCTTATAAATACCTACTTACTTTTTCGTTCAGCTATTCCCAAATCACGGCCTGAATTTATATAGGTAAATAAATATCAAACACTCCACAAGATACCATTATGCTCAATGGGTGGTTTTCCATCCCCTACGTCAATAAAATGTTCAAGCATTTGAGAATAAATTGAATTTCTATAATAGAATTGAATCGCAATGAGAAAGATATAGTTTAATCTTTGTATGCAAACTGATATTATCATTTGCAAACATGAATAAAAAGCTCTTAATAATCGGTAAATTCGATTCAATTTAAGCAAAACGTAAAATTTTATTGACCTTGCATTTAAATTTGATTTATTTTTTCATTACGAATGTGAAGAAAAAATCTTTTTCATAATAATTGGTCACCTAGTATGTATCAACTAGGTAAGTACATAGATTCTTCAGGTAGATTTTTGCAACAGAAAATGATACCTACTACAAGGTATGATTTCTAAGTATTGTCTAGATTCTAGATATTAATAATTAGGTAAACGGTTTTTACGACACACACTTTATTTACTCACATCGTTAAAATGCCTGTTTGCCGTGTCAAACAAAACCAATAATAAAATTTGTACGTAGGTATAGTAAAATGTATCAAAGCCCCGCAAAGGCAATAAAAACATGGCGGCCGCGCTGCACTTATAAAAGTCATGCTCGAGTATGAATGGCATTCAATTAACTGAAAATAAACCTTCGGTAAGTCATGTATAGCCTGATTGGATCTGTTGCAATCAATGCCGTTTCAGGAGCAATGAATTGAAACAAATTAATAACTCCGCTTGTTAGTAACTTGTGTTCTTGTATGCTTAACGCTCTTTATTACCTATATGAGTCGTCATTCGTTGTTCCTGTATTTAAATGTTAAAATATTCACAAAGATGTAAAGATGTGATGTGAATAATCGACAGGATTATTATCAAAACATTCGAAAACTTGTTTATAAATGTATACCCTCACGGTTATTATATGATATATATATATATATATATATATATATATATATATATATATATATATATATATATATATATATATAGATATATACAGAGTGACCTGAAATTCGATACATTCCTTTGAAAGATAGAAAGTAGACCTCATTTACAGTAATATTTTTCATGGCATCCCCTATCCGAAAGTTGATATTTACAAAGTTATTGAAATTTCAAAAATGTTTTCTTTATTTTCGACTTTTTGACTTTGACATGACGTATTTTTAAAAATGTTTGTCTTTTTAGTGATTTTTTTTTAAAACCCGTCGTACGTATTTTAACCGTCAATGAGTCAAATAATATTTTTAAGGAATAAATAGGGACAAACTAAGCGAGAATTTTTCATTATGAGACATGAAACAGAATTTTCTTTAAAGAAAAATGCACATTTTTCTTAAAACAGGTGATTTTCTTAAAAAAAATGTATGATACAATGGGTACAAATATTCTAAATAACTCTCATTAGCTTTCCAAAAAGGTGCAAATGTCTACATAAAAATATGACGTTGTAGTAAACATATTAGAAGTAAAATGAAATAATGTCTAAATCGATTTATTTGCGAAAAGGTTAAAATAAAAGGAAAAACTTGAATTTAATTACGTTTATTGTGTCTAAAATACATCAATGTTTAATTAAATTTAATAATAAATATTCTAATTTAGGTCTTGTTCAAAATGTGAACCTCTGTTTCTGATACAGGCCCGTAGTCTTCTCCGTACCTCTGTTTTGATTATTCTGGTAGTAAGACTAGTTTTGATTTCTTCTGCTGCATTTCTTATGCGGCTTCTGAGCTCCTCTACAGTAGTTATGGGTGTAGTATACACCAAAGCCTTCATATGACCCCAAAGATAAAAATCACACGGGGTCAAATCGGGACACCGTGCTGACCAAGGAATTGGCCCGCCTCGACCTATCCAGTGATGTGGGTAAGTTTGGTCTAGCCACTGGCGTACGCCGAGGCGGAAGTGGGCCGGGCAACCATCATGCTGGAAAATCATATTACGACGAGTTGCTATTGGCACATCTTCCATTAAACCAGTAATCTCCTCTCTTAGGAAATGTTCGTACATTTCACCATTTCAATTTTGAGGCAAAAAATGAGGTCCAACTAAATTATTATTAATTATACCCATCCAGACATTTAGACTGAATCTGGTTTAATGGGCCCTTTCTTTTTTCATCCTGGGGTTTTCTCCTTTTGGTGCCCAGTAATGTGTGTTGTGGAACTTGTTTATCCCGTCACGGTCAAATTTCGATTCATCCGTCCACAATATTCTTGAGAAGAAATTGCGATACTCCATGTCTGCATTTATCATAAAACGGCAGAATTCCATTCTTCTAACCGGGTCTCCCTCTTCCAACGCTTGGACAGGTGTGTAGTGAAATGGATGTAGACGCGCTGTGTACTGTAAACCACACCTTCCATTGACTCAATCCAAGTCTTCTAGCTGCCGCTCTTGTAGAAATAGAAGGATCATTTTGAAAAAGTGTTAAAATTTCTTCTTCTTCTTCTGGAGCATACAAACGAGGTCTGCCTGAATCGCCACGTCTTCTATCAACACGGCCGCTATCCCGAATTCGTCGAAATGTTGTCAAAACACTCTAACGTTTGGCACTCGTCGATTCGGAAAACGTTCAACGTATGTTCTTCGTGCAGCATTACCATTACAAAATCCGTAACAAAACAAGATGTCAGCGTATTCATCGTACTCAAAAGCAGCCATCGCGATACAAAAAAATCACAAGTAGAAGTTAGGGTGTAGTTTAAAGCAACAATACGTCCGTACACGGCAATAGTTGACTTAAAACTAATATTAACTACTAAATTTGCTCTCTAAGCCAGTCGGTAACTCATTGACAAAGGGCCGCGACGACAGTAGCCGAAACATCCCGAAGTTTGAACAAAGGAAACAATTGAAAAAAAAGGTCGCCTCAGGTAGAGTAATTCTTGAGATAACGTTACCTGATGATTGTTTTGTCTTTGTTTATTACATGTTCATATTTTTATGTACATATTTGTACCTTTTTTGGAATCTTATGAGGTAAGAAAGTTATTTAAGGTATTTGTACGCATTGTATCATACAACTTTTTAAAGAAAATCACCTGTTTTTAAGAAAAATGTGCATTTTTCTTAAAAGAAAATTCTGTTTCATGTCTCATAATGAAAAATTCTCGCTTAGTTTGTCCCTATTTATTCCTTAAAAATATTATTTGACTCATTGACGGTTAAAATACATAAAAAAAATCACTAAAAAGACAAACATTTTTAAAAATACGTCATGTCAAAGTCAAAAAGTCGAAAATAAAGAAAACATTTTTGAAATTTCAATAACTTTGTAAATATCAACTTTCGGATAGGGGATGCCATGAAAAATATTACTGTAATTGAGGTCTACTTTCTGCCTTTCAAAGGAATGTATCGAATAATAAATTCAGGTCACCCTGTATATATATATATATATATATAATACCTTATCATTATACTTGTCCACTTAAAACCCTGGCCTGGGTCTGTCTACAAATAATATTGCTACATATCCAAACCTATAAATTAACAAATTATATAACCTACAATAACCTATATGTAACAAGAACAATATTAATTCCCAAACTTAAAAAAAAAACAGTTCTAAAGGGCTTTCCACTCGTTACACCGTTGGTATTTCATCCATCTACTCGAGTCGTTACCGTAACAAAACATAGCTATAGGCCATTAGATAGGAGTTGGCGCCTACAACATGTGTTACGTTGTGTACTGTCTATGAGCATAACATGATGTAGCACGTCATGGTTATTCATAGACAGCACACATAACATGTATACATGTTGTAGGTGCCAACTCTTATCCAACGGCCTATAACCATAACAACAATAGATGTTGTTGATGATGAGTAAAAGCAAACATTACCGTTAGTAAATGTAACAATATCAAATTGTCGACGATACACGAATATACAGATCACGCTCTATACATATTTCAGTGGTGGCTCTTCGCAGCTTAGCTCGCCTTTGTACTTTATACTGCAGAGCTCCCACCTACATTTTACAAAAACATGTTTAATGTTACAGAAACTTTTATTCTAACGCTATAATTCTAAATGGTTTGTAGTTTGTATTTTATTAAGTACATACCACATTTATGTTTTACACTAAACTTGCGAATCTGTTTTGATGGTAGGTTTCTAGGATTTATAAGTCAACTAGTTGTAATAGAAAAAAATGTCTCAATTAATGTTAGATGCAAACAAATATACCTACTGCGACTTACATTTATTTCACGTTCACGAAGACAAAATTAGTATGTATAACCTAACCCACCTATACCTACCGACTAAAAACCGCAGAAGAGAATAAATTATGTAAAAAATGCTTGTCCGTCAAAACGCTGTCAAATTGAAAATAATTCTAAATTCAACCAAAGTAACAAACATGTCTTTCGAAACTAGTAATTAATTTCTGTTTGTTGGATTATAATGAAGCGTCTGACACGTGAATAATTATTGTCAACCATCGGTCTTAGGTGCTATTTTCAACAAAATTTCACAGATTTGTTCATGTTAATGAAGAAGTGAAAAAACTGTTTTTTTTTAATTGATCCAAAGATTGCGAATATCATAAATATTTTTATTAGGTACGTGATACGTCCAATGATGTATTTAAAAGGCTAAAGTGAGCCACAGTTAGAATACTGATTATGGTAACGTAATCACTTTCCCATTATATTAAAATGATTAGCTCATTTATAATAGGCTACTTGACCTTGTTTTTATTTATGTCCTAAACGATTCATAATTGTTTCATTACACAGAAAAAAATAATATAACATTATTTTGAAACCTAAAAACCTACAAAAAAATATTTTAAAAATACACTTTTTAAAAACCGCCGAAAACACTATTCGCCATGTTGGTTGATAGATTATCTGTGCTGTGACGTCACACTAGTACTATATGTAATCTGTGCTATAGTCCGTAGTAGTAAAATGTCGGTGTTATGTTCCGTTTGACGTTTTGACATAAATAACTTTTTAATCCATTGACTGCCAGACATATTTAGAGCGTCTTGTCCTGGGTCCCAAGGTTTCAATTTGGAGAATAAATGAAAGTTTACAAAATACAATTATATTAAGTTACTGATATAATATTGTATTCATACACATACGTAGCATTTACAGTAATTTTATTGAAAAAAAAAACACTATGAGATAACTCGTAGCTGGCATTTTTGATACACACGCTTAATACGAGATATCTCGTAGCTGGCAGTCAATGGGTGATGTCATGAACTATTTATTTACAGTAACGTTCCGTTTCACTACTACATATGTGTTTAGTGTGTTTGTCTCGTCACATCCTTGCCGGGTGTTACTTCGAGGTGTTTTCATCGGTAGAAACTAAAAAAACAAAAATACATATTTTTAAATCAACTTTATTTATCAATCTTAAGTTTTTCTAAGCCAAGTACTAAAGGAAATACTCCTTCAATGTATGAAATTTAATAGAAATTTAATATGAGTCAAGTAGCCTATTGCGTAAATTCATTAGCCATCACCAAATAATAACATGTAATTTGTAACCTGGTCACTAAAATTTTTGTTGTGAAACATAGGTGACTTTTTAATGTTGTGATGTTAAAAACTACCTTATATAAAAGGAATGCCTAAATGAAAAACTTATTTTCAATTAGCAATGCGAATTGCCACACGGAAATTACCTATGTGTAAATGTAGATGAGCACCAGTTTGCAAATCCTGGTGACGAGACGCATGTACGCTTGCACACACATGCACGAATGCACGTTTAGACGCAGTGATGCGTGCATATAACGCATGTGTGCATAATCGTACTAAAACAGCGCTATTCTCGAAAAGCCATTGGTAGTTAAATAATTATAGTATGTAGAGTGTAGAGTCGAGGAAACTGAATGTTAATGCCATAGTTAAAGCAGTTAGATCGTCCTCGTAATTCATATAAATTGATTCACCATTTGTATCATACGCGGTTTCTTCATCTCGGGAAATATTAACACGAATAATGGACAGTAGTGTTTGCTAAACGTTTATGTTCATTGGCTGTACCTTGTAAGCTTGACGTGTTTTGTATATGAAAATTTCTAACATCTAAATTATTTAGCAAAAACCTATTAATATGGACGGTTATGAAACGCCAAAGGTTTGTTTCATCGAATATAACACAATTAATTGCTCGAATGGATCGTGATTAACTTTTCCGTGCTAACCAGTGTTGCATATAATAACGCATATTCTGTGGTTAGTTAAAATTTATTTCTGTTCCGTACACATAGAGTGCTTTTTCGTATAATGGATATTTCGGCGTTTATCAGCCAAAGGTGACTGCTTACATAGTTTAATAAACCCCTTTATCTCCATTTTAATTATCTGACCGTATTGGCTAGGAATTTCTATAAATTTCAAGCTTTCAGTAATTAATTAAAATAATTTTAACACGCTTCGGCCATGTCGAATTTATTTAATCTCATTTTGGTTTAAATTGCAATGCAAAATAGAAATTTAGGTACAATTGACATAAATTTTAAGGTTAGTACTATAAAAGGTATTATGAGAAAGTGTTTTCAAATAAACAAATATTTTTTTCAAGTTACCCCCGAATGTACAAGCTGCTGAAGTGAGAGCTGATGATGATGAATTATAGCTAAGAACACTCTCGATCACGTCAGCTTTCAAACAAAAAACGCGTCTAATCGGAGATACGATGCCACGGACAGACACACAGACATATCAGACTTAAAACACCCCGTCGGGGGTTAATTATAAAATGCATTATTCATATTTGAAAGCGAGCAACTATAGTGACACACTACTGAATAAAGGTAATAATAGGAATTCATAATTTAAGAAAGTTACCGTCATATTTTGTTACATTAGCAACGTCATCTTTGCCTTTTACAATAAAAGTACTTTCTACGAGATGTAGACATTAGCAGTTACGACATAGGTACGTTAGTAATATACAGTATTCTTTGGCATAGGTATTAGTACCACAGAGTAAAAAAATAATAATTATTATACTTACGTACAGAGAAACAGCTTTCATAGAACGATCCCACAGCGACACACAATTTTTCTACACAATCGTGGACACACCGTATGCTTGTAGTAGTGCAATCAAATCGAAAGCTAATTTTCTTTAATCTGTGCTTGTACCACGTTGTAAAAGTGCTAATACACTCTATATCTCTATAGTCTAGAATAGCCAGCATTTCTTCATTAACGTTTTGTTTAGTAAACGAGTGAGTCCGTGGGAAGCGACAATTTTGCGGTGAGACGTAGTCGCCGCCAAACTTGGTGTACCACATTTCGATCTTATTTCTATGACAAAAAGGCTCTAAAGTGGTACCTACACTTGGTTTGTCGGCGATTGTACTTACCTACAGTCGTGTAGAATAAAGCGTTAGCCCACTGTGCCGCTCGGTCTCACACCGGTTACGTATTAAATTATATCACTTTTAACGGTTACGGTAAAACACTGTACTCGTAAGTCATTCACAATTTTCTTTCGAATTGTACGGCTCATTGGGTACAGTTGAACGCAAAATGTTATGTCACATTTTTTGTGCATGGCAGTGTTTCGTTTTGATTCAAAACTTTTTGATTTAAAATTTATATTTGTTTGTCATAAAGAGGGGGCATGTGGTCATCAGGTTAGTCATCATTACTTTAATTTAACGGTAATATTGTTCATATATGAATTAAATTGTTTTTTGAAAAACAGTTGGAATGGTTCGTTCATATTCTTATGTTCATAAACACAGAAGTTAGGAAGGGCGGCTATAGACTATATATAGACTATAAGGGTTCCTCGTAGTACAATGCACAACTGCGCAAATGCCTTTTTAAAAGTAGTAAGAAACCTTGAAAAGGTCATTTTGCGCAGAAAACTTTATGAGTAAGTGAGGAATAGCAAATAATAAAAGTCACATTTACGTATCTAATTTAGTAATATGTGGTCCTATTATGTAGCATGTTTCGATTCCTCAGTGACAAATCATGACATATCTGAGTAGGAAGTCTCTACCCTTAGCATGTAGTTAGCGTGTTCTAAAATATTTATTTTAATTCTGTTATCGATTAAATACTGTTTTATTTTTGTTATCTTAATAATATTATAATTTACAATAATAATTTTTGATGATGTGTTATTTTAACAAATAAGCAATAAGTAGGTACTCAAATAAATAAGTTAAACAAACATTATATTAAAATGTAAATCGTTCTACAAACGTATTGCATCATGGGTGTTTTAAATAAACGAAAAATTATCATACAAAACTAACAACTTCGTTTTATTTACATTTCCATTGATTTGCAGGCCTACTCAATAAAATTGTTGACGAAAGAAAAAAGTACTGAAATATTTAAAATCGTCATCTCGTCTTATTAGGACGAGATTTGTTTGACGAGATGACGAAGTACCCACAGATAATATTTTCGCGTTATTGTTTTATCTCCCAATAAACGACGCTGAAGAGATTTAATTGCATTTTCCGATGCGAACATTTTAATTAATGCCTATCGCCTTGAAATTAAATACAATTCGTTAATTTACTGACGCACTACCTTTTTCCCGAGGCTTCGCCCGCGTAAATATAGTATCCCACGGGAATACTGTACTTTTTCGGGATAAAAAGTAGTCTATGTTTTAATCCAGAGCCTACTACTACCATAACAAATTTCATCGAAATCCGTTAGGTAGTTTTTGCGTGAAATAGTTTCAAACGTCTATCCATAAATCCATTTTCACAAACTTTTTTACATTTAGAATAATAGTAGCATTTTCATATAATATCGTCCTACGATATGATATGAAAATACATTAGAGAAATTAAAATAACGCTTACAAGACTTCGCTCATATGTATCACAAAAAAACTTAACTAGGTATCTGGGTAACCGAGCTTTACTCGGAGCTCTAGTAGATTTATAAAAAATAAAAAGAATCACAAAAATATTTTACCAGGGTTCGAACCCAGCACATTCCGAATTTGCGAACAACGCAAAAATTACACATACGCATATCTAGCTGCCAATCGGACTGACATATTAGAGTCGAAATTATTGATATACTGTTGCACGACGAAAGAAAAAACATATATATAATAACTTAAATACGCAGTTTCGGAGGGATCTAGCTAGATCGAGATTTCTCCCGTAAAACTCCCTGCATAGTAAATTTTATGGAAATACAGCTGTTTACGAGATTACGATTATATCGGATGTCCCAAAAGTCGACGTCAAGCTGATACCGGGTGATAGGTAAAGTCATAATAATTATCAGAAAAATAAAAAAATAAAAATGGAAGTCATGTATTTTTCAAATTATTTTCTTTTTTTAATTCGAGAAAATGTACAACCTGTGAGTCTTTTCACTCCTACAAATGTTTACTTTTATTTAAAATTATTCGCGCTACTTTATCCGACTGTACTGAAAAAAAAGTAATACGCCGGTTTGGCAAGTAACTTTAAAAGTTAGCCAGCCCATTTAATAAAGATTCTAAAGTGGTTATTATTCTCAAGTGGTAAAACACTTACCACATTATTGTTATATTCGGCCCAAAAATATATTATTTCAATAAAAATTAGTTTTGATTGAGTTTGTTAACTTACTAATTTACCAAACCAGTTGAATTTGTGAACAACAGAAGATTCGCTCGTCTGATATCCCGATCTTTTTTAAGAAGATGTCGTGCTTGTATCGCGGCTGAAGGAAAGCAGTTTGACCATCTTTTTTAAAAAAATGTATTAAATCTTGAAAACAGAACTAACTTTCTTTTAAAAACAGTTTTTGTCCAATCTAAGAAATAATGTTCTATATTAGAATCTCATTTAAGTCTGTGAATTTTAAGCATCACTATTTATCTCACTCAGACTTAAAATAACTCATTCCGTCTTATTCAAACCAGAAACGGTCCTTAGGCGCACTTTGGGTACACTAGAATCATTTTAAGTAAGTTAAAAGAACTCAGGTTTTTTTTTAAATATATTATTTGGGCCGAATGTAACAATAATGTGGTAAGTGTTATACCACTTTAGAATCTTTATTAAATGGGCTAGCTTTTAAAGTTACTTGCCAAACCAGCGTGGTACTTTTTTTCAGTAGAGTCGGATTAAGTAGCGCGAATAATAATTTTGAATACATGGTTCGGCAAAAATGACATCCACTTTCAAGCTGGAGTAGTTCAGTTATTAATTTAAGAATACAGGTTACAGAAGCACTATTTGGGATAACATAAGAAAAAAAATGGATAAAAGTAAACATTTGTAGGAACAAGAGTAAAAAGACTGTCACAGGGTGTACTCGAATAAAAAAAATTGAAATAATTTGAAAAATACAAGTTTCAAGTACCGTTTTCAAGGGTACGTCATGTCTTCAAGATGACTTAGTATGCCGTCCAATCTTCTCTTCATAAACCATGTGGGTAGCCCACGTGGGCAATTCCCTTTGCCCATACATCACAACACCCACGGATACTCAATTGCAGGACATTGGGCTATTTTAAGACGTCTGAGTTTGTTTTGCCAGTTCCTTTTATTGGGCTAAAATTTTCACATAAAAGTACTAATATTATAAAAATTGGTTTGTTTGTTTATATTGAATAGTCTCCGAAACTACTGGACCGATTTAGATGAAATTTGGAACAGATAAATGGTGGACCACGTGGAAAGACCTGCGTGGTTTCTTTATACTCGCAAGAAGTCGCAGGCAACAGATAGTAGGTACATTATATTAAAGTACCTTTTTACCTACATAGATAGGTCTCATCTATATTATTTAAGCTATAAAGCTACCTAAGTGTCCAGTATGCTAGCACCTATAGACTGATATAACAACTCCAAAAGTAGCTGATATTTTTAAAATACTAATTTCTCTGCACACTAAATATCTACGTTGAATTCGAAATGGTACTTTATAGTAGTATAACTACGTCCCGACATTAATAAAGGTTTAAAGCTAGAAATAATACGTTTCTAACTTCAGCTCCGACCTTATTACCCCTATATGTTTCAATGAAGACAAGAAAATTAAGGCAATTCCACTGTGAAATTTCGCAATTTAGTTTGAAAAAATTAATTGTAGGAACATTTGTTCTATTCTTTCAGAAATTAATCTATCCACTCTTGTACAATGTGCTGCAATAATCACGTATTGTGTTGATGTCCAGACGGTGTCAAAGCGCCACAGTCCGTGGTGTCAAGTGTCGCTTTTAGGGTTCCGTAACCAGAGGGTATAAACGGGACTCTGTTACTAAGCTGTCTATCTGTCACCGGGCTGTATCCTCTTAACCGCGATAGCTAGACAGTTAACATTTCCACAGATGATGTATTTCTGTTGCTGCTATGCGAACAAATACTAAAAACGGAATAAAATAAATATTTAAGGTGGGCTCCCGTACAAGAAACGAGATTTTTGTGCCTTTTTCTGCTCGATATAATATCGTTATGGGTAAAAATTTAGGCCTTTACATCCGTTATTGGATGATTTATACAGTATTCTCCGAACGAAGGTACCGCTCTTGAAATACTGTAGTGCCTGGGACAGTTGTTTTTTTTTAAATGTCGTAATGGTTGCCTAAGCACATACGGCCTTCTCACAACACAGTCAGCCTAGTCCAGAGGAATGACTGGTCAATACGTCTGGGGCCAACCGTGTGCGGGTTTCCTGACGATGTTTTCCTTCAACCTTCACCTCCGTTGGAGTGTCCGTATAATGTACTTGAGATCTGAAAAAGTCTCATTGGCACTCGCCACAACATGGGAATCGAACCTGCACTCTCTCGAGTGCGAATCAAAGTCTACCCACTGGGCCACGGAGCTCATCATAAGGTAGACGCTTGAAATATTCACATTACTTTTTTTTGCTGTTTTGTATGGAACCCTCCGTGCGCGAGGCCGACACGCACTTGTTTGGTTTTAACACCGTTCAAAACACAAACTTCTCTAACATTAATAAAAAGCCAATTTTCTAAACTTCTAAATTACTCAGTCCTATTGGCATTTCTGACTTAAACTACAATTATTCTCATTCCAGTTCCACTTCTAAGCGTAGGCAAGCAACACTTAAGTTAAGGAATTTTAATTGCAAAAGAAAACACAAGATAATGTCTCAAGCTACAGAGTACATAGTTAACCTAACTAAATGTCCGACGACTTCCTACTAATGTTATAAATGTATGGATGGATGGAATGATGGATGGATGTTTGTAACTCTTTCACGCAAAAACTACTGAACGGATTTTGATGAAATTCGGTATAGTAGTAGTTTAGGCTCTGGATTAAAACATAGGTTAATTTTTGTACCGAAAAAGTACAGTATTCCCGTGTTCCCAGTATTCCCGGCTCTGCCCGCGTAAATATACGTAGCGTACAACAGTTAATTAGAAATAAAAATCGTAATCCTATTGAGTATAAGATTTAACATCAAAACACCTGTAATTTATTATTTTAATTACATAATGATCGCTTAGGTGTTTATTACATATTTTGTACCTTTAAGCGTACAAAATAAGCGTAGAGTTAAAGATATACAAAAAGGAATGAAAGCATTACTTTTTTTACAACAATATTTTGAAGTGGGTAAATATAATCAAAATAATTAATCATTGATAATAATAATTTATCTATAGGCAGTTTCATAATATAAATTATTTTTTGTCTGTTTGTTTGCATTGAATATGCTCCGTACGTATACTGCTGGGTCGATTTTGATTCGAATTTTTTTTTTCGAAATGATTTTGATTTGAAAATTTGACACAGATATAGACATAGGGAGAACATAAGCTTTTTATTTTAAAAATTATTGGCAAAGATTTATTACTATTAATAAAACATTTAAATATAAACTTTAGCACTCTTCCATTAAAAAGGCGCTATAAAACGTCAGCGGATTTAGCTGTAAATTAAAAGATTTACAAGTGAAAAACAAAAAAAACACTACAAATATTGACGTGTCGCGAAAGGTCACCAGCTCCAGATGAATCGGTGTCCAATTTTTTTTGTGTTACAGCGGTCTAACTGGATATTCTCGTATCGCGTGTGCTAGATAGTCGAGTAGACGCGAAACTTCATACTAATTCTTGCTACGAAATTACAAATGCCTGCCTAGTGCCTACTTATTATTTTTTTGTGTCTGTCTACTATAGACACAAAAAACTACTACTACTACAGACACTGCTACAGCTTTGAGCTTTGTTTTTGAAGTGATAACTTCTTAAGTGATAACCGCTTCGTTACGTAACGCGTACATTTTTCCGCGATAAGAAGTAGCCATTGTCCTTCTACGTGGTCTACTCTATGTCTGTGCAAAATATCAACAAAATTGGTCGCGTAGTTTCGGAGCCTATTTAATGCAAACAAACAAACAAGCATATTACCTAACAATCAAATTTTATAATATTAGTATTGAAGTAGATAGTTTAATAGCAATATAATATTTTATTCAAAATGTTGCTCGTTACAAAGTACGCGCAAAAATAAATCCCGCGGGACTTTTGCTGCGAAAAAAGTAGCCTATGTGTTAATCTAGACTCTAAAGTCTGAACAATACTACCACCATACCAAATTTCATCAAAATCCGTTCTGAATTTTTTGCGTAAACAAGTAACAAACGTCCATCCATCCATACCCACAAACTTTCACATTTATAATTAAATTAAACGATTTCATCACTTATTTTGTGTTATTTATTTACCTACTTTTCCCGATCATACAGTTGTTTTACTTCTATAGGCAACTCTATGGAGTCTTTTCAACAAAATGTTCGGTGTTACCTCTTTGTCAGTTCTTCGCTCACGTGCTCGTATTTTACAATCACGATTCCTAACGAGGATGGAATGAAATTCATAGACTTGTTCTCTGTTACGGAATGCTCGGTAAAAATAAATGGAAACGTCAATTTCGTTCTATCAGCTCCATCTCGATATTGAGATAACTTAGATTTTTCGATAAAAGTAATTTTTAAAGGCACCAACGTATCCGTTGATCTTTATACTTTTTGCTTTCTACATTTGTTAAGTAAAAGAGGTACCTAATAAAGATTTATTTAGATAGAATTAATCATTTCATTAGAGAGGTGAGCACGCATATCCATATTTTTTTCGTAGCTTGTGCTATTGTAATAGGTATTAGGTACTAGTATGTTAATAATAATAATAATAATAATAATAACATTTATTCAACAAACACGCTCACACTACAGTACATTATCAACAAAGAATCGACATTAAGCACCAAAAATCACAAAAAGTTTACAAATAACAGAAATAATACGGACATTAAAAAAAAGAGAAACATAGATTATAAGAAACATATACATAATATTAACAAACAACAAACAATAGCAAAATAACAGATCATAATAAAAAAATAATAATAAAAGGCAGTGCAATGCGAACAGCTGTCGAAAAGGACTCCACTCAGGTGTACGATCGCGGCGTAGTATTCATGATATGCAACATATTCCTATTACATGAATATTCTATGGCAAATATAAAATATTATTTAAATAAGTGGCAGGTAACAATTCTGTTTAGAACTGGACGAAACTGAAATGGGACCACACCGGAAGCACCAGCTTTCAAATAAAAAAAGAATTATTCAAATCGGTTCACCCAGTCGAATGTTCTGAGGTAACAAACATACATAGAGAATACAGTCTTATTGAGAACCTCCTCCTCCTCCTTTTTGGAGTCGGTTAAAAATAGATAGGTTCAGTAAAGTTACCCAACTTTGAATTTTCGATTTTATATAATTTAAATATATATATTTTTAATCAAAAATATATAAAAGCTCATAAAAACATCCTCGTGAATGGCATGGAAATGGCATCCACGAGAAAACCTTTCCAGTGGAATTTCTTGCATATCATACTACTTTGTAATATTACTAATATGCAGCAGTATCCATTAGATTAAGAGTTTTATAGGCTTTTGAGGGATTTTATGGGCTGTAAGTTGTACATATTACGTATATTAAATATCCCAATGCAACCGTTTATTTCTATTTTTAAACATTTATTACCATTTCTATATACGAGTGTTTAAAATAGTGTTAAGAGTCGTGACCACTTAACAATATTTCCATGTAGAATGTGTACATAACACTATCAAGTGGTTATCAGGAACCATAAACCGATGCTACTCCGGCGGGTTCTATGGCCAGGATAGGATAGGCCAGCCATGGTCCAAGCATTTTTTTTTTACTTTGGCTATATTAATGCATAGTTTTATTTATTAAAACACATAATATATAACCTGTTATTTAAGGAGCCAAGCTTAATCAATATTTAGAATCATAATCATTTCATAAATTCGGTCTAAAAGCCACTAAAAACAGGCCTCTGTTATGTCCTAATTCCGGATCGAGTATGATTAGGTTCGGTTTTTATTAGTTGTATTTAAAAAGGTAAAATCTTATATGAACATAAAGAATATTGAATGCATGTGAACAAAAAACAATTATAATTTTAGAGAATTTTTTAGTACTAAAAACTAGTGTTCGAATTTTGTCCATACATTTTTGAACAGTCCTCTGCCACAATTTGATTATCGCGCCACAAAAATATTAAACACTATTGTGGCTACATTTCGCGTGAAACGGAACGTTAACAGTGTGAAGTTTACTCGGTCGCCATGCTAAACAAGTCGCCGCAATTTTGCGCAGTGACAACTCCGCGTCTGTGTGGGAGCCACGTCTCTGTAGTGTTGAGTGAACATTCCTCTGGTAAGTCTATTTTACGGTGTTTTATGTGTTATAGTTATATTTATTTAACAAAAAAATGCTCAGTGTGATAATTTATAGCTGTTTCTGTGTTATGAAGTAATATTTAAACTGATACGTGGTATGACATTTTTTACGTAAAAATAACAGTCTTCTGTGCAACAGTCCTCTGGCAATTTATAACACAGAGGACTGTTCAATGTGACAGAGGACTGTTTTATTTGACGTCCGTGTAATTTATTAATATTCTTTAGAGTTTGCACTAACCTACTGCTTGCCGATAGCCTCTTTCTTTCTTACATTGGCCTGTCAGCTAATTCAGGTCTTTTGTTTTCTATTGTAATAAATTTTGGAATATAAAATAATACGTACCTAGTAACTACCTGTTTTTAAACCCTTACGGTTTTTTTTAAATATTGAAAGTATGTTTTATTGTTTTAGTATTGCCGCAATGCCACCAAAGAAGAAACCTAAAACCAAAGAAGAAATAAAAGAGCCCTATTAGGCTAGCAAGGCGAATTCAGCAAAATTGCAAAAAAAAAACCTGAATTTGTAGCTAAATAGTTGCTAATTAGTTGCCAAAACGGCGATTTTGTTGCTCAAGCCGATCGCGAAAAATCGCGAATAATGCTACCTTAATATCAAGGTAGCAAAGTAACTCTACAAATTACACATGTTTCCTTTGACGATTAGAGAAGATTTAGTTGCTATTTTGTTGCTATAAGTGCGATATGACGAAACCTGTGAAAATATTTTTTTTTCCATTATTCGTGTTTTTGCTATCCTGAATCTGGTTTTTCTTGTAACAAAAAGATCTCCTAATTTGTTGCTCAACAGGAGGGTGCTAAAAAATGCTCAAGAAACAAGCAACAAAATAGATGAAACCGATTGGCCGATTTTTGAATTTTTTTTAATGTTTCTGTATTTCTGCTATCTTGAGACTGGTTTTTCTTGTAACAAAAAGATCTCCTAATTTGTTGCTTGACAGGAGAATGCTTAAAAATGCTCAAGAAACCAGCAACAAAATGTTTGGAACCGATCGGCCGACTTAAGAATTTTTTTTTGATTTTTCTGTACTTCTGCTCTCTGGAAACTGGTTTTTCTTGTAATAAAAAGCGTTCCTAATTTGTTGCTCAACAGGAGGGGGTTTAAAAATGCTCAAAAAACCAGCAACAAAATAGTTGAAACCGATCGGCAGATTTTTGAATATTTTTTTTCTGTATTTTTGCTATCTTGAAACTGGTTTTTCTTGTAACACAAAGCTCTCCTAATTTGTTGCTCAACAGGAGGGTGCTAAAAATTCTCAAGAAACAAGCAACAAAATAGTTGGAACAGATCGGCCGATCTTTGATTTTTTTTTAATTTTTCTGTATTTCTGCTATCTTGAGACTGGTTTTTCTTGTAACAAAAAGATCTCCTAATTTGTTGCTCAACAGGAGGGTGCTAAAAATGCTCAAGAAACAAGCAACAAAATAGTTGGAACAGATCGGCCGATCTTTGATTTTTTTTTAATTTTTCTGTATTTCTGCTATCTTGAGACTGGTTTTTCTTGTAAAAAACCAGTCTCAAGATAGCAGAAATACAGAAACATAAAAAAAAATTCAAAAGTCGGCTGATCGGTTGATCGGCCGACTTTTGAATTTTTTTTTGAATGCAAAAAATTTCAAAAGTCGGCCGATGGGTTCCAAACATTTTGTTGCTGGTTTCTTGAGCATTTTTAAGCCCCCTCCTGCTGCGCAACAAATTAGGAGAGCTTTTTATTACAAGAAAAACCAGTCTCAAGATAGCAGAAATATAGAAAAATTAAAAAAAAATCAAAAATCGGCCGATCGGTTTCAACTATTTTGTTGCTTGTTTCTTGAGCATTTTTTAGCACCCTCCTGTTGAGCAACAAATTAGGAGATCTTTTTGTTATAAGAAAAACCAGATTCAAGATAGCAAAAACACGAATAATGGAAAAAAAATATATTTTCATAGGTTTCGTCATATCGCACTTATAGCAACAAAATAGCAACTAAATCTTCTGTAATGGTCAAAGGAAACATGTGTAATTTGTAGAGCTACTTTGATATCAAGGTAGCATTATTCGCGATTTTTCGCGATCGGCTTGAGCAACAAAATCGCCGTTTTGGCAACTAATTAGCAACTATTTAGCTACAAATTCAGGTATTTTTTTTTTCAATTTTGCTGAATTCGCCTTGCTAGCCTGATAGAGCTAAATAAAAGAGCAGAAACGAATTGCAGAAAGATTAAGATATCAACGGCTAAAAAATGACCCTGTAAAAAGAGAGCAATTGAAGAAAAAAGAACGACGAAACTAACAAAGAAAGAAGGAAAAAGGTACAAGAAAGTCAGTTAAAGATATGAGTCGACGTGAACACAAGGATGTGACTAAATAATGGAGAAAGTACTGTGCTACCTATCGCGTATAAAAAAGCTTTGAAAAACGTACAAAATTAGAAACAATTTTGTACGACAAAATACGCCCGAATCCGAGGGTTCACCTTCTCCTCAAAGTTCTGTCTCTCGATCAATACTACCTATGACCACTCCATGAAGTGTATAGAAGTAATGCGAGAAAGCGTAATGCTAGAAAGAAACGTGACAAAATTGTAAAGGATAAAGACAAAGGCCATTCAACGAAGATGTTCCGCAATTATCTTGTTCACAATCGACGATAAAGACATCCATCAATTGAAAGATGACCTTCAAAATGAAACAGTTTAATTAAAAAGCTTTAATGGCACTCTAAAAATACATCAAGTAAAGGTTGAAATATTCTCTGGAATCAGCTCCAAGTGCCGCTAAACTCAAAATGAAAAGTATAAGTTGCACTTGTGAAGACGAGTGCCAGCATTTCAATTTAGGAGTGTTAGAGTACAAAAACAAGACAAAACTTAACGTACGAGGGCGGGTCAATAAGTCCGTGACTTTTGGAATAAAACACAGATTTTTTGATAAATAAATCATTTTATTTTTCAACGTAGTCCCCCTTGAGCTCTATACACTTTGTCCAATGCTTCTCCAATTTTTTTATCCCTTCCAAAAAATATGATTTGTTGAGGTCCTCAAAATAGGCCTTTGTTTGCGAGATGACTTCATCATTGGAGTCAAATCTTTTTCCACCGAGCCATTTTTTCAGGTTTGGGAACAAGAAGTAGTCACTCGGAGCCAAATCTGGAGAATAATGGTGTATGTGGTGGATGTGGGAGCAATTCATAGCCCAATTCATGGATTTTTGCCATGGCAACTGCACATGTGTGCACCCTTGCATTGTCTTGGTGAAAAAGAACTTTTTTCTTGGCCAAATGAGGTCGGTTTTTTTTCAAATCCTCATTGAAGCGGTCCAATAAGTTGGCATAATATTCCCCATTAATTGTTCTTCCCTTTTGAAGATAGTCAATGTGGATTATCCCACGTGCATCCTAAAAAACAGTCGCCATAACTTTATTGGCTGACAAACCCACCTTGGCCTTCTTTGGCGCCGATTCACCCTTAGAAACCCACTGTTTTGACTGTTGTTTGGTCTCTGGTGTGTTGTGATGGATCCATGTTTCGTCCACGGTTACAAAACGGCGCAAAAACTCCTCCATATTGTGATTAAACAACGCCAAACCTTCCTGTGAAGTTGTTACACGATTGCGTTTGTGGTCGACTGTGAGCAAACGCGGCACCCATCTTGCGGAAAGCTTTCTCATGCCCAAGTGATCATTCAAAATTGAAACCACTGAGCCATGCGAGATGCCTATGGCTTCCACAATCTCTTGCACTTTCAATCTTCGGTCGGCCAACACCATATCGTGAATTTTTTCGATTGTTTCGGGTGTAGAGACCTCAACTGGGCGTCCAGGACGTTCGGCATCTTCAGTGCTTGTACGGCCACAACGAAATTCAGTAAACCACTTTTTTACCATTGAAATCGATGGTGCAGAGTCGAGAGAATTTATTTGATTACATTTATTAATTAATATTGTGTTTTTCTCATATAAACATTGACATAAACTGTTCTCTGGGTTGCAAAACAGTCCTCTGCCGCATTTTTTAGAAAATTGCCTGTAATTCGAAAAATAAGGGAAAATTACAATGGTTTCTTGTTTATATGTATTTATATTATAACTATCTATCGACTTAACATATTATATTTTAAATTTTCTTATATATATATATATATATATATATATATATATATATATATATATATATATATATATATATATATATATATATATATATATATATATATATATATTGTTTCTCGGAAAATACAAACTTTAGTTTTATTTAACATGTCTTTACCATATTACAACAATTATGTTTAACTATGACTATTATACTTTTATCTCACCTGAAAATACAAAGAAACGACATTTAAAGTTCACTAATATCGCTTCCTCAATTATATCCTTTCATTTATCTCTCTACAAGTTTTTATAACAATTAAATACACAAAATTATCTGAACATCATCCGCCATTCAATCACACATCGTCACTCCGATGCGTCCTCTATCAACTTCCACAGACAACACACAAATTTGAATTAATGAAATGTCATTTCATTACATATATCTATAAGTAATAGGTATTTAGATTGACACGATTATTAATAAATAATATTGCTCATCTCTTTTTCGCAACACGATTTGTTACGTCACAAGTTGCTACCGCCATACATTACATTTTGTAATGACAAATTTTCAGTGCTCTAAATTTTCCCTGGCCTTACGGATTTCGGAAAATATAATCCTAGCCTCAGATTCCGGACAATATATTCCTAGCCTAAGAGGCCCCCTAAATCGCATACTGTCAATTTCCGTGTTCGGCAGGAAGAGTCTCTCAGAGGTCCTCAAAAGGAAAAGAGAGAGAAAGCGTTAGAGGTATTGCTAATAAGAGTCACAACACCTCACAACTAACACTTTTTTTGCGATTTTAATGCGATTACCGCTGCCCCAAGAATACCTGCAACACCAGAGGTGATGAAAGTGTAAAGCCACTTGTCTTTAACTAGTTGACATTAGTGTCAAGTGGAAGTGTCTTCGTGTATCTTGGCCTATAAATGTTGTTAAATCATTATTTTATAGGCAACATAGTTGTTAAGTTTATTTTGTGCTCCCATGCAAATAGCTATAGGGTGTGAAGCCGGTTTGTGCAGTATCAAATTGATGTGGAAGGCAGGGAAAATATTTAATTATTAAAAACAATTATGACGACCTCAGTGGTTGAACGCGTCGATACTCAAGTCGCGGGTTTAAATTTGGCCAAAGGAACATAACAATTTTTCCGTACTCCTGGGTCATGGATATGTATTTATGTATAAGTATAATGTAGCAAAAATATTAAACATATCTACCATACCCGTGACACAGCTTCTTTAAGAATTTAGCACTCTTAGATATAATTTTTTTTAAATTACATACATAAATATTTATGTATGTGTTGTAGGTATATACTAAGGCGGGTCAATAAGTCCGTGACTTTTTGAATTTCTAACCTCCTTACTGAAAAAGCAACACTACTCCTGTCAACAGGCATCTGTCAGTTGACTCCTATCAAAATTTGAACTTGCTGCGTCAGTTAGTTTGTGTTTTACAGCTATATTTATCAGACTATCCAGTAACTTAAGGAAACAATGGAAAAAAGTGAATTTCGTGTGCTTATTAAGCATTATTTTTTGCGAAAAAAAACCATTACCGAGACCAAGTCGAAGCTTGATAAATACTATGGGGACTCTGCACCATCGATTTCAATGGTAAAAAAGTGGTTTACTGAATTTCGTTGTGGCCGTACAAGCACTGAAGATGCCGAACGTCCTGGATGCCCAGTTGAGGTCTCTACACCCGAAACAATCGAAAAAATTCACGATATGGTGTTGGCCGACCGAAGATTGAAAGTGCAAGAGATTGTGGAAGCCATAGGCATCTCGCATGGCTCAGTGGTTTCAATTTTGAATGATCACTTGGGCATGAGAAAGCTTTCCGCAAGATGGGTGCCGCGTTTGCTCACAGTCGACCACAAACGCAATCGTATAACAACTTCACAGGAAGGTTTGGCGTTGTTTAATCATAATATGGAGGAGTTTTTTAACCGTGGACGAAACATGGATCCATCACAATACACCAGAGACCAAACAACAGTCAAAACAGTGTGTTTCTAAGGGTGAATCGGCGCCAAAGAAGGCCAAGGTGGGTTTGTCAGCCAATAAAGTTATGGCGACTGTTTTTTGGGATGCACGTGGGATAATCCACATTGACTATCTTCAAAAGGGAAGAACAATTAATGGGGAATATTATGCCAACTTATTGGACCGCTTCAATGAGGATTTGAAAACAAAACCGACCTCATTTGGCCTAAAAAAGGTTTTTTTCACCAAGACAATGCAAGGGTGCACACATGTGCAGTTGCATGGCAAAAATCTATGAATTGGGCTATGAATTGCTCCCACATCCACCCTATTCTCAAGATTTGGCTCCGAGTGACTACTTCTTGTTCGCAAACCTGAAAAAATGGCTCGGTGGAAAAAGATTTGACTCCAATGATGAAGTCATCTCGCAAACAAAGGCCTATTTTGAGGACCTCCACAAATCATATTTTTTGGAAGGGATAAAAAAATTGGAGAAGCGTTGGACAAAGTGTATAGAGCTCAAGGGGGACTACGTTGAAAAATAAAATGATTTATTTATCAAAAAATCTGTGTTTTATTCCAAAAGTCACGGACTTATTGACCCGCCCTCGTATACAAGTATAAATAATTTATTTTTATTCCTATTCTACATTACAATAAATGATCTCAAATAATAGATTATTTAAGTATTATTATTATAATTCGATATTAATCTTACGATCACACAAAACATCCACGATAAAATAAATAACGTACCTATACAATTAAAACTTTCAAAAAGAAATTAGAAATACCTGCCTACCCGGAAAATGAAAATAACGAATATAAAATTGCCTAAAATAAAAGTGTGACGAATTTGAATAATTTTGTTATTTTATGTTAGCAAATAACGTTAGCTACACTTGTTAACTTCGTTTAGCCAGTTTGCTGACGTCTGAAAAATATAACAAAAGTGTAAAATTGCGTTAGCCACGTTCATCTTTTTGCTTATTCGTGCAAATTACTATACGAATAAATGACGTGAAAATGTAAGCAAAAGGTACAGGGTAAGTACTTAGTTGAGGCAAGAATACATATGTATACTGTAGTTTTATCCGACAGCGGCGACGCCAAAAGGAAAGGTAATGATTTTGGCAGTCTATGTATGTATATTTTTTCCACCGTAGTGCTTAAACTACTGGTCCGATTTTCATGAATGAGGTGTCAATATATTCGTAATAATAGCCCAGGTAACATAGGATATATAATTTACGTATTCGGGTTATAGTATCTATAAAAAAATGTAGGTCAACAAGAACACACCTACTTTTTGTACGGCTATATTTACCCATATACCACGTGGTCTCGAATGACAATGTTTTCTTAAATATATTATGTACCAAATGGTATTTGATTGCTATGTTTCTGAAAACTTGTCCAATACGACCGGTGAAATGGTTACCTAGTATCACCAACGACCTAACGACGTTTGCTTTTCAGTTTACGGTGTCTTTCTCTTCGAAGTCCGTATGTATTATTACTATCGAATATGTTACAATGGGACAAACACAATGATTTTAAAACAAAGCATGAGCTTCTAGGAACATTCCTTTATAACTACATTTTTTTTATAAAAATTATAACTCGACTTCGTCTATGTATATGTATATTACGAATCTATTGACACCTCATTTATTTAAATCGGACCAATAATTTAAGCGCTACGATGGTACAAAACATACAGACATACATACATACATAGACCGCCACAATCATTACCCTTCCTTCCTTTTTTCGGCTTTGCCGTAGTCAGGTAACAACTAAACTGATAATATTATTACGTTATCATGTCAATGTTGAGAACGAACTATTTCTCGAGTCTCGCGGACCGTTAAAAGTTGCGAGTGCCGCATGTGTTAGATATTTTACATTTTACGTGTTACCATGGCCTGTACTACGACAGTAATACATAACTATTGGATCACTGCTGTACAATGGAACAAGCTATATTGTCAGTTGTACCAGTTGTGAGGATCCGTCTAACTAAGTAAACAACTGCTATTCTCCAGGTATTGATTGAAACATCGATAGAGCTACTGGCATTGTAAATGAGAGTTGGAGCTTGGCTGTAGATTGCTTCCTCACCCTAAGGCAAGCTGCTATAATAGAATAGATATGGATAGTTTGGATTCCATCCCGAACTTTTTGTTCAGAAGCGATGTATCTTAGCTTTCGCTAAGTTCATTTGTTTGTTGTTCCGTGCCTTTTTTTATTTACTTCGACGTATCTACAATGTCAATTAATTTTTATTTTTGCTGTTTTAAATACGCAATAATACAATTATTACTAATAAACATCATTAAAATCGACGTATTTTATTTGAATTTTTTGGAACTATAAACCTATCAAATTTTAAATCAATAATATTTTAAGGCGTATTTTTAGCAAGCACAGGGGCTTCATCAGGCAGCCGTTGATATAAGTATCAACGGCTGCCTGATGAATTGGCATGTAACATTTTATCTTCGTCACCTCAGTCACAGCCATCGCTTCTCAATCATTGTCAGAAATGGCGTTTGCCGGATATTGGCTGTATGTAGTCTTAGCAAAGTCTAGTAGAGATTTCTCATAGAAGCGCATCTTGTTCATTTGACGGTTGAAACCAGTTTTAAGTGGAACTGGAGTGGTTACAACCGGTTTTTATGGACCTGTGTGTTTAATATATTAAATGTATTAAAATACGCACCTCATTGAAGGCAAAAATTATTTGACCATACAATTTCTCTGCTAACTACCACAAATATAAAGTCATGGTGCTGTTGACTATACTTACCAATTTTTTGCCCACTTGATACTGATTTAAGAAATAAAGAGATCGATACGAGAACCGGTCACTTGGCCTCCGAAGAATTTAATAACAATCTTAACAAATCTAAAGCGCCAATACTTTTTGTTTGAAGCAATTATAAGATTTCCACGGTATAGACTTGTTGTGCGAGTACGTCTAAGAATGTCGCCATACGGGACCTGGGCTTCATAAATATGGACTTGTTGATTAAAACCCACTCTCCAAGGGTTCTTGTCCTGTAAAGTGTACATTCAAGTGTTTGAGGATGCTTTTTCAAGTCAATAACCTACTGAATCACATAATATTGATTTATCGAGCAAAAAAATTATAGTGTAAGATCAAAAATAAATACATAACATAAAACTAATACACCTAAACCACATTTACTTAATCTTTTCCCAATTTTAAATTAAATATGTACACTAGGTAGGTACTGCGGCGTTCGGGGGGCGTATTTGCTCAGATGGTGGCTAGGACTACCGAATTAAACCACGACAATGTATTATCTTCTTTATTATTTATAACTAACACAAGATATATAAATTGGAACTAGGACATCCTACGTCCTACGCACTTAGTCTCAAACTCTATACTATTTTATATTTTGGACGTAGCGGATGATATAGAATTTATTTAATTCTAAATACAAAAATTCAAATATTGTGTGACTGGGCCCTGGAGTCCAAGGAGTCCAGCCACGTTATCC
This sequence comes from Phengaris arion, assembly GCA_963565745.1. Taxonomy (NCBI): domain Eukaryota; kingdom Metazoa; phylum Arthropoda; class Insecta; order Lepidoptera; family Lycaenidae; genus Phengaris; species Phengaris arion. Next base: position 6,932,646 of record OY751449.1, on the reverse strand, counting down.
GCTACAGTACCTAGTAATTTTAAAGTACTAGAGTGTTTGTAAAGTCGCAATGGTTTATCAATACACTAACTAGAAACGGCAGAGAATATCACAGGTATGTTAAGCCGATTCCACATCTGAGGTATGCTGCAATTCGATGCTGACACAGCTAACGAATGTACTGATTTATCGTTAGACGGCGATAGCAAATAGGTACAAGTTTGCTTGCTGACTTAATAAATTACTTAGTGTCTATAGAGCCAATAGGAATAAAACAAATCGTAGGTAAATGTAGCTTTACCTTTATTTTAATACTAGCTTTTGCCCGCGGCTCGACTTAAATAATGTACTTTTACGGGAAAACTGTACATTTCGGAATAAAAAGTAGCATATGTTTTAATCCAGAGCCTAAACTACAACCATAACAAATTTCATGAAAATCTATTCAGTTTTTTTTGCGTTAAAGAGTAGCTGTTTAGGCGGAGGAAGCTTGCATGGGCGTTTGAAATAATGAAATTGTAAACTGCTTTTCGACTTTGGTTTATTTCATAATTATATTTGAGAGTACCTAAATAGATAATAAACATGGCGTTTGTAATGAAAGAAGTGAGCGAATGACATGGCGAGTGACGTTAGCCGCAGACTGTAGAACATGAAGTCAGGCGCGAGCGTCGACAGTAAGAAACATCCGTCCGTCCATACATCCATCCACACAAACTTTCACATTTATAACAGTAGTAGGATTTCTAGAATCACAACAGTAACTTCCTGACTGTTAATACCATTTATCAAGGAATAGTAAACCCCGTCATTTTGTACCACGTTTGGTAGCCATGACACACACACACACACACGCACGCACGCACGCACGCACGCACGCACGCACGCACGCACGCACGCACGCACGCACGCACGCACGCACGCACGCACGCACGCACGCACGCACGCACGCACACACACACACACACACACACACACACACACACACACACACACACACACACACACACACACACACACACACACACACACACAGAACTACTTGACAAGTACTATCTACTATCTAAATTAAAAAAAATGTTTGAAGATTTAGGTGATTTTAGTACTGTAACCTATTGCTCAAATCCATGTGAAATTAGCATAGCAACGCGTTATATTCGCATGCATCTGCAGCATTAGGTAGGTAAATATTTCATGTAAAGATATTATATATAAATAATTAAACACAAATGAAGTGACCGCAACGACTGCATCATACTTGGTTGAACTAATATTAATACTTGGTTGGAATATTCAACGGCGCTGTTAAACGATTTTCAGCGTAGGTATGCCTGGTCGAGCGGCGATAGTTCCTGTTATAATAGAGTATCCAATCATTACCACCGAAAAAACCGGCCAAGTGCGACTCGGTTCCGTACAAAACAGCAAAAAAAAATAACATTTGTTGTATGGTAGCACGCTTTAAATATTTATTTTATTCTGTATTAATTATAGCGTTGTTACATCGGCAACAAAAATACATCATCTGTGAAAATTTCAACTGTCTGTCTATCACGGAGATAGGATCATCCTGATGACAGATAAACGGACAGCGAAGTCCAAGTTATAAGGTCCCGTTTTACCCTTTCGGTACGGAGCCCTAAAAATGCTCATCCTCCTCAATGATATTTCGTACAATAGCTTGTTACTGCTACAGCAACTTTTTCATCACAAGTACCCTGCAGACTCTATATCAATCATTGTCTCCCAAGAGGCCGGAACACTCAGCGGTCAGTGACATAGCTTTTACTTTTCGCCACAACGCACAATACATCCTCTAACTCTATTGAGGGTTTACTAGTCTTTTATATAACGTATAATATGTATCTCTTCTCAAAAATTACAGATAATTTTGAGATAGAGTAGGTTATTCATTGTGATTTAAGTAACGCTCTAGACAAGAACTTACGAGAATTTACAAAAAAATATACAATCGCAAAGTAGTAATTAGATGTAGGTACGAGCACCAATGACCCAATATTTTGAAATACATTATTTCGGAAAAAAAATACAGTTCACTAAACAACAGCTAAAAGTCCGGTCGCCGTCAAATCCTGTTTACAATAACGACAAAATTTCTGCTCACGAATGAAGTGGAGGTTCGACATTTGTCATCTTGGCATTTGCACATTCGCCTTCCGCAGAATCGCCGGTCCTCAAGCGGACCCTTACTGACAAAATCTTCTGAAATCAAGATGGCGTAACTTTTTCTTGTATGAAGAATTTTTCTGTCAAATGTACGTCATAGCCCATCCTTAGTATTGAAATCATACGCACAATGTTCAATTTCAATTATTTTTTTATTCAATTTCATTCAATACAATCAACTCAAGCAGAACGTTCTGAAATTAGCGTGGGCGGTCACGTGAGCCACGTTAGAATGATAGAGTGCCCTATGAATAACGCTCATACTATTACTTCGTTAGATTGTTGAGGCTTATCGCAGAAATTGCTTTAAAGTAAGACCGCACTGTGCGGCAGTCCCTACTAGTAATACCGCAATGGAATGCCGCGTCGCGTAGTTCCGCTGCCGAATAGTGCGTTATATCTTATACAATTTCATACAAAGAATATTTGGCCGTGTCGCGTCGCGTAGTTCCGCTGTTACTATTATAAATGTGAAAGTTTGTAAGGATGGATGGATGTTTGTTACTCTCACGCAAAAACTGCTGAATAGATTTTTATAGAATTTGGTATGGTAGTAGTTTAGGCTCTGGACTAAAACATAGGCTACATTTTATACTGAAAAAGTATAAACTAGACAATACAGTATATAACCAGACAAATAATATAGTGTTCCCGTGGGATACTGTATTTACGTGGGCCAGTAAAGCTAGTAGATAATACATTAGGTCTGAAAAAATTTAAACAGAAACAGCTGTTGGAGAGTCCATGTCACTGACGTGGGCCCATCTACCTACTCCTTTATTTAGTAGGTAGGTATCTAAACGTTATTGGTATCCAAAGAGTAATGTAGGTACCTAAGAGAAAGTAATATACCACACTTACCCAGTAGGTAGTAATGTAAAGTGATTACAATGGTTAAGCTTCGTCAAATTCAGTAGGTACTTAGGCCAAATCGATCAAATGGAATAATTTAGCCCTACTAATGGACTCACTGTGAAGTTACTTATGAGATTACCGACTCTATGTATACTTGGAATATATAGCACATTACCATATTAGGCGCGAAACATTATATATTTTGATTTATCAATTTCAGTCGAATATTAGGTGCAAGGAATATGCATTATGCACAGATAATATTAAATTCTCAGACTATATTAAATGACGACCTTTGTGGCTTAGTGGTTGAGCGAGTTGGTGCTCAAGTCACGTTCGCGGGTTCGGATCCCGCCGAAAGAACAAAAAAAAGTTTTCTGTTCCTAGGCCATGGATATGTATTCAATTTGTGTATCTTTACTAATATTATAAGGAGGAAAAGTTTGTTTGTTTGCATTGAATAAGCTCCGAAACTACTCGACCGATTTTGATGAAATTTGGCACAGATATATAGTAGACAACGGGGAAGGACATAGGCTACTTTTTATCGCGGAAAATGGTTTTCGCGAGATTAACATTTGCGCGCACGAAGTCGCAGCCAACATCTAGTAATATACTTAATAAAAATCTATATTCTATATTTTCGTTGTCTGGTCCCCCGTAACACAAGTTCTTCGAGTACTTAGCACGGGGCCAGATTGTCGTGGTGTGAAGCGTTTATATATATTATTATTATTATTATTAATTATTGGTTGCATAAAGTAGGGTATAAAACACCGCGTGGGGACTGGGGACCAGACCCACACAACATGCTGAACTGAAATAATACCTAATACCTCCGCTTATATTTCTATAGGTAGTCTTACGGCCCGTTTCAATAACCTACCTACCAATAACTATTTTTTAGGTTATTGAAACGGGCCGTAACAGTTAATGTTTTTTATTTATGTTCATTTTACATCTCTAGGTAAAAAGCGAAAAAAAATGGTTTTAATGATGTTGTCCCAACTATTAAACCTTCCGTTAAACAAGAACTTAAACGATGAATAAATTAGATCTCAATCATAAATACTAAATAAGTGGTTAACGATTTATATGCAAAATAGATTTCATATGACATGCCTATAATTAGCACGGGGCAAACTCGTTGTTCGCCGGAAGCGGGCCCTTCTCTCGAAAGTGAAATAACGTAACATATACGGTATGTTGCATTTTGAATTACGATCTTTATCTGAGTGATTAGTACAATGAAAATTTATTGTTCATTGTCGAAAATATCAAGTATGCTACATACTTTCAAATATGTGAAGGTTTATATTTGAAGGCGTTAAGTACCTACCAAAATCTTGCCGTAATATATTTTCAACTATTTCAACAATTCTATCATGAAACTAGAGTAGAATCCGTGCCCATTTTCATACAAGAGATCGCGAATTAAAAAAGTAAATCCACCTTGTGGGTACTGACTATTTATCTATTTATATATTTTCTTGCTATTACTGACATTTGATGATTTCAAATGTCAGTAACATCATGAAAATATATAAATAGATAATGTAATAATAAAATATTAAAAAATATTATTTATTTATATATATTATATATTCAATATAATGGTATTACCTACTACTTGATAAGCGTAATAAAATATAAAAATAATGTGTAGTTTAGTAATTAGATACTTCTAAAAAATATAAAAAAGATTTAAACACTTTTGCTAAATTATTAAAAAACACCTACTTCATTAGTTTACTTACATCATATACAAAAACATTTAACATTCATTACATTAGGGACTGCATTACAGTAGGTACTCCGAAATTGTTCATACTTAGGTAAGTATGAACAATTTCGGAGATATTTACATATAAGTATGTTCCTGCGGCCTTTTATTTCATACACCTTTACTTAAACGTGACGTCACAGGTAGGTTTTCACGAGACTTGCGAAATTTTGTAAACAAATCGCTGTACCTATAAAACTATTCATTTTTGGAGTTTATTGGAGTTTACTCCTATAGAAACGATTTTCATATATATAAGCCCGGAGTATGAAAATCTATGGGAGTAAAATCGGATTCACGATGTCACACGGTCACACGGTGCGGTGTCACACGATGTTAGCCGAAGATGCGTCGGTCGCTTTGCATTGCACACCAAATTTTACTTTTTAGAGTAAACTCCAGTCGTGCGTCGGAGCTAACACACACTTTTTATATACTGTTTCTTCTGAGAACTTACTCATATCTCTATTTAAGAGTACTAATAATTTATGCAATCTGTCGTCTACCCGTTTATGGCAGAATATCAGAATCGGATATAATCAATTTAATATAATAATACAATTAATCAGAGAGATATTAATACTAGAGAATTATACTTACACTAGATACGTACATAGTGTATGTATAATTTACAAGTTTATATTAATTAAGCCTTTTTTACTTCTTCTATCTAAGTTCCAGCATTTGCATATCCTTTGTTGCCGGAAGAGGTTGATTCAGCAACACTTCGCGACTGTGAATGAGTCAGGGTTCATTGAACTTACCTAGTATATAGGCAACCGTGTTGCAACCTACGTATTCAAATACGCGGCCAATAACTTTCCTATTGAAACCAAATCGTCCAGTCACGACGCAGATTTGATGTGGTTAATGATTATGTCATTATGTGTATCATTCGGCGATTGCTATCATAACTCCGAGGGACAGAATAAGACAAAATATTAATCTAGAAAGTGCCTATGTTTTAAAGTTTACAAAGCAATAATTTATCTGAATGTAAAAATTACTATGAAAGTTAACAAACTGAATACAGTTTTAATGTCTTTATGTGACAATATTTTAAACCAGTAGGTAAAGATAAGTATAATATATTAGTATGTAAGTCACATTTATACATCATTATAATATAGAGTCGCGAAAATTTCTTAAGGTACCTAAGGTTACCTACAGAAAATTAATTTTGTTTTCATGGCTGTACAAAAGAGACCTCGCTGTGACTGTACATTATTCACCAAGATTCAAGAGGCCAATAAAACTCAATATTAACACAATTGTTTAAAATTTCAATTAACCATTGAGTAAGATCAATCGACGCTAAAGTAGCTAACGTCGTTTGGGAAAGTTTAATTCGATACCGAACAGCCCGAAGGAATGGACGGAACGTACTTCGGTGATCACAAGGGGCTATTCAAAGCATTTACTTAGAATTCTATACGCTCAGGCGTTTACCATTTTGTTTTATTATAAACTAGATGGTTGCCCGCGCACGCAAAAGTTAAGTTTGCGGAAACCGTACATTTTCCGCGATAAAATGAAGCCTATGTCCTTCCCAGTGGTCTACTCTATATCTCTGCCAAATTTCATCAAAATCGGTCTAGTAGATTCAGAGCCAATTCAATGCAAACAAACAAACAAACTTTACCTCTTTATAATATTATAAGTATAGACATTAGAACAAGCAATTTTTATTGTAATATGAATTGCAAATAAGCAGACGGATGTCCAGCGATTACAGTCGAGCATGGAAACTCGAAACACCCGAACTCCTTTCCTTACCTCAGTCACAGAGTAGAAAATATTATATATTTATATATACGTTCAGAGAAACAGCTTTCATCGAACGATCCACATCGATCCAAATTTGAAAATGTTAACATCCCCTTCAACGGCCTATAATGTTTCCTCACAATCGTGGATACACCGAAGTAGTGCAATCAAATCGAAGGCTAACTTGTAGCTGTTCCTCTTTCTTTAATCTGTCCCTAAGTCCCTAGTGACTATTTTGTAGGCGGCGTCGTTTTGAAGCTCGTTTTCTGGGTGGCCGCAGTATTTCTTCGGTCGAGCCGGACCACTCGAAATACTAAACTTAGGTTTAGGTATTTTAATGATTTACTATGAAGATATGCCTAACAACGCCTAAAATACTTATGAAATAGGATGAATGCTGTCTAAACAGACGTTACGACGTTTAGAAGGTTAACATAACGTTCGCGAAAGAAATTCAGAGAAACTATTAAACCGATCGTTAACCGGCGTGTAAACGATCAATCAAGCAAACACGTTGGTAGGTAACAGTACCTACTACAGATAGCAAAGAAAATGTATAGAAAAGAAATTGTAACATCCGAAAGTTCCTTGTACAACAAATGCTAAACATTTATGAAGAAAAGAATTTCAAAAGAGTTTCAGGAGATGTAATTGCTTTCAGGCAAGATGGTCTATGGCTAAATCTATTGACCGTGCCATAGACAGTGCCTCTTGACCCGAAAAGAAAAGTATATTGTGCCTCTGTCCTCGACTTATAGAACGTTTGTTTTTCATATTTCAAATATGTCGAGAGAATGACTTATAACATCTTATCTAAGTGAACCCTAGCTCCTTGAAATAATATATTATATAGTTTATATTTGACCGATATTGCGCAGCGGGCGCGTGACCTTCAAAGCTGCCGCGCCAGCTTGAGTTTTCAGGAAATGTTAATCATATTATTTTTCTGTAAATAACGCAAATTTCTAGTTATGCATACTATCATTACGTACTTAATATGGTAGTTTAATGTTGGGTTAAATATTTATTTCGGATAAAAATATAACCTGTATATTTTAGTGATTGTGTTTGCGAATTTTCTAAACCTTATTTCTATGCTGACTGTACTGACTGTAGGTACGTATGAGAACTGGCCGGCTTGATAAACAAAGGCGTCTCTGTAATTCGATACGACGTAATAATTAAGATTCTCTGCGGCGAACGGTGAGCAAACGGAGTACCGAACACATGTCGGTTCATCTAGATTTGTGCATAATGGTAAATTGTATGTTCCCTTGAACGAAGTTATTGAAGTCTTATCTAGGAATAATTTTCTTTACAAATGCGCAAAATTATGTTTGATTGAATGCGCTGATTTCAGGAACTGATTCGTTTTAAGTGCTTAATAATTAATTAATGTCAATTAAAAAAATCGTTGTCTCTTAACAGCCGTTTTCAATAACGTATCTAAGATTAAAGAAAGATAGCTAGCTATCCCTGTTAAAGAGTTACCTGTTGTTTATCATTAACTTGCGTTTCACAATAAAGATGGGACCTATTTATTACTGTCCAACGAAGGATAGCATCCTCCCTTCTCGCCTATCCAAGCCTCTTGATACGTTTCATTCGTTGCTAACTACATAACGATTCGTGTTTTAAACAATTATATATTTATTTAATGTATTTATTAATTAAAAGCTTAAATATTGTACTTAAAATTGAAAACTCGAGATGATTTTTTACTGTACTAATCGTATATATATATATATATATATATATATATATATATATATATATATATATATATATATATATATATATATATATATATATATATATATATATATATATATATATATATATATATATATATATATATATATATATATATATATATATATATATATATATATATATATATATATATATATATATATATATATATATATATATATATATATATATATAATATAACAGTTTGACGCTAGGAGTCGCGTGAAAAGAAATGTGAAATTTAAAAACGAAATCAAACTTCGGAGCAAAGAGAATGTAACTATCGTCAAAAATAGATTCAAGCCTAAAATTAAAAATAAAACTATACGTAGGTTATTATTATTAATTTTTATTTTAAGACCAATTATTGGGTTAGGAATGTAAATAAAACAACTATAATTCAATCATTTTTATTGCATTTTAAACAAAATAAATCACAAAAGTAAGGCTATGTTCCCACGAGCGTTTTTTTTTGTGGTCGCTACAGAAAAAACTACACTGTAAATAGAACTATACGTTAGTATATTAACGCTGAAAATCGAAGTGCCAAGTGTCAATTGACAGATTTGACAAGTGTACACAATTTTCAGCTGTACTGTATTAACGCAGAGTTCTATTTAAAGTGCAGTTTTTTCTGTCGCAACTACAAAAAAACGCTCGTGGGAACGTAGCCTTAGTGTCAGTTGTCAAATTGATAATGTTACGATAAGTTCAAATTGATAAATACGACAGTGGTCAATACCTAGTAGAAGTCAATAATATGTCCCGCGGCAATTAGTGGAACTTTTGGTAAATTGTTATTTAAAATGCCTGAGGTTGTAAAAACTTTAATCTACTTTATCTATATAAAGTCCAAATAAATCATCAATGCACTCAATGAGTCAAGTCAGTCGAATATCTATATAAATTCCAAATAAATCATCAATGCAGTCAATGAGTCAAGTCAGTCGAATCAGTAAAGTGGTAGACGCTTTACTATAACTTCCTAGGGAGTTTTTAAGGGAACACAAAATAGCACAAAAATAAGGAAGAAATACACAAACAACAACTTCACACGTTGATAACTTCGACTAAACTGGTTCTACGTTTTGTTAACGGCCGACATTGACAGATAAGAAAATTACGTTGTTACAGTAAGCTCCGCCTATCAGAGAGTAAGTTGAAACTGAAATTGAAATGCAGTTAGCTAAGATTTATATGAGCGTCCCTATCTCTAGGATATCCGCCCTCCCACCGATAGATAGATAGAGCCGTTTCGGTAGGAAATGCCATCTGTCAGTAGGTTATTGAAACGCAAGTTACGACAAAACTATAGATTTGCCTATCTTTAGTAGCGAGGATTACGGATAGATAGGTTATTGAGAACGGCCGTAAGTCGATTTACGGACGATAATTTTACGTGATAACGTCATCACAAAGCCGAATGCTTAGGCCGATCGTGCCTTTCTTTCGCTTGTTACGCGCTCTCGCTCGCACAATCGGCTCAGGCGGAACGTGACAATTTTTTCGTGCGTGCAGGCGGCGTTCATTGATTTATAAGACGTTATCACGTCAAAACACATTTTATTTCTCTTTTGACATTGAAATGAGATAATTTATAAATCGTGTGTACCTACTATCGAACAATTTACCTCTCGACCAGGCATAATATGAAAATCACTTAACACCGCCGTTGAATCGTGCGCACGCACACACTCACATGTAAATACGTAGTTCAACCACGTCCGCAGTCATTGCGGACTTCACTTGAGGCGAACTTTCACTTTTTAGAAACTGGCCAAGCAGGATCTTTGTCGATATTGTACAACGAACAATATAACATGATAAATATAATAATGTGTATGCTAGAAATAGCAAGTATGACGTTAAAAAGTAACGTTTAAAAGAAATATGTTTGCAAATAAAATCACCTCCAGTAAATGTTGTTACGAAAAGGAAAAATAAGTTCATGCGTTCAGTAAAAGCCTAAGGCTCTTAGTTTCAGATTGCGCGGGAAATCCACACGAAATCCATTAGGCGTTTTACGGCCTAAACCGGTCCGAATTATAGTGTCTCTAATCGTAATTGAGCCAATACGAATTCATTAGGGTTTTAACTACGCTTACAACATAAACACACGTCAAAAATGCGTAGGTATGATGTTGTTATATGAAAATAAAAATTAAAACATGATACCTACCTAATTACCTATACCCACAAAGTAAATACTATAAGGTTGTTCAAAATCAGATACGGATATTTTGGGCATATGATCTACTGCTTATGTCAAGACGTTCAGGCAGAAAAAAAAATTAAAAATTTGAAAAAAAAAATATGCTAAATAAAATTACCTACATCGCGCTCTCTAAGGCGCTGAGGTCACCTTATAGAAACAGGTGACTTAAAATAAAGGCTTTGCCTAAATAACATCAATTTATCAGCAGTGTGAGGTCAATTACGTTAACAGCACCGTAAAGAGCGTAATGTTATTTTATTTAGAGTAATTTTCTTTTTCGATGTTTTTGACGTGATAACGTCTTATAATTCGATGGAGCCGGCTGCACGCACGAAAAAACATGACTCATGCGTTACCTGTTACTGTTACCAAGTACCAGCGTTACCTCACATTACCGTTACCTCAATTATTATTATTATTATGCGCTTGATGTTATTACTCAGTTCGGCGCCGGACTTCGCGGCGGCAACACGCCTACCTAAGGCGCGGCCAATTAGTTCCGCGCGCACTATAAACATGACGTTGTCAAGTTCAACTATCATCAGTAAACCGACTTTACAGACAACCGATTTTATTTTTTGAGATTATATATATATATTATATATTTGAGATATTTTGAGAAAAAAATTGGGCATATGATCTACGTTATGTCAAGAACATAACGTAGATCATATGCCCAAAATATGCGTAATTGATTTTGAACAATAAGGTTTTTACTGTAATGGAAACAAAAATATTCAAAATGAATTCCCTTAGTATTTTTGCTATATCTTACAGTTTCGTATAAACTCAACTATTTTGACTTATAGAGTCAAAACGTCGTACGGAGAAACAGCTTTCATAGAACTTTCGAAATCGATCCAAATTTTAAAATTTTGACGTCCCCTTCAACGGTCCACAATTTTTACACACAATCGTGGACACATCGTATGCTTGTAGTAATTGGGCACATCGTGTGCAATCAAATCGAAAGCTAACTATGTAGCTGTTTATGTGTTACACTTTTTTAAATCCATGCTACTAGTTACCTACAGAACGAGAAGCCTGCGGAAGATTGGATCACGCTGAAGTTCCACTTAAAAATTAACAACTTACCTAACTAATACTATACCAAAATAATATAAGTAACACCTACAATCCTATACCGTTTCATAAGGCATAGCTAAACACCCAGTAATTTATCGCCAAAAGGTAGAGTATATGGCGCAACGCGCAATAGCTTTGATTATGGACCCAGCGTGACGTATATGGACATTGGCATTTCGTATTATCGAAGCCAAACCTTTCGCGGGGAGTAATTAAATAAATTAAACATACATCTTTGCAGAACAATGATAATAGCAAAAGTGTTTTATTGCAACGTACCTCCCACTGCCTACCAGTTACAATTATGGTGGCAACTATATACTTAGTACCTACTACATAATATGTTACAATGGAACTGACGAAACACATTATCTTTTTGAAATAAGCTTTATGAAATAATAAGACTTGTTGTATAGTATCATAACTATATTTTTTGTAAAATTTAATCCGACTACGTAAATAATATAAGCCTATTGTACCCGGGCTATTATTACGAATCTTTTGACACCTCATTCATTAAAATCGGATCAATAGTTTAGGCGCTTCGATGGAACAAACATACAATACATAATTTGCTATAATCATGACCATTCCCTTCGGTTTCGCCGTAGTTAGGTAGTAAAATGGAAAGTGGATATAATATTTAGATAAATGGAAATTAATATTTTTAAATAAAAAAATATTTTGTATTAGGTTATAGTGTGTTAAAACTAATTATTTTTTTAGCTTAAGGATTTCTGCAATTGTTGGGTTAGAAGTAAACTCTTTTTGATATCATTTTTTTTTATTGGTCCACTAACGGACGAGTAATCGCGTAACATACAAAAACACATAGTCTAATTATTGTTACCTCCACTTTTTAGGAAGTCAGTTAAAAATTATAATAAGAAAAACTTACTTATTTTAATTTTCCACCATCCATTTTGAATATTCAACAGAAGATTAAATTAGCTAAAAATTTGCATGTGCACTCAGGGTTGTCAGTTGTAAAACTTTTTTAATGAAACTTAGTAGTTTTTGTTCGAGGGAATTTGTGCAGGTAGCAACTAGCAACCCTATGGCTGTAATATGTAGGTTTATCGGCTATGATACTTTTTTACTTTAATTTATAGGCATTTGTTCCGGGAAAAATCGTGTAGGTGCCAACCCTATGGCAATAGGTAGATACCGGAAGACTTCGGAAGAGGCCATTAGCATATTGCACTTTGGGTGATGCATGGCCCCGCTTTGTGTGCATTACGTGATATTTCCTTCGGAACGTTTAATTAGGTACAGTAAATTATAATGGCGAGTTTGATATAGAAAGATTGATGGCTATGGCTGAACATAGCTATCGATTTGATTGCACTACTACAAGCATACGACATGTCGACGATTGTGTGAAAAAACCGTGGGCCGTTGAAGGTGAAGTCAAAATTTTCAAATTTGGATTTTCGATTTGGATTGTTCTATGAAAGCTTGTGGGAATAGTGGCAAAACTCCAAAGTCAGATCTCCGACCGAGCGAGGTGATATGCCTGGTCAGGACGAAGCCCACTTGTATGAATTTCAGGAGGCCTACCACAACCTCTTAAAGCAGTTTTATTTTAATATTACTTCATGATTTCGTACCATCACCTCTTAAAAGTAAGATTATTTTAAGCATATTATAAGCTTGTTTCAGCAAGAAGTTTTGTGACGTCATCTCAATTTCATTCGCTCTAAGCGTACCACGAGCTCCATTTTGACACCGTTTGACAGATGAGCATGATTACTTTAACGTCAAACTAGCGATCTTAAAAAAGTTGATATTTCGCAGCGGATTTAACATTACTTTGCATTTTTTACAGTTTTTATGTAAAATTATATTTGAAAAGTGAGTATTTCTCCAAAGTTATGTAATTCTTTTTTCAAGAAATGTCTTTTTTATTTAAGTTTACAGTGTGTAAATAATAAACATAAAAAACGGCGTTGGTTTCTAGATGGCCAATGAATTGGAGATTTTTGAATTCCTGCAAGAGTTGCATGCATCTGCTAGCACATCAACGATGCAGCGCAGAAGAAGATTGCGTTCACAATTTAAGCCTTTCCATTTAGAGGATGCCGAGTTCGTCAAACGGTACCGGTTGACTAAAAGTTTATCCCGGAGTTTGTGTGATGAACTCGCGCCAATGCTAAAGCGTCCAACAAAATCGACCGATTTATCTGTAGAGACTAAGGTATGTAATATTATATTCGCGTTGTTGTTACACAAAATGTGCCATGCCAAGCCAATACCTTTAACCAAAAATGTTTCAGGTGCTGACTGCATTGTCGTTTTATGCAACTGGGTCATATCAACGTCCTACTGGGAATATTGAAGGACATTCCATGGCCCAGCATACAGTTTCTTCTTGCATAAAACAAGTCACTGCCTGTCTCAACTCTACAGAAATGAGGCAAAAGTATATTGTATTTCCTGCTAAAGACCAAGAAAGGAATAGAATAAAGACTGAGTAACTATGGCCATATAATATATAAAATACTTTATTAATAATTAATAACACTGAATTTCTTTTACATATTTTAAAAACTTTAAAATTTATTTCAGATTCTACAACAAATTCAAAATTCCCGGAGTTCTAGGCTGCATAGACTGTACCCATGTTGCTATAGTTCGCCCGGTGGAAAACGAAGAGCGGTATTATTGCCGCAAACATTACCATTCGCTAAATGTTCAAATAGTGAGTTGTTACCTCGTCATGAGAATCTAATTTAAAAGTTTATTTGTAAATATTTGTTACCAGAAATATGTAGTAAAAAAATTGTTCATAGAAGTTTTTATTGAGTTATTTAAATCTAAATTAACGATTTTCTTACATAAATAATTCATAAAATTATAATTTTAACATTAAACTATACAAAAAATAACAGAGTTAAAGCTACAAATCACTATAAATGATTTTTAATGTTTTAGGTTTGTGATGCAAATATGAACATAACTAGTGTGGACGCAAGTTATGATGGTGCTTCTCACGACTCATTTATATGGGCCAGTCATCCATTGAAGGCACATCTTGAAAACCTCAGCGAGACAGAAAATATTTGGTTTCTAGGTAATAATGTTTTATTGAGCATTGAATTGATATTAAACATAATATTATTTTAATAAAAGTCGACTGCGACGTCGACGCCGGGGCGAAAGCACCGTTGTTGGTTCGACCGGTGCAGGTGAGGCGATGGGAGGAGTCCGGCTAGGAGGTGGAGTTCCAGGTGCCTGTTAGACAATGAGGGTTTGGAGGGACGAGGATGGTGCTAATAATATGGACTCTGAGGCAGGAGAATCTTGTTGATCCTGTATGAGGCACTCAGGAAATGGAACGTTTATAACTTCCATGTCCATGGACTCCACCGCCATAGCTGGAGTGCTTTCGACAGGCTGCAAATAGCAAATATTACAAACCAATTTTGCAAAATATGAAAATAAATATAACATTTACTATATCTTGTCTTATATTTATATATATATATAAAAATCTTGAGTCACAATGTATGTTGCCAATAAACTCCCAAAACTACTGAACCGTTTTCAATCAAATTTCACATATACCCGTACTTTGATCTAACTTACTAGATAAGATAGTTATCATCTCAATTATTCGCTTATGTCGTGAATGTAAACGAATAAAATGTATCAATTAATTGTTTCTTAAGCAAGTTGCAAATACACTCAATACATGGCGCTGTGTTCTGTTTCTTAGAATATAATTTTATTTTCAATTTAGCTAATTCGATTTTACTCAGTTGCAATTAGAGAAATAAACTATAATGGCGGTACGAAGTTCGCCAGGTCAGCTAGTTATATACTATATTTCTATTATTGTATTTGACTTTTGATAAAACATATTATAATAAACTAAAATTATTACTTAACGGACTTTTAATTTCCATCTGTTTTCAGACAATAAAAATTATGTATTTGAGAATTTAGGTGTTCCCATAGGAGCTGTTACCCAGAAACCCGACGATTCCCAACGCTGCAAACTAAACCATAAACACTTGAACCACTTGAAATTCCATCAGCATTTTTAACTTTTGCTTTGGTGTTTTAAATATTATTCAACAGAACATTTTATGAGATCATTACACACGTTTCATCATACACTTTTCTGGATATTTACTTACTTTCTATTTGTCATTATTACGAGTAAGAATATTTAAATAGAAAATGTCGAAATAATCACTCACACACTAGGTACTTGAAACTTTTTTGTTTTATCGCGCCACAACAACACTTGACGTCTTCAATATTCATGCCGAAAAACGGATCGCGTTGTCAGCATTGCTAGTTTTTAACAATTTCACTGTTTGATTTAATTAATAAATTATTATAGTAAACAATTTAACGCTGTTATATTTAATTTATTGATTTATTTTCAGATATAATAGAAAACCTTTCAAATTCACTATATTCTCTAGTGAAAAGTTTCTTTATTTGTTTAGACAAGTCCGTAAAGTGGAACGCAATAATTACGACTGTCACAATCATTATGACATTCGTGCGAGAGGGACAATGCGCGTTATAATTAGCTGCTACCTCGCTTCCACTTATAGCAAAATGTTGACAATTAATTTGATATCGTTCGTTCTTTCCCATCACTAAGCAGGAATAAAACAATATTGTTTTCATACACTATAAAAAGCTCATGGTACGAATCAAAGTAATGTTATTGTAATCTTACTATAAAGTGTTCTGGAAACATGATAGTTTTAGAAAAGGTTGTGGTAGGCCTCCAGATGTCGTATATATGTAAGTATACTATATACTTCTTAGAAACGCCGCCGCCGCTCGGTTCGCCGCGTTCGCCGATCTTAGAAAACTTCGATAGCGCGATTCAGGATTGTGGCGCTAATTGGTCCACCAAAGCTATTTCTCTGTAGGTACGTAAGTACACTATATTTATTATAAATATTATATTTCCTAATCTGTGGTAGGTACGATTGCAACAAAGATAGCGAGTATTCGATCCCAATTCGACTCACAGTTTCAGGTCAAAAGTAAAAAAATTACCGCGATAAAAGTTACAAAAGTCTCTTACATGCATTGAGATATTATTTTGTTAGTAACAACTTGGGTTTGAACATAATTTGTTACACTTGAGCTAGAAAAATCTTGGTAAATTATTTTAAATTTCGTAACAAAGTTGAAACAACTAAGTTACAATTGCATTAACTACATTTCTGATTGTGTAACATTGCATTAATAAGTCTTAATGCACTTAAAAAAAACGATATAATTGTCGGATCAAATCGATTATCGATTATTACGAACTACGAATCGTGCCGGGTCATGGAACATAATTGCGGAAGTCGGAAGTGACGTAACGGAAGTGATGTCACGGGAACGCGCTGTCAGCCGGAGTTCCTGATTATAACAACAAAGGGTGGAATAGTATGCAATTATGTATATTTTGGACCACCGGATTACTCATTAGGTCATGGTAGGTACAAAGAAACTATTCGTTCCTAATAATAATAATTGAAGGCGATGATCATTATAATGTTCTGTTTAGAGAAGAGCACCAGCAAAAAGGCTTTTTCGCTTAAAACAGAAGGGACATCTCGCCCTAGGGCAAGATTTCGACCGGGCGAGATATCCCCTTGTCCCAAAAAATACCTATCTCTTAAGGAAGGAAGTTTATCTACCAATTTACGTGTATGTGACATTCATGATTATGACTAGTAATATGTTTTATAAATATTTAATAGCAATTTACAGCGTCAGTTCTCATACGAAATGCAGTAAAACCGGCCATATCATAGTTTTTTGTTTACATACGACGGTAAATTCTGTGCGACATTTGTATGTATCGTTGGTCCAACAGACGTTTTATTACCATAAACAGCATCTAAGATTTCAGTGTCTAACTTAAAAATAATAATTTTATCAGCATTTAGATGTGTATAATTTAATACTGGTGCCACAGCATTATTTTAGTCATTTTTCGTAAGCACGAGTTTTGGAAATGTATGAAATAGTTAATGCCTTGAAACTATCTTAGGTATAGCGAGCCTGAAGCGTGCTTATATTATCTAATTAAGGGCAAAAGTTGCGATTACAATGTATGCATGACAATAAACGCAAAGCAGTCGTTCTGAATGCCTAGGTACATCTTTAAAGATTTTATCCGCTTATTAAAGGATACGTCTTACTAGTAGAAAATAAATATTCTCCCTTTACCCTTTGATAAGAAGGAACATCAAAATGTATGTCCGAAACACATAATATTATATTGAAAGCAAATTACGAGTTAAAATACTCGTAGGTATGTGGCACACCACTTTACACCACACATAGTATTTATTTTACTACACATAGCGGACGTGGAGGCATTTGCCGTATTTAATACACAATTTCATTTAATATTTGCCGGTTTAAATTGGATGTGAACGGAAATTTTTCCTATTGAGCAAGTTATTGAGCAATACTTAAGTAGTTGACGTTACGTATAAAATATACATTGCTAATTATAAAATTAATGTAGCAAGCGTCTATTTTAATCCTAGTGTACTTTCTACATGGACAACATTAATTTATGCTTAAAATGCACATTTCAAATTGAAAGAAAGCGTCCATAGTCTAGTATCTAGAGGGTAGATCGCTCGGATTGGTAGAAAGGATACACGGGGTACACCTTCAATCTCAGGTAGCTTGAGGGAGCAAATCTACACGCCTGCGAAGACATAATCATATCATCATCATCCAAGTTCTAAAACACGTAATACACCAATCCATGTTATTGTCTTTGTCTGTTGCGTTGGAAAAGACACTTCACAGATAAAGACAGCAACATGGATTATCGTATCCGTGCTGTAAATATTTTTATTAATAAGGAATGTGAAGTCGAATCGCAGTAGGAATGGATTATCCTGATGTTCCTCTTGATGTTGACTTGAGCTCAGCGGCCAGCAGTGACAACGCGGACGTTAGTAACTTAGTGATCAGTGATAAAGAGAATTTTAAGATATTTCTTCAGGCTTGACAACATTTGGATGAAACCATTTTCTCTACGTATAGCAGAGAACTACAGGTACGTAAACGTAATGTACTGGCATGTCTATTACCATTTCATTCGCAGCTCTACATAGGTATTAATAAATAGTTACTGTATAGAAACAATGAAATTCTAAGAAAACTTGGCGATAAAATTCATAGATTTTTTAAACAAGAATCGATAAGATTACGTTTTATGAATAAATAAGCAGCCTTGAAAACTTCCAGCTGGCTACAATACAAAATCGATAACGAACTACATTGTACCGACTATGAAGTTTTCAGGTGTATGAACGTTTAATATTCGCGTTTTAATCACTTCGATGTATAGGAACAAGTTTGACTTCTATTATGTTATGACTTAGGGATTAAAATAATCATGTCCTAGTACAAACTCAAAAGTATTGGAAACGACAAAAGATAGTATAAACTATAAAGTAAGCTTATGAAAAGGTGCAATATTTGTGCAGTTTTAGATCCCGTAAGACCTATTTCTGAATAAGGCATAATGCTTATTTGTTATAATACAAATATTGAAATTACCGTCTCTATTTCCATCCGAGACTAGATGCTAATGTCACAGATTAAATAAAGACGAACAGATAAACAGCTACATAGTTAGATTTCGATAAGTAATACCTACATAGTTAAAATTTTAAATTTGGCTTTATTTGGTCGATCTATGAAAGCTGTTTCTCTGTACGTAAGTTTATACATTTTCTACTCTATGCTCTGATGTCCCCATTTACTTTACCAGTAGGTATTTCCATAACTATAAGCTGTCTATGTCCAAACCTACAACGAGTATATTATGCTGACGTATTTGAGTAAGGCCTTAGAAAATCTCTTGAAATATTTTCATACCGAAGGCTCAATAATTACCGCTCGAGCCTCCATGGCGCATGGCGTTCCGAACACGCAACCAACGAATTCCAAACTTGAATTTTCTAAATCTCATTCCTTGGTACTGCGAGATACGACTCATTATTATTGGTTATTATTGTCTATTATGTGTTTTGGGGCTTACCATTTACCAGCATGCACTAAACTACTAATTCAACTATTCTAGGTACTCGAGATCGCCTGGTGGTCGAACTCCAACCATAATTCATATTTTAATTTAAGACTTTATGTGGGTTCTTTGTCATCTTACGTACGAAATAAAAAATATGAATGTTGTATTTTGCACGTGGAACAGATTGACAAGATAGACTAAATATAGTTTTAGTTTAGAACACTTACATAAGTCGTATTTATGTAAAATAACCTAACCCAGAGCATGTCAAGACATGTCTAAGGAGGGTTCTGTGACTAAGAACGCGCAATAGGTTTTCTTTGAATTACTACAAAAGTTATTGTCCGATTTCGCTGAAAATAATTTTCCTAAAGAGTTTTTAGTATGATGTATAACCATGGAAACTTACAAGTTTCTATCTACTAAATTTTAGAAATGCCAGGGGGGGGGGGCTAACTTATAAACCACTTTGGGGGGGTTATACACAATCTTTAACTTTACCAAATTTCATCAATTTATATTTATAATTACAGAAGCTAAAAACGCGAACAGACAGACAGACGGACAGACAGACGGACAGACAGACAGACGGACGGACGGACAGAGCGAAACTATAAGGGTTCCTTGATTATTACGGAACATTAAAAAGATCTTGGATGATCGATCGAATGGGAACATTCACAACTAGTGTAGCAAATTGCCATTGGCACTTAAGTTATTTGAGTGTTTATTTGCAGACATGTTAAACAACAAAATGCTTAGAAACCTTACTTGGCCTCATAGACGTATTATATATTATGACTAGGCATGTTGAGGCAAAAACTGTCTCCACTTAAATGGCCCCACATTTGCGAGTTTTTGAGCCCATTTTGACAATTGAAGTATGGCGAAATCAAAATGGCTGACATTTGAGGTATGGTGAAAACCAAGATAGCGTAACTTTTTCTTGTATGAAAGTTTGTTCTGTCAAATGTACGTCATAGCCTATCTTTATTTAGTTTTGAAATATTTGCTAGGCCCGCTTCTGCTGCCGTTCGATAGATCCTTGGAGTTTATATTATTCAATTGTCACTTACTAGAATAAAAAAATGTAGTAGATTATGCTTTTAGCCGGGGGGTTTCAAGCTCGTGACTCCCACAAGCGAAGCCCATTACTCCGTGACTCTCCGTTTAGTAATAACCCGCACAATTTCACTCCGCACAAACCCCCCGCACAATTTAATCGTAATTGCATAAAATCTTTTGTTGGAACTTGCTCAATCGGCGGTGGGTCTTACTGCCCACTGTCATTTCCTGGAAAAAATTGGTTCCCATTGATTTAATAATCCGATTCGCCTCACAAGCCTTTACGATTGATCACGTCGCTTACGATTTATGCTGTTTTGCAAATCTTTCTCTTTTGTTTCATTATATTTTATTACATTGGTTTGCATTACGTTTTTTATTGTTAAAAACTTTTTAAATTAATTAGAAAGAATTGCGGATCCTGCCAGTAAGTTGAAATCTTTCTGTAGGCGTATAAATAATAAAAATTTCAAAATAACTTAAACTCGAATATTGATAGAAGTATGGAAATGTGCATTAACAAGTAACCAATCATATCTTTCCAGAACGCAAAACTGCATGCGAAATACGTAATTTAAGACGATGCAACAAAATGTTGAAATATTTAATGTAAAAGTGAACTTCGATACGCAAAGTTCTCAGGAACATAACCGACGCCATAAGTTCTTGATTACGTTTTCGCGTGATCCCACCGCACGACGACTTCGATGGTAATGTGTTCATGTCGAAAAGGTATTCATATGTCTCACCGCAGCCCTACAATTTGTGATCGATTGGCGGAGCCGCAACTTTAATACTAAAATAAATATACTCGTACATTGCGCCCTGTCGTTGGTATGCATCGTTCGGCTGCATACACACCACTCGATGTAAGCTGTGTATTGAATAATTCCCGCGCAGGTCTAGCTCAAACGTCGAGGGAAACCTCACGGTAGGTCATGACTCACGTATTTCCGACACGCGACTAAACTAGCAATACACGTAGCATTCACTCATAAAATGTAATTTGAAGCTGAGCCTCATATAAATAGATAGAACAAAAAGACGAAATAATGTCACATATTACACAAGTGTGAACAAATATCATAAAATAATTAATATGAATAAATAATTTGTGTATGTAGATACTAATAACCTAAAGAATTGTAGGTAGTAAATAACCTTTATCATAAATAATAATAAAATAAAAAACAAAATCCTCATCCTCGTGTTACATTACAAAATCAAGGTCCACCCAGATGGAATGCGGAATATTTATAATGAATGCATCAGAACATGATATTATTCAATCGTTGCTTTTCAAGGGAAATGGTTATTATTAAGGTTATTTATTATATATAATAAATCATTATTCCAAAGGTAAACAAACAAAATTACAATCATAACGGTACGACGTTGCCTAGCAATAGCGTGACTTGACTCCCCCAAAATATTAATGTTTTATGATGAAAGTTTGATTGGGGAAAAATTGGACCTATCTATTTTACTTCAAATTGCGACAGGAATCTAATCGATGACCCTAGCTACCGATTTTCTATAAGTAATTTTTCGATTACATATAGTATTTACTGTTCAAATCAAAACATTTACAATGACAACTAACAAAAATAGGCACAATATTGTAAGGGCCTATTTCACAATCTACTGATAAGTGCCAAATAGCTTATTTACATGTTTTGTCTCTGTCGCTCGATAAAAAATAAGCAGCGACAAAACTTCTGAAGAAGATATCAGACACTAATTAGAAGATTGTTAAACAGGCTTTAAAACTACTCTTCGACTGAAAAATTGGCTGGTTGGAAATGAAAATAATTTCAATATTTCCTAACAAAGACAACCACATAAAAGTAATAAAGATTTTACGCAAGTCATTTACCTAAATGTTGTAATTTATAAAATTACACGTCGACAGACGTTTGTCGAATTATTACAACATTGGTAGGCTTTACAAGTAAAAAACGCAGGTGTATCATGGCACGTACCGTTTGGGAGCTTCGGTTATAAAGGTGACTAGAAACACCAGTTTTTGCTGAACAACAGGCACGCTGAACACTGAACAGCTGTTTGAGTACATTTAGTGATCAGCGAACTACGTCCAGTGAACAAAAAAAGTCAATGTTGACGTAGAAACGATAGATGAAAAGGGAATTGTAATCACCTTACAAAAAAATACTAATAACATGCATAATAAATTTGCTTCACTATAGAAGTATCACGAGAATTGTAAAACTCGATTGTCACGACCGTTTAGAAACAGTTATCGTATTACACTAAAATAGAATCTATAAAAGTACATATATTTATCTGGTAAAAGTAATGGGAACTGCCGAAAAAGATAAGAGTAAATTATAATCCAAAGCATGGGATACCTTATAAGTAAGTTTTGTAAGAGAACACCATGTAGTAAAACTTACATGACCTTATTAACTTTATGCGACCACTTCGAAACTAGTTTGATTAAGGAGTGAACACCGCTTTACGTAACATGAACTGAAAACGCGAGGCCCTTACAGTTTCCGTTCTCACAAATACTAACTAATTGAAGATAATCTAATGCTTAACTAGTGTTTACTTACAATTCACAAATCCGCTCTCTAGCCTTTCTACTAGTTTATTATTCTTGTAAATGGGTCGCGAACGGAGAAGCTATATTATTTGTTAATTACAATACATAGCATTCGTTCAACATTGCCATGTTTTCGTTTAATCTTCTTACTTCAGGATAAAATGTTTGTTCTTGATCTGTTTTTATGATTGCTCTTGTATACGTTGTTAACAGCAAATACAAATAGATACGACAGTTATTTTTAAAGTGATTTCTTTCTTTAATCAAGGTAGATGAATACACTTAAAATAAAAATATATCACCTTCGGCCGTGGGAGATTTATTTTAAAGTTCTCTCATCCCTTGTGAAATAGAGATAT